>JAUPFV010000003.1:133576805-134238454 GCA_036936605.1 Limnanthes douglasii subsp. nivea | reverse complement strand
AACGGTAACGGTAACTACTACGATCGATTCAAACAAATTGATCAACGAATTTGACTGAACTGTTCGACTCCGATAACATTATCAAATCCGATCAAGACTTCGGTCAGAGTATCAGCGTATCAACGACGATAAACAACGGTGAACCAGTAAGTTTAAAGCTGTTTTACAATTTTAATTATTCAGTTGGTTTACAATTACGATTACAGAAAATTCTAGGGTTCGAACACACTATTTTGAGTCTGTTTTCCACCGACGAACAATGCGAGACACGAGACGCTGTAGAAACTACTTAATCAAAATGTAATTTCAATTACAGAAAGCATTACTGAATGTTACTATTGTTTTATAGGTTTCACAGATAGAATTTAGGTAATTGCAGGTTTTTTATATAGGTTTCGCATCTACTAGAGTCTACTGGTTATAGATTTCATTCGCATCTATTAGAGTCTTCTAGTTATAGATGTCCTTGTGTTTCGCATCTACCAATCTTTTATGTACATTGATATTTCCACAGGTTTCGCAACTATCATCTTTCTCTTATTTGCAGATTTTATGTAGAGTTTCGCATCTAGCAAAAGTTTGATATTATTGATCTGTATAGGTTTCGCATCAAACCAGATTCCTTAAATTATATATCTCTTTACATTTCACATCTATCAAATCTGATATAATTTTCTCTTTTATTGCTTTTACAGGAAAAAATGGCACCAAAAATATGTTTCTACAGATCCGGCCTCTTTCCACTGTTAAAACAGATGGAAGAGACAAAAGTGAGACCATAACATATAGAAGGAGCAAAGTAGACACCCTTTTACTCACTTTTAAAAACAACCTATGATCTTCGGACAAAGAAGACAGCATACAAAAAACACTGGGATGTAATTAAACAGATTGCGATGACATATGATGATGAAGAAGAAGCATTTGAATTGGGGGGAAAGTTTTTAAAGCTTACAAACCATGATATAAATATCATTTTTGGTTTAAAACATGGAAATGAAAATATGTCACTTCAAGCAAAAAGTTTTGACCTAAGTTTTCAGAATTAGAAGATGAAGAAAAATCAAGGATAATAAAGAAGTATTTTTCTGAGAAGACATCAAGAAAAGTTGATGGAAGTACAGCAATACCGATAACTAACAAACTTATAAAGGTTCACAAATTCCATCTTTCTCACATTTTCTGACTGTTTTAATACTTGCATAAGTTGTTTCTCATCTACTACTTCTGCTTTACATAAGGTTGCGCATCTATCTCTTTAACCTGTTTCATATTAAACTAGGTATCGCATTTATCATGTTAGGCCTATTTCATATTGAACAACGCTCCGCATCTACTATGATTAAATCAGTTTTTGCATCTATCACATTAGGCCTGTTCCAAAATAAAACACATTCCGCATCTAGTAAAATTAGTACCAGTTTCGAATCTATTATTACCGTTTACATAGGTTTTGCATCTGTCGAAATATAATTACTAAAGTTTTGCATCTATCAAATTTAGAAAATGGTTTTGCTTGTTTGTAGGATGCAATAAAGATAGCAGTAAAAACATTTGGACAAGAGGCAATAGAAGATGTTGTCATACTCTTTATATTGCTAGCATGTTCTACCTTGTTTTTCTCTACATCTAAAGTGTACTAACTTCGACGGTGGTCTATTATGTAGAACACCTAGATAAAATAAATAATTACAATTGGGCTAAAGCAATCCGAGAAAAGTTGATGAATTCTATAATAGCTTGTCATGAAACTAAACCTAGAAAAGTAATTGGATGTGTTTCCCTTTTACTAGTTAGTATTTTTCTTCATTCTATTTCATATTAAATACTTACTCAACAAATGATATCTAAAGTATTGTTAATATGTAGACATTCATCATGGAACACACAACTTTATGTCAAGATATTGAAATTGAAGACAGGATACCTAGATGCTTCAAATGGCTGGGTATTGAACGCAAAACAGATTTGGACTTGGTTGAAGCCACAAAAAACATAACAAATGAATAAGTATACCTACGATATGTTTTTTAATCTGTTTCAAATTTTACATATATATATATATATATATATATCTGTTTACTCTAACATTTTAACAATTTTATAGATTCTTGAAGAGCAATTGAAGCTGACAGAAGAAGAAGAAGAAGAATTTGGAGGAGAACTCCAAATAGATGAAGAAAATATTGATGCTCCTCAGGAAAATGATATTGTTCCACCAATAGAATTAGAACAAGTAAACCTCAACGAAGAGGAAGATGGTTTGCATTGGGATACGCTACAAGAACAAGCTGCAACAGATTCTACTGATAGCGAAAAAACACTTGACCAATACATAGTTCAACCACGCCAAAAAGTTCCAAGAACTAAAAAGACTGCAACACGACGAAGAAAACCAGTACAGAACCTGAAAGAGAACACTTTACCAGTGGATACAGTTCGTGCCCCAATTGCAAGAAAGGTGAATACAACATCACAGATTCTTAAAAATCTGAAGAAACCTGAAAAGACAATACAAACGAGTCATAAAATAAACTTTTCGAACAGATTATACAATCTCAAAACAGAAAACAGAAGGTTGAAGAAATTACTAGCAAGAGAAAAGGTAAAAAATATACTATTTTATCATATTTGCTATAAATTCCGCATCTAGTATCATCATTACAAAAGGTTGCGCATCTAGCATCATTATAACTGAAAGTTTCGCATATACTTGTAATTAACATTTCTCGTCTATCATTCTGTTAAAAGTTCTACATCTATCATTCTGTTTCACATTTCGTATCTATCTTTATGTACACGTTCCACATCTATCTTTATGTACACATTCCGCATCTAACTTTTTTTTTAGTTCTAGATCTATCATTTATTTACGTTCCGCATCTATCAATTGATTTAACTTCAACGTTTCGCATCTAGGTTTATGAATGTTAAGATCTCGTATCTATTATTTATCTTCTGATGTCAAATTTTTCGCATCTATCTTTACATTGCTTATTATTTTACAGAAAGTTAACACAATAGCCCCAGCCCCAGCCCCAGTGCCAACCACATCCCCACACCCACCCACAGCCCTAAAAACAACACCACCATTAGACACAGACAAACCTCACACTGACCCAGTCTCTAGCCAGAGTTTCGACTTAACAACATTTGAAAAAGTAGAAAAAACTAAAATGGAACGCCGACAATTTCAACAACAAATTGATGAACTAAAAAAGAAACTCGAAGAAAAGGAGATGATCATTACACAAATGAAAGCTGATGCAGAGATGAACATTGAGGTTGAACTACAAAACACACTTAAACTGCCTATTATGAAGCTAAACATGGAAACAACTGAACAACAACCAAAAACTTATTCAAGAAGAATGAGATTAAATGATCAAGCCCGCCAATTACCAAATAAAATAAAATAAAAACACTAAATATTGTTGTTGAAGACAAGGTTCCACCTCCACAACAAGAAAAAAATAAAGATGATTTGCAAAAACAGAATCATAATGTTGTTGTTACTGATGAAAATGACCATGTTGCTGATGTTGAATTTCATGTTGCTGCTACTACATCTGAGGATGTTTTTGTTGTTGCAAACAAGCATGTTGAGGTGGAAAACCAAGTTCATACTATTGTTAATAGTGATTTACCTCTAAATGTTGATATTGTTAATTCTGAAGATATTGTTGCTATAGAAAAGGAGAATTCTACTCCTTTTATGGTTGGAATAGAAAAGCAAGTTGATTCCACTATTATTAGTGATGTTGGGTTTGAAAAGAAAGACAATCCCGCAGTTGAAATTACTACTGAAGTTGCTAAAGTATCTGAAGTTGATGAAGTATCTGAAATTGTTGAAGATGATCCCTCAGTTCTTGTTAACGTTACAGAAGACTAGGTGTATAAGACAAAAGTTTACTTATGCAACAATGTATGATTATTAAACTGCTGCTGGAACAAATAATAAAGTATGAGTGAATGAATATAACTAAGCAAATTAACTAACGAGATTAACTTATGCGAGAGAAAACATGGAACCCTAACTTCATTGTTTATTTTACTCAGAGTATTAATATACTTAATCAATATGTAAGATAACTACGATTACTAATCAGATAACACAAAATCAGAATACGCTACCTTTCAGTACACGTAAACCAAACCACTTAAACAACCACAAAAGAGATAGCAGTTAAGCAGACACCGCATGCATGACAATCCTATATGTCTATATGAATTGAGGTACAATTGGTTTTAAGCACAAGTTACCTATTTCGATTACATAGGGTAATATGATATGGTTAATGACATATTACGAATCATGAACAATCACAATATTAATCATTCAAGAACCTATGCTAGCATGACAAGTTCTAAACCCTTAAATCCACTTTCGCATTCATTAAATATTAACAAACTAGATGTTCGCGACGCATCTAAAATTAAGCACAATCATACTAGGTAACCGATAAACGTATCTCACAAATTAATTAAGCAATAAACCCTAAATATTATTCAAACAAATCCGCTAAGGTTCCATGAACTAATCGAACAAATCATCATCATGGGCTCAACAATTAACATAACTCTAAGATGAATATGAATAAGAATATAAATAAACGAAGAAGAGTTTAGAAAATATTAAACCGAACAAAGTAGTCATAAATACGTTGCCGCTGCCGAAAGAGAACTGAAAAACAACCGTTAATGTCTTCCTCTCCCTTTTGTGTATATTCAACCGAAAGAAAACCCAAATACACTGTCCACTGCCTTCTCACCTTTTTCTCTTTCTCTGTTTTGTATTTTGCCGCAAACCCAATAAGCACCTTTTCTCGTGAAAACCTAAGAAGTCCATTGCCTTTCTTTCTTTCTCCTGGGCTTTATATTAAATGCTTCCGCTGGACCCACACTCATATAATTATATAGTATAATTATTTAATTCCTTCCTTTGTCTATGTTCAGCAGAATAGAACAATAATATTTGTTTTCCTTTTCTCGCTTGTTTTGCAAAAAAAAATCCAAAGCGGTTTTGTATTCCTAAAAAAAATCAAATTACAAATCGTAAAATATTTATGTTAAATAAAATAATATTTTAAATAATATAGCTAAATAAAATATTCGCATTAATCTAATGTTTTTTTCTTAATTTAGCATTAATTTCTTTTTATGCTTTGCTTTAATATTTTTTTTCTTAATTTAATATTTTAAACAATATCTTAGAAAATATATTTTCCTTTTTTTTCAACATTAATATATTTTTCAAGCATTAATATATTTTTTTTAAATCACTCGTCATAATATATTTCAAGCATTAATATATATATATTGGTTTTGGAAAATCACTCGTCATAATATATTTCAAGCATTAATATATATTTTTTTAAAATCACTCGTCATAATATATTTTCGTAGCATTAATATATTTTTTTCAACATAAATATTTTTTTTCAAGCATCAATATATTTTTCTTTGTTTTCAACTGTTCCAAAATTGCCCTCAAGTACATTAATTTTCCAGTTTCTTCAATTTCAACCCCAAATTTATTAATATTATCACAATTTACCCGCGACACAGGCGTCTTTAAGAATACTGGAAAAATACGTTAAAACTCAACGAATATTTGAGAACCGATGACGATTTTAAGAATAATGGAAGCGTAATAAGTGATATGAAATGAACTTATCAAACCCCCAAACTTAAACCGTTGCTTGTCCTCAAGCAATGCAAAACCGGTTTAACAATTGATGCATGAATGCAACTGAATTTAAATGAATGCAAGAACGCAATGATCCCGAACGAGTAACCGTAACTAATTCAGCATAAATGCCTCAACGAATGTAATGACCTCGGAATGTGAAATAACTAGGTACTCAAATGTTAGCAATACAAGTGAAAAAGCGTGCGTGTGTGCTCAAACTCAATCGACATGTTTTTAGTACAAATTAATGGACCTTACTTGTTCTCATCATAATAATCACAAGATTAGAAACGAAATACAACCTAGATTCTTCATAGTCAAGTTGCACATCCATATTTCTCCGGGGTTGTCAAAGATTTATTATGCTTTACTCTATATACAGACACACAAAGGCTTATTTGACCGTGCAATGGACGAGGTCCCTTAAAGACTTATACAATGGTGCCCATGTAACGAGCTTTAGGTTAGCGGATCCCAGACCGGAAAAGTCTTAGGTCACTAGGCATAAAGTCCCCTAGAAC
Source organism: Limnanthes douglasii subsp. nivea (assembly GCA_036936605.1). Classification (NCBI taxonomy): domain Eukaryota; kingdom Viridiplantae; phylum Streptophyta; class Magnoliopsida; order Brassicales; family Limnanthaceae; genus Limnanthes; species Limnanthes douglasii. The sequence continues at coordinate 134,232,241 of JAUPFV010000003.1, read as the reverse complement.
TTAATAACTCGAGCACCAAAGAGCTCATCCTAGCCAATTTTTACCTTTTTCTTTCTTTCTTTTTTGGTTTTTTTCTTTTTGAATCAGCGATTGGGAATGAGTGCGTTTCGCTCCATCTCATTCCACCCCTAGACTACTCGTAATATGCAGCCCCCAGCGAGAGGACGTACGTCAACGAGTGGCTACTAGCCTTTGACGCCTAACTGAATAATACGCATATCTATCTTTTAACTCCCCCAAACTTATCTTTTTACAATCCATGAGCTAATAAAGGATTAAGGTGTAATTCTGAAGCTAAGCAATGATTATGTATAACAAAACTCAAGTGTGTCCGTAACTAGCATAAAAACAATCGATGAGTCTACATGTATTAATTGTGCTTCTACATCAAGCAAGCTAACTGATAAGTAACCTAATTAGATTTTATTCCTATTGTCATTCCAAACAATTTTCATCATTGGCTACTTAAGTAGAAACAACAACTCAAGGGATCAAAGACGCAAAATACATGAACAAAATGCTATGACAATAGACTAACTCGATCCTAAACACAGTATATATGATCATGGCATGAATATGCAAATAAACATGACTAACATGAATAACTACTATGATGAATGCAACTACAAGAAATTAAAAGAAACAAGAAACACTCCCCTATTCGTCCAGCATTGTTGATCATTGTTTCCCAGTGGGTTGCCTCCCACGAAGCGCTTGTTTAACGTCGATAGCTCGACGATACCACTCGGAATCATACAGTGTCGAGGTGGATGCTGAATGCCTCACGGTTCTTCATATTTCCATAGTAATGCTTGAGTCGTTGACCATTGACTTTGAATGCTTTATCTGGCGATTCCTCATAGATTTCAACTGCTCCATGTGGATATACTGTCTTGAATTTAAAAGGTCCAGACCACCTTGACTTGAGCTTCCATGGGAAAAGCTTTAGACGAGATTTGAAAAGAATAACAAGTTGGCATGGATCAAAAGCTTTATGTACAAGCTTCATATCTTGCCGTTTCTTGACTTTTTTCCTTATACATCTTCTGATATCTGCTATGGTCCAACCAATGGCTGATTTGAACTTCCCCAGAACTCTTAATAGCTTTTCTTCCTCACTACCTGAAAGGTTAGATGCAATAATAATAGGTAATGTAGATGACTCTCCTAAGAAAGCATACCTGAGATGATCTAGTAGTGGTTTGAGTTCAAGTTTAGGAGCTTCTTGTAGAGAAGGTTTAAGTCTTTCCTGAGAATCCTTAAGATCACCCAATATGAGCGACTCATGTGGAATATTGAGCCTCTTTTGATACGGGGCTGCCTGTAGTAGTTGAACACATTCGGATATTTCTTCGTCTTCGAAGTCAGATTCACCATGTAGAACTCTGCCTAGAGCATTTGAACTCGAGAACTGATCCAACTCATTACTGTGCGAAGAATCGAACGTATCCAACCTGAAACATTCCTCATCCTCTATTGGGGATTGCATAGTCTTGAAAACGTTGAAAGTGACAGTCTGATCTTGCACTCTCATAGTGAGCTCCCCTTTTTGGACATCAATCAAAGTTTTGCCCGTAGCCAAGAATGGCTTTCCCATGATTATGAGGATGTTTTTGTCCTCTTCGAAATCCAAAATAACGAAGTCAGCAGGAAAGATGAGCTTGTCTACCTTTACTAAGACATCTTCTACGATCCCACGAGGATATGTGATAGAACGATCAGCCAGCTGCAAAGAGATATTAGTCGGTTTTGGCTCAGGTAGCCCAAGTTTCTCAAACACAGATAGGGGCATCAGATTGATGCTCGCTCCCAAATCACATAAACATTTGCTGAAAGTTAAATTGCCGATTGAACAAGGAATGGTGAAGCTTCCTGGATCTTTGAGTTTGGGAGGCAATTTTTGTTGTAAGATCGCACGGCATTCCTTAGTGAGCGCCACTGTCTCAAAATCACCAAGCTTTAGCTTTTTCGAAAGAATTCCCTTCATGAACTTGGCATAACTAGGCATTTGATCTAATGCTTCAGCAAAAGGTATGTTGATGTGTAGCTTCTTGAATACCTCTAAAAATCTCCTAAACTGAGCATCTAGCTTCTGTTTCTGCAACCTTTGCAGAAAAGGTGGAGGAGGGTAGATAGTAGGCTCAACAACTGACTGAGATGGCTTGTTAGGTGGCTGATCTTGACCAGAATTAACCTCAGATGAGGGCTGATTTTGAGCAGAATTTTTCAGAATGGGCTGATTTTGAGAAGAATCCACCTCTTGTTCAATTGTGGGGTTCTCAGCAACCTTTCGTGATCGCAAGGTGATAGCTTGGCATTGCTCCTTGCCGTCTCGTTTACCTGGATTATGTTCTGTGTCGCTAGGACGAACTCCATGAGGTCTAACAATCATGTTATTGGCCATCTGCCCAATCTGATTTTCCAAGGTCTTGTGAGATACCATCAGACTTTTAATCATTAACTTCATCTCTTCGAATTCAGACTCTCTCACAGAATGTTGAGAAGGGTCAGGATGTTGATTCTGAGGTTGTCTTGGGGCATACTGTTGAGATTGATGTTGCTGCCCTTGTTGCTGAAATCCAGGAGGAGCGTATGGCTTAGCACCATAATGTTGATTACCTTGTTGATTAATGCTCCAACTGAAGTTCAGATGATTTCTGTTACTTGGGTGATAGGTGTTTGAGATTGGTTGTTGATTCTGCCTCTGAAAGTTACTCACAAATTGCACCGACTCAGTAGAGATTGGGCATTGTTGAGTGTCATGACCTCCAGCACAAATCTTGCACACACTAGCTACCTGCTGTACCCCTAGTTTAGTCAAAGAATCTACCTTCATGTTTAGAGCTTCAAGCTGAGCTGCTAAAGCAGTGGCAGTGTCTACGTTAAGAATACCAGCTACTTTATGTTGTGACTGTCTCTGAGAAGGGTTCTGGAATTCATTAGCAGCCATCATCTCAAGGAGCTCATGAGCCTCCTCATAGCTTTTCGTTAATAAGGCTCCCCCAGATGCAGCATCGACCATGGGCCTTGTTTGCGCACCCAACCCATTGTAGAAGCAATTTATTACTAACCAATCAGGCATCCCATGATGAGGACATTTTATGAGCATCTCCTTGTAACGCTCCCAAGCTTCACTTAAAGATTCACCATATGACTGAGAAAACTGAGTAATAGCATTCCTCAAGGCGGCTGTTCTTGCCATAGGAAAGATTTTTGAGAGAAATTTTTGTGCTAGTATATCCCAAGTAGTGATCGAGCCTGCTGGTAAAGAGTGTAATCAGCTCTTAGCTTTGTCCCTCAGATAAAATGGGAAGAGTCCCAGTCTTATGGCATCATCTAAAACACCATTGAACTTGAAAGTATCACAGATTTCAAGGAAGGTCATAATGTGCATATTAGGATCCTCAGATGAAGCTCCCCCAAACTGACAAGAATTCTGCATCATCTGAATAGTGCTGGGTTTAATCTCAAAATTATTCGCAGCGATATTGGGTCTGACAATGGTAGACTGAATATCCATGATCTTTGGTTGAGAGTATTCCATGAGTGCTTTTGGAGCTGGATCTCCCATTGTAGAATTAGTATAAGAATCTGCGAATATTAACTTTGTTCCTTGCTGTGTTTCAAGCTCCTTTTGTACTAGTGCTCTAGTTTGAGACTGTGTTTGCATACACCCTCAAGTACCTGAAGCACAAGAAAACACACAAAAAGAAAGTAACTGAATCAAGTCAATAGTTTTATAACGACTTCTGTTGATAAGCAATGAATCTGTCAAATAACACCGAGTCCCCGGCAATGGCGCCAAAAACTTGTTTGTCCCTTTCTCACGCAAGTATACGCGGTCAAATCGTAGCAAGTAATAAGTAAGAAAGATCGTTCCCACGAAGACTAGGTGTATAAGACAAAAATTTACTTATGCAACAATGTATGATTATTAGACTACTGTTGGAACAAATAATAAAGTATGAGTGAATGAATATAACTAAGCAAATTAACTAACGAGATTAACTTATGCGAGAGAAAACATGGAACCCTAACTTCATTATTTATTTTACTCAGAGTATTAATATACTTAATCAATATGTAAGATAACTACGATTACTAATCAGATAACACAAAATCAGAATACGCTACCTTTCAGTACACGTAAACCAAACCACTTAAACAACCACAAAAGAGATAGCAGTTAAGCAGACACCGCATGCATGACAATCCTATATGTCTATATGAATTGAGGTACAATTGGTTTTAAGCACAAGTTACCTATTTCGATTACATAGGGTAATATGATATGGTTAATGACATATTACGAATTATGAACAATCACAATATGAATCATTCAAGAACCTATGCTAGCATGACAAGTTCTAAACCCTTAAATCCACTTTCGCATTCATTAAAGATTAACAAACTAGATGTTCGCGACGCATCTAAAATTAAGCACAATCATACTAGGTAACCGACAAACGTATCTCACAAATTAATTAAGCAATAACCCCTAAACCCTAAATATTATTCAAACAAATCCGCTAAGGTTCCATGACAACGATTAGTTCATAATCGAACAAATCATCATCATGGGCTCAACAATTAACATAACTCTAAGATGAATATGAATAAGAATATAAATAAACGAAAAAGAGTTTAGAAAATTTTAAACCGAACAAAGTAGTCGTAAATACGTTGCCGCTGCCGAAAGAGAACTGAAAAACAACCGTTCCTGTCTTCCTCTCCCTTCTGTGTATATTCAACCGAAAGAAAACTCAAATACAATGTCCACTGACTTCTCACCTTTTTCTCTTTCTCTGTTTTGTATTTTGCCGCAAACCCAATCAGCGCCTACTCTCCCTTCTGTCAGTCTCTGTTATTTTATAACTTTTCTCGTGAAAACCTAAGAAGCTCATTGCCTTTCTTTCTTTCTCCTGGGCTTTTAATTAAATGCTTCCGCTGGACCCAAACTCATATAATTATATAGTATAATTATTTAATTCCTTCCTTTGTCTATGTTCAGCAGAATAGACCAATAATATTTGTTTTCCTTTTCTCGCTTGTTTTACACCAAAAAAAAATCCAAAGCGGTTTTGTATTCCTAAAAAATCAGATTACAAATCGTAAAATATTTATGTTAAATAAAATAATATTTTAAACAATATAGCTAAATAAAATATTCGCATTAATCTAATGTTTTTTTCTTAATTTAGCATTAATTTCCTTTTATGCTTTGCTTTAATATTTTTTTCTTAATTTAATATTTTAAACAATATCTTAAAAAATATATTTTCCTTTTATTTTTCAACATTAATATATTTTTCAAGCATTAATATATATATTTTTTTAAATCACTCGTCATAATATATTTCAAGCATTAATATATATAAGTTTTTTTTGAAAATCACTCGTCATAATATATTTCAAGCATTAATATATATTTTTTTGGAAAATCACTCATCATAATACATTTTCGTAGCATTAATATTATTTTTTTCAACATAAATATATTTTTTCAATCATCAATATATTTTTCTTTGTTTTCAACTGTTCCAAAATTACCCTCAAGTACATTAATTTTCCAGTTTCTTCAATTTCAACCCCAAATTTATTAATATTATCACAATTTACCCGCGGCACAAGCGTCTTTAAGAATACTGGAAAAATACGTTAAAACTCAACGAATATTTGAGAACCGATGACGATTTTAAGAATAATGGAAGCGTAATAAGTGATATGAAATGCACTTATCAACATACAAAAGAAAAAAGTAAGTGAAACATTCGCACATGTCATACTTAACTATTTCGCATCTAGCATATTTTCCTACTTTCTCAGTTACTGTACGTTTCACATCTAGCATATTTTCCTACTTTCTAATTTACTGAAGGTTTCGCATCTACCTTGGCTTAAGATAATTTCCTCTCTATTATATTTATAAATGTTTCGCATATATCGGTGTATTTTTGAAAGTTTCGCATCTAGCTCGGTTTTCCCTTATTTCTCCTCTATAATATTACTGTATGTTTCCCATCTACCATTGTTTTCTTTATTTCTCATTTAGTATTTGTTTCGTATCTATCGGTGTATTTTTTAAAGTTTCGCATCTAGTTTGGCTTTCCCTTATTTCCTCTCTATGATATTACTGTACGTTTCGCATCTAGCATTGTTTCCCTTATTTCTCATTTACTACTATTTCGCATCTATCGTCTCTATTTCTGAATGTTTTGCATCTATCTTGCTTTCCCTTATTTCCCCTTTATTATATTACTGTACGTTTCGCATTAGCAATGTTTTTCTTATTTCTTATTTACTAAGCATTTTGCATCTATAATTTCTATTTTCTGAATGTTTCGCATCTAGCTTTGTTTTCCTTCTTTCCCATCCTTTATATTTCTGAACGTTTTGCATCTATTTCCTCTAACAGTTTCAATTATTTCCCATTTGTGAAGAAAGATTTGGATGAAGGTCCTTCATTTGAACTAATTGTAGATCCTACTCAACATCAAGTCAATATAGAACAACCAAACATGGAAATTACCAGAAAAGAGTGGCCATTTACAAACAAAGTTACAGCTGCTATTGACATAAAAAAATACTACAAATTAGAGCTGATTGAAAAGGGAGAAAACAATTCTGATCCAACAGTATGGTCATGTCCAGATGTACCAGGATCAAATATTTTTGTTAGTATTTTGATGAAGATAGCAGATGAAGATGAAATCGACTCTACGGTAAAAGTTATATTCAAATTTACTTTGTTTCCATTGCTTCACCAATCATATGTTAACAAACTGCTGGTTTCCACTTTTGAAAAAACATGTAATTGATGGTTATATATATATATATCAACCTTGAGCAATACAACTTTCAAATACTAGTTGCAAGTAGTAAAGGAGAATTTATGTCAGTAACACACTTATCTGGAAGCGTAATGGTAAGAATAATATAATTTTATGACATTTTTTTATTTATAAACATAAATGTTTCTAATTATTACTCCTCCAATGTAGCATCTGCTGAACCCAAATATGGATGTAACATTATATGTTGACGATAAGCTATGAGGCATCACAGAAGATTTAATCTTCATTCTGCTTCTAACAGAAGCTAGACCTGGGAATGTTAACCATTGGACATTATTTGTAATAGATGTTGAACATCAAAAAACAGTAAATCTAAACCCAATACCAAAATGTCTAGATCCAACAAGAAAAACTGCAAAAAGATTAGTAAGTGTCTCTCTTTTATAATAATTTCATAATATATATATATATATCATCTGATTTATTTGTATGTTTATTAATTTACAGATTGCATACCTCTAAAACAAAACCATTTTACAATCAGAAGAACCAATAAAGATAGTTTGTCCAGTAAAGATTACTAAACAAAGATGTGGATCACTTGATTGCGGAGTAATGGTCTGTGATTACTTCAAAGATTATATTTTGCATGGGAAACTTAACTTTCACAAAACTTCTAAAATTGTACCATTAAGAATAACAGAAATGTTCTACATGTTTCTTAATGACATGAACACTAACAAATATTGGGACGATGATTACTAATATATGTTTTACTTCATGTGATGTTTGTAATATTTTTTTTATATGTAAACTGTCTAACAGCTATGGTTTCGCATCTATCTAACTTGTAATAACATGTGAATCGCATCTATCTCAAACTATAAACGTGTTCCGCATCTATCGTTTGTATTCTAATTCATGTTTCGCATGTATCACTTTATTTTTTCTCTTGAAAACTTTTTCCTATCTTCTGCTCTAAATCCAATTATCAGTTACATAAAGTAAAATATGTGTTTGTAATTAATAAACTCAACCAATCTCACACATATAAATAAAAAAGTCAAAAATCAAACTAGTAGCTATAGTTTGATTTGATAATTTCTTACATGATTTGACAAGTCTAAGATACTCATCATTACACTTCATGTACTACATAAAGTCCAATCCTACGTTTCACATCTTTTATATATTTGTTACATAAGGTTTCGCATCTATCTTCTATATCCTAATGAATGTTCCGCATCTACTATTTAGTTTTCTCTTAAATATTCTTTCCTACCTTCTGGACTAATTATTTTTCATCCATATTACCACTTGCAGAAGTAATTAAGTTTTTGTAGTTTATAAACTCAACCAGTCTCACACATATATAAGTTCAAAAATAAAAAAATAAAACTAGTAACTTTACTTTGATTTGATGTTTTCTTATATGATTTGACAAGTCTAAAATACTAATCATTACACTCTATTAATTACAAAAAAAAACTCACAAATATCAACCAAAAGATATTACTTTGGTCAAAGTTTGTAGTCTTTTCACATTCGTAAAAAAAATAACCTATCAAAAATTTAAATTCACAATCTTGCATCTATTAAAGTATATTCTTCTATGTTTTAAATTCCGTTTTGCATCTACAAATAGAAAGGTAAATAATCCGTTTCGCATATATCATTTCACTTTTACGCACGGTTTTGCATCATGTTTTTCTCTTCTAATGAGTGTTTCGCATCTACTAAATTATTTTTCTATTGTTTCTAGTATAATTTTTCTATTATTTTTTCTTTCGCTGAACTGTTTCAAAATTCAAAAATCAAACTACTGGCTTTACTATGATTTGATCTTTACTTTCTAGACTTGACAAGTAATAGATACCAATTATTACATTGCATTAATTGCAAATCTAAATAATATCAAAAGGTGCAACAATAACTTATTTCTGTTTAATCCTTAAACTTTTCACCTTCTTATAACACTTTAGCTACCTCTATAAAATATCTTTTAACTCTTCACAGTTCTCAACACACAAAAAACTCCCTTCATTCTCACTGAAAATCTACTAAAACTTTTCACTTCTTAAGAACTTGGTTTGTAAAAATGCCATATTTTAACTATTCTTCAGACGATGGTCCCTGTTATAGTGATATCAGTTCTCCCACTCGTTCCCGAGACGAGGCCAGGGAAGAGTGGAAACATACAACGATAGACGAGCTTTCAGACGACAATTCTGGCGAAAGTTTCGGTTCTTTTTATGAAGATGCTTATACCAAAGATGCTTATTCAGAAGATGATGAGGATCCAAATGAGGATCCTATTTTTGTTCTCCTAAAAAAGAGAGGAAAATGGACTTGATGGAAGACGATTACAACACTGAAGATGAAGAAAAAAAAGATGAAGACGAAGAAGATGAAGCCGAAGAAGACGATGAAGATTAAGAGGAAGATGATTCTGAAGACAACGCATATGACTCTGACTGATGGTTAGGTGAAGGGTCTGTTTTTTTGTTGTTGTTTGAACTATGGGTATGACTGCTTTTTTTTTTTTTTGAACTATGGGTAGGAAGAAGTTTATCTTTTTTGTTTTTTGATGACCCAAACCAAACTAGAAGACTAAGAGTCTGGTTAGACAGAGTTTGAAGATGGAAACTTTGTTTGTAAATTTCTTTAACTTTGTATTTCGTTTTACTAAACTTAACATGTATTCCACCTGTTTCATAATGAACTAGATCCTTTTATTTATTTTTTTGCATTCATACTTTAGCACTTAGATCAAAACACATTTTATGAGCTGGATTACCATCTGCAAAAAAATGTACTTAAATACGACGTTTCGTAACTATCACTAAAATATATATTTAATTATCCAAGGTTCCGTAACTATTAAATTAGTGTATTTGTGTGTAAGTTGTTTTGCATCTATCAATCGTTTAACATCGACTTCAATAAATCTTGTAAATCGTGTATCGCATCTATCACAGCCCATCATGTTGGTTATTACATGTTTCGCATCTAGCTTGTCCATATAACAAAACGTTGCGCATCTAGCATGTCCATATAACAAAAAAATTCACATCTATCATCTATTTAAATGTTCCCAATCTATTATTATTATTATTATTATGATAAACACAGCTTAAATAAAACTAAAAGTATCAAAATTTGATTCATCTTACAAAATGTCTACACATGTGTGTCTGTTATGACCGGATTTACGACAACAAGAACACATTATCTTACAAATACTTAATTATCCTATAGGTGGAATTATGTTGTTCTTAGGTCGTCCAACTCTCCTTTTTAAAACTGGAGGAAGTAGATCTGGAGAAGTTGTTGAATTAGATCATTGACCAAAAGTAGTAAATGCAGCTATACCATATGAATATGTTGCCTTATAACAACTTACAAAATAGCATGACTCAAGGTATTCCATAAGATATGCATCTATATAAAATATAGCAGCTACAACATGAGAACAATGGAAACACTCATGTTGCCACAAACCACAAGAACAATGACGTACTCTAAAATCAACAACCATAACAGGATCACAAAACACTTCATGCAAAAAAGGAGTAGACGAATGAACTATCCATGGACGGCCTTCTTCAACATTAGCTTTAAACTTTTCATCAAATTCAGGACACAAAACATTAGTCCAACGTTCAGCATCACCAAAACGTCTCGAAATTTAACTCATTTCTAAAACTCTACTCCTATCAATTAACTCCAGTATAGGCAAACCACAAAATTATTTTACTTGGTTGTTAAAAGATTCAGCCGGAGTAGATGCCATGGAACCATACCTTTTGCCTTTGAAAAAAGCACAAGCATATGCACATCTTTTAAACAGTTTTACCATATTATCCTTAAATGTCGTCGGTGTAGCCTTTAAACAATGCCTCAAATTATTCATAAGATGATAAAGATAATATCCATGATGGCAATTTGGAAATATAGCTGATACAGCAGTAACAATACATAAATGACGATCACTAATAAATGCCATTTCACGATCCAAAGATGAGGTTTCAACATCTCCAAAAACCATACCCAATTCTCAGTATCTTCAGACGAAACAATACTAAAAGCAACATGGAAAATACCTACAACCAATATATAGAACAAAGAATAGTATAAATGACTCATTATAAGAGGTTTCACAACTACCACTTACTAATATATAGGTTTTACATCTATCTCAATAATCATATACTATATGTGTTTCGCATCTATCATGTTATCATATACTACATGGGTTTCGCATCTAGCAAATTAATCATTAATTTACACATGTTGCATCTATCATGTTATTTATTCAGAAGGTTTTGCATCTGTCTATTTGTTATTAATCTCCAAACCTGTTTTCGCAGATTCATATATAACATATTTAAAAGATAACATCTATTCCAATATAATTAAAACTTACCATTGTTACCATCTTTGGCTATAGCAGATAACAAAACTCCGTTATATTTTCCCGTTAAAAAAGTACCATCAACACATAAAACTTGACGACACGAATTGAAACCATAGAGGTAAGACCCGAATGCTACAAAACATCGCTTGAACACATTGGTTTCCAATGAATACTCCAATATGTAATCACTGCTGCTATCAAGAACCTTCAATGTTTTAAAATAATTTTTAAGAAGTTTATAAGAAGTTTAACTATCTCCATATACAACCCTCCTAGCTTTTTCAAGAGCAAGCCATGAAACATGGTAATAAATATCTAAACCGTAATCATTTTAAAAAAATGATTTCACGCTTGTAGCTGTAACATCAACTCTCCTCCTCACACAATCACGTATTTCATTTCCAATCAAATCAGATGACAAATGCCTTCTATTTTCTTTGCTAAAACCAAATCCCACATGTATGAGTTTCAACATACTTCTTAATAACAAAAAAACCAGTAGACCTGTCTTGCTTAGCATAAAGTCTCCAAGGACAACCCTTTGAATATTTTTTCATGCAATAAACAATTATTCTTTGTTTATTTTTATGCAAATATTTAAAAGAAAAACCTTTTTGTAAAGCAAACCGACTAACAGCTAATCTTAAACCTACTGCTCCATCTTGAAACACTTGCCCACCACCACTATTTTCATTAACCCAACCAACACTAACGAGTGCTTTATGCTTGTGATTAATACCATTAACATCAGAAGTTTCACCAGTTTCTCCACAAACAAAATCTTCATTTACAACTTCAACGATACTTTCAGCAGTTTCTCTAATATTATCACCAACATTAACATCACCTTCAACTTTAATAGTAACACTTGAAACACCCAAACTATCAACAAATGATACCAACGCAATTAAATCACCATCACAACCTAAGATAACATTTTCTAGATCACCACAAGAGTATCTTAATTTGAATTTACCCTGAACCAACGTATCATATCCACTTAAAACAAATTTAACAATGTCTTCAAACTTAGAAAACAAACCAAGGTCACAAATTGCAAGCTCCCCATTTAGTTTAAAAATGCACATCCTACTACTAGACATCGCGTACCTGCATTAGACAAAAGTTTCGCATCTATTATTAGCAAACAATACAAGAGTTCCGCATTTATCTATAAAACATGTTTCGCATCATCTATATCAAGAACATTGACGTTTCGCATCTTCACATAACAAAAATGGTAACGTTTCACATCTACTAAAAAACATATTTCATCAACAAAACCAAAAAACATACACGTTTCACAACTATAACTAGGTTTTTAATACACGTTTCGCATCTGCTTCGTAGAAACAAAAAACAGTTACGCGCAGACTGAAACTTATAAAAACTGAATCACGGACTGAAAACCAACGAAAACTGATGCTAATACCACCAATATACTGCATTAACAACGTAAAATACAAATGAATACTAAAAACACAAAAAACAGATCGAAAAACCTAAATAGTTACACGATACAAAATTTCAAAAAAAACTCGAAATCCTAACCTATAACAACAAAACTAATTGCGAAATTAACATAAACACAATCAAAATCAACAAAAAAACAAAAAATCGATTAAAAATGGAGAATTACCTACGATAGTAGTGCACTGTTAAAGTTACGTCTATAAAATTAGAGAGAAAAAGAATCAAATATGAATGTTAAAGCTTTTATATAACTAAATATGGTATAAAAGGTATTAATGGGTCTTAGATAGTAAATATTTCAAAAAATGGACCTTTTTTAAAGATATATCAAAATATAGGTATTAAATAGAAATTACTTTGGATATTGGGTACTAAATCGTACTTAATCCAAAAAAAACATGTTTAAAGTAATTTTTTTGCTTAAATTATAATTAAATATAGTTGAGACCATAATAATCGTCTTGTTAAATTATTGAGGTTTTTCAATTTCACTTATCTCTCTCCTCTCCAACGAAACGAACCCAAGGGTTTTAGACTCTCTCTCTTTCATGGCCGCACTCTGCTCCTCTGCTCCTCTGCTACGGACATAGAACAACTTGTCTCAGTCTAAAACCACAAAACCCCTTTAGAAATTCCAGAAAATTACACGTTTGCCACCCAGAAAACGGCGTGGTTTTGTAGAAGCCAATTCAAGCTGGGAAGGATTGGAGAGGTTATGGCTATCGGTGTCTCTTTCACCACCCAAAACAAGACATTTAGACATTTGTGCCCTTCTTCTTTGTGGTTATCACATTCCTGGTCTTCTAAACCCTTTTCTGTGGTGGTTTCTCCTTCCAAAGCCCAACATAGGTACACGTTTTGTTTTTGAGGTTTTAACCATGGCTTCTCTATTTAGTATATCCATGTAGTAGATTAATAGCTCCTTATGTTGGTTTTGCTTATTTGGTGCTCTCGCAAGTAGTTTTCTGAGTGAGTGACTGTGAGAGCATGACTGTTTGTTTCTAGGGAAAACTTTTCCAGTGTTTTTTGGCGTTTGGCTAGGGAAAAAGTTCACCATGTTAGTTTGGTTTTGTGAATGTTTAAGGCTTTGTTGAGATAACGTAACTTCGGTAGTTAAGGATATATGAAATTATAGATAATGATAATGTCTGGGTGTAAGGAAACTAAGATGGAGGCTAAGATATCCAAGGAAATGTATAATAACTTTCTGACACAAACGTAACTGAAATTGTTAGTCTGATGTGACGCGCAATATAGACATTTTGTTTGGTTGAATCTGAATAAATGTATGTGTGAAACATGAAATAGATTAAGTCAAACAAGTGAAGTGGGCCTTATTGTTCTTGATGTTGTATAACTTACAGGCGAGAAGTTTGCAGTAAAAGAATTAGTAGCTGTTTAAATCCAACAGGTATGATGTATAGTAGTACTTCGAACTTGTTTCGACGTCCATGTTACCATTCTGTTGATATGAGTGGAGATTGGAAGCTGAAAGTTGATTCAAAATCGCCAAGAATGGTCCCTGGGCGTGTCATTAACCAGCACAAGGTAGATGAAGCCGTCAAGAACGTTTATAGACGCTCTACTGACAAGCAGGCTTTTGAGTTAACTTCGACAACTGATATACATGGCGATATAAAGGGATGGGAGGAGGAAACCAGGACGCTGAGGAGAAGAAAAGAAGAACGCTTTGTAGTAAAGAACGAGGCCTCCGATGAGAGAAGATCTCGGATTGAAGGCTATAACGATTTTCGCAATATCCAAAATGGTCATGCATATAAATACAAATATGGAGCGTTTCTTGAAAATACAAGAGAGCCTGATTATGTCACAGGAGACAAACTGAAGGCCGCGGACGACATCAATACAATCGTAAAAGAATTAAATGGTGGTAACCCGCAAATAGACTTATCTTCAAAATACAAAATAAAGAATGTGACATCTGTCGAACCCTCTTTTACAAGGAACGTGGAGATTTGGAGAAGAGCTGATTTGAGACATAAGGAAGACAATGATGTTGATATAAATCAAAGAGGCGATTTCAGTGAAAAGCCTGTTGCTAGTACATCTCATGAAGCGAAACGCAGCATTACCAGCATTACCGAAGAGGTAAAAGGTGCTAGCCAGCTGGGTCTTCGTGAGAAGCTTAATATAATCTATGATAAGGTTCTCATCGTTAATAACGTCTCTACTGCAGTGGAAGTAGTTAAGATGCTTACAAATCAGTACAGAAATCTGATCCACGCATGTGATACGGAGGTGTATTTCTTTTTTCTAATATTTTTTTATTGCATTAGAATCATGCATTATATGAAAGTTTCCTCTTTTATATTAGTTGCTAAGATTTTTACATTTTCGATTTCTTTTCTTCATATGTTGTATGTACAGGTTGCAAATATAGATGTGAAAGCAGAAACTCCTGTTGACCATGGGGAATTGATATGTTTCAGTATTTATTCTGGGCCAGAAACAGACTTTGGAAATGGGAAATCTTGTATCTGGGTAGATGTTCTTGACGGTGGTGGCATGGATCTAATGAGAGTATTTGACCCATTTTTCAAAGATCAGTCAATCAGAAAAGTATAATTCTTGCCATTTTTTATTCTTAAATTTGATTTCATGGTATCATACAATGATTTAACGTGTAGTGGACATTGTTATATCAGCATATACAACAATCTATACTTTCTTCGAAACAAGTGTAAAGTCAATCTAATTCAAAAATGTAGGTTTGGCACAATTACAGTTTTGATAGTCACATCGTTGAGAATTCTGGGATTACGGTTGCTGGTTTTCATGCCGACACAATGCACATGGCTAGATTGTGGGACTCTTCACGACGAACTGTTGGTGGATACTCACTTGAGGCACTTACAGGTGATCCAAAAGTTATGAAGGATGCAAAATTGGCAGAGGAAGCTGAACTTTTTGGCAAAATATCTATGAAAACCATCTTTGGCCGGAGAAAGTTGAAGAAAGATGGAACTGAAGGCAAAATTGTCACAATACCTCCTGTTGAAGAGCTGCAGCGAGAAGAACGAGAATCATGGATTTCTTACTCTGCCTTAGATTCAATAAGCACATTAAAGCTATATGAGAGCCTGAAAAGAAAACTATCACTAATGTCATGGAACGTTGACGGAAAACCAATTCCAGGAAAGACTATGTTTAATTTCTATGAGGAATACTGGCGACCTTTTGGTCAAGTTCTTGTTAAAATGGAAAGTGAAGGAATGCTGGTAGACCGAGACTATCTAGCGGGGTTGGAGAAAGTTGCCAAAGCTGAGCAAGAGATAGCTGCAAATAGATTTCGTAATTGGGCTTCTAAATATTGCCCCGACGCCAAGTTTATGAATATAGGCAGTGACACGCAACTACGCCAGCTTTTCTTTGGAGGCATTTATAGCAGGTAGGTTTCCTCAGCAAATACTATAAACCAGCTTCACAAAATTACTTCATTGAGACAGCGATATAAACCCAACTTTTATATTTATGTTCTGTTTCTAAATGCCATGAAATGATAAGTAGAAGTTGTATGTTATTGATGTTTCAATCCTTGTAAAGTGAGGGGTTGATGAATCTCCAAATTCTAAAAACATTCAGTGTCTGCTGACAGAAAGGATACAGATGAATATCTCCCAGTTGAGAAAACTTTCAAAGTTCCTAATGTTGACAAAATCATCGAAGAAGGAAAGAAGACAGCCACAAAATTTCGCAACATTAAACTTTGTAGGATATGCGACAAAGAAATAACTGCTGAGAAGTTCACAGCCAGTGGTTGGCCATCACTTAGTGGAGACGTTTTAAAGGCCTTAGCTGGGAAGGTGTCTGCAGAGTATGAATTTCTGGATGATTTCATTGATCCATCCTTAGAAGATGACGTTGAAGATGCTCTTGAATCAGCAGGCTCAGATGCTGCTAATGATGTCGACATGTCTTCTTATGGAACAGCTTTTGATGCATTTGGAGGAGGTGATAAAGGGATGGAGGCTTGTCATGCTATCGCTTCACTATGTGAAGTTTGTTCCATTGATTCTCTGATCTCAAACTTCATCCTTCCTTTGCAGGTAATCTAGAAACCATCAATTATTGGTCACAATTAATTTGTATGAAAAAGATTAAAAAACATCCTTTATTTCACTGACTTGGCAACTGCACTTTATATGACATTATAGTAGCTCTCTTTGTGCCTACTAAATTATTTTCTGCATTAGTTTTTCTCGGATTTCAAGCTAGCACACTCATACTGTTGTTTTTCTACCATAGGGAAGTAATGTATCGGGCAAGGATGGTCGTGTACATTGTTCGCTGAACATCAACACAGAAACAGGGCGCTTATCAGCTAGGCGGCCAAATTTACAGGTTTGTTAGTTCAATCGTTGTTGTTTACGATCTTAAGCTTAATTCAGTCTGGAAATACATACATATATATATATATATATAATATAACTTTGTTATTGCACGCTTCCAACTATTCACAGAAACCTTTCGTATGCTTGCTTTTTCATATATCAGAATCAGCCTGCCCTGGAGAAGGACAGGTACAAGATCCGTCAAGCTTTCATAGCTGCACCTGGAAATTCACTTGTTGTTGCTGATTATGGACAGGTAAGTGAAACAAACGGCTTTTATATATTTTATTTTTCTGTTGGCTGATTGAAATACGATATTCAAATTACAGCTGGAACTCAGGATTCTTGCTCATCTTGCTGGGTGTAACAGCATGTTAGATGCTTTTAAAGCTGGTGGAGATTTTCACTCGAGGACAGCAATGAATATGTATCCTCATATCCGTGATGCTGTAGACAACGGGGAAGTGCTTCTAGAGTGGGATCGTCAACCAGGTGAAGACAAACCACCAGTTCCATTGTTAAAGGTAAAGTTCGAAGTTATCTTTGTTCTTTTCACATTTAAGTTTGAGTGGCAACTTCGATCTTTATTGCTAATGGCTGGCTTGAATTTGGATTATTAGATATTTACATTCTGATGTTTTTTGGATTGGTGATTATATGCTACTGCATTTTTAAACAAGTTATCTAATCTAATCTATTGATTTTCAATTGCTATTGAAATTGTTTTCTTCAGGATGCCTTTGCCTCTGAAAGAAGAAAAGCCAAAATGCTTAACTTTTCAATCGCATATGGGAAAACTGCCGTTGGACTTTCGCGAGATTGGAAGGTACCTTGCTTTAGTGGGTCTAATAGTTTGCAGATGAACTTTATTGATATTTTCGAACTTGCATTGACCTTGGTGTGATCATGTTTGTTTAGGTTTCTGTCGAAGAAGCACAGGAAACTGTTGACCTTTGGTATAACGAAAGAAAAGAAGTACGTAGCTGGCAACAAGAACGTAAAAATGAAGCTCTAAGCCGAGGGTATGTCTGTACATTACTAGGACGTTCTCGCCAGTTCCCGCTGACTCGTGCAACTCGTGCTCAAAGGGGTCACATCGAACGAGCAGCTATCAATACACCAGTGCAGGTTTAACTTCTTTTTGGTTTCTTTAATCTTTCTCTCTCTCTCTCTCTCTCTCTCTGTTACGTCTCTCTAATGTACTTGACTGCAATAGGGAAGTGCTGCTGATGTTGCCATGTGTGCAATGTTAGAGATAACAAACAATATGCGCTTGAAGGAACTTGGATGGAGGCTACTTTTACAGGTTATGCTCATTCTTTATGCTATTATTTCAAATTGGTTAAATTAAAGAACCGCTAAATGTCTAACTACTGAGAACAGGTTCATGATGAAGTAATACTGGAAGGGCCAACCGAGTCAGCCGAAGAAGCAAAGTCCATAGTTGTGGAGTGCATGTCTAAACCTTTCCACGGCAAGAATTTCCTCAAAGTAGACCTATCTGTTGATGCTAAGTGCGCTTTGAATTGGTATGCTGCTAAATAGATTCAGGGTTCAACTACATTAATATCCATCGAGGCTCTATGCTTCCTTCTCTGGTGTTTTAACACTATTCAAGTACCTCGAGGAAGAAATTTTGTGCGACAGCTGTCCAGCTCCTGTAATATGTAAATGCCAGCTCAGATCCTTACTTTTTTCTTGTATGCATTTCTTATGGGCGTAATGTAAATGAATGTAAAACTTGAATTTCTTGATGAACATGCGGAATGATTTTTGGTTTCTTTGTTTCTGTCATCTTAATTTATAAGTTTTTGCTTGTCAATTATCTTTAAAGGCAAAAATTTGAACAAAAAATTGAAGAAATGTTCGGCAATAAAAATTGCTACAAGACTTTCCAGATAATAAAGTTCTTACGATTTGACGAAGTATACGTCTAAAAGTCCTAATGTTTTGATTCGGTACATATGAATTGGGTATCTGTGAAGTATATGCAATATTTACTTAATTCTCAAGCCGTTGCAGTTCTATCCCCCAAGCAGATGCTAACTGCAATAGAAGCTCCTCGGCTGTTGATCCATCCCAGCCCAAAGGCAGCTCCATTGTTGAGGAAGCTTCGTGTAAATTCAACAGTATATCCTTCTCCAGTTCTATGTTAATGCACAGTACATCAGGTCTATTTTGCTGCATAACTTCTACCAGCTGAAAAGAATAACGATATGAAATTATTTAGAGAAGGAAAATTAAATAGAGCACACAAAATTAAGAACTTGTACCTGATGTAACCAAGAAAGTGAGATGTCAAACAAGTTCTGGTCTAGTAAAAATTGTCCAAGCGCATGCAAAACTTCAACTGCTATCTCATTCGACAACTGATCAACAACCGGACCGGTTCGGTCCATTAGCTTGACAAGCAAGCGATCATCTCCGGTAGACAAAATCTCTGTATACGCAGAACCGGTATCACCCAATTGGAGAGCACGCATTGCGTCTACCCAACTAGTGGAGGTGGCGTTCGAGTCTCGCCCTTGTTTCTTGTCACCCAAGGCTTCCTTCTCAGGAGCAACTATTTGTCCTGGTCGAGATATTTCACTGCCGTCCGCAGCCACACGAATCGCTTCCAATGTCGCCTCATCCTTCGAAGCTTGCCAGACGGACCGAGCAGACGGCCCTTCACCTAACCTAGCCGGTCCACCTGCTTTATCCCAAACTTTCCTCGAAACACGCTTAGTCGATTCAAAGGCAATACCATCTAATGGCCCCCCAGTTGAAGCTCTTTGTGAGCGGACCTGTCCGCTTTTGGAAGGCTCGTACGGAAGAAAATCCAAGTCATCGGACATGTCAGGTCCCCAAGATGGTCCTCGTCCCTTTCCACCTGAACCAGCTCCACCAGGTCGAGTAACTCTTTCCCCCATGGGAATCCGGCCGTTATATTTGACACTGGAGTGATCAGGAAGGACATTAAACTTAATTAAAGGTCTATTAGATCCTTCGAATCCCATCGCTGGATTACCGTTCTGTCCAGATAATATTGACAATTTTCTCGCCATTTCTTCAACTACTCTCTCGAGACTCGCAACTCTCTTTTCTAAAGTTACCGCACCATCATGAGATCCGCCCATGAAATCCTGCATATTTCAAGACATATTTATCACCATTGAAAAGATTCTTCTTTTGAAAATGACAAACTGAAAATTACCTGCAGCATGTTCATAAGGTTAGCTTGTTGTCTCTCCATCTTTAATAACTGCCTCTGTATAGATGACCAGTTTTGTTTGCTATGTAAGAAAGATAATTCAGATTGGTGACCGTTATTTTCTGTTTGAGTATCAGTTCTATCATTTTCAGATCCCCTTGTCTGTAATTCTTTTCTGTTTGTTCTTTCTTCAGTCCATTTATAACGACCAACGTCGCCATAATTTCTATTTTTCGAATGTAAACTGGCAGCTGCTTGCTCCAGATTTTGGAACTTAATGTCCAAAGAGGACCTTGAATCCGACTCGTTCTCATACTCCTCCGGGTTGTTTGAACTCGAAGAACTTTGACAGTTTCGAGGAACCGAAACTTCAACCGGAAAATCTCCATATTCCTTAGATTCGACTTTCTGAAAAAAATCCGGGTTAAGTTCTTTGTTGGTTAATGCAGGAACTTTCTTCTTTAGAATCAACACTGCTTTCGGTGGAACGTTTCCTGAAGTCATCGAGAAGCGATCAGACTGCTCATGTGATGATATCTGGTCTTTTAGGGATCCATCACCGCCTTCCTCCGCAATCTTCCTCCATAGTTGTAGTGTCTCCGTCATGCTTTCTCTCACAGGTTTGATCTGGAAAACAAATTGATCGAAAATTAAAACAGATTCTAGAAATCGAGAAAATATTTAAACATGTAATACGATAAGTACAGAGCGAACCTTGTCAAAATGGCACGCCTCGAGAACTGCAAGAGTCGAATCAGCTTTATCTTTAACTAGTCTGCTAGAATGCATTGCCAACGCGGTTAAGGTATCGGCTGCAGCTTTACGTGTGGCCCAATCTGAACTCCCAAGGCACTCGTGAATGCACTGCAGCAACGAGTCCAAGCTATGTGGTGCTATGGCTCCCACCTGCAAGCAACATGTTCATTAATATTTGCAATACATTTTCATTTACATCCTCTTTTTTGAGGCACCTGAGTCTCTAAACAAAGTACGGATAAAGAAAGTCCGAAATTTTTCTCTTCAAGGTTTTGCAATATTTTCCGTTAGATGTTGTGTTCTTTCAAGTTTTGCTACATCATAGTTTATATTTCATTCATTTTTTTATTCAAGCTAGAGAAACAATCTGACAAAACATGGAAACCAGACACATTGGCCTAACCTGAGACAAACTGGCAATAACAGGCAACAAAGCAGCCTTTGCTAAGAAATTAGGATTGTTTAGCAGCTTGGATATTCTAGGACATAACTTCTGGAAGGCAGAGATAGGCGTTTTAGTGGCACAATCAACCATCTTAGCCATACACATTGCAGCACCAGACTGCACACCAATGTCCTGCTCAGCCATCGCTTCAAACAACGGCTTCACAAACAGAGCCACTACCGACCCGGAACCCGAGTACCTCTCATCTTTCATATACTGACCTGACAACGCACCAATGGCTTCACGACAGGCGTCCCTGACACCTGAATCCGCGTCCTTGAGTCGTTTCACGATATGAGTAATGATTTTTGTCAAATGGGTCGGGGTTAAATCGGCGTGAGAATAACAAATGAAAGATAATAGTCGAATCGATTCCTTAACAACTGCAGGTTTCGGATCGTTACACGAATCATAGAGAGAGTTCAAAATTACGGGTAGGGTTTCTACAGAGAGAGACTCGATGGTTTTCTCAAGATCTTCGACGGCGATATGGTAGGTGTCACGATCGGCGACCTTGGAAAGTAAAGTGATGATTTTTTGCTTGAGCTCGACCATTGCAAGGTGAGACGAAAGAGAAGTTGATGATGAGCGAGAAGAAGAAACTTGACCTGCATTTGAGGGTTTAATGGGTTTTCTGGACTTTGTTATTTGAGTACTCATTTTCAAACGGTGTTCCAAAAATTCGATCTTTTTTAGAAGATGACAATGAATTGCTAGAATTCGATTCAACTGTGTCAATGAATAATGATGAACCCTAAAACAGAGCATGATAGTGCATGCATGTTCGTTCTTTAGCTTTTTTATTATAAAGTTTGTAGAAAAATTCAAACTTGATGAATCAAATTTGGCATGTTTAATAGATTTGGAGTCAAATTCCTTGTTTGTGGAGTCCACGTTTTAAAAAAGGTTGGAGAGTTTGGATTTAGCTAACAACACTATCTAAATTCCTGTTGGCATATAATTATGATTCATGAGGAGTAAGCCAGCTGGTATGATTATACGTTTGTCTGTTGTTATAAAGCGGACATTAGAAAGTTCTTTTGTTTCTTTAATTCAGAAAGTTATATGTTCTCTCTAAAAAGAGTTGGTTAGTTCAATTCTATTAGAAACTAATTTTTTCGTCTATAATAACATGAGTTCGGGTCCTTCCACAGACGCTTTCTCGGCTGAGCCTGTCATATTGTATGATTTATCTTCTGGCGTTGGTTTGCACGAGTAGCGGCTACGGATTTCTAAAAAAATAAAAAAATAAATAATGAAGTGTTGAGACATTTACTATAGAAAAAATTGTAATCGATAGTAGCGAGAAGAATTTGACGGCGCAGGAATCAATGTAATTCGATTTTGAAACTTCCGTGGGACATCAGGATTGGTTTCAATTAAATAGTTAGGGATCTTATATAATTTCGAATTATAAATTTTGAACTAGATCAAATTAGTTAAGATACGATAATATTTGTGCTAGTTTTCAAGAATACAATTATATTTAAAAAGCTGAATGGTTTCTTTAGAGTCATTATTGATAACTAAAGAGAATATTTATTGGTATTTGTTTATAACTCTCGTTTCAAATTTTATTATTTTTAATATTAGGTTTGAACGAATCAAGTAAAAAAAGTAAATATATTAGTTAGATAATTTGGTAGTCGATGTTTCAAAACATTTAAGAAAAATTAATTCTATATAAATTCAAATGAGCCGAAAAAACAGAGTTAACATTAGTGGTCATGGTCATCGTAGAATTTGCATACTTGTTTAGGGTACCTTCATCAAAAACATATTATCCACATATGAAATAGAAGCCAAAAGCATAAAAATACGGATTTTTTAAATACGTATGATCAAATTTTTTCTTCGAAGAAATTTTTAAAGATAAAGAAAGTGTTCGTGGGTAAAATATTTTTCATAAATGTATCTTAATGGCAAGATATCTATGGAACTTATACAAGTAGAAATCAAAACCTTGGTTTAAGTAACACTTGCCAATGTTTTATAAATACGATCCAACCCTTAAACATTCCTTTCAAATTAATTTTGAAAGATATTCATCTTGATATATATGGTTTAAACTTTCTTCAAATGGGTAAAAGTCAAACTTTTGAAAAACTTTATGCATAAGAGGTCATTAACTTCCTTAAAACGTTTGCGGTTCCTAGAGTAATGACCATCTAATAACAGACTATAATTCTATAATGCAAAATTATCAATGTTATTGCAAACCAGAGGAATCAATCAATATTTTTTTGGTACTACTTCATCCCCAAAAAATGGAATTGTTGAAGTAACCAACTAAACCATATTGGAAAGAATATGAGTCTCATGGAAAAAACAATAGAAAAATGGTCAGACACGCTTCATGAATTCATGTGATCATACTAAACCACCTTACGCTACACAGCATTAACCTTTTTTCACACTAGTATATTGAATGAAGGTCGTAGTTCTAGCCAAAACATTTCTACCCTCATTTGAATTTATAACTACGACGAAGAAACATATGGTGATAATTGTAGGGTTGAACTAGATATAATCGAGAAAAAACAAATAAAGACTCACCTACGTATGAGATATTTTCAAACACTAATGTGGAACATATACGATCTAAAAGTTGCCCCATCTAAGATATCCGGTTGAGATAGTTCTTCCTCTACATCAAATATATTACCCTTGTTAAGTTAGGCCTAAACGAGAGGGACCTTAACTGTTATGGCATAAGTAGAATCAGATACCTATACATTGTTGAACACACAAGATGATTCCTTGTCGCGTCCATGAAGTATTAAGAAAACTTAAAATTATAAAATTTTTACACATTAATCTCTCTTTAATAATTTAACTTTATAAATTTTTTAAAGTTAAGTGGACTATTTCCTACTTCAGTGACACATATAGGTTTTGACGAGTCACTTTCTATACATAAAAACATCTTGTCAGTTATTTTAAATATTTATATACTGATTTTTGTTATAGAAATTTTAAATTGTGCATTGAGCTCATGAACTCTCACACCCAAGTATGCATTAAGTTACCAAGCTCTCGCATCAAACTATACATTAAGATTCCGAGACTTAGGACCAAACCTATATCTTTGAACTGATCACTCCGCTAAAGACCGAACCAATTGGCAAATGAGGTTCATCATTATTTATTATTGTATGAAAACATGTCAAAACAATCCAAGCAAACTATTATTTTCTCTCTCGAACCTTCCTATAGGTAGGAATGATAGCCAAACCCCTCATATTAAGAGCCGAAGGAAAAAAAGACTTGTTTTTTAAAACAAACAACTCAAAAAATGTATTTAGATGTATGTATCAATAAGTTAAAACCTAAAAAACAAAGGATTTTCTCATTACAAAATTTCTTTAATCAGAGTATTTGAGTACAAAAATTTAGAATACAAAAATACAAAAAAAAACATACTTATCATTCAAAAGAACGAATACATCACTCTCCTCCACCACCTCAGTTTCTGTTACAAAAACAATGATGACAAAACCATGCACGATGGCCAGTTAGCCAGGGTCTAACTCTCATAACCCGCCAGATCAAGACAAAAAAGGTTTAAACATAGCCGGAAAATGGTTTACTTCTAGTTGTTGAGATGGTTTTTTACAATCACATAATTTACTTCATGCATCTTAGCCATCTTGGCTTCATGACGGTGCCGTTTGGTGTTCAATAGATGTGGGGTAATCTTTAACAACTATTGATTGTGTGTCTTTACCATACTAAATGCTATGAAACACACACGGTGTGATTTTTCAACTGATCTTCCAACCATTAGGTTAATTGGAAAGTATTTTAGGTTCAACTATGGACACCCTTAGCTTCATTACCAAGTCATAATTATGATTTTATTGGGCAACAAATTGTATTGTCAAATCATCATTTGCCACATGTTGAATAAAAAATGTGTGCTCTATTTTAGCTTCCTTTTTATTTAAGATCCTCTAAGGGTTTGGCCACAACATTAAGCAAAGATATAAGGTATAGAAAATTGACCATCACACTCATATACATACTCTCAAACAATGGAAAAATATTGAACACATATGTAAAAAAAATCAATTGTTAGTTATTGAAACAATTTTATACAAGTAAAAAAATCAAGAATCACTTACATAACATGAAGCTTGATTTTCATGATGTTAGCTCCATAATATACCGAATTGTATTTACGGCTCAATGTTAAACTAAAGCCACCATCCAAGCTATCACCTCTCTCATCTGTTTAATCTGCAAGAGGTTCCAATGATGAAATATCTCTTTGACTGGATCTAAGTTGGTGCTTGGGTATACCAATTCTAAAAGTTGAACAATAAATTCTGAATATATGACTTTCTCTTCTTGGAGAACCACCCCCCAAAAGTTGGACTAATTTAAAGGGAATATGATTTTCCTTTTATTGATCATGAACAAGTTTAGCATAATTAAAACCTTTGCTCCATTTATTCTTCTTTATTTTTTTGAAAACCGATATTTTTTCCGAATTTACTTTTTCATATGGAGTGCCTTCACCATAAATGCATAATTTTCTATCATATATTACGCTATCCAGGATGCATAAGCAGCTTTCTATGTTTTATTCTCTTGGTGTTATTTATGAGAAATTTCTCTTATTTATTTTCTCATTTCCTTTCTGCAAGCACCTTTATAGGATGAAGTAACTCACTTTTCTTAGATGACTATTTCTTACAAAGGGATCAATGGGATAAATAATATATATTTTGACCGAGGCTCGGTATCTCTTGTACTATGAGCAACAACCGCTAAGGAAACATGAATATGTGTAAGGGGGGACTCCACCACCTTTATCTGCTCAACAAGTGGAACTATGACCATAAAACCTTATATATGGGTCCCTATTAGTTTGGCGACATGAGAAGTTAGCTGTAGTAAACAACAACTGATGCTCCTTTCTTTATGATCTATGTCTAAATTATTCTAAGAAATAAGTATTCTTATTTTACATTTTATATTAGGAAATTGGTTCAGATAATATCCACACATATATTAAAAATCTTGTTACATTAATTTTTTTAATAAAAATAAGAAAACTTCAAAACATAAATTTATTTCAAAAGACCAAGATCTCAAAATGACGGGATCCCAAGACACCCAATCAATCTTCAAGTTTCCACTGAGGAAAATAAAAAACATATTCTAAATTTCTCGAAATCAGGATAACCATTCACAAACTTATAATTTTTTTAAAAAAGTGGTATAATAGTAAGTTCTCATACTAGTTGAACAACTAATGGTCAAGACAAGAACTTTATCATAGATAACTAACAATTATCAAAACTGACAACCATAATGGAAGTTATCAACGACCTCCATCTGTTGGTCATTAATTGGCCGGGTTATATCTATGTTAGCTAGAAAAACTCCAGCAACTTGGGTGTAAGGGGAATGATGTCACTTGAGAGTCCGGATATCAACATCCCATAAGGTAGATATTTTTTACGATTATTATTCATATACCTAATCACCAAAATGAATAAATTTACGGGTTCCCTTTGAAATAGTGTATTGGTTACAATTTTTAAATATAAGTCACGTATGAATCTTTCTAATTACGTAATGAAACACGCATTACCTAATTTAAATGTTAATTTATGACTTATGGTGAATTTTTGTTTAGTAGTAACCATATTTTCCTCACCCTTAGCAACCGGACAAGCTCTAGAGTTATTCAACAAGACAACTAAATGTTTTAATACAAAATGTCAATTGTTACCCCACACACGAAGAGAGTATGCTAATCCCGTATATTCAGCACTTAATTAACGTATAAGTATACCAAATTCCTTTTCCATATCAATTGCATAAACTGTACATGACACACTTTTAATTTAAAATTCGTGCCAATATCATTTTCAACTGATAAATTTAACCAACAATTACATTAAAATCCCAAACTCTTAGCCATTCAAAAATTATAAACCAACCTTAATAATCTAGATATTCGATAATAATTTACGTACCTCAAATTTCTCTAATTTTATTTGCGGGCAAGAAACTTTTGAGGGAATTTTACTTTTTCACTTATTATGCATATTATATATTATTCTTCTTATGATGACACCACTTCTTCATGTTGTGGTACCGCGAGTGTATAATTTATTACCTTTTTTTGTAGTAATTTTAGAAATTTATATGAACTTTGAAGATTATGGAATAGAGCTAAAAGAAGGACTTAGAAAACACCTTGAGAGATTAGTGAAAGAGATGGAGTACTCTCATTGCGAGAATTTTGAGTTGAGATAACTTTGAGATGCGAGGGATGTATGGTGGAGGAGATACTAGGGGTGTATTTATAGGGAGACCAAGAGAAGATTATAAAACTAAATATAATCAGGCTTAGCAGGATACCTGAATGCACTACTCATCCTTCATCCATCATCTCTCAGACACACTTTTCTTTTATAATCTTAGAAATCACTTTATTTTTCATCCAAATTTTGTTGGCTAGGGTGCATGGGTAGATCTTTGTATATCCACTACGATTTGTGAGGTCTCCTACACTGATATTGGAGCCTTTAAAAATTTCCAAACGAACAAGGGGGCGAAGATTCGTATAACACCGATCCAAACAGATGGGAAGGGTTCGTAAAAATGATGAATATATATACAACTTGGATAATAAAACTATGTAACATAAGTATCAATTGTAGCTCTTAGGAGAATAGGAGATGGTTACCCCAACAGTGCTGACTAATACAAATTTTGGTTGTTCAACCTTTCATTGTTAGAGTAAGAAAATATAAGCATCACTTAACAAACTATTTCTAAAATATAATATAAGAAAATGATGAGAAAATAGTTGTAGAAAAGATTCAGTTAAAGAGATAAAATCTTAGAAAACAAAGACGTATGTGAAAAACATACCTCATATAGCCTATAGGTATTTTTCGAATAGACTAATCACTTGAAACCAAAAGACTCAATTGGCGTCGTTATTAAAAGAGAACTCAAGCTTTGAACTTGAAAAATCTCAGATGCTTCAAGAAAACTATAGTTATAGAGGATATAACTGATAGTTTTGGCACTAGAATTGCATAAGACGCAAGTCGGGTGAGTATTAAATCCCAAAATAGTTTTAGGGCTATAGAGATATATATATAGGAAATATGCTAAGCAAGAGGAAGCTGACAAAATGATATCAATTCTTGTGTTTTTTCTTAAAACAAAATATGATTTTTTTTTAAGAGTGAGAAATAAATAAAAAAATTATTAACGGGTAAGAATGGTATTAAAGTTGAAGGACTACATGTGCAAAGTTTCCCAAAATGAATTTAGTTTCACATGGTGGCTTCGGAGAAAATATCATACGCAATGGACTAAATATATAGAAATTGCCAAATCGAGGGATCCAAGCTAGAAATTTTGAAATCTAAAGACTAAGTGGAAGAAACCATCATAATCAAAAGATCATCCTCAGAAGCTTATCACCGATACTTAGTTTTCCCTATATAGTAAGCCAAAAGATAAATGAATGATGTTAAATTTATGCCATACTAACCCTGCCCATCTGACAAAAAGAATAGGTTTGAAAATAACATTATAAGTTTCTTTGATTGTGAACTTGAGGGATCCCCTCTTAGCAATCGAATAATGACATATTTAACGACGACACTATAAGGATGGAAGAAAATGATGAGGTTGTGGATATCGGAGGGGGGGGGGGGGGGGTTGCTGCTGTTTGTAGCACATGTTGGTCTAATATGAGCTGGTTAGTGCCAAAGCCCATCGATGATAATGTCTGAATCTTTAAGGTACTTACAAAACCTTGAGTCGTAGATGACATTATTTCCATAATGGGTTACAAGTTAAGTAGAGAGAATCCAAATATTAACCTAGGATATATTCTCAATGTTGTCGATCGCTACCCTGAATAAATTATTAGCTAGAGGCCTAAAATATAGAAGTTTTCTCCAAGTCCAAAAGGGTGAAAAACTAAGATCAATAGACCAAAAGTTATTATATTTAATTTTATTGGTTTTAATCATTTCACACCAAATAGAGTTAGAATT
Organism: Limnanthes douglasii subsp. nivea; assembly: GCA_036936605.1. Lineage (NCBI taxonomy): Eukaryota > Viridiplantae > Streptophyta > Magnoliopsida > Brassicales > Limnanthaceae > Limnanthes > Limnanthes douglasii. The sequence goes on along the minus strand of JAUPFV010000003.1, from coordinate 134,202,772 downwards.
ATTACTAATTCTGGGCCACAAATTTTTTATGGACGACCGCTTGATTCCAGATTTTTAGATCACAAATCCTAAGGACGCCCTCCAACATGGGAAATATGATAGTAAACCAAGTCATCTTGGTCTATAAGATTTTCATCTCATGGTCATATCAGAGGAATCAACAAAGGTATTAAGATAGTTTTATAAGAATCATCGAAGGGAGAATGAAAATGGAAGACTAGTAAACTTGGCCAGTAAAAACATTATTTGCTAAGCTGGAGACAACCATTGTTAGAAGGATGTTTGGAATTCCAAGAGCCAATACGTAAAGAAATATTGTGGAGGAGGGGACAACAATCCATGTGCGAAAGCCTGAGAACAGGGACTCCCATGTATAAAACTAGAAGAGAACCGACCTTATACCTTAACAAGTTGATGAGATCTAAATTGAGGATTGAGTTAACCGCAGAGAGAAAAATATGACTTTTTCAGGACTAACTTGGAGGTCAGAGAGAGAGAGGAAATCATTTTAACATTTTTTTGTTAATCATGAGGGAGTTAATATCTCCATGACATAAAAAATCATTAAATTATCCGCAAAACATTGGTTTACTATTTTGAGCTTATAACACTTCCAATGGAAGTTGATTTTTTTGTAATTGTTTTTATCTCTATGAATGAAAAATAATACTTGCATAACGAGAAAAAAAAATAAAAATAGAAAGGGGATCGCCTTGTCTTAGGCCTAGTACCAAGAAGATCCATAGAATGATAAACCATGACGTTGGTAATAACAGAAGGATTGGTGATCAAGTCATCACAAATATTAGAAATTGAGATTATTTTGTTGCATAAGAGTCAGGTTTTGATGTTGTTATGAAATAATTTAGTATAGCTTGAGTTAGTTTCTTCAGATTTTTTCCTTAGAAAAGATTATTCACTTTTATTGAGGAAGATGAAAATCGAGAAAAACTTAATTTCTTTAGAATTAAATGAAAAGTTGGTAGGATTTCGGGCAAAAAGAAACTAATAATTGAAAAGGTCCTTTTGAGCATTAGATATGATGGAACTAAGACATATAAGTTTTGTAGACCAAGTTCATACCCTGTGCTGGGTTGGAAAGGTTTGAGCTAGAAGAGACAATATCTTTGAAATTAGGGTAAAATTTCCATATATTAAAGAACTTGAAAGGTTTTTTCTAGCTCTTACAAAGGGTGCCAATGGTAAGAGTACATTGGTGTGGATAGAGGAACGGAGAAATCCGTAGTGGATGGAGGACACATGAAAAGACACATCCCAATCGTTGTTGACTAGGACACAATCAATCTTGGAGAAGGTAGGTTTAATGGATTTTTTTGTTGTGCCAAGTAAAAAATGAACCATTAAAGTGGAGATCACTCAACTCACATTGGTAGCAAAAATTACTAAATCATCAACAGTAAGAGACTAGTACTCAAACGAGTCAAGACTCTCCTCCGGTTTCTGGGTAACATTAAAATCCTCGAGGGTAACCCAAGAGATACCCTGATCCAGGGCGGAAATGGACTCAAGGTCATTCTTAAAAGGGAATACGGTCAGGACCATCATTCAAAACATAAATGGCAGTGAAACGAAATAAAATTGAGGAATTATGATGTTTCATTTTACAATGGATATGTTGAGAGGAGGAGGATAATGTAGAAATAATGATTACACTAGGGTTCCATAATATCCAAATCATACAAAGAGGGTGAGAATTATGGTTGGAAGCATAATGCTAGAAGCGGGTTATAGCCATAATAATGTAATCGACCTTGTGGATGTGAACTTTGATTTTAACGCGGATCATAATAGAAATATTAGTATTCATAAGAAATTCAGATGTGTCTTTTTTACATAACAGGTTCGTTTAATCCACATACATTCTAAATAAATAAATAAATAAATAAAGTACTTACAAAGAGTCAGAACCAGAAAATTGTTCCCGGCCTCACCGTGGAGGTGAGTCCTTAGAGGGAAGTCCACCTCCTTACCACTTTCCTTCTCAAGGACATCGGTCGTAGGAACAGAATGAGAGTTTCTCCTTAGAGGGATCGACTCATCCGAAACGGGAGGAGACGGAGGAAAACCAGAAAAAAAATGGCACTACAAGAGCGAGATTAGAAAAAGTGGTCCCAATACAGTTTCAAGAGTTGTGATAAAAATGATTCATTCAGAGCATTGGGGTAGAAGACCCTGATACTCAACCTAAACAAGGTAATTTTCTTCGTGCACTCATAATCGATCTCAAAGTGTAAATCATAGCCTTCTTTAATCATCACACATATACGAGCATATATAAGCTTTGCTTTACATTCAGTCTGTTTATCCCCATAGAGATTAGTACCCAACACATCACCGATACAAGTAAGGACATTAGAGGCCCACATTTTTATAAACAACTTAAATATTTAAACCCAAACCAGAATATGTTTTGCACAAACCTTAGATAAGGTGTCTAGGGGTTCCTAACTTTTAAGAATCACAAGAAGAACACAAAGATTCCACGAGGCTTTGTCAAGGACATCATTAGCAAGCTCCTTCGAATAGAACTTAAAGAAGAAATACCCATCCGAAATGTATTTAAATTCCTTAAAGCCAAGTCTCGCCCAAATGGACACAACTTTAGCTTTAATTTGCATAAGATTCGGTGTTTCACCCATGAAGTAACGAAAAAGGAAAGAACGTCAAGAATTTGGAAAATCATGGTTGACATCATCATTAATTACCAAAGAATTTCTATTAAAATCATTTTGGAGTATATCGCTGACTAAAGGAATCCAGATATCGTTAGGATCCAACACAGTGTCAACCCAAAACAATGGAGTAGAGGAAATATGATTAACCGAAGATGTAGATTTATGCAAAGAAGATTCAGATTTAGATGTTCAATAGAGGGGAACAGTTTTTATGAATTGATGAATGTATATGATAGGGAAAAGGGAGAAAACAAACGTTGGTTAAAAATAAAGATTTCCAAGTTGTTGAGAATAAAAGTTGTGTTTGAATTTTCTTCCTTTATGGCCTCTTCCTCCATTTTTGCGAGGATGAAGAGAAGAGGTATGCTGGAAGTTGATATATAGAGGGAGAGAAGATAAGGGGTTTAAAAGGGAAGGATTTGTGGATGTTGGGTTAGAGGAGGAAATAAGGAAGATAGAATTATGGGTGATGGAGGGGGAGGAGAAAACGTTTATGGATGATGGATTTGAAAATGTTGAAAAATAAGACATTTTGGGAATGTTTAAGTGGAACAAGTGAGGTGGACATGGGATAGACAGTTGGCTAAAAGAAGATGGGGTGTAGGATGGTTTCGAAAGTCCAAACCCATCCAAAATATCATTTTCTTTTAAAGTATCTAATGGTGAATTTTGATTAATTGGTAAAAGGCCCAAAATAGGATAAATAAGCCATGGGTTTGTGAGAACCCAGAAAGCCCAACTTATTTAGCTCAAGAAACTGATTATCCATTTGGGCTAATCTATATAGATTTATTAAACCAATGCCTTCGAATCCCAGATTAAGGTTACCAAAATCAGATAACGGCGCCGAAAAATCTATTTTAGAACTCGTGCGATGCTTCAACATATTCAACCCTAACTATGTTACCAGAAAGACCCAACATACGATCTTCAACAACGGAAGTCACACTCTGGGCAGGCTGCTCACAAAATTAAACTGAGATTGAAGGGTTTTTTTAGAAAGCCAAAGGAGCTTCGGATAAGATAAGGTTTTGAGGGAGATCGATGATGGTATCAACACCAGAGGCTGAAATCAAACCATCAACTAGAGGACGGATTAAGAAATTTCCGGTCGAAGACGGTCGACCTCTTTTCTAGTTTTCACTGAGTAAAACAAAATAACTCTTCTAGAATTTATCCAAATCAGGATGACTATTCACAACCTTATACAGTCTTCAAAAATATGTATATTAGGAAGGGCTCATGCTATGCAAACTAGTAATGGTCAAAGAGAATAAATTTCTTATAGGGAACTGAAAATTAGCAAAACTAACAATCATTATGGAAGTTATCAACGAACCCTATCCATTTATCATTAATTGGTTGGGTTACATCTACGTTAGCTAGAAAAAAATTCAAAAACTTGGGTGCAATGGTAGTCAAAACCTAATATCAAAGATGCAAGTAAAAAATAAAAACTTATCACATCGTGCATCCATATGGATATTTTTAGTAGTTGGGAGTCTTACCACCACTACACTAAGCATAGTCCCCTCGGGCCTTACATCATTTAGGGTTCTTTTTCCAATTAAACGTAGATATTTCTCAAGACCCAATCCGTGAAAAGTGGAGCCAAATCCATTTATATCAATTTAGTGGATGAGCCCAAGTCTTAAAATTTTGTTGGGTCATGTGCATCGGTAGATATTTGTTTCTTCACCGCGAGTTGTAATGTCTCCTATACTAACTTTAGAGCCTCAAGAATTTCCCAAACAAACAAAGGGCAAAGCTTCATATAGCACTGATCCAAATGGATGGGAAGGGTCCACAAAAAAATAATAAATATATGATCAACTTGGATAATAGAAATAACCACCTCGTCAATCTTTGTGACAAAATGATCAGTTATATCTATTAGGGGACAAGAAGATGGCTCCTCCAAAACAACTAACCAATAAAAATTATGGTTGTCCAACCCTTCATTGTTAGAGTCAGAAGTGATACACGTCACTCAACAAATTATTTTTAGAGTACAAAATAAGAAAGCGATAAAAATAGTTGTAGGAAATACTCAAATAAAGAGATCAAATTTTAAAATACACAGAAACAGGTGAAAAACATACCTCATATAGCCTCAAGATATTTTTATAATAGATGCTTTATTCTAACCTTCCACTGACAAGTGATCAAATAACTGATACAAACACCTAATGATAACAAATGCATAAGCTCATCGGATGATATTGTACAAGCGACACGTGTCGTATTAAGCTCATCTCACACGATATTTAGTTCTAGAACTCCTTATTTTCCTTAATTAAAATAATTACACTCATGCACTCTCTAGTTTTGGGAAACTTACAATACTCTAAATTGATTCACTTTAACTAAATGTTAAGGTGGATTTGTCTTTGAAAAAATTACAAAAATTGTAAATAAATCTTGACACAAATGAAACAATTACTCATATGTCTCTTCTCCTTTTTAAAATATTATTTATAGTACTTAGTTGTACTTTAATTGAGGTATTACAAATGTTTTCCACCTTTTGTGAAACAAAAATCTGACATTGGCCTCAATACACTAGTCATATTAAAAGACTGTTACTTATTAATATATTTATTTTTCTCTCGACAAAATATTTTTTTCAATGGATATTTTATTTGATTGCGGTTTTTATAAGGTAGGATCAGAGAAATTATCAAAGCTGATAAGGGTAGGATTTATCCGACCGCAAGCCAAACCAGTGAAGTTAGATCAGTATATACTTTGTAATATAAACCCAACAAATGTTTAACATTGAGGGTATTTTATGTAATAATACGTAAACATATTTTTACTTAGGAAATAAATGGGGTAGATTAGCCTTGAATGAACTAATTATGTAGGTCATAATAAGGATAAGAGGCCCAAAGTCCCACCACTATTCTATTTAAAGCAGTGTACAATTTTATGAAGAGGAGGAGAAACATTTTTTACTGATTTGATGACAAAACATTTATTATTTTTCTATTTCATCTTCTTGATTTTGAGAAAGATAAATCTTATTCCCCTCTCTTTCATAATTTACTCATCATAAGCAATAAACTATCTACAGTTACTTTGTTTTGGCTAAAGTAACTAGGTCTAAAAATATACAAGATTTATGAACAAAATAAGAATATGACTCAATAGTCTGGTCATGTCCAATTAGCATTGTAATTAAAAAAGAACCTAAGATTTGAACTTGCAATATACCATATGATCCAAGAAAAACTACTGTCAGAGATGATATGATTGATAGTTTCAGCGCCGAAATTATATAAGACATAAGTTGGGAGAGTATTAAATCCTCAACTTAGAAGCTTATTGCGGGTGGTTAGTTAGCCCTGTATAACAAGATAAATGATAAAAAATGACAAGGAATGTTAATTTTATTCCATACTAACCCCGTCCATCTGACATAGGGAATGGGCGTACAAATAAAATTATAGGTGTCCTTGATTGTGAACTTAGGGCATCCTATCTTTTCAATTCAGTAGTGGTCATGTTTGAGGAGAATGCTAGGAAGAGGAATAAATATGATGAGGTTATGGATCTCCGATGTTGTTTGGGTTTCAAGCACTTTCTGGTCCAATATGAGTTGACTAGTTCCAGAGCCCATAAATGATAATGCCCGAAACTTTAAGGTGTTACCCATCTTTGAGTCGTAGATGATATCCTGCCCGTAATGAATTACAAGAGAAATAGAGAGAATCCAATGATCGAACTAGAATAAGATATTCTTCATGTTTGTGATAGCCACTATGAATAAATTACTAGCGAGAGACCTAAGAGATAGAATTTTCCTCCCAGTTCTAAAAAGGGATGAACCTAGATCAATAGCCCATAAGTTATTATCTTTAATTTTCTCGGTTTTATTCATGTCGCACCAGATAGATTTAAATTTATTACTAATTATGAACCAAAATTTTTATAGGACGACCGCCTTATTAGATAATGTTAGGTCACGAATCCCAAAGCCTTTTTAAACATGGACAATGTGATAGTAGATTAGGCCACGTTAACTTATGATATTTCCATCTTGTGGTTGGAATAGAGAAAATAAAGATGGTATTCATAGAGTTCTTTGAGAATCCTTGAAGGAAGAATGAAAATATAAGACCAATTAACTTAGCCTGCAAATATAACTCATTTGATGAGATGAAGGCGACCTGTGTAGGAAACATGTTTAGAAGTCCAAAAGCCAATACGTGAGGTAATGTTATTGAGGAGGGGGACAATTCGTGTGAAAAATTTGGCTAGTGAGAAAGGGGAATATCATGTATTTAACTGGAAGAGAATCGACCTTAAAACCTAAGGTGAGAATATCGCTTGAGAAAGTCCAGATATCAACATCCCATAAGGTAGATACTTTTTTACGATTATTTTTCATATACCTAATCATAAAATTGGATAAATTTATGGGCTCCCTTTGAAATAATGTATTGGTTACAAATTTTTAAATATAAGTCATGTATGAATCTTTCTTATTATGTAATGAAACACGCATTAACTAATTTCAATGTTAATTTATGACTTATGGTCTGGTTTTGTTTAGTAGCAACCATATTTTCCTCCCCTTAGTAACCAGACAAGCTCTAAAGTTATTCAACAATATACCTGAATGTTTTAATAAAAAAATGTCAATTGTTACCCCACACACGAAGAGGGTATGCTAATCTCGTATATTCAACACTTAATTAACATATAAGTATACCAAATTCATTTTCCATGTCAATCGCATAAACTGTACATGACACACTCTTAATTTAAAATTCGTGCCAATATCATTTTCAACTGATAAATTTAAGCAACAATTACGGTTAGATTCTTCAACTGGACCATTATCCCAAACTCTTAACCATTCAACAATTATAAACCAACCTTAAATAATCTAGATATTCGATAATAATTTACATACCTAGAATTTCTCTAATTTTATTTGCGGGCAATAAAAGTTTGAGGGAATTTTACTTTTTCACTTATTATGCATATTATATATTCTTCTTCTTATGATGACACCACTTCTTGATGTTGTGGTACCGCGAGTGTATAATTTTAATACCTTTTTTTACAGTCATTTTAGAAAGTTATATGAACTTTGAAGATTATGGAATAAAGCTAAAATAATGACTTAGAAAACACTTTGAGAGATTAGTAAAAAAGATGGAGTACTCTTATTGAGAGAATTTTGAGTTCTGATAACTTTGAGATGCGAGGGATGTGTGGTGGAGGAGATACTAGAGGTGTATTTATAGGGAGACCAAGAGAGGATTATAAAACTAAAAATAATCAGGCTTAGCGGGATACCTGAATGCCACTACTCTTCCTCCATCCATCATCTCTCAAACACGCTTCTTCTTTTATAATCTTAGAAATCACCTTATTTTCTTCTAAATTTTGATCAAAGTTCTGAATTCGTTCCAAATTTTAAATTCGATCAACACATTCATCAACTTGATCTATTCGAAAAGTTTGCTTGATGGTGGATTAGTGGTGATTAAGAGATTGATATATTATATCAATTCTTTTTAATTATGTTATTGTTTAATATAATTTTTCCATCTTAATAGTTGTTATAATGGCACAACAACATAATGTCAATTCTAGTGAGCAACCTAGCTCTTCTTGCCCTATAGACATAAATGATGCTTTTAATATCTATGAAAACTTAGAGATGCATGGTCTTTTAGATTTTAGTAAATAAAATTCTAGCCCCGAAATAATGTTTTAAATCTTACCGCTACCACTACAAATAGTTTGAATTATATTAAGAAAATATATTGTTTTGGGATAATTTTATTGTACATACTGGCTTACATAAATCTAAGTGTAAAAATTATGATAAATTTTTGTTCTATAAGTGCAGACAAAATAACAGTGGCACCAACGGTATGGGACGACACTTAAAAATATCAAATTATAGATAATTCTAGAGTTGAACTTAGAGATGAGTTCCAATCAAATATAGATTCGAATAATGGAAATTTATGTTTTTAGTAAGATTCCATATAAGATACAAATGATTAGTTTTACCCTTGGTAGTGAACTTCAAACTTCTTTTTATTTTGAGGACGAATAAAGATATAAGAAATAGATTAGTGAATTGGTTAACCCAAAAGCTTATATTTACCCACGTACCTCTATGAGATTTGTTGTGAATGAGTCGAATAGTGCCTTGACAGTGTACTGTGTCCGGCAGTTCGAATAGTGCCTTGACAGTGTATTGTGTCCGGCAGGACAGTTTTGTGTTGGATATTGTCCAATTACTTCAGTTAGTCTTGTGGTATGAGCCCATTAGGCCGATAGTCTAGTAAGTCTATTAATTCCCTATAAATAGATTACTAGGGCGACACAAAACACAATATGAAATCTGTAACCTTTTCTATCATAGTGAAACTCTTTTCTCTGGCGGCGCCCGTGGACGTAGACAATTGTCGAACCACGTTAAATCCTGTGTTTCATTTAAATCTTTCATTCGCATATATTATGTGCTTGAGCCATTTAGTGATAATTGCATAGTATTTTATAACAAAATTGGTATCAGAGCCACGTGGTGAAATTAGGGCTTTTTGCAATTAGGGTTTCACAATGGCGTCTACAACAACAAAATACATGATTAAAAAATTTGATGGGGGATCCAGCTTTACGTTGTGGAAGATTAAACTGAAATCTTCATTGGTACTGCAAGGGCTGTGGAAGGCTGTGGAGAATAAGTTACCAGAAGAGATGAAAGAAGAGGAGAAACAAGATCTTCAAGAAAGGGCTTTGTGCTGGATTTTAATGAGTGTGAAAGACAATGTGCTTCGCGAGATTAGTAGTGAGAAGACTGCTACCTGCGCATGGAGAAAGCTAGGAGATCTTTACTCAGAGAAATCAGTAGTAAACCGATTATATTTGAAGAAACGTTTGTATGATTTCAGATTGAAAGAAGGTATGTCCATAACAGAGCACCTAGATAATTTTAAATCAATTATAATGGACTTGGAGAACATAGATATCAATATTGAGGATGAGGATCAAGCTTTGTTTGTATTGAGATCGTTACCAGCTCCCTATGAAAACTTCGTAGATACCATTATGTATGGTAAAGATAAGTTATCGCTAGCAGATGTCAAAGGGGCACTGAAATCAAAAGAGATGAGACAGTTGCAGCCAGACAATCAAGCTGAAGGGGAAGGTCTCGTGACTAGGGGAAGATCTAAAAGCAAAGCGAGTTCTTTAAGAAGGAAGAACTTGAGGTCCAAGTCAAGGGTGAAGCACTCAAACTGTTATGAATGCGGTGAGCAGGGTCATTATATGAGAGATTGTCTGAAACTGAATGGTAAGAAGGGAAATCAAAAGGAAAATGCAGCAAACATTGTTGAAGGTGTGAACGATTCCGACGATAGTGAAAACAGTGGTAAATGAGATGTATTGTCTGTGAGTTCAGACTTTGGGCAAAACTCTTGGGTACTTGATACTGGCGCTACATATCACATGTGTCAGTTCAAGCAGTGGTTTGATACGTACAAGCCAATGCAGGGAACTGTCTATTTAGGGAACAATCATTCGTTGACTGTTGGTGGTATTGGTAACGTCAGAATCAGAATGTTTGACGGGGTTGTTAGAATCTTGACGTGCTGGCATGTTCCTGGGTTAAAAAGAAACCTGATTTCTCTTGGGACTCTAGACTCTCGGGGTTACAAGTACCATGCAGAAAATGGTGTAATCAAAGTGACAAAAGGCTCAATGGTATGCATGAAAGGTAGTTTGCAGAAGGGTCTTTACATTCTCCAGGGGAGTGTTGTTATGGGCGATGCTGCAGTAGCATCATCAGGGAGTAATAGCCAAAGTAGGCAGGATCAAAATAAGTTGTGGCATTGGCGTCTTGGTCACATGAGTGACAGAGGATTAGCTGTTTTGGGAAAGAGAGATTTGTTGAAAGGGTATAAAGCAGAATCATTGGGATTTTGTGAGCACTGTGTGTTTGGTAAACAAACTAGAGTCAAATTCAGCAAATCGGCTGTAAGAAAGACTAAAGGCACAGTGGACTACATTCACTCAGATCTTTGGGGTCCAAACAGAATTCCATCCAAGAGCGGAGCCAGATACTACATGAGTTTGATTGATGATTATTCAAGGATGTTGTGGGTTTACTTTCTGAAAAGGAAAGATGAGGCATATTCAACCTTTGTCAAATGGTAGACGATGATTGAGAAGCAAACGGGAAGAAAAATCAAACGTCTTAGGACAGATAATGGGTTAGAATATTGCAGTCGTGAGTTCAACGAGTTCTGCGAAGCTGAGGGAATAGTGCGCCATCGCACTTGTTCTAGAACACCACAACAGAATGGAGTCGCAGAAAGAATGAACAGAACGCTTTGTGACAAGGCACGAAGTATGCTCTCACATTCCGGTGTGGGAAAGGATTTTTGGGCTGAAGCTATCAATACAACGTGTTACTTGGCGAATCGGTCTCCATCAACGGCTATTGATTGTAAAACTCCTTTTGAGATTTGGTCTGGATCGTCGGCTGATTATGAACATTTGAGGGTGTTCAGTTGTCCTGCGTATGCTCATGTGAGAGATGGTAAGCTTGAGCCGAGGGCAAAGAGATGCATATTTCTAGGATATGCTACTGGAGTGAAGGGATATAGGTTATGGTGTACCTCTCCAAAGTCTCCAGGTTTTCTCATCAGTAGGGACGCTAATTTTAATGAGTTTGCTTCGATAGACAGTCAGAAGGAAGTAGGAGAAATGGTCGAATCAGGATCGGTTGTGAGTGAACAGGTGGAGCTTGAAGTAGAATCAGTTCCTAGCAGGTCCAATAATTCAAGTGGTTCTGAGGTGGATCCAGAATCAGGAGGTGAAGCGTCAACATCAGATGATAGTGACGATGATGCGCCTGAACCAGAACAACAACCTTATAGCATAGCATTGGGTAGAGAAAGAAGAGATATTAGACTTCCAAAAAGGTATGCGAATCTAGTTGCATATGCTCTGTCAGTTGCAGAAGAAGTTGAGATGCAGGAACCTAGTAGCTACAAAGAAGCTATAGCGAGTTCAGAGGCAGATCGATGGATTGGTGCTATAGGGGAAGAGATTGAATCTCTTCAAAAGAATACTGTGAACGTTGGCTTAACTTTTAACAAAACCGATATTGGTGAATCGCTGAATGATGTTGCAGGATCATTGGTTGGTTTTGTTGATTCTGATTTTGCAGGTGATATGGATAAAAGAAGATCTCTGACAGGATATGTATTTACTCTAGCTGGGAGTGCGATCAGTTGGAAAGCACAGTTGCAAGCTACTGTAGCTTTGTCTACAACAGAGGCAGAGTACATGGCGGTAACAGAAGCAGTTAAAGAGGCAATATGGTTGCAAGGTTTGGTGGCAGATTTGGGCTTGGATAGAACTACTACAAAAGTGTTTTGTGAGAGTCAAAGCGCCATACACCTTACAGGGAACCAGATGTACCATGAGCGTACAAAGCACATAGATGTCAGGTATCATTTTATTCGTGATATAATATCAAAGGGAATTGTTGATGTGAAGAAAGTATCTACACACGATAATCCAGCAGATATAATGACCAAGGCAGTATCAGTTCGGAAGTTTAGGGAATGCCTAAACTGGATCGGTGTTCGCAGTATAGAGTGAATGCCTTAAGGGCATTTGGTGAGTCAGAAGAAGAGAAGATTCTTTGTTGATAGTAAAGAAAGGATATTCGCCTCAAGGGGAAGATTTATTGTGAATGAGTCGAATAGTGCCTTGACAGTGTACTGTGTCCGGCAGGACAGTTTTGTGTTGGATATTGTCCAATTACTTCAGTTAGTCTTGTGGTATGAGCCCATTAGGCCCATAGTCTAGTAAGTATATTAATTCCCTATAAATAGATTACTAGGGCGACACAAAACACAATCTGAAATCTGTAACCTTTTCTATCATAGTGAAACTCTTTTCTCTGGCGGCGCCCGTGGACGTAGACAATTGTCGAACCACGTTAAATCCTGTGTTTCATTTAAATCTTTCATTCGCATATATTCTGTGCTTGAGCCATTTAGTGATAATTGCATAGTATTTTATAACAAGAATAATACCTATGCAGTATTTTATAAACCAAAAACAACTTATTAGTGGATTTATTTTTAGTTTGTCATGTAAATTTTCTTTGACTAATGATATATAAAAAATTATTGACTTTGAAATTATGTATGTTATTTACATTGGATTGATCGGTAACTTAAAGAAGAATTATATATTTTTGTTCTATTGTCAATCATAATGCTTAACTAATTTGAGAAGGTCTTGTAAAATATATGATTGATTTTAATGATAAAAACAAAATTATGTCAATTTCTTTTGATAATGCATCCACTAACACCGTAACTATTGAGAGACTTATAATTGAATGCAAACCATATGCTAATAAAAAATTTCATACTAGATGTTTGTGTCATATACTTCAATCTGTTGCAAAGGCTAGAGTAAAGATGATATTCATAGATTTTATCGAGCATATAAGAAATGTGGGTCTAATAGTTATAACCTCATGTTCTAGAGAACGCGAATATAAATAATTTGTTTTTTTAGTGGAAAAATTATCAAAAAGTTAATTTTAGGCACATTCTTATTTTTTTAGGAAATATGTTATAATATTTTATGACAAACATAAACCTAAAAATGCCGACGACCATTACCAACCTCTTACTCATATATATTGGTCATATTATCATGAACTAATATTTTTCTTTGTGAGGTTTAAATAGTATACTCACATTGTTTTACACGATATAGTTCTAACGTCCATTTAGCCATTGAATGCGTTGTTAATCTTGTCATGCATTTAAATGTAAATATGATAAAGTATGTGTGTCCCAATAATTTGTGCTCATAGATTTATTACACCAATTGTTTTTTGTGGTGTTATGCTTTTGTTGGTTTATCCATGAAACAGGGAATGTGTAGGTAGGATGGCGATTTGTACGAGGCACAATCTAAAAAGTTGAGACATGGTAAGCATGTAGTGATAATAGACGCATAAGAAATAACCTTTCATAGAAATTTCTTTAATGCATGTTTTGGAGTATAAAAATATAAGAGGTATATAGTTGGATTCATACTGGGGCATAAGATATTTGGCTCTGAGCATGCCGATGAGCCAGATGAAGCAACATATACTTAGAATGGCCCCAAGATAGCCAAAAGTCCAATTGGCAACCATTTTGAGATAGTGAAGAATGCTGAACACGGTAGCACGTGAACATTGGAAAACGATGAAAAACAGAATTCAAGGTCCCATACTCAAAGACAAGAATTTGAAAAAGAAATAGATAGAAAGAATGAGCGAAGATATATATCATATAAATAAAGCAAGCTTTACAGCTAGTTTCGATGGATTTCTGGATTTATGAGGATCATATTCTAGTTGCCAAAATATAATGGAACAATAAGAAGCAAACTGTAAAATCTTGAATCCGAAAAAAACATGAAAAAATTATATCATTAGTTAAAAATTTATAACCGTTAGAATTAGGAATTTTTCTTTTAAATTTTGTTTTTATTAATGAGGTAACATATTTTTTTTAAATTATTATTATTATTATCATATCTTTTTAGTTTTTAAATGCTTCTTTTATTATGATCAGATTAAAAAACCTTGCATCAACAACCATGATTTCAGTTTCATGAATCATATATTTTGAAATTGTAATTTTATTTAAATTTTAAAATAAATTGCTTTCATTTTTATATATTTAATTTATAAGAGATTGATCTTTTTTAAAAATTAAATTGTATTCATATAATATAATTGTTTAAATTTAACCTAAATCCGAGGATCCGTTCGAGATTAATCTAATTGAATGATAACAGTCAATGTCCTCCAATATTGAAAGTGTCGTTCAAATCCGAACTAAATTTGAATTTTAAACGACCCAACCAAGATTTAATGCCATATCTATGTGTTTACTATATTATCGAATTTATACCATGTAAGATTATAAATGAATAATTGTTAGTATATTACAATTTCTATTTTATATAGTTTTATACTTTAATGTCTATGATTGGATAGATTTAGTTTCGATCATAATTATTTTAGTTTACTTGAATATACAAGTAGTAGGGGGCATAGTGTACGTTTTTTAGATTATATCATGATTAACATGGTCAAGGGGTGGAGCCCCTGGTTGGGATCGAGCTGACCTATCCGTTTCGAAAATTATTATTTTGGTTAAATCTGCTATTGTTGCAAGTCAACAAAATTTCAAAATTGGAAATTTGAACGTTTTATACAAATTTCAAATTTCATCCGTTTTAATTCAATTACGTTAAAGACCTTAACTACCCTAACTGCCAAACTAATTTTGTTGGTCAAATTGCTTAAAAGACGGGTTCTGTTGAAAAACGAAGACACGTCAATTTCATACTCTATGTTCAATTGAAATCTCTCTGATTTTATCCAATTAAAGTTTTAGGAGAACCCCAAAAATATTTCAATAAGAAATGGTTTACAAGACTTCAGAGATTTATGTGGAATCCAAACACCGTTTTCTACAATAATAACTGCAAATTTAATTTTATTCTACAAAACCATGTTAATTCATCAAATACAAATGGAATGGTTAAGTTTTCTCTATTGCGTGCCATATTGAATGGGTAAAATATTTGTAAAATATTCTATACCGATCTTATGTATAAAATTTTATTACAAAGATAAAACAATTTTACAGGTTTATGTAAGAAGTATTGACTATTATTTTTAATGTTCCTGTTATTATAAATATGTTTAGTATTTTATTTTATTTTTATCTTCCAAGTTTGTTCTTTTTTGTATTTTTTGAATTTTATTTTCAAATCGGACAAATAATAATGTTAAACTGATTATTTTGCTTTTAAAATCTATTTTTTATGGTAACTTTTTTTTTATTTCAAAAAGGTGTTTAATAATTATACTCTTAAAAAATCACATATATATATATATATATTATATTTGTATATTTATATTTCAAACAATGTTAGAACACTTTCAAGTTTTTTTAAATTTCGATTATTATTTTCACTATTTTTGTTATTATTAAAATGATGAAGCTACGTTGATTTTACAGATTTAAACATGGATGTCCAAAGGATATTTTTTATATCCCTAAAACTGATCAGCGGGTAGACTCAACTCCGAGTAATAAATTTTTAACCTTTATGGATGAATTTTTTAGGTATAAACATATACAAAGGGATCTGAAGGGACCAAGATAACATCACATTTATAACTAATAATTGGCTACATTGCTACAAAGTGATTTCCTTTCCGGCCGAAGAATGTCAAAGCTACTTATCAGCGACTAGTCAACACGACTTTCGCTAGTCAGATTAGAAGGAATGTGAAAGTCTATATAGAGATATTTTGGTAAAAAACGAGAGATGATAATCATTTCTCCGATCTAGAGGAAACGTTTCGCAATCTGAATGCCATAAACTTGAAACAGAATCCGGAAAAATGCACTTTCGCGGTGTGATAGAGAAAATTCATGGGCTATGTAGTGAGCGAAATAGGTATTGAAGCCGACCTAGTACAATTTAATGCTCTAATTATCATGGATCTCCCGAGATCTATCAAAGATTTATAATTTTTAACTATGAGGTTGTCTGCTTTAAACAGGTTTATATCGAGATCTCTGGATAATTGTGCATTTTTTCCAAGTCTTGAGACATGTGAATTGTTTTAATTGGACTTAGATGTGTGGAAAAGATTTTGTCAAGATAAAAGAACATTTATCGTCTCTGAAAGTACTAACCAAGCAGTGGTGGGAGACAAGTAATTTGTTTACATCATAGTGTCGGAAAAAGTAAAATTTCGTTAGATGCCTAAAAATATACTTAAAATTATAATAACTAGCATTGGTTCTAGTGGTGGAAACACAAAAACTGAGGTCATATTTTGAAAGCTCATTCTATTATGGTTCAAACCTTCTTTTCACTAAAAAAATATGTTAAAAATGCCGAATATATCGGGTCAGATGACTAAAATGGTCAGTGGATTTAAGAGACTACGAAATCGATTTTGAGCCTTAGACGGGAAATCAAGGCATATGTTTTGGCATATTTTCTAGTCGAGTTTCATTTCGAATGACTTGAGTTGGCGCTAGATATTGACGTGCCTCAGGATGAGTGGGTAATTCGAAGCAATGGAGGTTCAAACGTTTTAGGCTGTCGAGCGGGGGTTCAGTTGGTAGGTCCAATCAGAGAAGCAATGTATCAAGCAATGCATTTTGGGTTTCGAACATCTAAAAGCCAAGTAAAATATGAAGCCACATTGGTAGGATTACAGCTTCCATAAATCTGTGGTCGTAATAATGTTTGTCTGATAAATGATTCACATTTTCTTATCAAAAATGCATTAGGTCATGCCGAAGTAAGAAAATATTATTTGGTAAATATGTTCATTACATATAAAATTTTGTCGTTGATTCTCTAGCAACTATCGCTTACATTAAACGCTATCCAGCGATCCTTGAACAAGAGCACCCATTGATAACACTAATTTCCAAACAAAAAATAGACACCAAAGAAGCATTTCAAATTCCGACTAGCATGAAGAAAGATTGGAGGTACGAGCTTAAATAATTTCTAATCCGAGGGACTTTGTCAATCGATAAAGCATTGGCTAAAAGTCTAAGGTTCAAGGCACATGGTTTTATATTCTTCAGAAACATACTTTATAAAACAATTAAGTCTAACATTTTTGCGATGCCTCAAAGCTAACGAATCATAAATAGTGTTATATGAATTACATAAAGGAGAAGGGTCGATGTATATCGGTTTTATTGACCGGGTGTTATTGGCCTTCAATCATGTCTGATAATAAAAAATTGGTGATACTGTGCGATATCTGCCAACGATTTGCGAATGCAATATTTGTAAAGTAATACCACTTGAGTCAATTTCTGAAGCATTTTATTTTGAGAGATGTTGTTTAGACATAGTCGGACCATTGCATATGGCCTACAGGGAGAACCAAACCATTATAGTAGTTGTTTATCATTTCTCTAAAGGGATAAAAGCTGAGCTTTTGTCCGAAACTAAATTAAAAGATGTCATCAAATTTATTATATCTAACATATATTGCATGTTCGGGTCCTAAGAACTATTACAACATATAATGGTCATCAGTTTAAGAACAAGGACATGAAAGTTTGTTTGTTCTTCCCGAGGTATTCAACATTTATTTTTAGTACCTTTTCATCCACAGGGTAATGGGAAAGTAGAGGCTACGAATAAAACTATCCTTGATGGCTTGGGAAATAATTTGGAGAGGCCCTTTAAAAAATGGCTAAATTATTTACATGAGTATTGTGGGCTTACCAAACTATTCCATGATCAACGACCCAATAATCGTTTTTATGTTGGTTTGTGGGATGGATGCACTGACCAAAGCCGAAGCCATTTTCCTATCTTTCAAGGTAACAAACTACTCTGAGGTGTATAATAATGAAGGTTGAAGAGCCGAACTTGATTTAATTGAGAGAAAAAAACAAAGACACATTTTAGATCCCTTCATTATCAAAATATAATGAGAAGTAGGTACACATCTCGAGATCGCTGGAGAGTATTTAAGGTGAGGGAAAAAGTTCTAAAAGAGGTATTTTTACACACTAAAGATAAACTTTTGGGATGTTATGGCCAAATTGGGAAGGATCTTATTCGGTTACTGTACGAGTTAAACTTAGAACTTGCTGACTCGAAGATAAAAAATAATCATAGTTATCAATTATTTTGTTTCTTACTTATGAATTATTGGTAGTGTAAAATAAGCGAGAGAACAGATGAATGCGATACAAAAAATATTCTTTTATATGGAATCATACATAACTTGCTTTCATGCCCACCACTTTACCTATTGCATTTTGGATCATATAACACACTTTAATAGTTTAGTAAGATTTCTGGCACGACACGTTAGAGACCTTAAAATGATGATTTTTAGTGAGCTAGAAAGGAGATTCGAGACTTTGTGTCAAGTTATTGTAAAACTTCTTAAAACCTTGAGATTAAGGTTATAAATAGTGTAAATGAAGAATTTTTATTTTCGTAACCTATTTTTGTTGGAGTGTTGTTAATGAAATTATTAGATAATATTTATTTTAGTTTATTTTCAACTACTGTATTTCTTAAAATGTTATTCATAAAATATTAGAGAATATTTTTTTTGTTCACTTTCAATTCTTATATTTTTTGAAGTGTTGTTAATGAAAATATTAGAGAGAAATTCTTTTAGTTCGTTTTCAATCACTGTAGTATATGTTTTTGAAATGGTACAAATGAAACTTTTATTTTCACCAATTGATAACCTTTTTTATTCCAATGTCGATTAAAATTTTAATTTTAGTCGTACATGAGTTAAGTAAGTTGTTGAGAAAATAGAAATTACTAAAATTATAAAATAAAGAATTTAAAATATACATTTGATTTGGACGCGGTGTCTCCAAATTATATACGTTTTGGGTTAAAAATATTTTCATATTCAACTAGGTGGTTCAAGATATGAAGAAAAACATTATGTGTTTTTTAAGAAGACATCTCATTTATTCTCATTTGATCAAACTTAGATATTGTTTTTAGTTACGCTAGGACAATTGGTTTCAAAATCATATCAAAATCAGTTGTATTTGGTTATGCTTATTTGGAAATTAATTTACATTTTTCAATTCAAACATAAACTTATTTTCATATAATTAAAAACATGCGCATATTGAAACCTTAATCATTAATTGCTTTCATAGTTTTGGTTTTGGAAAAATTGTTCAAATAAGCCTTTAATTCATGCTAAAAATGTAGTTTGTAGTATTTTGTTTAACTTTTTTTAAGCTTAACGTGATTTTTTCGATTTTAAATGTGAGTAAAAATGGTTTTAAATTTTTGTTATTTAAAATGTATATTTAAATGTATGTTTTATTTGGATTAAATAAAAGATAAAGTACCAATAAATATTCAAATACAAAATTATTCTCTACTTAGTATCTTTATTATCATTTATTTTTATCAATCATCCAATAAACTTTGTTAATTAATACATATTAGCTAATTTGTTTTTATAATACCCGAAACACTCTTACTCATTATATGTGACTATTTGTTTTTTACTAAATTAGATTCATTAAACACACTCTTTTTTTGTGATTCTTTTCTTTATTATTTCTTTTTCTCTTTTAAGTGTATAATTTGACAAAGTATAAATGAAAAAAGCAAGCTATATCGATTAAATTCAATCAAATTAAAAAACTATAAACCAAATTCAATCGAATTGACAAACTATAAATCAAATTCAAAAGACTTAAAATCTATCAAGATTTTGTAGTTTAGGTAAGTTTTACTGCATTATTATGAAGAAGACGAAGTCCGTGTCTCATATCTTGCATCTATCATACAACATTTCTAGATGTGGGACTAGTGTAAATTTCAAATGATAAATGCAAGACATAGAGGTTAGATGATATATGCGAGACTTAATTTTCAGATGATACATACATGACCATTGTAAAATTAAAATGATAGGGGCTAGATATAAATGCTAGAAGATGGATGCGATACTTAATTTTTAGATGAACATAAATGATAGACGCGATACATAAATGATAAATTCTAGATGATAGATGTGAGAGTTAATTTTTAGATGATATGTGCGGGACCATTGTAAAATTGAAATGATACATGCGAGACATAAAAGCTAGATGATAGATACGAAACATTATTTTTAGATGATAGATGCGGGATTAGTGTAAAAATGAAATGATTAATGGGAGACATAAAGGCTAGATGATAGATTCGAGAATTAAGTTTTAGATGATAGATGGGAGACGAGTGTAAAATTGAAATGATATATGTGAGACATAATGTCTAGATGACATATATATATGACTTAAGTTTTAGTTAATAGATGCGAGAGCAGTGCGAATTGAAAGGATAGATGCGAGACATAAATATTAGATGATAGATGTGAGACGTAATTTTTAGATAATCGATGGAGGGCCAATATAAAATTGAAATGATAGAGGCGAGACATAAAAATTAGATGATACACGTGATACTTAATTTTTAGATGATAGATGTGAGACCATTGTAATATGGAAATGGTAGATACGATAGATAAAGACTATATGATATATGGTAAAATAAAAAACTAGATGCGAGACTAGGGTTAAGTGAGCTTGAAAAGTATTTAAACAAATATCTAGTTTTGTTCATCTTAAAAAACTATTTAAAAAAAAATCTTAAGTTACAGTTTAAAATATATATGGACTTATAAAAAAATTAATTACAAAAAGAAGAAAGAATGTACACATGTTTGATGATTCTCTATAGAAAGGTATTTTAGGTATAAAATATAGTCTGAATCGTAAGTGGCCCTTAAACAAATGTTAGATTAAATGTTTGGGTTAGAAAATAAATTTAATAGATTGCATGAAAGTCATTTATAAATTGGATAAACTATTAAAAACAAAATAATAAAATCATTTTTTTTAAAATTTATATATAATAGATGGCTTAAATCATTACATAGTCATTCTATTATCTTGTTTTGTTTTATTTAGTCCATCGACTTCAAAATTACCTTTCAAGCTCTATGGACTTGACAAAATCTATAAACTTTATCCATGACGCGTGGTCTTTTCCCTGAAAGCAATAATTTTTTTTAAAAATATATTTTACAAGTTTATGGATTAAATTTATATAGTTTTCCAAGTCTACAAACCCACAAGAATGATTTTGAAATCGAATAACTTAATAAAGAAAATGGTCAAAAGACTATTCATCGATTTAAACATAACTAGAATGGAGTGTATCTCACTCAAATTTCATATTTAAAATTGGTGGATAGTTTATATATCTCATTTTAAAAAATAAATATTTTAAAAGAAAATAATAAAATAAATAAATGTTAACTATCCAACCTAGAATTTAGTTACGACCTACAAAAAAAATACAAGTCACTATAGCTACCTAGACCATATTCTTTTACCACAAACACGTGTATATTCTCTTTTATTTATTTATTTTAGATTTAATTTTTAAAAGTCTATATTTTTTAAACTGTAATTTAGATTTTTTTGAGAGTATCATTGATTTTTTAAGACAAACAAAACTAAATCTATGCATGATATTTTTTTCGCGAGTCGAGTTAAACCTGGTATCGCATATAGCATTTAGGTCTCGCATATATCATCTAACATCTATATCTCACATCTAGTATTACACTAGTCTTGCATCTAACAAATATCATTTAAGTCCACATATATCATCTAACATCTAGGTCTCGCATCAAACATTTAGGTCTCAATTATATCATCTATCATCTAGGTCTAACATCTAGCATTTAAGTTTCACATCTATCATGGTCTCGCATCTAACATCTTTTAAAACGTCCATTCCAAATGTATCATAGCTTTTGGTGAGGAACATAACAAATAACACTATGTTAGGTTTACTCTGCTAGATTAATCTTCTTCCCCCTCTGTTCTCTTAGTTGCGTCTTCTCTAGCCATGGAGTAACACAACAATCCAATTTTCGAAGAAGAAGAATTTCCAGTTCTTTATTCAAAAAATAAAGTTGAAGATTCTACTAGGATATATACCACAAAATCTTACGACAATATAGTTAAACTTATAAAAAACCTATCTTCGCCTGAGCTTAAACCAAAGATCATCATTGAAAAAGACGATCATATATCATTCTAATATTCTAAAGAAGTGAAACACTTGCTTGTTCACCATTCTAAAACCACTCTCATTGGGATATTCACAAATGGTTTACCAAAAAGATCCTATATGAATCAGTTCCTAAATTTCTTTAAGTCTAAAGGTCTTTATAATGTTAAAATCTGGGATTCGCGTCACATAACTGTTCGAACTTTATCTTAAGGAGGACGTTTGTAGTTTCTAGGTGCGAAATGTTTGGAGTGTTGGTGACTCTATTATGAGATTACTGCGATGAACACCAAATTTGGAAGTCATTAAAGCATAACAGACGATGGATCAAGGTTATATTCACAATGGTTTGCTGGAGTACGAAAATTTATGCTCTAGAAGAAATACTTCTGAACAAGACAATATATAGAGTAATTTTATCATTCCAATCATGAAAGTCAATCCCTGTGACCTTGAATTCAATAAAATCATAAAAAAAAGCTCAAAATTTCTAGAAAATGGAAGAAACCAAGTAAACTGGTAATCAAGTCTTTGAAATATTTAGAGAACAACAAACTTTACAAATCTCTATTTGATAATGATAAAGATCATTAGTTGTAATGTTAAAGGTATCTACAGTAACTCAACCGTTAGAAGACTGAAATCAATGGTCAACAAAGAGAAAATTAAGCTTTTAGCCATTCAATCCTTAAGGATGGAAGAAGAGTTTGGAGGCAAAAATGCTATAGTAATTGGTTAAGAGATGAAGACCGTAATATAAAATTTTATCATTCTTTTGTCTCTAAGAAATGAAAAAAAACATGATTAAAAAACATTAAAGAAAATTACAATTGAATTCTTGACTCTGAAGCAATTGGAAAGTCTGCATAATTTTATTTTAAAAACATTCTTACTAGCTATCCTTATAAAAAAAAACTGAAGATGAGCTGGAAAAATACAAGATAGAATCTTTGTCAACATCCCAAAGATGGTTACCAATGAGAAAAATTACTCTCTAATGAACCCTACTAATGAAGAGGAGATTTAGAACATAATCAATGAGATGAACCCCTCAAGTGCAGCTGGGATTGATAGGTACAATATTTACTTTTATAAAGTTTGCTGGAAAATAATTAAGGTTGATCATCCATAAGAGAATCTTTACTAATAGTCATTGTTTAATTCCAAAATCTACAAATCGTTCTTATTGGAATAATTAAAAACCTGTATGATTATGTTTTATGCTAAATATAATCTTGTCAAAGCTAATTAACTCTAGACTAGCTAGAATCCTCCCTAAAATTATGTCTAATACTCAAGGTGCTTTTGTCAAAGAAAGTTCTATTCACGAGAATATCTCAATAGCAAAGGAATTAATTTACGAACTCAATAGAAATCTAAAATTAGGGAGCATAATGATTCAATTGTACATGTCAAAAGCTTTTGACAGAATGTCCCATTTATTTATAACTAAAGTTCTGCTTACTTTTGGCCTTTCTAATGAATTCGTAAACTTAATAAACATGATGATCAGAGATATAAATATATCAATGCTTATTAATGAGGGTGTCATTGGCTATTTAAACCTTAAAAGAGGCATGCAACAAAATAATCCCTTGTCCCCAAGTCTCTTCATAATTGGGGAAGAAGTTCTAACTAGAGGTCTATACAATTTATTCAGTTCAAATAGAAAAATGCAGTATGCAACTAGAACAGAATACCTAGTCCATTTCTTAGCTTTTGTCGATGACATTCTCATTTTCACTAACAGTTTGTAGTCTTTCATTGACAAGTTAAGCATATTTCTAGACAACTATTATGAGGTATCTGGACAATCAATAAACAAAAAGAAGACTAAGATAATTATTTCAACAAGGCAGAATTGTTATTAAATTAATATGCAATTAAGTAATAACACAACCAATCTCAACACTAGTATGATATTGTCCGCTTTGGCACCCGAAGGCCCTTACGGCTTTGCATTTGGTCCACTACCAAAAGGCCTCAAACTAGTTGAGGTATGTTCTTACTTATATACCACTAATCTTTTCCATGTTTAACCGATGTGGGATGTGGGACTTTGGTCGCCACCCTAACAAACTTGAATTTCAAACTAGTTTCACAGTTGAAAATCTTCCAACTAATTATCGAAGGATAAATTTAAGCAACAACAACAAATCAAGCAGCTTTTAAAAAATCCTGGATAAAGTCAATGCTAAAATCTCAGAATGGAAAAACAAACATTTATCTTAAGGCGACATGCTTACTCTAATCTCATATGTTCTTATGTATACTCCTTGTTATTTGATGCAAAAGAGTTTAATTCATAACTGTGTAATCAAAAGACTTGAGAAAGATTTCAATAAGTTTTTATGGAGATCAAATCCAACTGAAAAGAGTATACATTGGGTAAATGGACAACTCTTTGCAGGCCTTTTGAGGAGGGTGAACTAAATATCAGAAAGCTTTCTGATATACAGAACACTTATTCTCAAAATCTTTGGTTTCTTTTCAGAAAAAAGGATAGTCTTTGCGCTCACATAATGCATAGTATCTATAGTTAACAATATGCATCCTCTAAGAGCTAACTATAATAAGCTTGGTTCACTAACGTAGAAAATATTTTCAGGCATAAAGGATTTTGCTGAAATCAATATCAGATGGATTCTTGGAAGAGGAGAAATGGACTTTTGGCTTAATTATTGGCACAATCACTCTCCCCTCATTGTCCATAACAACAATGGTAAAAATAATTGGTTTCTGGAGGCGAAAGTCAATTCATTATGGAAGAACAACTCTTGGGATATCAATACTATGAAAGGATTTCTATATTATAATAGAATCAATCAGATCAAGGAATATAGAATAAACACTAACAAAGAGAGCATAATGATATGGAAAATTTACTCTGACCTAAACTTTAATACAAAGAAAACTTGGAATAACATTAGGAAACACTACATTTAATCAAGCTTATTCAAAAAAATCTGGAATGCTTGAACCCTCGAGAAGTTTTCTTTTCTACTACGAAAACTCATTAAGAATTTCATTATAACTAATTCAATTTTGCAGAAAAGACATTTAAACTTAGCATCAAAATGCCAGTTTTGCAATAGCTGTGAGGATACTAATCACCTATTTGTTAACTGCAGCTATTCATGGCAAATCTGGAAGCATTTTGGTGACTTGTTCAATATCAAAATTGAAAGATTCATGATTATAACTCACGCCATTATAAAGTGGTTATGGTTTTCGGGTAACAAAGTCTATATTACTCATGTTATTCCATCGGTTATGTGTTGGGTAATATGGAAAATCGCAATAAATCTAAGCTTAAAAGAATTTGTGATTCTGCTTATACTTCTATCAATGTTATTAATATAATTATTATTGGATTAGATATTTCTAACATTTTTACCAGTAAGCATTAGTCTAATGCAACAAATGCAGGTTTTATCATTGGTTGTCCATCCGTTGGAAATAAAAAAGATAAATCATTGTACCTCAATTGGAATACTCCTGTCGATGGCAGAATGAAGATGAATATTGACGTTGCTTGCCTTAGAAACGGTGAGACCAGTGAAGGAATTGTTCTCAGACACAGCCAAGGAGAAGTTATTCATGGTTCCGGTAATACATTTGGAAAATTATGTCCTCTTACGGCAGAATCGAGAGTCTTACTCGAAGGTCTTTTAATCTGCAAAAAGAACAAATGGATTAACGTTGACTTTCTAGCTGAAGGAAATTCGTCATGGTACCTAAACCTTTTACTTAAGATTTGCAGAAAACTAATAGTGTCGTCAATGACCATTAAACATATCTCTAGAGTCCAAAAGCAAGCAGCCGATTGGCTTGTGAAATGGACTCTGAGATACAAGGAAAATCTAAGTTTTTCTCAGTTCCAAGCTCCAAACCAGCTTTTAGTTATTGTTTTTTTAGAAAGCTTGGGGCTTAGATACATCAATTGTAATCAAGATTAATATCTCACATTTGCCTCTTTTCTCTGTTTGCAGTCTTTCTCTTGTATTTCTCAATTTTCAGGAATTCCATGTGAAGAAGACGACTATAAAGTAATGAAGACAGACGAATGTCATAAGTGGGGAAATTTGGAGATGATCTGAAACGTTGGTTTAATGATCTTTTAATCTGGAGGCTGGTTTTTTAAGCTTGATACAAATCTGGTTTCGATTGGTTGGAGTAAATTTCAAGATTTACGGGGAATGAATTGAAGATGGAGAAGAATGGGAAGTATTCTATTTAGGATCCTTCGTTTTCTTAATCATCAAATGTAGCTCAAATCTGTACCGGTTCAACATTAGTCTTTAAAATAAAGAGTCAATATTTGACACTTTTAGATGTTCGCCCAAATTTAGTTCAATAAAATATTTTTTTTGTTAAAAAAAATTTAGATCGGACAAATTTTGACCGACTAAACGGTAGGCGGTAGTAACTAAGCAAAAGACCGTAACACCCATTCGGACGGTAGGTAATAAACAAAAGACCGTAGATACGGTCTACCAAAAATTACGCCAATTATAATAATCGAACCCAATTAGAATTGGCTGACAAACAAAACCACCTTTCTAAATTCTAATAGTCTAGCCTTTTTTAAGTAAAGAATGCAAAAACAGATGTTAGACGGTAATCCAATGCAGTATGATTGCGTTGACTCATGTTAACACAAGAAGGAAGATAGACAGACACCTAAGATTCTACAGATGAGATATGTTCTCAGCCTCCCACACAGCCTCACATGAACAAACCCTTCTAATCCCAGGTATCAACTCTCAAGACCTTCAATTCCATTTAAATCGAGTTCCACTCATCAGTTTTAGGTAATCTTCGTAAATCTGTCATTTTTCTTATCTACCGACATTTGATCGATCTTAGTCTTTTCGACTTCGTGACTTGTTTGATTGATAGTTTACGTTTTG
The DNA here is from genome assembly GCA_036936605.1 of Limnanthes douglasii subsp. nivea. NCBI lineage: Eukaryota > Viridiplantae > Streptophyta > Magnoliopsida > Brassicales > Limnanthaceae > Limnanthes > Limnanthes douglasii. The sequence goes on along the minus strand of JAUPFV010000003.1, from coordinate 134,175,477 downwards.
AATTTGAATGATCTTGTGCTGTTTTGTGTAAAGCTTAATAGTTTCGAGTAGTTAACCGACTAGATTCTGATATTACTTCGGTTTGATGAAGAAATTGCTTACATTTCTCTTAATTAGTCTTCTTGCTGCTTATTATAAGTTTTAAGATTCTGGGTTTAGAGATGATTCCTAGTCTTGTCAAGAAATTGAATACTTTTAGTGTAGTATAGATGTATAACTATAAGTCTAAAAGATCTTTCTTTTTGTGACATACAGATTCGATGATTTAAGCACACTTCTTACAGATACCGGACGACATAAGATAGGTTCTTGCATTTTTATATAGGAAAACATGGCACAAAAGCTTGAAGCTATCAGGGGAGGAGGAGGATCCATTAAGGTTGGAACGACAGGGAAAATCAGTGCGTTAATGACAAAAGAATTGGAACACCCGCGAAATGCTGCAGTACAGAAACCGGGATCAAAGCTTAAAGGTGTTCAGGTTACAGTTACTGCTGGTGCTTCTATTCCTAAAAAGACACAAACTCAAAAATCATTGGACGGAGCCAGCAGCAGCAAAAGCAGTTTTGGCCACAGCGGCAGCTCTGAAATGGCCCGTAAAACCAAAAGCTACCCTAAAGGTACACATAGCATACCAATGCTCGGCTCTGATAACGTTGCCTTGGATAGAACTCCGGTAAGGCAGAAAAACGAGAGACGGTTGAATATAGTGGAGATCGTAGACGTAAAATGTGGGAATACGGAAAGAGCATGGACTAGCCCTATAAAAAACAGGCTAAAAAAGCTTGGCTTCTCAAAACTTAACCAGACCATTGCTTGAACATGCCTTTTTTGTTACGTGTCAGATTTCCAGTTCATGCAGTCGAACTTCGATGTTATCTTCGATGTTATCGTTGGCAAAATGTTGTCTGTAATTGTAAGAGCACTACACAAGCTTGGTAAAACTAGCCTGCAATCTCTTTTCTGTTTCTTCTTATGAGTCACCCAGTGGGTCTTAATTTGTTTGAAGCGAACAGCATTAAAGATTAGCTAGGTTGGGGGGCTCTTGGATGCGGTAAAGGTTGATTGTAGTAGTGTACAAGTAGTATAAACCATTGAAGTTGCTAAATTAGTGTGGTGGCCTGGCTTGCTATTTTTAGGCACTCAGGTCAGTGTCTTTATGTGTAATAAAATTTACATTATATCAAAAAGTGCTTAGAGAAGAGCATGGCTCTAAGGAAATTCATGATATTTTTGAAGTACCAAATTCGTATAGTTGGATTCTAAAAGCGACTTAAACTAATTCAAAATGCACCACAGATTCAGAAACGCCAGTGGTTTCATTCTCATAACTTTTCATAGTTTCAAGATTGGCAAAATCCAACTCGACCATTTGGGCCTAAGCACATACATACAAACTCTTTCATTGGTGGGTCCAACACTTTTACAGAATCGTTATCTTTTCAAAAACCATGAGTGGATAAAACTGAGCCATTTGAAACAATACATACACAACACAAGCCATGGCTTCATCAATTCCATCGTGTACAGGCACTCAATCGCTCTTATCTTCAAAACCCATAGAAAAGGTTTCTACTTTTTCAAACAGATTCAAGTCTCAATTTCTGGGTTTTCAAAATAACCTCAGTTGGAGCAGACCCATTAGGATCGGACCCTCAAATGGGTCAAAAACACAGTGCTGGTTCAAGTTCGGCAAAAATGGTGTTGACGCTGAAAATGCAGGCATCTATGGTAGCCAGTCACGTGATGACTTCGACAGAGACGATGTTGAGCAGGTTCCTTGTCTTGCTTTATCAAATACATGATTTTTAGTCTCTGGCTCTCTCTATATACTTAGGTTGTGTTTGGAGTCTAGTAAAATTGGTGAAAATAACTTTTTTGTTCTTCATATGAAAGAGTCGAAAAGATTGAAACTTTTATACAAAAATAGGTTTATATTATCTAATTTTTAGTCTTTAAACTAAAGCTACCGAAATTTAAAAGAAAATAGAAGTTAATGTAGCATTTGAGGAAACAATTCCTGACATTTGGGTTTTCTGTATATGTGCAGTACTTTAATTATATGGGGATGCTTGCGGTAGAAGGTACTTACGATAAAATGGAAGCTCTTTTAAGCCAAAACATCCATCCAGTAGACATCTTGCTTATGCTTGCTGCATCAGAAGGCGACAAACCAAAGATCGAAGAGCTAATGAGAGCTGGTGCTAAGTACACTGTTAAGGACTCCGATGGAAGAACTGCCCTAGATAGAGCTGCCGCTCAAGATATCAAGGATTGTATTCTTGATTTCTCGACTCAAAAGGCGCGATAGAATCACAATTATCAGTGTTATTTCATATATTGCTGTTGCTATCATGTATCTGAGTATTTTAGGCTTATGAGGCAGTTCTTGGTATTGTACTATTATTGGGAAGTTGAGGTAGAAATTTAATCAACAGAATGAAGTCTTAAGCACTCAATCTTGAGAAACAACAACACATTACACAAGCAAACGATTACGTTTCTTTTTCAAAGTTTATTCTGAAGCAGGGTTTTTTCTTTCGCATTTTCGAACTAACACAGATGAACTTATGCAGATGATCGTAAACCCCTTAGTAATCAACTCTTTACAAGCCTATAACAATGATGATAGAGGTTTCGGACTCATTGTGTCTTTGTTATAAACATATCATTTACATAACTAATTTATAAACAAAAAATACTCCAGGTTGAGGGATATAGAGCTACCCTATTCTGATTCCTTGACAGAAGTAAGGATGCAATTAAGCTTTTAAATCACTTAAAATAGAGCTGGAAAAGCTTCTTTAAAGTGTCGAAAACACTTGTGAACGGATCAAATTGAACTGAGCGTTTCAACTCAAGATCCGGAAATTGGTTGGTTAGAGCTTGTTCCATACCTGGCATGGACATCATGGCAGCAAGCTTACTATCAGACATCGTGTCACAGTCTTGTGGCGTGTCCTTGATCTTACTCGGGTCAAATCCAAAATTCGCCAAATAAGATTTGTACTTCTCTATGAACTCGGTTCCAGGATTAGGAGTTCTTGAGTATATCTGAAACATGGGTAAAAGAATATAACAGATTACGATAAGCAAATGACAACAACTGGCGGAAAATCATCAAGTTTTGGATTGAAACCATAGTAAGAACAATAGCGTCATGACCTAGTTATACTAGGTTTCATAAGGCAACGTTAAAACCTGCTCTAAAACTGTTAAGTGTCACTGTTAACCATAGTCTGGTTTAACAAAAAGGAACATTTATTCTAGATAGATCATCCGGGATTTAAATTTACAACTAATTCCTTGCGAACTTTCTGAAAATCCAAGAGGATTCAGAACGAAATTTCCAGAATCCTTGTTTTCAGAAGCAAATTGCCCCAATCATTAAAAACCAAAAAGAAAAAAAATATAGTTTCATAGACACATTAAAAAAGTATTGGATGAAAAAAATGAAAGATCTTACGTTTAATTTTTGATTTGTAGGTTAAATGAAGGATGCCAAGTTCATTTACCACCAACTATATACTTTAACAATTTAGTGTACTATAACAGCAGACGCACCTCAACAGTTTGTGTAGATTTAGCCATGTCCGGACTCCGGATCAATATACTACTGAATTCATAGTGGAGCTACCAATGATGTAAAATTACCTGAACAAAGCTTTTATTTTTTGAGCCTGAAACAAGAGCGTAAGTGTCATAGTCGGTGGCGAGGACATCATAAGGCTGTTTTGGTATAAAAGGTAGTGTCGGAAAACGAAGATAGCATTTCCCTTTTATCATCTCTTGCTTTTCAAGATCGGTTTCGTCCTTCTCTAAATCCTCAGGTTGAACGCACTGAACCCTCCCTCTTATACCAGTAATATATCCGTCTGGTCCCCCGTGGGCACAAAAAGTATCGACCTTAATAGCAGGCCCACTAGGATCTACTGTATAGACACCCTGCAACAACACCATAGTCCCAAAAAAACACGATGTTTTAGACTCCGTAAAAGGTAAGAATTATCCAGTTGCAGGGTTGAACAGCTCTTAGATACTGATTACCAACATGGTCCAACCAAAGTTATTTCAGAACTAACCATGCATTGTCTTTGGTTTGTCCTAATCTAGTCTGACACTTTCACATAACAAACCCGACAAGAGTCTGTAGAATGATAAAAGAATAAAGAGGATGCTGTTCAAACTGAAACCCCTCATGCCACATCGGCTTATTTAGGGTGGTAAAATATCGTCCGAGCCAAAAACAAAAGGTATGGACAAGAGCATCATGTCCAAAATCTGGGTTCCGACAAAAAACATACTGTCCAATTTAAAATCCAGATCAGAACCGGTTTGGACATTTGGACAGCTCAGATTTTGAGATGGAAACTGATCATTTCAGGTTAGACAAAAATAAGATAAAGATGCTTAAATATTAAAAATTTATTTTATTAAACGAAAAGATAGTCACAATTAGGTCGGATTGGGTCGACCGGGTTCGGATTCGGACAAACATATCTGTCAAAAATCTGTGTTCGGGTCTCACAGACTATTAGTGACTACATAAAAAATTCTGACAGGTAACCAGATTTTAAACACCCCTGAGGCTAATTAATGTGAAATAATTATAGAAATTAGCGTTGAACCTATCTCAAGTTAGTTAGCTGAAATTGCCAAAAGAACCAAATATGATATTGGAGCTTATGTAATATCTCTAACATTTACCTCCCAAAAGACTCATAAAACTTCTAAATAATATGAGTCTGTGTCCATACTACCGAAAACTTACCTGGGTGCAATGGCAATCTTCTTGACCTTGTCCAGAAAATCCTTTCTTTAGTGAAGCAACTTCAAACCAACGTCCAGAATACCTAATCGGATCAAAATTGTTTGCCGTCATACCTCTCATCATCATCATGTTTGCTCCACTCTTATCAGATTCATCAAGAGGAAGAGTTACAGTATCATCAGCGGCATTTGCTAACTCGCATAAGTTGCGATAACTCGAAAGGTCAAATGCCACAGCCTGCACAAGAATCACGTCAGGCGATTTTGGAAACCGCAAGTAATAAGCAGATTCATTTTGACCGTCTTTCGAACCTGGTTTGCTTGTGAGATACAGACAAGAGCAGCAAGTCCAGACACTAAATGAGTCGTAAGTAACTTGGTCGGCGTAGGATGCTCAAAAGAACATTTCGGTATTAGTCTCTTCTTCCCTGCCCTATAAAGATAAATTAACAGAACTCGATTACAGGTCGCAACTAACAAAACATAAGAATATTTGCTTTCTTAAGAATCAAGTCAATAAGCTTAGTTGTGGCAAAGCGGACAGGTAGGCAAGACCATCGATTTAATTGAGCTAGTTTCTTACAATTTAGCATATTAAGTTGAACCTAAAACAATGCATATAGATATATAGATCAATCAACTCTTCATCAGCATGAAAGCTTATTATAGATCATCAATTTCCCATTTCAGTATAATAGGTCTTTACTTTACTGGGTTTTTTTCAAGAAGGAAAATACTAAAAGAGAGAACAAAATTGAACTAAACCCCACTACAATGGCATCGAAGAAAAATGTTGCTCGTTTCATACATTCCACTAAAGCAAAACAATAATGACTGAACTACTTATAAGTTTCAATTCTGGATACCTGGTGGTAGGAGAGCGAGGAGAAGAAGAACATTGAAAGAGAAATGGAGTCGCTTGATGGAGACCGACATTTATCATTCTCTTTCTATAACAATTCAGACTTTCTCTCGCTAAATATCTTGCCACTGAGCGAGTGGCAACGATGACTACTACTTAAAAGGTTCCAGTAGACGACGCCGTACTGACTGACACTGGCAAGACCAATTCGTTTGGTTTTTTAAAAGGCTTTCGTTATTATCCATATGCATATGTAGATGGTATCGCTAAACCTAGTCTAAAGAATATAATTGGTACCATTTTTTTTTTCCAATTTAAAAGCTTATTTCTTTTTATCTTTGTATGGTTTCCGGAGAATATAAACGATGCGGCGAGTGAGGATGTCTCATCTGCCGGGTGAACAAACGGGATGTTGGAATAAAATAATTAAAATTCAAAAATGTTTTATTTTTGGAATTGGTTAACATTATTTGAGACCGAATTTAGTCGTACCCTATGAAGAAGAATTATTAAATGGTTTTGATCACGGTCATCTCCATTCCTATTAAGTAATTATTCTAAATTTTGTTACCATCCAATTTTTTTTATTTGTTTACAATTTCACGTTAACAAATGCATATTTAATTTAATATATTATAATTCAGACGGTCCTCCAAAAATCAAACATAAAAATACAAAAATTGAAAAACATAACATATCAAACACAAGAACTTCAAAAATCGTCATTCATTAAATCCAAATAAATATAAAAATCAAAGTTAGATTAGTTGTCGAAGAATTGTAACCAAAATATATACTCCTTTTTAATATTGTTTAAAATCATTTCAAGCAACAAGCTCATTAACTCAATGTTATAACTCTAGTTGAAAGTGCTGACATATATGATATATCGTAACCTGCATCTTTACAAGTAATCCAAAATCTGTCATATATTTATACAATTGATCATATAAGACTTTTAATTCATTACATTTAAGCCTCAACATTTTTATAACATTATCAACAATCGATTAGCTCCTGATTAAAACAACAACAATCACCTTGATAGTCTTTTCTCTAAATATCTTGACAAATAAGTAAATCTAGCCAAACACGAAGTTCGAAACCTATATTAATAAACTAGCATATATTCAACCATAAGAAACAACCTCATATATGAACATCTTTCACCTATATAACCTATCTTGAACAACCATCAACAATCTCAAAACATTATTCTACCTATTAAATCCTACGCATGCGGTACTAGGATTCTATCTAAGATTTTTACTCATGGAAATGTGAAAATAAAGGAAAAAGACGACTATAAATTAGTGCAAATCTTTGAAAATGATAAAAAAAATCCTTCAAACTATTTCTAAGCACACTCTTATTGGTAAGTTTTTATCTGGTAGACCTCCGATGTCAGTTATACAAAATGTTTTGGTACATTTGGCTCCAATGACAAGATTAGTCTTGCATTATGGGACCATAGACATCTCATGATCAAATTCGATCTCCACGAAGACTTAAGAAACCTGTGGAGGCATTTTAAAATAGACCCCATTTTCACCCTAAGAAAGAATCCTCAATAATACTTGTATGTGTCTCATTCACAAACATCCTAGCCTATATGTATAACGAATATACCATCAATATTATTAGGAATTATATTGGTAACCCATTGGTTGTTTTGATTTCTTTTAAGAACAAAGAAATGTATAAATGTTGTAAGACCTGGATCGAGCTGGACATATCCAAGAACCGAATGAATAAATTCTAGATCAGTTTTGGAAAAAACAAATTATTATTGGCAAGAGGTTTAATATGGTGGTATGCCTAGTTATTTCTCAGTTTGTCTCTATTTAAGACATAAATAAGACGATTTCAGAATATCCTTGATAACCAAAATACATCAAGAAGTAATCAATCAAAATAAGCAAACCAAAACACTACTAACAAGTTATCTAAACGAAAGAACAATGGTTTCATAAACTAAAATCTATAATCGTGAATGAAGTGGCTCAAGACATCATAGACAACATCAAAAAATTTTATTAAATGCAATATCATGAAGTGTATAACCTTGAACAAGTTCAAAATAAGCAAGAGTTCACAATTAAAAGCTTAACCCCGAAAAATCAACCAACCCTCCATTAATTCAATATTGTCACTAGAAAAAAACTAGCCCTAAAATCAATCAGACATTTTGTGAACAACAATCTCATACATGAGTTCAAAGATGCTAACATTAAAAAAAACCCTGCATACTATTGACAGAGAAATTTGCTACCAGCAAACAATAATATGGATCCACCAAAACCTGATAGTCCCTCAACAAAACTTTAATACACTGCTAGTCTGCCCCGTCTCCTATAAAAACAACACAAGAATATGAAGTATTCAATAAATTTATGAGCAAGGAAATTAAAAAGGTCAAACTGAAGCAACCAAAAAACCTTATTACCACCAAAGCAATCCATTTCAAAAAGTCTTACATGCCTAATGTTGGCTCCTCAAATTGACAATAATAATTCTTTTTTGGAAAGTAAAAGGTATTGGTAACAAGGGTACTATACGCGGCTGAGATTCATTTACTCAAGAATACTAGAATTTGTGGCTACCATGATAATATTTTTATCACTTTTAACAAAATCTGGCTATTTTGCAATGAAGAATTGAAAATCGAAACTCAAGCTAAACAGGAACAACTTCTTCACTTAAAGCAAATTACTCTCTTCAATATTTGCACCTGATAAATTTTTTACAGATCACCAAATAACACTATCTCAATATTAGCTATGAAGACGTTCCTGAATTACTCAAGAATTTATAAAAGTTATACAAGGATAGTATGGATAATCAAGTGGTCATGTTCAGCAATAAAATCCATTTTACCCCCAACCTGTCTTGCCGATGACATCATTCATGCATTAACAATTTCAATATTATTCTCTTAATACATCATTAGCTACTAGGTCTCAAACACATTAGCTTTTAGAATTCATGGACACCCTCTTCCTTTGCTACCATCCTTCTTTAGTGAAGGCTCTTTCAATCTGCAAAAGTCGTATATTCCTATTAAACCTTATGTTGCTACTTTAGAACTATTCAAAAATTTGGCAGTAGACAAAGGTTCTACACAATCTTCTAATGTTTTTCTAAGTGAATTTTTATCATTAGTATCTCCACTAATTGGTGATTTGGAGAAAAAAAATACCCACCAAACTATAGATGTGCCAAATAAAACACATGGTACCATACTCTCATCTAAAAATATGCTCGACATATGACGGTCAAAAGCCTACATCAAATTGAAGTTATATTTATATGCCCTATTTAGTTATCCTGAGCCAGCTCTTACAGCCCATTCCTCTAACGATATTATCGCCCATTTAGTTATCCTAGGCCAGCCCTTACAACCCATTCCTCCAATGATATTATCATCTCAGTATATAGTTATGGATCAAAAATATGTTGAATTGTCACTATCAACGCCAGATGCACCCTCAGTTACAGCTAATCCAGCTCAAAAAACAACACTATCGCTTGAAAGGCCACCTTAAGTAGTAGGCACTCAAGAACAATTATTACCATTAACTATAAGGTGAATCGAACTTATGTAAATAGTCACCATAGATACAGAGGGGGTGATAGAGAAAAAGACAACGGGAGACGACCTCCTTTAAGATTCATAAAGGACTTCGATTTTTCTACAATGAAATAGAAATTTAATAAAGATAATGTATGAAGACATCTTGGTAAAAGCAAAGAAGCTCAAGAAGAAGAATATGATTTTCAAAATAAATAATTTTTTTATAATTAAAACTCAAAGAAAAAATCTGGTTACTTTAAGGATGACTTTTATTTTACCATAAAATTCATAAGCGAGTCTTTTAGTTTTGGGGCTAAAGACCTGCAAACTTTTTAAATTTACACAATATGTACTGTTGATATGCAATACAATTTAGTTTTTAGATTAAATAGAGTTTAAAATATTTAAATCATTTTAGCAACAATTTATGAGTTAAGAAATATTCAATTCATAACTCGTTTTTCGCATATGTTGAGAGAGATTTGTGCCCGAACACTACTTTAGAGAAACAATAATAATTTTGTTTTTTTTAAAATAATTAAATATTTTTTAATATTATCATCAATCTCGCTATAGATTAAATATAATAGTGGAAAAAATATAAATATATTTTTCAGCCCAATCATAACTTAAAAAAACTAACTTCTCTTCTAGCAAAAGCCTACCACAAACCCTTATCTTAAAATTTATTTTAAACATCTAAATCCAATCTATATGCCAAAACTTATAAATTGGAACCGAATAACTCATAAACACAATAAAACACATGAAATAAGCTACAATTTAAAAAAAACAAAATTTAAGTATTTCGATTTGTTTTTTAAAAAGTTAGATTTTGAGTACAACCAAACTAATCTTTATTTACTAGTATACATTTCGGCATATTTATAAAATAGTATATTAGTAGAGTTAGGATTTAAAAAATTGTTTTTGTAAAATTGTTTTTATAGATTTGTTATGGCAAATGATAAACTAATATTTTCATACTATTAGAATAATTTTTTAGTATAAATATTAATATAAATGATAGAATATAATATATCAATATTTATTATATTTATATTTTAATTATAATCTTTTTGTGCATGCTATATAAAAATACAATTGTAATAAATAATAAAATGAGAAATAGTTATATGATGGCAGGGTACGAGGGTTATAGAAGAAAAATATCATTTATTTATTTTTATTTTGTATTCATCAATGACTAAAATGTTCATCCCACCACCATAAAGAAACACAAAATCAATTATTCTTATAATTATAGATTATCGGTCTAATAGATACATTAATTGAAATATTTTATTCAAAATTTATACTAAAGTCACACTTATTTATGAGTATACAGTATTATCATCGAATCGATAATGATACAACAACATTAGTTCTCTTATACAAAAAAAGATGTACTTTCGGATATCACATTGACAACGTATTTTTATTCTAATAGACTTACCATCTCTAAGAATGCCTTCAATATTATAATTAATCCTAATGACACGATTGCATATGCTTAGAACCATTGGACTGAATTCTTCTAGTATAATAGGACTTCACATGCCATCGTCATGGAAAGAAAAATCACAACAACTATTTGCATGGATTTCATAATGAAAAGGCGTTTACTTGCCACCTCAAGATGTTAACCAGTTAGTTAGTGAATGTCAGAGCCAAAGTCTTCAACCAAAGAATAATGTTACGTCATTTTACTATCTTGACTGAATCATATGAATTTTTTTAATTGTTGGTTCATAACATGTAACCTATGACATGTTTTTTAAGCATGATTGATGTTGTTTCTAGATGAAACACAAAAAAAACTAAAAACTAAGGTACTTATAAAACTGACCTGCAAAGGTGCTTAAACCAAGCATTGAATTAATTCATGAATTACAAAGGAACATGTGAGAATAGTGAAAAGCCCGAGTAAAGGAGGCAGGTGATTTCAAAGCTCTCGATAACTCGACTAAGGTTATGGAAAATACACTTATTTTTTGCTTGCGTTAGGAGTTTCCCTATATTCGTTTGGGATCATTATGGAATTTAGTTCCAAGAGTAAAAACACTCTCTACATGTAGTTTAATTAACTCTCTAGAAAAATGAAAATTGTCGTGGTGACCATAGGTGTTTAACATGTGTATTAAAAGTCACTACAAGTCGAGGAGAATGACTTACGTGATTATTAAAAGAAGTAAAAAACGGATATAATATTGGAGAACCCACATGTATTCCTCATGATAGGATTGTATTTGTTCCATCCTCGACAAAATTATCAAAATAACTCAAGTCGTTGCTATCATGAGATTTTAACTCAGTCTTATCATAAAGAGATGGTGTTAGGTGCAACCAGTACATGTGTTATTCTGCTATCTCATCAAGAAGCTATGTGGTCTTCTAATGGTGGTGCTTGTTCTTAAGGATTTTGAAAAATGGTCAAGCTATATATACCCAATTTAGGTTTAAGTATACCCAATTTTGAGTATACCCAAAGTTGATTTAAGTATACCCAATTTTTTCCAAAAATACCCTTTTCTAGGTATATAAGCCAATTGTTTTTACTAACTTCCATCCACAACATTTTTCCCTTTACTTTCTCTCACTTCCCTCACTTCTCTCACTTCTCTCTAACTCTCTAACTCTCTTCTCTCAAACACTCTCACATCTCTCTCAAATTTTCCGGCGAGCCACCACCACCACCACTCCTCCTCCTCCTCCTCCTCCTCCTCATCCTCCTTCATCATGGTGAAAAACAAAAAACCCCCACCACCACCTACGTAAGTTCTCTAATCTAAATTTGTTTGTTAATTTTGTTAGTTTTAGGTATGAATTTAGGATTTAGGTTAGATTTAGGGTTTAAGTATAGAATTAGGCAAAAAGTAGGGTTTAGTGGCCATTTTCCAGCAAAGTTGCCGGCTGGAAAATGGCCGGCAGCGGGCACCGATGGTGCGCCTAGGGCAGCACCACCGGTGCGAGCAGCTGTGTCGCTCGGTACGGCCTGCTGTGCACCTATGCTGCACAGCTTTGTTTTTAAAAAATTGCCCAAATATAGTTTTAAAGGTTTTAATTTTGCATTTTTTTAAAACAAATTGAAATTTATAAGAAATTACTTTCTATAAGGAGTTTGGTTGCGAATTAGAGTGTTGTTTTTCTAATTTTGCGGGTTACATCATATGTTACTGTTATTAATTCCGTAATTTTTTTTTGTATTTTTGTAGGTCAGACGCGGTTGAGGAGCGACATCTTCCTCGATCTAAGGCGTATCCCCCTGGGTTACGGGCGCCACCCCCGGGGAAGAGTTTAAAGACTGTACGGGCCATCAAGGATGAGTGGGTCCGCGATGCCAAGCGCAGAATAGATTTAGCTGAGGACCCTGAGACTATTCGTCTTAGGGAGGAGGAGGACAGGATAAGGAGTGATCGGTCTTTGCGCCGAATCAACCATGGGAAGAGGAAAGAAAAAGCCTCAGATATTGCAGTCGATGATAGTAAAGGCGGAGGCTCCTCACGACGCGAGAAGTCTTCATCACACTGATCACCACCTCCCATTGCTAGTGATCCACCACCTCCCTCTCCCGCTCGCACAACTCCATCCCCTGCGCATACTAGTACACATCCACCACCTGTTAGTGACAGGGTGGATGCCACTGGGGACCCTGAGCAGGACACCATCGATGAGGAGCATATCGATGTGATCCACACAGAGGAGCAGCAGAAGACGTTTGCATTTCTAAAATGCAACAAGATACCTCTGTTTCCTGACTACAAGGAGCATATCGATGTGATGCACACAGGGCGGATGTGTTTTGACTTCACCGATCTTAACAGAACATCTCCTAAAGATCTATTTCCAGTGCCCCTAATAAATCAGTTGGTGGATTTTACGTCGAGCAACAAACTTTTGTCCTTTATGGATGCATTTTCAGGATATAATCAGATACAAGTGGATTTGAACGATCAAGATCATACTAAATTTATCACTGATAGAGGGATCCATTGCTACAAAGTGATGCCATTTGGATTGAAAAATGTTGGGGCCACTTATCAAAGGTTATTAAATAAAGCTTTTGCTAGTCAGATTGGCAGGAATATGGAAGTATATATAGATGACATGATGGTGAAGATCCTCGAGGAAGATGGACACATATCCGATCTTCAAGAATTTTTTTTTTTAACTTAGAAGCCATAAATTTGAAATTAAACTCGAAGAAATGTATTTTTGGGGTCCGGTCCGGAAAGTTTTGGGATATGTTATAAGTGAAAAATAAATTCAGCCATATCCAGATCAGCTCAACGCTTTGTTGGCTATGGATCCTCCTCGAGTCACTAAAGAAGTTCAAAGACTGACCGGACGGTTGGCTGCGTTAAAAAGGTTCATTTCAATGTCATCAAAAAAGTGTGCTAAATTCTTCTAATATTAAGGTGTGCCAAAGACTTTAATTGATCTCTTTAACGTGATCAAGCCTTCCTTGAAATCAAGAATCATTTGTCTTCACCTAATACGTTGTTCAAACCTGTTCAGGGGGAGAAACTATATATGTACTTAGTTGTATCAGAGTATGCAGTAAGTGTTGTGGTAGTAAAAGAAGTGGATAGTTACCCTCGTCCGGTGTATTACATAACCAAGAGTCTATTGGAAGCAAAAAAGAGATATTTGAAGTTAGAAAAGTTAGTCTTGGCATTGGTAATAGCAGCCATGAAAATGAGGCCTTACTTCTAAGCACATTCAATTGTAGTCCGAACATATTTTCCTTTGAAGAATGTTCTGCAAAAGGCTGATATATCAAGCATAATGACCAAGTGGTCAGTTGATATCGATTTTGCGCCTCAAACTCCAGTCGAGGCTCGAGTTGTGGCTAGTTTCTTAGTAGAGTTTTAGATTGAAAGGATTTGTGAGCAAAGGCAAGAAAACCAGTCTAAGAAAGAATGGGTAATCCGAACAGACGGCGGGTCTAGTACCAAGGGAGGTGGGACCAGAATTTGTTTAACTTCCACTTATGGTGATACTATGTATCAAGCTATATGTTTTGGTTGCATGACCTCCAACAATGAGTCTATATATAAAGCAGCCATAGCCGATCTAAGATTAGCCCTACTCAGGGAATCTGATTGATGAGTGACTCTCAACTACTTATCCATCATGCTCAGGGACAATATGAAGCTAAAAAAGAACAATTTATAAACTATTTGTTGATACTAAGGGAAGTTGCTGCAGGCTTTAAAGGTACCAAATACGAACATGTCCCTAAGTCGGAGAATACTATCGCTGACTCATTAGCAACTATAGCCTATTCTGAAGAAAATATGAGCATATTTGTCCTTTAATCCAAAGACTGGAGGTATGATATCTTTCAGTTTATTTTCAATGGAATTTTGCCTCTGAATAAAGCCCTAGCTGAAAAGATTAAGTATAAGGCTTATGGGTTCCTAATATTAAGAGACGTTGTTTATAAGAAATATTTCAACAGACCCCTCATGCGTTGCCTAGAATTTGAAGAATCCCAAAATGTTTTATCTGAACTGCACGATGGAGAGGGCTCTGCACATTGTGGATTTAAGGCATTAACCAGGAGGGTTATGTTAGTAGGGTACTACTGGCCTACAATAGCGACAAATGCTAAAGATATGGACAGAAGGTGTGATCCATGCCAAAGGTACTGAAACAAAATCCATGTGCCAACAGTTCCTATGGAGTCAATATCCGAACCAATACCTTTTTCCACATGTGGTTTGGACTTGGTTGGACCTCTTCCTATGGCATCCGGAGGATTCCAAACAATAATAGTGACGATAGATTATTTATCTAAGTGGATAGATGTTGCACCACTAGCTGGAACCACTTCAAAGGTAATCATAAAATTTATCATATCCAATATTTGTTGCAGATTTGGAATTCCCCAACGGACTACTACGGACAATGGGCAACGATTTGACAATAAAGATATGGAGACATTTTGAATCTCCAGAGAAATTCAACACTGTTTCTCTTCTCCTTTCCATCATCAGGATAATGGACAGGTTGAAGTTTCTAATCGACCATTCTAACAGGGTTGAAAAAGAATCTAGAATGAGCTTTAGGAAAATGGCCAAGTTATTTACAAAAACGTTTGTGGGCATATCAAACTACAACACGAACGACCACCCAAGAGTCTCCCTTTTCCTTTGTCTATGGGATGGATGCGAGCACACCTATAGAAGTGACACTACCATCTTTCAGAATACAAAATTATGTTGAACAAAGTAATTAGATCTGATTGAAGAAAAAAGAGTAAAGGTGCATTTAAGGGTTGTGCATTATCAGGGCTTATTGAGAAGAAGGTATGCATCTAAAGTAAAAAGAAGGGATTTTTAAATAGGTGATAAAGTGTTAAGAAAAGTTTTCTCACACACGAAGGAAAGATAGTTGCGTAAGCTGGCTCCAAACTGGGAAGGGCCATACATCATAAGTGAGAAAATTAAGCAAGGGACGTATGCTTTTGGATAACGAGGGAGATCTACAGAAGAACCTTTGGAACATCGAACATCTCAGGTTTTACTTAGAATAAAATTATCTTTTAAATATTTACTTTGTCATATATCAATGTAAATATTTAGGGGCATACTAATTCCTACCCTAATGGCGCGGAGAGGTTTTAATGAGGTGTCTGGTCTTAAATCAATAAATAATTTATGCCTTATTTTAAGAATTGTGTTGAGCACGAAATGATCGAATTTATTCAACACCTTCCATCATTCAAATGAAATATCTTTGAAGTGACCAAATTTATTCAACACCTTCGATCATTCAAATGAAATATTTTTGAAGTGATCGGATTTATTCAACACCCTTAATCATTCAAATGAAATATCTTTGAAGTGATCAGATTTATTAAACAATGTTGTTTTTCAAGGAATCCGATGAATTAAACAATGATTAATCACATCGGAAGAATTAAATACTGATTAAATATGAAAGCATAAGAAGAATGAATATATACAAAGGGAATTTTATATTTAACACTGATCGAACAAATCTGACCGACCATTAAATAAAATGGCTTGGCCATCCAAGGACTTTAGTTTTAAAACGATACAGAATGCCTTGGCCATCCAAGAAATTTAGTCTTAAATGTCAAAAGAAAACACAATAACCTCAGGGCTCATTCCCTTCGGTTTTTCCTTACCTACATCTTTGGTGGGACCCTTGGTGTGAGTGCTGGAACTTTCATCGGTTCCTTCATCAGAGTTAGTATCACTTGGTGAAGAATAACCATATTTTTCTCCATCCGACATAGTATAAAAAGGTATCTCCTCTTATGGTACGTATGTTTATAAAGGCCTAAGGTTTTTCTTTAGAAACGTCTCATGAAATAACAGAACCATATCCGACTTGACTCATTTATTTTTTTCTCCAAAAGAATCCACCACACTGGCAGCGTACATCTTTATTCATGCAGCTATCTTTTGGGCTTTTTTTCTTATTAAAGAAGAATTTTTATCTTCCTTTTCTTTGAGAAGCTTCTCTAACCTAGATTTTTCTTCAGATAAAGTATAGATAGTGCTAACATTGGTAACTTGTTGGTTCTTCAAAGATTTAGTCTCAGTGGAGGTGAATTTTTCTAGTCTGGAATACTTGGTCTTGATATCCTCACAGGAAGCCTTAGCCTGGGTAAGTTCAGAGCTCAATTCCTCTTTCTCTTAAAGTAAAGTTTCCACTTGTTGTGTGGAAGAAATGGAATTCTTTAAGTCCTCATTATCTGTGATTAGGGAAGATATGTCATTTGTTTGATCCTTAACTTGCCTATCTAGATCAACTATCGGACGAATATAACCTAAGATGGCATGACTCAGAGTATCATGCTCACTTGATACCTTGTATGAATCACCATTATAGGTTATAGCATTGGTTATGGTGGCTTGAGGAAAGGTTCGTTCGAAGTCATCACTAAAGCACATGTTACAAAATTAATCCAGATTAACATCTCTTTTGGTAGTTAGGTGTTCGGTCGGTGGGAATATTGGAGAAGGAGGGTTAGGTGGAACCTCTTCTTGTGGAGGATGGTCAGTAAGAATGAGAGGAGGAAGTTCTGAGGAACGAAGTATTATCTCTGTCTCCAAGCTACTTTTCTTTTTGTTTACAGCTCCTCGGTCGATGCCCTCTTTACGCTTCTTGTGATTTTTCTTCTTAATTTGGGGCGGATGATCCGACCCACTAGTTTCCTTTACTGTGTCTTCAACTGCCTCTAACAAGACAACATTGATTCCTCCTGGATTCTCTGAACCAATGCCTTTGAAGATATGGTGAGATGAGTCGTCTTCAGTTTTCTTCTTCTTGTTGTTCTTGATTTTGTCAAAGTGACTAGGGGCTTTGTTCCAGGAAGGCAAGTAAAGTTTGCCATCCTTAACCTTATACCTCTTTAATGTAACATCTGATGGAGGAGGAGTGGTCAGTTGCTCACAAGAAAGGTCTCCACTCCCCGTAATATTACATAAGTGAGCCCTCAACATGTTTCCAGAGGTGAAACAGTTGTGGAAAGCAAGTCCCTAGTTCTCCGATGGCCATTCGTTCAACCTGGTGAAGGTAGTTTTGCATGCCTCCAAATACTCTTAATTGTTTTTTGAAAATACTACAAGAAGACACAAAAATAAGTTTGGAATATCAACATAAAATGTGGAGACTAATGAAAATCCGAACGGAAATTACCTGAACTTTTCTAGTGGCTAGTCAGCTGACTTGGATTATCAGTAGAGTTTATCTTTCTTCCATTCTCCCATGCTCCACTGATGAAGAGAAATTGGATCCTCCATGGCTTCTCAAACTCTAACAGGTCATTCACCACCTTATAGTCATTTCCCATGTTGTAATGATAGAAAGAGATGTGGTGACTATTGTATAGACTCGCCACGACGACAAATTGCTCCATGGGTAGGGGAATGTTTGACAGCCTGGAAACCATAATACTAGCCAGCAAAGTATACCACGCGTTCAGACTCAGTTGACTTGGGCACAATCTTATCAGATGGAAATACCTGACTATTTCTGGGTCCAAAGGGAACCGAAGGCCCAAATCGAGCACTTCAGTATACACCACCAACTCATGGGCCTTGTAATCCATGGGAGTTTCCGGAGTGACTGGGATTCTAACCTTAACGGACTCTAAAAAACCCCATTTTGTTCGGATCTGACCCAGTTCAGCAGTATGGGTATACACATAAGAAATTTTGTGAAGTGCTATTAGGTACTTCAGACTAACCTTGCAAAAGTTTTTCCCCACTTTCCCCTCCAGGCACTCTAGAAGTGACTCAGTGTTGGGCAGCCCCACTTTTCCTTTGTTTGTCTGATCTGGTGCAATGTTTTCTGTTTGTCCGGACGTCTCGAATGGGGTATCTTCCCCACTCTCCTCTATAATTTCCTGCATTATGTTTGATTGTTTTTCGGCCGGTTTAGGATCTATAGGAGGCTTTATTATCTCCGAACTAACATGTTTTGAGGAAGGATGAGTGCTTTTGGATTTTGAAAGATGTGTGACCCTTTGAGGGGTGGTGTTTTCAGCGTCTGATCCCCTAGCAAGAAAAGGTGAAGGTTTCCTAACACTGGAAACTACTTTTTCCTTAGGCAAAGGCTTTTGAGACTCTGACTCCAAAGGAGATAGGGTTGGGATAAAGATGTTTTTCGAATTACCGATGTTCTTGATGATGATGAGATTTTGTCTGTATTTGGCCTTGTTTGGCTAATCTCTCCACCAGGAGATGCATGGAGTCCAGCTGTGATTTCTGCCTCTCTTCTTGATCTTTCCAACTCGGATAAGTTTAACCAACCTCTTTTCACCAAAGTGATTCTGGTTATGAACATATAAATTTCCCAGATACAATTATAAGTTATCAAGCTTTCTCTCTCTAGAAATTTCTTCTAGTTTGAGAGATATAAAACAGTAAAATTTATTTATATAGAGATGAGAGGTATGGGGGTTTCACCTAGGGGAGATAAATCGATCAAATATAATGGTTAGGGGCTAGGAGACATGGGGGTTACCCTAATTACTTTCTAGCCAGTATGTACTGGAACCTAGGAGAGAAAACGACTCATAGGTCAAACCAAAACGTGACATGTGTAATAATTAAAAAAACTGACTTTTGGAATTTCCAACTTTAAATTAATCTTTCCGGATCCGATCAAGATTCAGTTTGAATACAAACCAAATCAGAATTCACTTCAAATATATACCAAGTTTTATTTTTCTCTTCGAATTAGCTCTTCCAAAGTATCTTTGTAAGACCTGAAAGGGCTATTGATAAGGTCAGATTTATTTTATACTGATTTACAGCATATATCTGAAGGGTAGTTCAGACATATTCGATACCATACTACAATAAATAGTACTCTCAAGTAGATTATGACTCAGCAGGCTATTGATCATTTCCTGTCTTAGGCTTATGGTTCATTAGACCTGAACCGAGTCTATAGTATGATTTAGAAGGCCCATGGGTCACAAAACAAGTATAAACACCCCAGCCACCTTCATTTTTGAGGATTAGAAAAAACTTTACTACTAGTACACACCTCTTTCATCTCTTTACACTTCACTCTAATATTAAATTACTAAAAAGATAAAACTTTTTCCTAATATACCTTTTGATTAGAATTTACCCACACCAATGATGAGCTTAGGTGTGTTATTGAAGATGTTATCTTGCATTTTATTATATTCATATTCACTGTTGATAAAAGGCTGCTTGGTTAGAATATTTTTGAAATAGGTTTCAACCGATTTCCTAATAACTTCTAAATCCAAAAGCCACTTGTGAGCATCTTTGATACTTTTTATAGAATTTTTCCTTCATTTTTTTGATACGTAGATGTGGTAATCTTTTGTATGTCTATCACCATCTCTTAATCAGTTACAGTAACATTTCCACTGCCAGTAATTCTCCTCCATTCCGCTTGAAGGTAAAGACCATTAGCCTTAGTTTCAGAGTTGTTGGATATATATAGATTTATTTTCAAATTCCTAACCTCCTCCTCACTTACATGCACCTTATCAAAAACATTACCAAAGAAATTTTGTTCCAATCCTTTAGACCCTCTTTAAGTCTTCTCAGATTGTGTCAAAAGATGAATATAGGGTACCCATCCATCCTTTGGTTCCAGTTCTATTCAACAAAGCTAAGAAATTTGTTATCAAGATTATACATATTTAAAAACTTAAAGCTTTTATTGTTGTTAGAGATATTGTTAGATATAATAACATAAAAAGGGGCATGTTCATAACAGGTTCTGGCCATGTGAAGAAGCCGAGTCTTCTTGAAAAAGTTAAACGAGTCTGAGTTGTAAAGGGCTCTGTCTTACCTTCTCCACCTGGAATTTCTATCCTAAGTAAACTTGGAACTAACAAAACCAATATCGTTTAAATAACAGTCCCTTATCACCTCGTTAAAGTGCTCAATGCTGTTGTGACCATAAGTAATGCAACTTAGTTGCTCCTCAGATGTAGCAATGACGTTGAAATCACCATATAAGCCATTATTTGTTAGTACTAGCGAAACTTCATGAGCTGATTCCATAGATATCTTTTATTCTGTCTCTGACACTTTGCATAGACAATGGTCAGTAAAAAACCTTTATCTAAACCAATATAAAAGATCTCAAGATGTAAACACTGACTGTGATTAGTAATGATTTTCACAGAGAACTCGTCGTTGTAAAGAAACCAAATCTTATTGCACTGTTAGCACTATAGTTAGTGAAACCCAGCCTGGTAGAAATTCTCTCAATCTTCTCAACATTCACTAAAAGCTCTTGAATAACAAGTAATTTTATTTTCTCTTTAATAATAATGGATTTAAGTCTTCTAATAGTAGAATTATTGTTGATACCACAAACATTCCAACTAATCATCCTTATCATAATCAGAAAAGGGTAGATGGGGTTCGTTAGTCTCTGAATATTACAGAGATTTGATGACAAGAATATCAGGTTTCTTCCTTTTATGGCTTCCTTTAGTTTCTTGTTGAGAATTTTGTGAAATCCATTATGAGTGTTTTTGTCTTAAAAGTAGGGGAATTAAGAATGCTGCCAATATTTTTCTAGTCAGGAATCACATTACTAAAAATGAGATTTTCGTAATCTAAGGGGTTGTGATTGTAACCCTGCTCTAAAGTCTGAATTTCTTTAATTATAGCCTCTTTTTCATGAGTTTATGTTTCATGATTTTAGGCTTCTTGCGAGTTGTTTCTCGTTGAATTACCTTTAATAGTTCTAAGATTGTTTTTATCATGATTATTTTTTATTTCTTTTTTCCTTCTTTGTGCAGGGTTGATTACAATTGATTTGATCGTAGGACAAACATCTATGTTTGCTGTTTATACATCACTAGTAAGATTGCCATTATTCTTTTATGTGGCTCTTCTGATTGTGTTAGACTGAGAATCTCTTCTGGTGTTATCAACCTTTTCCATTCTAGAATGATTATTTTGATATTTTTTGCAAATTTATTGGTTATGACCAAGATTGAAGCATGTATTGCAATATTTCAGAAGATATTGTAACTAACTGATAGCCAACAGCCTTGGTTACTACCGAATCCAATCCAAATTCTGTGTTGAATTTTGTCAGACATTCATTTCAATCAGAGTGTAGCAAGCATTATTATAGGCTATGTTCTTTTCTGGGACAACAATCTTGTAAGGTACGCCAATAGCAGAGGCAATATCATTGATTATGTTGATGTTATACAAGTATTCAGGGATTCTTTCAATTTTAGCCCAGACTAGCGTAATAGGACTTTCGAATTTTGTGTTAAATTCTATAGTCTATCTTAATAATCTCATTGAAGCCTCACCAACTGACCCGACTTTGCGAGACCATAATTTGCATATATCTTCTTATAAGTCGAATTTAAGAAGAACGTGTCTTGAATCCCACAGAGCAACACTATAATCTCCTCTGAACTTTACAGAATCTAAAAACTGGTTGAGCAACAATATTTTAGGTAAACCATTAGAGAATTTACCTACGAGAGTAATTTTAGATGTTTGAACTAACTGATCTTTAGTAGTTTGAGAATACTGGAAAGATATGTGATTTGATTTCTCGATAACAGTGTCAGGTTTAAAACCATGTTGGGTTATCCTCTTTTACAGTGACACCTTTCTCTTTTGAAGGTTTATGGGCTCTGTTTTTAGGCCGAAGATCCGGAAAATCATTATGTTCAAATACAACGTTGGTATATGTTTCCATGAAGATAAATATCAATTTAATTGTTGATGAGAAGCTACGGAGAAGATGATGAAAAAAAGGATAAACAATCTTGTAGATGAAGATCAGTAGATTTTCTAAAACTTTAAAAAAACCATATACAAAATTAGTGAGTTTCTAATTTTACTTCAATTTATTTAGTAATTATTTATTGGGTTTAGTTATTTTAATTATAGTTGTAGACATTATTTTAATTATAGTGGTAGACATTAATTATTGTAAATGGGTGATTTGTTTTTGGAAGAAGATAGAAAAAAGTTTAAAGATATTTTAAAACTATAGTAACTTCAATGAGTAATTCTTTTTATTCGAAAGTTTTTTTTTTAAATACGATATTATCAAAAAATAATTTAACAGAATAATTTAATTTTTTTTTATTGTAATTTCAGCGAATAATTGCGGCTGTTTTTTTTAAACAATTTCTTTATAAAAAATATATAAAACTATTATTGCAGAGACTTAATCGAAAAGATTGACACGGTTAAAAGAGAATCTGATTACCTAAAAGCCATGGGATTAGTAATAATAGTTATCAGAAAATATAATTTATGGAGTTCCGATGTTTCCAACGGCCCACCAGATACTCGTAATCAATCTTGTGAACAATCACAAGTTAGGTAAGATGGTAGTTTCAAAATGGCCTAACTAACTTAGTTGTTTGGCCTAATACGAACATATAATTATACTTTTTTCCAAAATTACCAGTACAGACTGATAACGACACAAGTATCAACCAAACTTAGCATGGCCCCTCTGTCAAATTTAAGTCTATTCTTGAGTTTAATAATGGAGTTAGGTATTCTTTTGATCTTTTTCTTTTGGTTTTACTTTTGATCTTAATGTGTTTAGTTTAGGTAAACAATAATTAATTTAATTGATGGATTGGCCTACATACACCTTGATAATTACGGTTTATAATCAAAGTGTGATAATGGATAAGACTAATATCTGTTTTTTTTATAGAATTCAAGATACGTCTATTTAATATAGGATTGCTAGTGGATTATTAAATCCGGTTTAGGACCCGTACAATACGGTTTGCTGATAAATTATCCGATAATGTGATCCAGTCCCTTATAAACTAAAATTTAAGACCGATAAAGATAGAAATGGTGATTATTTATTTGAATTTTTAAACTTTTATGCGAATAAATACAATATTAATAACAATGTAACATAATATTTTTTTTTTTATCAAATCGGGAGAATTTTATTAATAGAAATTAATAGAATATATGTTTGGCTCTAAAGGTGATACAATTTTAGTAAAAAAAGAAACTAATGTAGATTTGAGCAAATTTAGAATTGAAAATGGCATCTAATTCAGATTCGCATAAAAGAAAAGATGAAATATTGAGCTTTGGCTCAGAGAAGAAGAAACTAAGGAGCCTATTCTGGAATCAGAGACCGAAAAAATCTTCCAACATCTACTCCTTTCACGCTTCAAAGAATTTCAAAAATGGAGTTGATATAAAGCTTCAAAATCAATTTGAGGAGAATATAAACTTGATGAAGACAAATCGAGTCGGAGCGAAAGATACTTAAAGCCGATGAAAACAGGTTAATCATCAATTTGATCATGGTAAAATTATTGCAAATAAAGCAGAAATCACTAAGTAACAAAGTTTGGAGGCTTATTCTATTCTAAGATAGTTGGTGCTAGATTTATCTAACAGAGCAATGGCTTTAAATTCATAGGGAGCTTGAAAATTGATATGATCTATTTTCATTTTGCATCGCAAAGTCCACTTAGCAAGCCAATCAGCTGTTAGGTTTTACTCTCTATAAATATGATTAATAATCCTAGATTGAGATATTAGAGATCTGATACTAGATAGAATAAAATCAAGAGATATGAGATAATTTAATTTAGTTAAAAGCTTAATAAAAATATCAAAGTGAGATTCAATATCAATGTTTGATAGTCTTTTAATTTTGCAGAGTTGAAGATCATCGTGAAAACCTATGGGTACTTCTATAATTGGGGATAGTTTGCCGTAAATACTAAGATAGCCATAGATAATGTTGCCTGAACTATCACGAATGATGATGCCTTTACTTGATTCTCCAGAGACAAGTCTACAGGCGTCAGTATTTAATTTGTATCGACCAGGCTGAGGAGGAGTCCAAAATAGAAGGAAAACTTTTTTAGGCTTAGCCATATGATTAGGAGTTTCAGCATTTAGGCAAAATTGACACTTGAAAACAATAACCATATGTCTAGATTAAAGACTAGAATCAATAAGAAGTCTATTAGTTAAGACTCTCCATAGAAAAAAGGAAAATATTATGGGAGTTATCTCATTCTAAATTTTGTCAAACAAAGATGATTTGTTGTGATTGACTCTTATAGTTAGATAAGTGTCTTTAGTATTGAATAATCCATTTTTGAAGGCCTTCCACATGATTAAATCTTCCACTTTAAAATTTATTGAAAGTTTAGAGATTAAGTTATTGTTATGAATAAAGAATAAAGGTCTTATTTTATTTCTATTCCAATCATTGATCTCCTGTAATGTTTTTACTTTATCTTAATAAACCAACTATTGTCCACATTTGAATCAAGCTTAATAAAAGGATAATTTCCAAACCATGTGTCCAACCAGAAGTCTATAGATCCATTCTCCAACTTCCATTTGATGAAACATTCTGCCAATTATTTGATGTTAGATAGTATTTTCCATGTATGAGAGCCTGACTTGGTATAGTTGATTTGTAGATGATGATTGTCTTTGATGTAAATGTTGTGAATGTATCTAGCCCATAAGCATTTGGTCTCCCTAAACCTGCCCCAAGCTTATAAGAAACAGTTGATTGTATATCATTTAGATTCCTTAAATCTAGGCCCCCTTCACTAAATGTTTTGTCATGTATAGCCCAAATGGACCAATGAATGCAATTAGAATCATGAGAACCTCTCCAGAAGAATTTATATAACATTCTTCCAATTTTTCTTATATTAGTTTTAGAAATCTAACAAATCTGAGACTAACACATAGGTATAGAAAGTAAGACAGAGTTAATAAGAGTTAATCTACCACCAAATAATAGATTATTTCCTTCCCACTCCATAATTTTTCCTCTGATTTTTTCAATAAAAGAAGTATAGTTACTGGTTTTATTGTTTGAATTAAGAGTGATACCATGGTAGGTAGTGGGAATAAAACTGGTATTGAACTAGGTTTGAATGGACAAAGCATTTATCTTGTCTTGAGCAAGATTAGATGGAGTGATTATCTTTGTTTTATCCTCGTTGATAGTTTGTCCTGAAGAAGTTTGGTAAGCCTGTAAGAAATTTCCTATAATAATCATAAAAGATATCTTACCATTGGTGAATATTAATAAATCATCAACAAATGCAAGAATAGATATAATGATACTACTACTCGTGTTAAATTTCAGATATTTGTTAGTATCATAGAGCTTGTTGAGGCCTCTGATCAGAATTTCTTCAGTAAGGATAAATAGACTAGGGGACAGAGGGTCCCTTAGTCTAATTCCCATATTAGTTTTCCGGAAACCATTTATTCTGTCATTGATGATAATTGATACATAAACTGATTTGATAAGGCTGCTAATGAGATTCGTAAATATTTTAGAAAAGCCAAAGATTTCCAAAGCTTGATTTTGTTCTTATTATTATTAGCAATCAGCAGGTTTTCTTCACAAGATTTGATAATTTATTATGTATAAGAAACTTTATCAAAGATATATCCGAAATGATTCTTATTCCAAGTATTTTAGCTTTATTCCAAAATATAAACATAGGATGACCTCCATAGAAATGTTCCAGTTAGATTCCATCAAATCCATGAAATCCTTGTCAAAGGTCCACGTATTTAGAAAATCGAAACTGTTTTCGTGGTTGACTGTATCTTTAGTCATGTTGATTCATAAAGGGGTATGATATTAGCACATGCGAGCCATATGAGTCACATTTGTGTCATTAAAATACTCAGTCTAATCTTGATTGATCAAAGCCATATCAAGCCATTTCCATTTGAACTTGTTAGACCAAGAAAATTTGGTACCTGCATAACCTGTATCTTCGAGAAAACAATCACGTGTCATATTATTAAAATTATCAAAACTTTGATTACAAAATGTAAAGCATTCTAGTTGTTCAGTGGGAGAGCAGATAATGTTAAATTCTCCCAATACTAACCAAGCTTTAACATTGTTAGATATTAGTCTAAGAGTATTCCATAAATCTATTCTATTGATTCTCTAACACTTTGCATACACTGTAGTGATTGAGAAAGTTTTATTAAGAAGAATGTGCCTAATCTCTAAACGCATGCATCAAACTTGACTTACGATAACATTTATTAAGAGATCTTCGAGATATTAACAGTGTAGTGTTTAAATTTGAGTTGAGAATATATAACCTTTTGACGATCAATGCAAATTAGAGGCTCCTGAATTATAAGAAGCTTAATACTTTCTTTGTTCAAAATAGATTTAAGCCTTCAGAATGAGGATTTATTGCCTAATCCACAAATGTTCCAATTTAGAACTTTAATCATTTGGAACTGGTTAAGGTAGCTCTTTTTGTCTCTGTAAATTGCAGAGATTTGATGACAAGAAGGTTTATTTTCTTCTTACTTCTGGATTATTTGAGTTTCTGTTGAGAAGAGTTTGGAAGCTAGAATCAATCTTTTTTCTTTTGAAAATAGGAGTTTGGAGCATATTATCAATGTTGTTTTGATGAAGTGTTTGATTTCCAGATGGAGGATGTAGAATGCTCATCTTCGGATCATAGATCGACTGATCTTGAAAGGCGATTTCCACGTATGAATTCTCGACCTGATCAACCTAGGATCAGGGATAATCTCATGTTCGAATCTGTCACGAGTAACACAAAGCCATCATAAACAAAGAAGACTTTTGCTGAGTTATTCAAGTCTAACTCGGGTAAGGTTTTTCATAAAAATGTTAAAAGAACAACTGACAAAGACCATGTGGAAATTCATTTTGAGGCAGAGGATTACTCTATAGTGAAATATTTCTTGGATAAATTTAACTTCAAATGGAATTTTAGTGTTTCTAGCTGGGATTTCAGACACGTATTTATAGAATTCATAGAGGTTGAAGACTTAAAGAAACTCTGGCACAGAAATGTATGGCAGATAAGGGATAAAATAATGAGGCTATTATTGTGGTCTCCAAATTTCAACCGTAACATAGAGAATCCAGAAACTCATGTGTTCATAGATTTGCAAAATCTCCCTGAGTTCATGTACAGGAAAGAAACAGTTCTTAAGGTGGAAAAAACCCTTGGGAAGCCTCTCAATATTTGGGTTCCACATAATTACAAAGACAGGCACAAATTTTTGCAGAATATGGATTATAATAGATGTTTCAAAAGTAATGCCTACGAGTATCAAACTTTCTTTTGGGTCCT
Organism: Limnanthes douglasii subsp. nivea; assembly: GCA_036936605.1. NCBI lineage: Eukaryota > Viridiplantae > Streptophyta > Magnoliopsida > Brassicales > Limnanthaceae > Limnanthes > Limnanthes douglasii. Next base: position 134,147,637 of record JAUPFV010000003.1, on the reverse strand, counting down.
ACAGTTATTGGCAAGATTTGGTTTATAATAACTATCCTATGTACTGTAAAAGTTGTACTCATCTGGGTCATCCTGACAAGGACTGCGAAAAAATTGTTCAAAGGAAGCCTGTTCATGCAAAATCCTCAACTCTCTTGATGATGGATTCATTAGTTCATGCATTCCAAATTAAGATGGATGGTCAGAAGGTTAAGTCTATTATAGTTGATGAAAGAAAATAAGTTACTGAGGATATAAGTCAAAACATTAGATAAAATATGATTGAGAATCAGTTACCTCCTGGTGTTGAGAGTAATGAGATGATTGGGGCATTACACATGCTTGAAATGGATCAAACAACAAAGAAAGCATTGAAGGAATATCAATAAACTGTTTAAGGGCAACTTGCTCACTAATAAAACAGTCTACTGGTAGTCTTCCACAATCTCCTATAAGCAATCAGAATGGCACTGGTAAGAGATCAGAATTGAAAAAACTAAATAAAGTCAGAATTTTAAATTCAAAATAGATATTATCTTCTAAGTGTTTGCAGCACAAAGTGACTGCAAAAAACTATAAAATTCTAAATGACAATTGCCATACTAAACTGGAACACGTGTGGCATTGGAAACAAGGATACTCAATCAAGAATTAAGTCTATTAAAAGGTCAAAGAAGCTTAACTTTGTTGCTATCCAGGAACTCATGGTCTGCAATTCTAAAATTCAAGCTATCTCTACGAAACTGGGCTTTCAGGGATATACTAGCAACATTACTAATAAATTGTGGGTTATGTGGAATAAAGAGTTTGTGGTGGAAGTCATTGTTAATGCTGACAAATTTATTCATCTAAAAGTTAAGTATCATCTAACAAACAAAGAGTTTATGGTAACGGTGGTTTATGACAAGTGCACTATGAGTCTTAGGAGGATCCTATGGGACAATATCAAATCTATTGAAGAAGATGGATGTGAATGGATTCTCTTTGGTGACTTTAATACAATTGCTTACCCTGATGAGCAATTGCATCGTTCAACTAATTGTACTTCAAGTATGGATGACTTCAAGTCATTTATCCTGGAATGCAATTTAATTGATGCTGAGTACTCTGGAAATAAATACACATGGTCAAACGGGAGACAGTGGAGAAGGCTTAACAGGGTTTTGTTCGACAACAATTGGTTGGGTTACTTTGATGACACTACAATCATTCACTTTTCTAAGACCTGTTCTGATCACTCCCCCATTCTTATTAATATCTCTACTTCTACTACTAAAATTAAATCCAAGTTTAAGTTCTTAAATATGTGGTGTTTACATAAATATTTGTACGGATGTGTGGAGGATTGTTCGGCTGTAGAATACTCTAGGGCTCCTATCTTCAAGCTATGGTTCAAACTCAAGCATCTTAAAGCTAAACTAAAGGTATGCAACAGGATAATGTTTGACAATGTTTTTAACTCAATCAAAAGTTTGGAAGGGGAAATCAATGACTTGGAAGCTAAGGTACTTATTTCTAATTCAAATTAGGATAAAAATTGCTAAATAAGGCCAAGGACAATCATCTCTTGCTACTTGCAAGAGAAGAAGAGTTCTGGATTCAAAAATCCCACACTAATTGGTCCAGGGATGGGGACAGAAACTATACTTTCTTTCATAATTATGTTAAAAGAAAGCAAAAGAGATCTAGGATCTCCCGTATCTGGAATGGTATGGACTGGGAGGAGGATGAAAATGTTATTAGTGATTCTGCGGTAAACCATTTCATATCCTTATCTACCTAATCCTTGGTACTCTAATATATTGAGAGACTATATTCCTAATATGGTAACTGGTGATGATAATGATATGCTGATGAGTTTGCCTATGGAAAATGAAATCTATGAGATTTTAAAGGACCTTAATCCTAATGTGGCAGCAGGACCGGATGAGTTTAATGGTAAGTTTTTTAACTACTGTTGGCCTATCATTAAAAATGATACTTGTGAGGCAATAAGAGACTTCTTGAGAGAGGGCTATTTTCCTATGGGATTGTATGCTACTGTTCTTTGTTTGATTCCTAAAGTGGAGGCTCTTAAGGGCTGGACTAACTTCATGCCTATCAATTTAACTACTTTTTTAAGTAGGATTATTTCAAAAATTATCAATGCAAGGCTAGCAACTATTCTCCCCAACATCATATCTCCTGAATAGGGTGCTTTTGTCAAAGATAGGACAATTCATGACAATATCATGATTGCCCAGGAATTATTTATAAATCTATCAAGAAAGATTAGAGGTGGTAATGTAATGCTAAAAGTGGACATGGACAAAGCGTTTGACAGATTGGATCACAATTTTTTATTAAGTGTGATGGCCTCCTATGGGTTCAGGGCAGATTTCTTAAGGCTGATTGAAAGGGGTTTATTCAACTGTCAATTTTCTGTTTTAGTTAATGGAAATCTAAAGGGTTTTTTCAGGTCTAACAAAGGGCTTAGACAGGACGATCCATTATCACATTGTCTGTTTATTATTGCTCAGGAATACCTAATCAGAGGCTTAAAGGCTCTTTTTTTTAATATGTCTACAATCAAATATAAGCACAGAGGGGACCTGGACTTACATGTGCTCAGTTTTGCTAATGATATCCCGGTTTTCTACAATGGGGCTACTGATTCTGCAACAAAAGTAATGGAAATGTTTAGGCATTACGAAGATATTTCTGGTCAGCTTGTTAACAAGGTAAAGTCTAGAGTTATTACCTCAAAGAGATGTTCTTCAACTCATGTAAAAAAGATGGAAACCTTGGTGGGATTCAAGCAATGTTTCTTGCCATTCAAATATTTGGGAGTTGCAATAAAGAACACAAAGGGTTAGTGACTATAAGTTTTTAATAGCTAAAACCATCAACAAAATCATAGAATGGGATCCTACAAATCTATCATTTGGAGGCAGGCTGATACTGGTGCAATTTGTCTTAAATATCTATCCTACTTTCACGATCCAAAGCTCTAAAATCTCTAAGACTATTATTAAGAGGCTGGAAATATTGTACAACAAATTTATGTGGGGCTCTAAAGCTAACAAGACTGCTACTACCTGGGGCAAATGGTCTGCTCTTTGTAAGAATTATGATGAGGGAGGGTTGAATTTGAGAAGAATCAAAGAAATGGGGGAGGTATACTCGTTTAAACTATGGTTTAACTTGAGAAGACATGATTCTTTATGGTCACATCTTATAAAGTAAATCTATTTTAAGAATCATCACCCACTAGTTGGGCCTCTTCACTCTAATAGCTCTCCCATTTGGAAAACAATTTGGAGACTAAAAGATAATGCTGAGAATTACATCATGTGGCATGTAAAGGTTGGTACTATTGATATAAACCTTGATAGATGGTGTCAGAATGAACCCTTCATCAAATTTTCTATCGAGGATAATAGGTCTAATTATGCCGACTATATGGTAAAAGATTATTGGGAGGATGTTGGATGGAATCGCTTAAAATTTGAGGGTATTTTGGACTCAAATCAAATTCAAAATACTCTCAAGCTTTCTCTGGATCCTAACAACACTGACTCAATCAGTTGGACACTCAGTGAGGATGGTTTTTTAGCACTAAAGCTACATGGTCTGAAATCAGAAACAAGGGCATTAAATCTTACTTGTATGCGAGGATATGGAACTCTTTTATGCTATGGAGAATCATCAAGGATTGGGTTCCAATTGACTCCGTACTGCAGAAAAGAAATACCCAATTAGCTTCAAAATGCAAAGTTGATGTAATACTGAAAACATTAAACATGTTTTTTATTGAATGTAAAAAGGCATGGAGGTGTGGGTCTTTTTTGCTGCTCAATTCAACATTCATATTACCAGAAACATGTCCCCATCTCACATGGTAAGAATATGGTTCTGATCATCCAATAAGGACATCCAGATTCGTAACATTCTGCCTCAGATTATTGTTTGGGTAATTTGGTATGCAAGGAATAAAAGTAAAATGGAGGATAGGATTTTAAGAGTTGAGGACATGATAGAACATATTATCTACATTCTATCAAACCTGGACAAAGCCAACCTACTAAAGAAGAAACACTAGGGAAAAGACAGTACTATTGGTCCATCAATCGGGTGTGGGAACCATTTATCTAGACCTAATTTCCCGATATCCCTAAGCTGGAAAAGTCCAAAACTTGGTCCCTTCAAGCTAAACTCCGATGGAGCATGTTCTGACTCAGGGGAATGCTATGGTGGTGGTCTGGTAAGAGATAGCTCATGTAAGTTGCTCTTTGGCTATGGTAGGGTTTACGGCAAAGGAAGTCCGATAATTTCTGAGACCAGAGCCATGCTGGATGGTCTTCAACTTTGCTATGAAAAAGGCATAAACATGCTGGACAATGAGACAGATTCTGGCATTCTGGCTCAAATGCACCTAACAGGTAGATCACCCTGGTATCTCAGAGCAATCATATCCTACTGCTTCAAATTGATCTCTTCAAATATGAAAGTAATTCACATCTTCAGAGAGCAAAATGAAGCAGCTGATCTTTTGGCACCAATAACTCTCGAATCTAACAAGAACTCTCACTATAAAGGTAATGGAGTTCCTGATAGATTGAGAGAAATTGTTTTTCGGGAGGAAATTGGTCTATGTTACTTGAGAAGCAACCAGAATAATTGAAAGAGAAGCTTGCATGCAAGATTTAGAGAAGTACCTGGTGTTCAGCTTCATCAAAAAATTTCGAGACCTTCTTCCTTGTCTGATTGGCTTTGATGGGTGGTTTCCCAGCTTTCTTGAAGAATTTTGGCTACTTTGAAAATAGGTTTGGTGGATTAAAAGATTAAACAAAAGATTTTGGCTAAAAATCAGTAGTCATGATCGATTTTGGATCTTGAGGAGAGAGGAGTTTTTAAAGTTCTATTCGATTTGGAAATTTTATCTTAATAAATCAAGCGGTGTGCCACATTGTGTACTTAAACAAATTCATTAATAAAAGGTCAAAGTTTTAGTTGAAAAAAAAACTATCAACCATAACATAGTTCTCACTTTTTTTAACCCTCTGTATATCTATATCAAGTTAGTTGGTGGTGCTAATCTTTAGGTGACCAAGCTAGGACCGCCCTCAACCTATGCACCACCAAAAAATTGTTGATTATATGTATATTGTATCAGTGACATTGAGTAAGACAAAATAAAAAACCATTATCAAACGGGGAGGACTTAGTGAACATCAAGTATTAAAACCTATAAAATAGGTAAAATCAAATAGTAAATAATTGGATGGGTTGAGAATTTATAGGTCATCCGATTTGGAAATTTGTTTCCAGACCATGATTTAAATTATATTTATATCAAAACAACATTTATTCTTTTATAGTTATAATATGCGAAAAAAGTATAAAAAATTCAAAGATAGAATACAAATATTATATTAGTGGTGGTTTTGAAATAAATCATCGACTCCCATAAGTATGGTTAGTTTTTAACCTACTATGAACAGTTTATTGAATAAGAGTATTGATGTTTATAATTGTAAATGACATAATTGGCTACTTTATTATAAATTAAAGCTTCTAGTATGTAATTATATAAATATATATAAATTAAACTTACATTTATTTAAATTAGTCGTATTATCTTTTTCTAAGATATGGCTGCACTGTAAATATGGTTTATTATTCCACGGAAATCTAAATTAACTTAATACGATTGTTTTTTTTATCAACTTGAATTTTATTAAAATTTGGAAGTCAAATTACAAGAATTGAAAATTTTAAACCTATAACCGACTCTTAAAACCTAACCCAAAACAATATTTTGAATTGATTTAAAGCGCCAACAAAGTAATAAAAAATAGATCCACCGTTTCACAATTTAACTCGAACAGATCTTCGTTATATGCATTCTCTTCAATCCGCTATAGTTACGTTAAGGATCAATTTAAGTTTGAATCAAAACCTTTGATGATTATCGTTTAACAGAATCAAAGAATAGGAAGGCTAACAGTCTCATGGAATGGGAAAGAAGAAGAAGACCAACTCCAGGGATCTTCATCTTCAATAGCCAAACTGGTAAGGTTAGTTACTTTATATCTTCATTCCTAATATACCAAGTACCAAGGCTTTCAAGTAGGATGATATCCCTGAGTTTATTTCAAATTTGAGTGTTGTTGAAGTCTGAATTTTGGTCTCTGTTCAGTGTGTCTTTGGCGATCCAGCCAGCCACAACATTCTGCTCCCGATAAATATGGTTGATATTCATTGTTGAGTTGATTAAGGTTCTACAATATTAAAAAATGGGTTCAAGGAACCGGGTAGAATTCCATATTAGTAATATTTCAATAAAAATCGTTGAATCTGTTTCAATGTCCAGTAAATTAATTCCTTTAGACTGACAGAGGAGTACACCATCCAGCAATTATCTACATTCAGCCACTATAGGTGTTTGTTTTCCATATAGTCTGCCATAACCAGCCACAATAGCCTCATACTGGTCTCTAATCAATCCACCTCCACTGGCTTCACCAGTTTTGCCACTAGATCCATCTGTGTTTAATTTGTATCTGTTAGCTTTAGGTAGATTCCACTTTAATGATAGTGTTAATCTAGGCTTTGATAAGTGATTTGTGCATCCTAGATGAGCAACATTATACGAGTCATTTCCCCCCAATCTTTTCTTTTCAGCAAGTTTGCGTTATTAAGCCCATAAATAATATGAATGGTCTGGTCAATCATTGAATTAGCAGAGACTGATTGATTCAAATGATTTCTTTTGTTCCTCGTAGCACAGATTATCCATGATATAACCATAGCAGAATTGTTTTGATGTGAGTGTCCTTCCTAGTAGACCATAGCTAGTTCCTTAACATATGTGTGAAAGTCATACTTCTGCTGATCCTCATTCTGAACATAGAATCAAAGAAGAACCAAACATCCCATGTTATTTGGCACTGAATAAATGTATGATTAATTGGCTCTGCATCATTACAATGTTGGCATTCGGAGACCAGTTGGAAATTTTTTTCTTCTGTAGACTTGTTGAATTTTTGTCTAATCTCATTCCATATTTCTTTAGTAGTGAAGTTACCAGCTTTAGACATTGCCCATTTAATAGAATCAGAAGATGAGTTTAGAGTGACCTTTCTTATATTATCCATAGTAGCTAAAGAGAATATTCCTTGTATACTAGTCAAATCCAACTATCCATCAGCCCAGTAATCTTTAACCCTTATAGGACAGTACCAAGCCCTATCTTTAGTAGTTTAAAAAAAGAATGAAAGGTTTTGGAGTACACCACTGGTCAATCCAGAAATTCACATTTCATTCACCTATATTCTAGTAGATGAAGGGCTCTGCTTTATCTCTGATATTGATGAGGGGATTCCAAGCTTTAGAACTTGTTTTGGGTCTAGGCGCAGTGAAATGATGGAAGGAATTACAATAGATTGATGCCATTAGCTTAGCCCATACAGATTTATGATCCATGAAAATAAACCATAGCTTACAGGAGAAAGAATCATGCACCTTACTAAGATCCTTGAGATTAAGACCATCATCTTCATAAGATTTACAGAGCTTAGACCAAGATGCCCAAATTATATTCTTCTTATTATCAGAAGAACCCCCCCCCCCCCCACACACACACAAATCTATTATAAAGCACATTGATATGATGTATAGTAGTTTTAGGAAGAATTCCTAAGATATAACATATTGAATTAATGTGAGCCTTTCTCCGTAAGATAGATGAATATTGTCCCAATCCATTATTATTTCCTTGATTTTGCTGACCAGATTCTCAAAGTTGATGATTTTGAGATAATTCAGTTCAGCATAGTGGATAGGTTAATAGGTCGAAAGTCTTTCCAACTTTTTGTAGATTCAATCTTAAGTATTAGGCAGACTGAGGTAGCGTGGGTCCCAGTAGGTCTAGGGAAGCCTCTGAAGACATCTCTCATTACTTCACATAGGTTATTTTTTTATCATATTCTAGCAAATTTTAAAGAATCTTCCATTGTATCCATCTGAACCAGCAACACCATCCATGTTAAGAGAGTCTATTTTGTTTAAAATATATTCATTGTTAGGAGAAACCATCATCATTATGTTCTCTTCACTTGTGATTAGCTTTGCGATTATATTAAGCAAATCATTATCTTCCTTTTGATCAGGAGGCTCTGTCAGCAAGGTTTTGAAAAATTTTCAACAAAGGACCCAATAAAGGACTGATCTTTAGGCCATGCACTCTCATCCCAGATTCTGGTAATTCTATTTCTTTAATTCTTTTTTTAACAAAATTATGAAATGAAGTAGTATTCTTATCATTATCTTTAAGCCATTTAGAGTTGGATTTTTTTATCGCAATAACATTCTTCTCTAGCCAGTAACTCTATGTGATGGGATTTAGATTTATCTATAAGTATCTTGTCCGAAGTAGATGTAGAGAGCTGGTAATTGGCTTCATGATAGTTTATTGCATCTTCAATTTTCTTAAGCGATTCAAACACATTCCCAAAAGTAGTTCTATTCCATTGCTTGAGGCAAGCTTTTAATCTTTTCAGTTTTAGCCAAAAAACTTGAATAGGATTACCTTGAATGTCAACATTCCAGTTTATCTCAATCATTTTAAGAAGGTCTTTGTGTCTAGCCCACATATTAAGAAATTTAAAGGAGGATTTGATCTAACCTTTGTTGATATTTAGAGAAATTCAAATACGAGCATGATATGCGCATGTCCTTGTAAGATTCTTAATAGAGATGTTGTCAAATTAGTTCAACCAGGTTGTGCTATAGAGCACCCGATCTAATCGTTTCCACTTTCTACCATTAGACCATGTATATTTTTATCCAGGTCATCCAACATCAGTTAGATGACAGTTTATCAACATGTAACCAAATTCTTCCATACTATTCAGACATGTTGTAGAGCACGAGAGTTGTTTATTAGGATGCAAAATTGCATTAAAATCACCTAGAATCATCTATTCAGAAATTCCATCATTAACAGACCTAATATTTTCCCAGAGAATTTTTCTTTGAGATCTATTGGATTTCCCATAGACAACTGTTACTTTGAATACTATGTCGAGAGTACCATGCTTAACATCCAGATTGAGCATTTGTTCTTCATTAGCTAGAATATTAATAGTGAAGTCAGAACTACCCATAACCCAGATCTTATTATTTACATTTTTAGTAGCCCAATGATAACCCAGATTCTTTGAGATAGTTTCCAGTTTAGATTGAGAGACCATTGGTTCTTGTAGAGCCATGAAGCTTGATTTTTCAGATATTTTCAGTGATTTAAGCCTTCTTAAAGTCTCTTTGTTCCCTAATACCCTGACATTCCAGTTGATTATAGATATAATCATTTGGATGAGTTGTTTTCTCAGGTCTGGAAGCACCCTTCATATGCATAAGTTTTGAAAATATAGGGTCTTTAGAAATCCAGCCTTTTGGTCTTCTAGCTTTTCTCTTTTCAACCTTTTTAAATTCTCTCTTCTTGTCTATCTTACCAGGAGAATTTGGAAAGCTCCCAATTTTTTCTTTGTATGGGGATTGAGATTCATTAGAAGGTAACACAGAGTCTTTGATGGATGAAAAGATATTTTTCCCAATAATTCTTAATGCCTCTATAATTTTAGGGTCATTGCCTTTGATTGGGCCAGTACTTGAGTTGACATCAGAAGGATAATTATTTGAAGATATTTTGATAGGTTTAGTATTAGAGTCTCTGGGATCTTCACTATCTTTACGAGCTTTTATTTTACTGTGATTTTGAACAGGATGAATATATTATGGATGATCAGATGAATTCTTGACAATAATGGATTTCAGTCTGTCTTGTATTGTTACTTGAATAAACTTTAACTTTGGCGAGGTAACATTTTCAGTAGTTTATTTGCGTTCTTTTTGCTGATTCAGTTTTCTGCATTCATTTAAAGTATGCCTAAGATGATGACATTTGAGGTAATAACTAGGCATAGAACTGTATAATATGTCTTTCCAGAAGCCTTATTTCTTGACAAAACAAATCCAGATTTTTTTCTTGATAAATTTTCAAAGGTCCATTTCAGTCTAGATTTTACAACAGTTGAACGAGGCTTTATTTCTGGGAGGAATCCATACCGATAATAGATTACCTAGAGCTTTCCAATCACCCTAAGAGTATTCTCATTGAACATATAATCAAGAAAATTAGGTAATTAATCCATAGCGGAGAGATTGGATATTCATAATTCGGGTTGAAAATGGAGTCCACTTCAACAATCTTATTGTTTTGTTTCCAACTACCTGCATATTACATTTACATATTCTCTTTATATCTTCTTGGTAAGAAAAATCAATGAATACATGCCTATAGTCCCACTCAGAAAGACTCAATTCACTAGTGAAGTTGAACTTTTCCAAAAACGGCATTATTGTTTCCAGTGTAGGTTTTCCTCAAGTAAATTTCCTAACTAAATTTTTCTTTGCAATAGCCTCCAACTTATCTTTGTCTTTCATATCAAAATTAATAGCAATCTGTTCCTCCTTGTTCCCGTTTGTGTAAGTGTTATGAATAACATTCATCACCTCATTTCTTTTAAATAGATCAACATATGATTTCTGGTTTGTATTTGTTGAATGCAAATTTGAGTCAAAAGTAGGATTGTTTCTAATATTGGTGATGTTTCCAGGGATCAATAAAGATTGATTCTTGAGCTTAGACTGAAGCCGATTTGAATTTAAAGCATGATTCCCAGAAACCAGAGGACGATAATCAGATAGCGATTAATTTTGTTCATAGCTTGGATGTGGAGCAGATTTCGAAGATGAATGTGATAAGTATTCACCATCTTCTATCTTTGGAGACAAGCCGTTCCGATCTGATGAGATGAGATCCAGTGAAATTTACTTCAAGACTCTGTTTCTTGGAGGAAGAAATAAAGTCTTAACTTTGGGTAAAAATTAATAATAAGATTCTTTTCGCTTATGAGCTCCAATACAAAAGTCTCATTTATGTATTTGAAGTCTAGGCTAAAAATATTTAAAGGACTGAATGAATTTAACCTATGAATAATTACAGTTAAGAATTACCTAGTACAAAAAGGATTGACTATTGTTATCGATGAGAAATCTACACATATTGATGTCGTGGTACTGTCTAAATCTTATAACACCTTCATACTAAGCTTGGGAGATGAAGTTTTGCGTGAGGTATCTGAAAATCCTGCAACACTAGGGATATAGAATCAGCAGGAGGTGATTTACATGAAAAAGTCCATGTTCAACGAAAAACAATCCCTTACGATGGTGGAGTGAAGATCTCGTTGCACTTTAAAGATCATAAAAGTAATTTTTTTAAAAAAAGTTGATTATGAAAGACGCGGACTCAGTATGAACGGCAGGACATGCAAGAAATATACAAGCAAGAGGATATAAAATTATCGGTCTAAGTCCAAGATTTTTTTTACTGGTTCAAAAGTAATATATTGGGTATGCAAGAAAAAAAAGGCATATTAGTAGGAACTATCCAGAGAAGGGAAAACTAACAACATTAAGAAGAACTAAGTCAGAGATGCTACTATAGTGTCTAATGAAAGTGATTATGGTGATGGATTAATGACTTTTTATTCTTGTGAATACAACTATAATTAGGTGTTAGATTTGGATGCATTATTCTGCATGACTACAAATACTTAAAACGATAATGACTACCATTTTTACTTAGTTCACCATTTCATTCTCACTTTAATACACTAAATAATGATTCCACATCTTGGTTAAATCCTTCACCACATTAGACACACCCCTTACTACTACAAATCTCTCAAGAATTAATACACCAATAGTCATATATGCTTTCATAATAATAACTGATCTTTTTAAGACCCTAACTCTAACATCTCCACCCTTATATGCAAAACTTTCCTCATCTAACATCTTAATAGAAAGAAGGTTACATTTAATTTTGGGTATATACCTTACATTGTTAATAACTCTCTTAAGTCTTGTAGATAACTTGAGCTTAATCGTTTTAATCTCTTAGACATCACATGATTCTTCATCATCGAGGATGAACATGGTGAACTAAGAAAAAAATAAGTTTTTAGATGATACCATAGCTCATAAGCTGAGCTTTGGGGAAATCAATATATTGGATAAGAGAAAAAAGGTGAAGTTTCCGTCCAACAACCATCTGAATGAATAAAATTCTGAATTTTGTTCATTCAGATCTTTAGGATCTGACACCCAGACCTATCATAGGTGGTGAAAGGTAATTTAAATCATTGATAGATAGTTCATCCAAGAAAGTATGGGTTATACTTTTAAATACTATGGACGAAACATTTGCATCCTTTGTAAATTGAAAGATATTAGTATAAAGTTAAGCTGGGAAAATGATTAAGAAAATTTAGATTGATTATGGCTTGGAATCTGTGAACAATGAGTTCACTAGCTATTATGTAAAGTTTGAAGTTTCTTAACACCAAAGTTTAAATTGGACTCTCCAACAGAATGAAATCACTAAGAGAATAAACTGAGCCATGTTTAAATATTGAGGTGTATGATTCATACAACTAGAATTGAGCGAAGGTCTTGGGGAAACTTCGTAACAACGGTTGTATATATATATAATGAACATGAGTTTACCTAGGGTGCTTAAGTTTATTTATCCTTAAAAGACCTAGACTAGAAAGAAACCTAAGCTGGAAAATTTTAGAGTGTTCAGATGTGTTGCCTACGCACATGTGGAAACAAGATAAGCTTCGGCTGAGAGCACTAAAATATTTATTCTTTATCTATCTGGAAGGAGTAAAAGGGTATACATTATTTGCAAAGGTTGTGATTAGAAAGGACATGGTTTTCATTGAGGATGATATGTCGTTGAAGAATACGATGAAGACTCGATTTAGTACTTTCGAGAAGATATGTGAAGTTGATGATGGTTTGACCTAGATAGTGAATTTCCGTTACTTGTACCAAATATGATTTAGGATATAGTTTAGGTTTGGCTAGTAAAGAGGAACTTCAGCCATTCCATGAGTCCGAAGATAGCCAAAGGTCTGGTGTTCTATGGGTTTTGGATGATCATACGGAAAAACAACATGGTCTTGACAATATCAATTAGCAAGGGATAGAGTATATAAACCAAACAAACAAACGCATGGCTATGGTTTTGGTGATGTAATTGGTTATGCTTATCTATTGAAATGCAATGAGATGTTCTGGAAGCCGAGAATATGCAATAAAGAGCAGTGATAAACAGAAATGGCTTACGACCATAAAAAATGAAATGAGATAGCTCAAGAACATGAACACTTGGATTCTTGTGACGCAACCGAAGGGTTAGAAGCTGGTTAATATTGAATGGATATTCAAAAAAAAATGTATTCTTAGGTGTTGATTTACCCATATACAAGGTTAGTCACATAACGAATGACTTTAATCAAAATTAGGGTGTTGGTTTAATGAGATATATTAGCCCATTATAAACCAAACCTTAATCAAAGTTTTGCTATCAATTGTTGTTATATTTTATCTTGAGCTGGATCAAACGAATGTTAGTACTATCTTCCTACATTGTAAATTGGAATATAAAATTCATATGTATCAACCAAAATGGTATGAATAAGGGAAGGAAGATTATGTGTGTTTAATTAAGAGACTTTTTTATGGTCTGAAACATTTGCCAAGCCAGTGGAATAGAAGATTCAGTTTTTTATGAAATTCAATAAGTATGGTCTTACTTTTTATGAAATCTATGTCTATTGAAATAGTGAAATACACATTTATATACAACTCATATTTCTATTGTATATGAATGACATACTTGATGAGTCCGAATTTAGCATGCTCCCCGGACAAGGACAGATCAGTCCAAAGCAACCGGACCGGACAGATCGGACAGATCACATGGACCGGACAGATCACTTCGAACACTATGACCATAGGACTGTTCGAACTATGAAAAAAGTACTAAAAAACCTAAACACTTCCTGACTAAGCTACTTGTTCTCCTGCTTAGAGCTCATGGGTCTTTGAACATGACCCGGGCCCATTAAACATGACTCGAAAGCCCATAAGGACCCAAACATTAGGGTATAAATACCCAACCACCTGCATTAACTATGGGTAATGAAAATTAACTGCTACCAAGCTGCTTAATTATCTCTCTACTCTCTACTCTAAACAGTAAAACACCCACACACCACCTTAAAACTCCCATACACCACCTTAAAACACCAACTGAAATTACCAGCCTACCCCCAGGCGATTATTATCCACACCAAATTGGCGACCACAGTGGGAGGAAGAGGTACCTGAATCAAGCATTCAAAACCAGCTAAAAGAAATCTGTCCGAATGAATCCGGACAATCCAGAGCTACCACCAGCTTTACTGGAAGTGGTGGAAGAGAACGATGAGTACACTGTCAAGGAGCGTGACAGACTAAAGTGTGAAATAGAGGCTCTGAGGGAAGAAAAGGCCAAGATGGGCCTGAAAGAAAAATCCAAAGCATCAGTTTCTCATCATACCGATAACCCCAGAGAGCATGAGGCTTCAAAAACTCATGTGAGCACCAAAAAGACTCATGCCAGTTCTAAAAAGTCTCACCGGTCCAAGCCTGTGGAGAGTTCTGACTCGAGCTCAGAATCTTCAGATAGCTCTTCGGACAGCGAGGGAAATGAAAAATCCTTTTCCTCTAGCAGCGATGAGGGTCGAACCAGGAAAAAGCAAAAGCAGGTTAAGAAATTTTCAAGAAAAAGAGACAGACATAGAAGAATGAAAAGGCATATTGACAAGGGATCATCTCACCACCGGAGGTATACGGACAAGATGCTGATGGATCCCTTTGCTTTCCACGATGAACCAGGTATCTCCGCAACTCCCAATGAGGATACTGTGTTCAGCCGTGGAAGGAATTGGAGGCAGTCTCCAATGTCTTCTAAAATTCTATCCGGAAACCTCCCCAAGAGGTTTGATAACACTAAAATAGAGAAGTACGATGGCAGTACTGATCCGGACAATCATCTGGAGCAATTCAAGAACTTTATGATGAATTTTGATGATGATGATAAACTACTTTGTAGGGCATTCTCCCAATCATTTACGGGGAGTGCTCTGAAATGGTACAACAGCCTGCCTCAGGGTTGTATTAAAGATTTCGATACATTTTGGGTGGCCTTTCGAAGGCAGTTCGTAGGGAGTAAAGAGTTGAAGGGCAATGGAGACACAATAATCCATTGTGCCCATGAGCCCAATGAGTCCTTGAAAGAATACATAAGCCGTTTTGTGAACACAAAGTATGGTTTGGCTGATTGCTTCGAACAGGTAGCAATAGCATCCCTGAGACAGGGTTTGAACCCAGGCAATCTAGCTGATTCGGTGACCATAAAAAAGGCTATGACATGGGGAGGGTTGCTGAATCAGGTTGGCAAACAAATAAACGTCGATGAAACAAAGAAAACCAGGGTGCACCGGCAGGTGAGATCCACCCCAGTAGCACCAACTCCAAATCCAAATCAGACCGGGAACAAAGCAAGAGAAACCGGACAGGGGCATGGTAGGGCAAAAGCTTAGTCTCAGCCAGCTGCTCCTGCTCAAAGTCAACAATCCAAAAACAAGAGAGGGCCATGGGTCCAACCGGAGTGGTTCGTTGAGTTAAAAGAAAGCGTGACCACTATCTTTGATAAAACGAAGGATGAGGTGCATTACCGGAGACCGGCAACACTGTAGTCTCCCAGAGAGCATCACAACAACTCTTTTTGCCAATATCACAATGATATTGGTCATACCACTGATGATTGCATAACATTGAAACAAGAAGTTCAGAACTTGATTGAAAGAGGAAAGCTGGGGGCCTACGTGAAAAGAAGAGGGGGTAACAGGCCTGATAACACTCACCGGGTTGGTCCAAGTAATGCTGCTCCGGAGGGATCCATGGTTATAGTTGAAAGGTTTGATGTGGAATCTGAGTATTTGGATCCCGATCCAACTCGGAATAGAGTGGGTGCTATAGAGGAATGTTCTAGGTCGGTCTCCGGGCTTATTAAGTTTTTCGAGTCGCTTACAATTTTCGGAGGGGACACTATGACAGCTCCTACTGCTTCTTCGAGGAAGAGGCATGTTCATACTTTGGCCTCACAGCTAGAAGGAGGCATGACATCTTACCAATCACCAAACTCATTTCCCTTCATTGTGTTTGATGAAGATGATTTGAGAGACATTGCTGGCCCTCATGAGGATGTTGTTGTCATAGGAGTATCTATAGGGGGCAATGAAATAAGACGAATCTTGGTGGATACTGGAAGCTCAACCAATATCCTTTTCCTAAACACTTACAAGAAAATGAAAAACCCCGCCGTAATTCAGAATTCGGACAGGTCAATCGTGGGCTTTACAGGCAGCTCAGCAGATTTGATCGGAGAGTTCGAAGAAGAGGTGTTATTAGGCAGGGCCCTTTCAAGAAAATGGTCAGAATACTCTTTATTGTGGTGGATTGTCCCACTTGCTATAATGTCATTTTAGGAAGGTCATGGCTCTCTAGAATGCATGCAGTGGCTTCAACAGTCCACCAGTGCTTGAAATATGCTGTTCAGGGACATGTTGGAGTTGTCCGGAGCAACCAAAAGATTGCAAGGGAATGCTATGCTACTGCCCTGGCCCCTCGAACGCTGGGGGCAGTCCGTATTAATGAACAATATCAGTTTGAGGGCCTTTCTGGGGGTGAGGGTGAAATTGATGACCCCAGAGAGACCCCTGGAGTATTGATACCAATTGAAGAGGTTGAAACGCACTGTTTGGAAGAGGGTAAAAGTGTCAAGATAGGGTCCAAGATGCCACCAATGTTGAAAAAAGAAATGCTGAAGTTTTTGAAAGACCATCAGCACGTTTTTGCTTGGTGCAATGCTGATGTTACTGGAGTTCCATCAGAAGTGATATCCCATCACCTATCTGTCCGGAGAGATGTAGCACCAGTGGTTCAAAAAAGAAGAGCTTTTTCCAAAGAAAAGGCTGATGTCATTGTGCAAGAGGTTGACAGACTCACAAAGATGGGGCACATTAAGGAATCTCAATACCCTTTGTGGACTGCCAATCCTGTTTTGGTGAAAAAGAAGAATGGCAAGTGGCGTATGTGCATTGACTTCACTGATCTCAATAGAGCTTGCCCAAAAGATTTGTATCCGGTCCCCCAGATAGATCAGTTAGTAGACTCTACCTCTGGGAACAAGCTGCTTTCCTTTATGGATGCCTTCTCCGGGTACAATAAGATTCAAGTAGATCCGAAGGATCAAGAGCATACAACGTTTGTCACTGACAGGGGTCTACATTGCTATAAGGTGATGCCATTTGGTTTGAAAAATGCTGGGGCTACTTACCAGAGGTTAGTCAACAAGGCATTTGCTGATCAAATTGGAAGAAATATGGAAGTATACATTGACGATATGATGGTGAAAAGTGTAGATGAACAGTTGCACTTGTCTGATCTCCAAGAAACTTTTGCCAACTTGGTAAAAGTGAATTTGAAATTAAACCCTGAAAAGTGTGTCTTCGGAGTGCAGTCCGGGAAGTTTCTAGGGTATATCATAAGTGAACATGGAATACAGCCCGACCCGGACCAGTTCAATGCTCTATTTCAAATGGAGCCTCCTCGAAACATTAAAGAAGTACAGCGATTAACGGGGAGATTAGCAGCTTTAACCAGATTTATCTCCAGGTCCTCAGACATGTGTGCTCCTTTCTTTCAAACTTTGAAGGGTGCAAAGGGGTTCGAGTGGACCCCACAGTGTGATGAGGCTTTCAATGAAATCAAGAAACACCTGTCCTCCCCCAAAACTTTGTTCAAACCAGTTGATGGGGAGACTCTCTTCGTATATTTGGCAGTTTCAAGTTGTGCCATCAGTGCTGTGCTGGTAAGAGAGGTCGATAGACATCCTCACCCAGTGTACTACATCAGCAAGAGCTTAATAGATGCTGAGATGCGTTACCTGAAACTTGAAAAATTGGCATTAGCCCTAGTAATAGCTGCAAGGAAGATGAGGCCTTATTTCCAGGCTCATCCTATCATCGTCCGGACCTCTTTTCCCTTAAAGAATGTCCTTCAAAAAGCAGACATTTCGAGCAGAATGACTAAGTGGTCAGTAGAGTTGGGGGACTTCGACATAGACTTTTCTCCCCGGACAGCAGTGAAAGCCCAAGCTGTGGCCGATTTTTTGGTTGAATTCCACTCCGATAGGGATTCAGAGCAAGCTACTGATATAAAAGACAAGAAAATGTGGATCGTCCGAACAGACGGTGGATCTAGCACTATGGGATGTGGTGCAGGAATATGTTTAACTTCCCCATATGGAGACAATATGTACCAGGCTATTTGTTTTGCTTTCAGGGCATCTAATAACGAGTCTGAATATGAAGCAGCTATAGCTGGGTTAAAGTTAGCCTACATTTGTGGGGCTAAGAGGGTCAAGCTGCTAAGTGACTCCCAGTTGCTTATCCACCATGCCTTAGGCCAATCTGAGGCTAGAAATGAGCAACTTGTGAAATATTTACTCCTCCTCAAGAATGAAGCACTAAAATTTAAAGCTGTTATCTATGAGCACATTCCCCGGGCAGAAAATGAGCTAGCATACTCACTGGAAACCATAGCATATACGGAGTCATACCCATGGATCCATGTGCTTGAAAGCCCTTCTATTCAACTTAGTAAGGGTGTAGAAGAGGAAATTTTTGAAATACAAGTGAAACAACCTCAAGACTGGAGATCTCCTCTCCTACAATATCTGTCCGATGGTATTATGCCTTCAGATAAGTCACAAGCCAGAACGTTGAAACACAAGGCTCGTGGTTTTATCATATTAAGAGAAGTGTTGTACAAAAAGTCCTTCAGTAAACCTCTCCTACGTTGTTTGGGGGATGATGAGTCACAAGTGGTTCTCTCCGAATTGCATGATGGTGAGGGATCAGCCCATTGTAGATTTAGAGCTTTAACAAGAATAGTATTACTCTCCGGATACTATTGGCCATCGATCATGAAAGATGCTAAGGAATTGGTGAGGAGGTGTGACCTATGCCAAAGGTACATCAATGAAATTCATGTACCAGCCATTCTTCTAGAATCCATTTCTGAGCCCATTCCCTTTGCTCGATGGGGGTTGGATTTAGTAGGGCCTCTTCCCGTGGCGTCCGGAGGGCGCAAAACTATAATTGTGGCCATAGACTACTTCTCGAAGTGGATAGAAGCAGCCCCCTTGGCAGGGTCGACGTCAAAAGCAGTCATAAAATTCATTCTATCCAACATATGTTGTAGATTTGGTGTCCCCCAGAAAATAACAACAGACAATGGGCCACAGTTCGACAATAGAGAAATGGAGAGCTTCTGTGCCTCAAGGGGTATACAACATTGTTTTTCTTCACCGTTCCACCCGCAAGAAAATGGGAAAGTGGAAGTGGTTAATAGAACTATACTCTCCGGTCTAAAGAAGAATTTGGAAGGGGCTGCTGGGAAGTGGCCTAGTTATTTGCAAGAAGTCTTGTGGGCCTACCGGACAACACCTGGGGCTGCAACACAAGAATCACCCTTTGCCTTGGTCTATGGGATGGATGCAGTAGCCCCCATAGAGAAGACACTCCCTTCCTTTCGTGTTCACAACTTCTCCGAACACGCTAATGAGATAGCAATCAGAAATCAACTTGATTTGATAGAAGAAAGACTGGTTAAGGCTCACCTTAGGGTTGCACACTATTAGGGTTTGATGAGGACCAGGTTTGCTTCCAAAGTTAAAAGAAGAGATTTCCAACCAGGGGACAAAGTATTAAGGAAGGTCTTCTTGCACACTAAAGAAAGGCTCTTCGGAAAGCTGGCCCCAACTTAGGAGGGTCCGTATATTGTGGTTGAAAGAATCATGCCTGGAACGTATTGGTTGGAAGACAAAGATGGCACGGTTCTAACTCATCCTTGGAATATTGAGCATCTCTGGATGTACTTAGAGTAACACTTGTGTAAATATTTACTTGTTTAAACATCCATGTAAATATTTGGGGGCATACTCTTTCCTCCCCGGTGGCACGGAGAGGTTTTAATGAGGTGTCCGGGTTGTTAAATAAAATTCAATGCCTTCTTCAAAATTTTCTACATGTTTTTAAAGTCCAATCCATTATCATACTATCCGGACTGATATATCTAAAGGCTATTTAAACTCTAGCCGAAGAATTTAAACACTCTCACAATGCAATATCTAAAAGCTACTTAAACTCTGGCTATCAAAGTTAAAACGAACAATGAAAGAAGATGATGGTTGTGCAAAACAGAAATATTCATTGAAATAAACAACTTAAAATTGCCTTGGCCTTCCAAGGACTTTCAAATAAGTCAAGATACAACACAAAAAGCCTGTCCGAACAAACACCGGACGCTATTACAAAAAGAGTGCCTTGGCCTTCCAAGGACTTTAGTTTGAATAAAAAATAAACGAAGTAAACCATAAATTAAGGTAGAGCCTTTGAAGATGGCTCACCTTCATCTGCTTTCTTGCCCTTAAAGTCACTCTTTCCTTCAACTACCTTCTTGCCTTTGGGATCATTCTCCTCCTCGCCTGGGCTCTCTCCGGTCCTCTCTTCATCATCAGATGAAGATGCACTGGAAAATCCATCCTCTTCGCCCATTGTATGAATTGGAAGATCATCATCATCAACATAGAGCCATAAGTCCCCCAGGTTCCTCTTCGGAAAATTTTCATGAAAGAGTAGAACCATGTTAGACTTCACTCTCTCAAGCAACAATTCTTCGCTTTTAATCATCTGATCGGCGTAGGCATTGATCTTGGCGTTGATTGTAGCCTCTTGATCCCTTAACAAGGCAGTTTTCTCCTCAGCAGCCTTGGTCACTGCATTCTCAAGAGCAATCTTGTCAGTGGTCAAGTTGGTGATAATCTTCTCCTTTGCCGTGGTCTCTCCCTTTGAGACAGTAAGGTCTTTATCCACACCGGACAGCTTCTCCCGGAGGTCTTTTATGGTTTCTTCTAGGGTGGAAACTTTTATGTTGCTTTCCTCTTGATTCCTCTTCAGCTTCTCATTTGCTTCCTTAAGCAAGTCAGCATTGGCAGTAGCAGTGCGAAGGTCTTCGGACAGCTTTTCCTTCTCAGACTTAAGGTCTTTGATGATGTCTGCTTGACCCCAGACTTGTCTTTCCAGTGTGAGTACTGGCTGCACATTGCTAAGCAAAGAATGGGCTATGGTGTCCTTTTCACTAGAAACAATGAAAGTCTTACCATTGAAGTTGACCGTATTGGAGCTGCTCGAAGGAATGTAAGGCCCTGCGAATTCATCTCTGGGGAGGCTAAGGAAGTATTCACCAAGCCCACCCAGACCGGTGATGTCAACTTCATCAAGGTTGAGATCTCCCCCTTCCACCTCATCAGTATGAAAGTCCCTTGGGATCTCTTCGGTCAGCGTTGGGTCAGAAGGGTCAGTTGGGAATGAAGGCTCCGGATCCCGGAGAGCAAGCTCATCTCCCTGCGAAGCCTTTTTCTTTTTGGCTTCCCGGTCAGCACCTTCACCTTCTTGTTTGCGAGTCCTCTTGGGAGCCCTTGGAGGTTTTGGAAGGTTTGCTTCCTGCCTCTTGGACTCTTGCTCCACTACCTGCAAAAGAGCAGCATCGATCTGGCTCTGGGTCGGTCCCTCCGGGGCGGTTGGGGCATCCTTCTCAGCATCACTTGCCACCTTTTTGCCTCTCTTCTTGCCCTTCATTTTGCTTGGGGCTTTAGCCCGGCCAGGCAGGAAGAGTGTCCCATCTGGTTCGTGGGACCTCTTAAGCACGGTGTCTGCAGAAGGCTGGGTGGTGAGCTCCTCCCAAGTCAGGTCCCTCCGACCTGTGGTGTTCCACAGATGAGACCTTGCCAGATTTCCACTAGTAAAAGCATTGTGGAATCGATTCCCCCAGTTCTCTGCGGCCCAAGCATTGATTTTGCCACAGGTAACCTGTCCGGCCTTCAAGTAGTCCCCGAACTCCTTAGGCAGTTCTGTTAAGACAAAAGAGAGACCAGTTAATTTAAACCGACTTAAAAAAAGAAATGGTCAAAGATTTGAAGTGTGAAACTTATGATCACTCCTCCACCTGCTTCTGAGGAGGCTTGGGTTCTCTCCAGCCTTGATCTTCTTGCCGTTTTCCCAAGCGCCACTGACAAACAAAAATTGGCTCCTCCATTTGCTCTCAGACTCCAAGAGATCATCAACAGCTTTGAGATCATTCCCCATATTGAAGTGGTAGAAGGGGAATTGGTGATGTTTGCAAAGGTTGGCCACTGCTGCGAACTCTTCCATAGGGAGAGGGATCCCGGACAGCCTAGATGCCATGATACATGACATCAGAGTATACCAGCCGTTGGGGCTCAGCTGACTCGGGCAGAGCTTGACCAGGTGGAAGTATCTAACGATCTCCGGGTCCAATGGGAACCTGAGTCCCCAATTAAATAGCTCTGTAAAGAAAACTATTTCGTTCCGCTTACAATCCATAGGGGTCTCCGGATCTATGGGAATCCTTATCTTCACGTTTTCTGGGATCCCCCATTTTGTGCGCATTCGACCCAGGTCAGCAGTATGGATGAATGCATACTTGGTCTTCTGTAAGGCCAAGAGGTATTTGAGCTCAACTCTGTGAAAACACGGCCCCACCTTCTCTTCAAGGCACTCCGGCAGGTCCGGATGCCTCAAGCACAGTTTTTCCTTGCCTTTTTTGGCAGCAGCATTATCAGTCTGGCCGGAGGACTCAGACTCAAAAGGGACTTCTTCGGCAGAGTCCTCCATTCTTTCCTCTATGATTGTTGGGGGTATATCTGTGGTAGTGGTCCGGGAAGGATTAAAGCTTGGCTCAGCCTGGCTTCCGGACTGCTGGCCTTCTGTGTTTCTTTGACTTCTAGTCTCAGGCTGGGGCTCTGAGGCAGAAGTCTCTCTTGGAAGTACCGGACTGCTGGCCTCCGGATCAGATGGCCTTTCCTGGGGAGCTCTGATGGGCACTCCAGACCCAGAACTACTGTTTTTTGCCCCCGATTTGGAGGGAGTATTCTTGGAGGCTAGCCCTTTAACTAGCCGGCTTGTCCTCTTAACCACCAGCTTCTCCGGAGAGTGCTTTGTGTCAGACCCCATAGCGATAAAAGGAGAAGGTTTCCTAACACTTGTGACTGTAACTCCTGGCTCAACAGCAGGTACTGACTCCTGAATTGAGGAACCAGAGACTATAGGCGAGAGGGTGGATTGAAATAGTTTTTTGGGCTTAGTACCTTTAGAGGAGGACGATCCTTGATCTGACTCTGTAACGGAGGCGACTGGTCTGTCAACAGGTGATGAAGGTAGCCCTGCTGCTATTCGTCTTTCCTTCTCAACTTTTTGTGCTTTCTCCAACTCAGAAAGGTTGAGCCACCCACCCTTGATCAATGCAGTTCTTGCTGTAAACATAAACCACCAAAAAAATCTTTGCTTTAGAGAGAGAAAGCTCTGAGTAAATTTGCAGAGTAAATGTGAAAGAAGATAGTAAAACAGTAGAAAGTGAAGTTGAATTTATAGTAAATTTTAAAAAAGGAGTTGATTCCTAGGAGAATTCGAAAAGTTTGGCAATGATTAAAAGGCGGCGCTGATGTCACCACTTGTAATCAAAGAGGTTGCTTTTCGAAGAAGGTGGTGCGAAATTCAAGGTGAAAAAATGGATGGAGTGACCAATCAGAGAGCGACACGTGTCCCACGAACTCTGGCAAAAACCGTTTTGAATTCGTGAAGCTTTATCTGTCCGGGTAAACCCATAGACCTGTCCGGATTGAAAACTACTTCTAGCATCGGACTGTTTTTCAGGTCTTTGACAAGAATACTTGTTCAAACACCTAAAAAGGGGCTCCTGATGAGTCCGAATTTAGCATGCTCCCCGGACAAGGACAGATCAGTCCAAAGCAACCGGACCGGACAGATCGGACAGATCACATGGACCGGACAGATCACTTCGAACACTATGACCATAGGACTGTTCGAAATATGACAAAAGTACTAAAAAACCTAAACACTTCCTGACTAAGCTACTTATTCTCCTGCTTAGAGCTTATGGGTCTTTGAACATGACCCGGGCCCATTAAACATGACCCGAAAGCCCATAAGGGCCCAAACATTAGGGTATAAATACCCAACCACCTGCATTAACTATGGGTAATGAAAATTAACTGCTACCAAGCTGCTTAATTATCTCTCTACTCTCTACTCTAAACAGTAAAACACTCACACACCACCTTAAAACTCCCACACACCACCTTAAAACACCAACTGAAATTACCAGCCTACCCCCAGGCGATTATTATCCACACCAATACTAATAACTGGAAGACATAAAAGAAAGATTGAAACAATAAAGAATCGATTGGAATGAGAGATAGAGATAAATGATATGAGAGTGACTAAGAAAATACTTGGTATTGAGATCTAGAAGAACAAAACGAAGGAGTATCTATTCTTATCTCAATAAGAATATATACAGAAGACCCTAAGGGAGTTCTCTATATCTATATCCAATAGATTGGAACTCTCATTGGTTTCCAATTCAAAATTAATGTCACTTAAGCACCTGTTGAAGTTGTTAATAAGAAGTATATGCTAGAGATGCCTTATGTAAGTCTTATTGAAGATATTGTGTGTGTTATGTTTTGCATGAGACATGATATTTCCTACATTGTAAGGTTTTTGAACGGATTCATGTCTAATCATAGAAATCTGTATTATCATGCACTCAAGTGGATCATGAGTTACTTGAAGGTTCGACTGTTGTAAAGTTGTATTATAACTAGAAGGATGCGACTGATATAGTGCTAAGAGAGAATGTGGGCGGTTATGCAGGTTTTCTTGACATAATGAAGTCTGTTTTGGGTTATTTATTCAATATGCTTGGTGTCTAGTTAGCTGGTACTATTGTATACAAAATTTTATAACTTTTTCATCTGTGGAAGCTAAATATATGGCTGTTACGGAAGCCATGAAGGAAGTTATTTAATTGAAGGTATTTTGATTGAACTCACTGACATAGACCATGATGTGGTTATATTTTGCGATAACATTAGTCCTCTTTTTTTAATGAAGAATCTGAAGTTCCATAAGAAAAATAAATACATAGATATCAAGCCAGACTTCATCCGAGATGCGGTAGAGAGAGAGAGAGAGAGAGAGAGAGAGAGAGAGAGAGAGAGAGAGAGAGAGAGAGAGAGAGAGAGAGAGAGAGAGAGAGAGCAATTGAAGGTGGATAAAATTTCGATCAAATAAAACCATTCAGATGCTCTAACAAAAGTATTATAGATTTTAAAGCTCATAAATTTCATTAGACTTGTATAAATTTGATATGCATGTGAGATGGTCGTTAAAGAGTAAAACATTGGGTGCAACAGATTTTTGAGTTACTATAATCCTAGTGAAGAATTATTAGGTATATGCAAGAAGTAACTCAAGAATAAAAGTAATACAAAAGATTATATGTGGATGATGATGGATAATCGAAGACATGTAAAGGTATAAACTATTTGAATCTCTCAGGCGGATACTGGGTGCGAAGACATTTTCTAGAACCTAAGGGAAAGCCATGTTAAGGCAAGAAGAATACCAATACCTACGGTTGAATGAGCATACTAATCATCTATGGTGTCAAACTGTAGTACATGGTTGGCGAATGGCTTCTGAAGATATCTAGAAGCTTCTAGAGGAAACTTGATCAATATGTGTCTGAAATAATGATTATCTCAATCTTTTATCAAAGATATGTTGGATCAAGGCATGATACAAGGGACAAAGGTACAAGCAGCTAAGGCAGGTCCACTGTCGTACAAATTTCAGTGCCAATGTTTGTCTCATGTATTGACTGGTCCGGTCAAATGAGGTAATCAGTTGTCTGTAAATAGTGAGATATATGTATTGAAGTTACTGTTGGATTACTAAGTGAGAGAAACACCTACAAGAATTGAGAAAGAAAACTATGAGCTTTCAATTGTAGTTAAGGTAAATGGTTAACACTTGAATATATATTATGAGATCGATAGTTCCTTTGTAAGCTTTGTAACAAAGATAATTAGTTGAGTTTTTACTGTTTGAAGATGTCTCTTGTAACCTTATATATATAATCAAGTATTTGTGCATGTGGATATAGATTTTTCTCATAATCCAAACCATGTTAAATTTATGTTGTGTATGTGCTTATGTTTATATTCTTGTTCTTTTTTTTCAGGGTTCATAACTAAATTTTCAGTATGGTTCAAATTTATGTGGTTGTATCCACTTTTGTTGCAGATTCGGCACTATTACCAAATGGGTTTTGACTGAAGTAGTTGGTCTTCGCCTAACATTATCTGAATGTAATATACAGAGAATGATGTCTTAAGGATTAGAGAATTTAATTTTTCAATATAAAAGGATTTTAACATGAATGATCTTGAAAAATGAGATCTTTTCTAGGAATTTAAGTAATATAAACATCTAAGGGCATTCATATTTATCAATCCAAGTATGTTTTAAAAGTTTGAGACGTTTTGAGATGTAAGATTGTAATGTTTTATGAAATCTAATGGTACCTGGAAGCAAACTTGACATAACTATGAGAGAATGGCTTGTACATTATACATTCTATAAGCATATCATAGGAAGTTTTGTGTACGTCACTACGACAATACCATATCTAAAATTTATTGTAAGTCTAATGAGTATTTATATGTCAAATCCAAAAAAGTTACACTTCCAAAAAGCTAAAATGGTATTGAGTTATCTAAAAGGAACTATAAATTATGGTATATGGTACAAAAGATGAGAAATAGAAGAATTATTTGTTTATACTGATAGTAATTTTGTTGGAGATGCTGACACTAGTAAAAGTACTCTAGGGTATGCATTTCTCATGAATGGTGCTGCAATAGCTTGGTCATCAAAGAAATAACCAATTGTAACGCTTTCCCCAACCGAAGCAAAATATATGACTACATTAACTTGTATTTGTCAAACTGTTTGGTTCAGAAGAGTTTTAGAAGAATTGAGATATGAAGTAAAAGAAAACACTTTTATGCGACAATATAGCAGCAATTAAAAACTTAATTTTAATTAGAGATGCAAGCATAGTTAGGTTTGTTTATATTTTCTTCCTTATATGGTTAATGATAAAATAATGTAAACGAAGTATTGTGGATCACATAAAAAATAATATATATTTTTACAAAACCATTGAAGCATGAAGCGTTGAAGGATTTGAGAAATAGATTCAGTATTTGCTCTACCAAAGATAAGTTAAACTCATTGCATCAAGCTTAGTTAAGAGAAATGTTGTAAGGGCAAATCAAGTTTATAGTTTGTTGATTAGTTACAAAACATATTTTTGTTTCTAGTTCAAAATCCTCAACAAGTTTATAGGAAATTTGTTTTTTGTAAGGCTAATATAAATCATTTTCTATTTCAATAAAATATAAATTTTCATTCTTCAGTTAAATTATAATCGTAATATTTTTAGATAAACCGAGATACGTGCATACAAACCCTCAGTTTTGATTCTTAACAAACAACCATGATTTTAGATACTAATAGCATAGATCGCATCATATATGGGCCATCCATATCAAATTTACCAAACAATTTTTTTATTATACTTCCAACGATCACATGAGATGAATGCAAAAATCATGGCATTCGATACACGTGGTCATTAAAGCAAAATAACAAAAAAATTAATTTTACATTTCACCCGAATATAAGTAGTCTGCTAGCCTCGAAAATATAAAATCATCAACATAAATTACTCCTTATTCCAACCAAGAAATGTAAATCGAAAATATTACATCATGCACTCACACTATAATATATATATATATATATATATATATATATATATATATATAATATGAGGTAGCCATATTTTACACTAAGATAAAAGAATTGATACCTACGGGATTAGTCAAACATGAAAAATATTACACCTTGAAAAATATTATATAGAATCAATACATCAAAATATATCTGGTGTTGAGCCTAACATGGAGATGTGCTTCTCTTTTGTCTATTTTTCTAGGAATATAGGGGTATTGATATAGTAAAATTTACTGTAAGTTCAAATGTTACCTTAGTAAAACCCTTGATAAACAATTTATAGTATCTTTTTTTATCAAACCCTAAAGAATGATATTATTACGAGATCACAGAGCATACCCTAGTGAGAGGTTACGAAGCTTAAAACTAAATATAATAATAGTGATACATAAAAACTATCTGATGGTAGTATATTGAGATCTTAAAGAAATAAAAAAACACTATAAATGATAATCTAACAATCTAGCTCAACATAAAAACATGATGACAAATCACGAAGAAAGCCTGTGCAAAGAGAGAAAAACAGGTTTAGGACAAGACATCATTTCTATGGGGTATGACAAGAACATTGGTCTTGTAATGTGTGTTAAACCAATTTTACAACAACTACAATAACCAGATTATATTATCCGACTAAAGTTACTATAACTGAACCACAATTACAGTCGGACCACTACACTTGACGTTAAAATAAATAAAAAATGAAGTGTAGATCTAAAAATCTAAGATATATAACTGAAACCCCAAAAAAATAATAAAACCCAAGCCTATATCTGAAAAACAAAAATCTAAAACCAAACAACCAAAGTTGAAATACATAAAATTATCAAACTCCAGATCTAGAACCGAAAACCCAAAAAAAACCTAAATCCATAAATCTGGAACAAAAATTCATAACTTTAGAGAACAAAAGCAAGATCTAAATAACCATAGGCTTCAAAGTCATATCTACATATAAAAAAACTAAAAATAAATAAATAAAACTACAAAATACTTGAATCCAGTGGTCATACGGTGGTAGGAAGATCCCTTAAAGACATCGCAGCCAAACACCAATGCACATGTACAAAAGCACGATACAAACACGAACCGACCTGTATGAGAGAGGATCTGCAAGAACGCCTCCGACGGCCAAAACGAAACTCACCATCAATATAAAAAAATGATTTGATGAATAAAACAATCTGGAAAAAAATCGAATTTTATTTAAATGGGTCAATTAAAACTTTCAACAACTAGAAAATCTCACATGTTTAGGGTTTAAAAATTAAAATGATTATCCAAAAACTATAAATTTTATAATATTTGTTTTTTAAGAGAACTTAATTTTTTTATTGATGTATAAAAAGTTTACATTGGGTATCTAATATGATTGATATTACAAAATATTATTTGTAATCTTTCATAGTACTGACTTTTATCAGTAAAATATGTTAGTCTTAGGTCTTTTGTTTTTCATCTTTGATCTTCCAAGGTGTGTTGATTAGTGTTCTTGAGTATTAAGCATCCTTCCAGACGTGATCTAATTATTGTGTCCATCCTTCCAGTTTGTTCCTGTTTTCTTTGACATACAAAATTAGAAAAATTGTTAGTCAGGGTATAAAACCTGCCTTATGGATAGATTGCATACAAATATTATTTTAGGAGTCTTATATATCCCATGATGATGTTTTCTAATAAAAGAATACCATTTAGTGATGCTGGAGCCTGATTCACTGAGAATTGACAATCAAAATTTTCTTTTAAAGTGAATTTTGCAATCCAATCGGCAACAACATTTTGTTCTCTAAAAATGTATTTGATGACCATTTGGGAATGAATTAATTTTCTAAAATATTTTAGTAGTAAGTACCATGAGAATTTACCATAAGCAAGCATATTGAATAACATTAAAGAAACTATTTCAACATCAACAGATTTTAGGTCATGAATCTTACTGTATAAAAATACCATTTATTAAAGCTTTTGTTTCAGCAATTAAGGGAGTACCTTTACCTAGAAGGGAACACCCTTGGCAATAATTATATCACTATACTAATTTCTTATAAGGAAACCACTGCTAGACTCACCATCAAGAAGTGATGAGCCATCACAGTTGAGCTTTAATCTATTTAGAGAAGGTGGGTGACATATTATGTAATTACATGTTTAGTGTTGTTTAAATGATTGAAACAATGTAATTTTTTGGCTAAGTGTAAGTCTCCATGCCAGTGTTTTATCTTAATAATAGGTCTAAATATGTGAATATGTCAATGACATTATCTATAATATTTTTGGATGTGAATGTAATGTTAATATGTTTGGTTTTGTTCCTCGCCATCCAAATGGACCAGATAATGATTGTTGGTAAAATTGTTCTCATATGTGTGTTTTTTTATGTTGAGAGTAACCATATATTTTTAACATGATTAATGGTCATGTGTTTTCCTAATATGATTTCAAATATTCCAGTAAAATACTGCCATACCTTCCAGGTAGTATTACCAATACAAAAAGATAGTCAATGGTTTCACAATTTTGACAGTTTGGCATTTGGAAGCTAATTGAAATCCTTTATGTTCAAAAACTGAAAAAAAAACTGATATTAGTTTGTTTAATATTCTCCAAAGAGTGAAAGAGCACTTTTTTGGAGAAATAATATCTCATCTTTCTTTTGATTATAGATTTAACATTTTTGGGTCTGATTGCATTCCAAGTATCTTTTATATTATATTTTCCATCTGAAGATAATTTCTAAATGATAGTATCCTTAGATCTGAGATTGAGGAAGGTTTTTTGAATTCTATTAATGTTTGATTGTAAGACATGGTTTCTTAACTTAGTTAGATCCTATTCATTATTTGACTAGAATTCATAAACATTTGTTGGTCTATATCAATAGTTGTTATTATCTGGGGATAATATGATGAATGGATGAGTGTGATTTCACTTATCCAACCAAAATTTTATTATACCATTCACATGGATCCGAAATATATCTCTCTCAGCTTGTTCTTTAATTCTAAACATTCTTTTTCATATTTTAGTATATGTTTGTTTAATTAGAGTTTGAAAAGGGTGCCTATTTAAGCAATACGTTGACTGCATTAGATTTTCCGACAAAGTTTTGTTTTCTCGAAACAGTAATCATAGCATAAATGAGAAAGTTGTTTGAATGTGTTTAAGATCCCTAATGTTTAAACTATTTTCACTAAATGATTTATACAGTTTAGGCCAATCTGACCATAAAATAAATGCGTTGGTATCCTTTTATCCCTAAAGGAATTTCTTTTAATAGTTTATTTATTCTTGATATAACATGCATTGGTAATTGAATGTTTTCATATAATATATGGGGAAGGCTAGGAGAACTGATTTGATCAAAATTAGTCTCCCACCAAAAGACAGTGTCTTTGAGTTCCAATCACTTATTTCGTTTCTAATTTTGTCTATTAGGTCTTCATAATAATAACAGTTAATAGATGAATGAATTGGGATTCCTAAGTATTTGAAAGAGAGATAAGTTTGTTTAAATCCATACTGATTTTCCAGAGAACTAATTCTGATTCTATTCATGTTTGAGGGTGAAATAAAGGTGGTTTTTTGTTTGTTAACTTGTTGACCATAGAGTTTTTGATAAATGTCAAGAAATTTGACAATTTTCTCAACATTGTTAAGATATCCATTTATAAATAAGATAACGTCATCTTTAAATGCTAAGAAAATGATATTAAGAGAGCCTCTAGTCGATATGATATAGAAAATTGTTGGTTTGAGATTTCGTTTATTTCTCTTAATAAGAACTCTTCAGCAATGCTTAACAGACTGGGGGATAAGGGATCCCCATGCCTGATACCATTACTGGACTTAAAGTATCCATATGATATACCATTGATTATTACTGAATAGGAGTGTTTTCTATTCGAGTTTTTATCAAGTTAATTATTTGTTAATTGAAGCCAAAAACATGCATTACATGGTATATAAAGTTGAATTCTATCTTGTCAAAAGCCTTTGAGATATCAAAGTTAATGATTAAATTACATGTCTTAGACTTTTTATTAAGGTCATGAACCATCTATTGGATTATTAATATATTTTCTTGTATGTTTCCATTTTCTACATATGCTTTTTGTTCTTTAGAGATGATTCTATGAAGTTTTCTAGCTAATTTTTTGTTTATTGTTTTAGATAGGATTATGTTAAAGACTTTACACATGATAATTAGTCTAAAATCTTGCCAAGTTTTAGGTGTATTAACCTTAAGAATTAAACAAATTGAGGTAGCAGATATACCTTTAGGGTAAGCAAAATTATCAAAGTATGCTACAATAGCAGGAAAAAAGTCTTCTTTGATTATTGGTCAACATGACTGGTATAATCTGGAGTTGAATCCATCAACTCTAAAGACACTGTTGTTATTGAGGTTCTTTATTATAAATTGGATGTCTTCTAAAGTAGGTTTCTTTAGTATTAAATTGTTGTCTTGATCAAATAATAGTTTTAGGATTATCGGCTATTATATTTGAATTGGTGGATTTTTTTGGTTGTTTAATAAGATGAGAAGTAATTTAAATATATGATCAAATTAAATTTTTATCTTCTATCCAATTGTTATTATCAGATATAACATTGATTTTATTTATGTTCCTCTCTTTTTTAACAACATTATGTAACGTTTTTGTGTTTTTATCACCATCTTTTAACCAAAGAGAAGCACTTTTTTGCTGCCAGAAAGTTTCTTCTCTGGAAAGAAAAGTTAAGTGCATTTTCCTAAGTTTAGATAAGTTTAATTTGTTCTTTGGATTATTAGATTCTTTCAAAATTCTTTTAGCAATTTTAACATAATGTTCTACTTTTTCAATGCAATAAAAAATATTTCCAAATACTTCTTCATTCCAAGTTTTGAGATGGTTTTTAAGTTTTCTTAATTTAGACAAAAAAACATGTATGGATGAGTCATACATAGGATCAAACCAATTGGTTTCTATGGTTTCAAGTAAATCCTGGTGTTGGAGCCACATGTTTTAAAATCTAAAAGGTGATTTTGATTCTGTTGAATTTGATGGAACATATATTACTAGGGGTGAATGAGCTGAGACAGTTCTGGCCAAATGTTTCACCATAGTGATATCAAAGGAATATCTCCAAAAATCATTCTGTAAAATCCATGTCCAAGCGCTTCCACTTATGATTATTGGACCATGTAAAGTTAGAGCATGAAAATCCAGGATCTTCCAAGTTACAGTCTAATATCATATAACTAAAGTCATCCATTCCTCTTATATATAATGTAGAGTAGACAAGTTGTTCACTTGCTTTGGAAATTGTATTAAAATCTCCAACAACAAGCCAGTGTAATGTTATTTTAGAAATTTTCCTTAAATGATCCTAAAAAGGTAATATTTGGGATCTGATGCATTTTACATACACAAAAGTAACCATAACTACTTTTCTAGTAGAAGAATGATGTACCATAGTGTGAACAAGCTAATCATAATGGTCTAGGATTTGGATATTGAAATATTTTCTCCATAAAAGCCATATTTTATTATTATTTTAGCAAAAGATGTATCAAAACCAAGTTTTTCTTATATTTTTTCAAGTTTTTCAGTAGATATCATAGGCTCTTGGAGAGCTATCAAATCTATTGAATGATCCTTAACAATATGTTTAATTCTTCTGATTTTTCCTTTGTTCCCTACACCTCTAACGTGCCAATTCAGGTATGATATGGTCATTTTAAAGTAGATTTTGAAGATCTGATTGATACTTTAAGATTCATTGTCTTGTAGATTAGGTTACCTTTTTGGCCTTTAATCTTTGGTCTGGATGATTTTTTGGTTATGTGTTTTAATATTTTTTTTACCGTGTGCTTATGTACCGGGGATTGAGGAAGGCTAAGGGTTGGTCTGTTTTTTGGGTAAGCAAAATCATTTTCGAAGACATTTTCATCATTGAAGATATTAAAGGAATTGCTTATACTAATGGATTGCTTCAATCACATCATTTTCAGAAACTTCAGGAGGATTTGTTGATTGATTGAAAACTAAATTGTTATCATTTTGATTATTTGCCTGATTGTTTTTAATTTCAGTATTAAGATTAGTCTCAATATTTGAATCATTATTAATTAGATTATTCAGATTAGGCAGATTCTTAGATTGATGATTTATCTCATTACTTCTTAAATTTATTTCACGTGAAGATGTTATAGTGATATTATGTTTAGTGATGTCTTTTTTATTAGTTTCCACAATAACAAATTTAAGTTTTGGGACCAAACTTCCTTTAATTGAAGTGTGGGTTGCTGATTATCTAATGTGTTGAGGTTTTTTGAGTCTTTTATGTTTCTTTCTTCCTTTTTACAAAAATTTTCATCGTGCCCTATATGTTTAATAGTTTTGCAATAATGAGGTTTGTCAATGTAAGGGATATCTTGCCAATAGCCATCTCTTTCCCCAAAGCTAATCCAGATTCTTTGGGAGATTATTTGATATATCAACAATGAGTCAAGCTCTACACATGTTAAAGCTTGCTCTATTTTTCTGAGAAACCCACACTACCAAAGGAAATCCAATTGTTTTGGCAATATGGGCGACGAAATCCAGATTATACAATATTTCGGGTATTTTTTTGCAATGAAATCCAAATAGAAGTCATTGATGACTCCCGTTTAGGGTGAAAATCCGGTGACCATTTTAAAATCCTAAATGTATATTGACCTAGGGTTCGAAAAAATATTTCCCCGAAATATTTGACATCATTTAATACATCAAATTAATGCCTATAATCCCATTTAAATGAATTGTATGCTCCTAAAAATCTAAATGATGCAAGGTATGATCTGAATTCATCGAGAGGACTCCCAAATGAAAACTTTGGAATCAGTGTAATTTTCCAAAGACATGATAAAGAAGACTTATCTGATCCATGGAATTGTATAGATTTGTAGTCTTTCTGGTTTTCATGATGACATTTGCATGGATAAATTACTTTCTTGCTCCTCCACGAGTTTATGTGTAAGATCTTTTGATTGAGCTTCTTTGTTGAGTGGGTGGTGCGGATTCAAACATAGGGTTGTTGATAACGCGGCGGAAATAGAAGAAGAACCAACGATAGATGAAACCCAAATTCAACGGTAACATGATGAAACCCTAATCTAAGGGTAACATGATGAAACCCTAATCTAAAGGTAACAAAGACTGAAATTTTCAGAGATAAAAAATATATTATTCTAAAAGCTTATTTTAAACTTAAGGTATATGAGGCTTTATATAAGAGTTGCTCAAAAACCTAAATTAAAATACAAGGAAATAAAATAAATTTTTTAAAATAAAATAAAATAAAATCTGAATATGGTTCAATTTGATTTAAATAACATATGATATTTGAATAAAATGAAATAAAATTAAAAAGGTTTTTCTTTAGACTTTTTGGACTAAATCAGTTGTTCACCATTGTTGTTGGAGAGCCTTCCTTAAATCCTGTTCGTGTTGATGCTTGTAATGGAGGGAAATCTTCTTCTTGGTTTCTTATAGTTCTTTGAGTTCCATGAAATTGATTGAAATTCTTCTTGGATGTCGGATTTCCATCTTCTGGGTTTAAGAATCTGTTTTGAGTATGTTAAAAATGTTTATGTTGGCCGATAATATCAGACTTTGGTTCATTTTGTTTCTCGAGATGAGGATTCGAACGAGACTCTACTTTGTAGATTTGGGAGAAAAAAAGGCAACTGATTGAGATGTTATCGTTGATTAGGGTTATGAGTCAACCAGATAATCAAAATAGGCTTAAGCTCCTCTTGAACTTCGTGGATCTCATTCTTCTTTTTTTCCTCTTAGTTCAACCAATAAAGTTTTATAATATTTTATAACATTCACTTTAATAAAATAAACTTATAAATTAAAAATTAAGATAACTTTTTTAATAACAATATTTATCTAAATAATGAAATAATTTTAAAGCTTTAGAAAATATAAATTATTCAAATAATCTAACTACAAACCTTTTCATTAAGAAATTAAAAATATTTATAAAAGATGTCAATTCATTTTTAAACATACTATGGAATACTTTAACTTCTTAAATGTTTATTCTGGTAGACACATGTTTGGCGGAAAACAGAATAGTACCCCTAAGACGGAAGATAAAAGGGATCAAGCGCCAACAAATTTTGATGGACATAGTTTATTTGAAAATATTAATCAAAGAATATGAGTGCTGCTGTGTTACGTCGCAATAATGTGTACATTGCAGCTTTTGGCTTTATCGAAAAGAAAAAAGTTAAACTAGATTCACGGATTCAGATCTACAAATCAGAGAATTCCAGTTTGTACCATTTTTAACATTTAAATCAGGTAATTATACTATTGCTAAGACACATGTTACTAATATTCTTCATGTTCTTCTTTAAATGATTATTTTTATTTTGGTGTCATGAAAAAAAAACAATGTGATAATCAATTCACCAAGCAAGCGTGTCTATCATTATGACTATTATGTGTGATACATTCAAGTATCTTATCCAGAATGTATCACAAAATTTCCGTGCTATTATTTAGTTCGTAGAAATCGAGTTGAAATATTACATTTTAATATAATTAACATATTTTTTATTTAAAATATTTTTTATTTAAAATATTTTTTTATATAAAATTATTAAATATATTTAATTTTTTAATTTAGTTTTTTAAAAATTATATCTTTTTAATGGTAATTCGGAAAAAAAACTAAAAGTACAATTAGTTTTGCTTTTTAATATTAAAAAGAAAATTATATTTTTTTTGCAAGCCCACTTAACTTTGGTCCTCCAACTACATTTTTGTATCACATTTATCATCTAAATATTAAATTTTGTACTCTCTCGCATCAAATCATTGATCTCGTATCTATCATCTAAAAATAATTTTACAATAGTTCTGCATCTAGCAATTGATCATGTATCTATCGTCTAAAACACATTACAATGGCCTCGCATCTAGCAACTAGTCTAGCATTTATCATCTAAAACAAATTCTATTTTAGACATCTAAAATTTTATTTACATCTATCATCTAAAAAATATTTTACACTTGTTATATGCGAGATGTGAGATGCAAGACACTGGACACATGCTTACCTGAAAACGTAAAAGTACAGTAAAACTTACCTTAAATCTTCGTTTTATTTCTCCAAACAATCCATAACCCCAAATCTAGAAACGTATTACACTTCTAATTACAATTCAAATGTTGATTTCATCAAAAAATATCGAGTGGAAACGTTAATAAAAATTGAATCGCGAAGAAAGAAAGAAAAAAAACTCGTGAAGGAGGGATAGATTAAGAGAGGAAAGAGAAAAAACGAAAGGGAAATTATTATGTTGGAATAAACTCGACGACTTACTTGATCCATTGTCCCACATCGCTTAGATTGAAAATAATACAATATATAAGTGATGAAATATCTCAACTAGTATGAAGGCTTTTGGAAGTACATAAAATATTGAGTTGTCTTTTTTAAACTATTTGTTTTAATATTATTTTTTATACCCCTTATATGCTCGAATTTCAATCGGCTTAAATATTGTTGTTGATACCACTTATATACTCGAATTTTAATCGGCTTGTGGTTGAGTCGTTTGTCGTTGGTAAAAAAAATTGTACACACAAAACTAATATTTTCTAATTATACTTCGACAATATGATCATCGCATTGGACGGTATCATTTCTGTTACGGGTTTCTAAATGATTGAAACATTCGTTGATATTTGAGACAACATAAATAGAGAGTAAGAAAAAAACTAGATGCAAAAGCTCCCGGTTTACTAGTTGTTCAAATATTTTTTAATTATACTTCAAAAATATGATCATCTTATTGGAGGATATCATTTGTGTTACGAGTTTCTAAATGATTGACACATTCGTTGATATTTGAAACAACATAAATAGAGGAGTAAGAAAAAAAAAGTAGATGCAAAAGCTCTCGGTTTACTAGTTGATCTAATATTTTCTAATTATACTTAGAAAATAAGTTCATCTTATTGGACGATATCATTTGTGTTACGAGTTTCTAAATGATTGACACAATCCTTGATATTTGGCACAAAAGAAATAGAAGAGTAAGAAAAAATTAGATGCAAAATCTCTCGGTTTACTAGTTGATAAATTTAAAACAAAGCTTCACTGATGTAACATTATTACATTGATAATGTTACAATTTTTAAAGATTTCCAACCAATAATATTACTTTAACATACAAAATAGTTAATACAATCTCGATGTAGTGTCTTAGATGAGAATGTATATCGTGCATTTTATAGTTATATGTTGATCATAAAACCATAGTGAATCTGATAGTTGATTCATTCATAGTTTTAAAGCATATATAGAATTTGAATGCTTATTATTGGGAGACGTATATATTGACTGAGAGTGTATAATGTTTTTTATTAAGCCTCACAGTACGATGTGAAAACCATGAATAAATCTATGACGATGTTAATTTTTTTTATCTTTGACCATTTCAGCTAGTTCTATCATTTGTATTTTTACACATTCGTACATAATTCCTACCAAATGTTATCGAGAGAAGTACTCATTATCAGTCGTTAATTTTATATAGACTAACACTCTAATAAATTAATATTGAGGTATTACGTATACTTTTATATAATTATTTTAATATAATATCTGAAATAACCAAATAATATTTTGTTTACCTGTTTATTTTTTCAATACATGCGTATCCATAAAAATATATCAACATTTAAAATTATATCATAGTTCGATTATATGGTCAAAATAAAATAATATAAAAGTTATTATCCATACCTTGTTCTTTGAAAGTTTGACTGTATCCAATAAGAATGCAATCATTTAAGGAAATAATTGTTTGATAAAATACGAGTTTCAAAATCATTATATCCGATATAATGTTTTCACCATAATAGTGGAGGATGTAGTTTAATTTTAATACATGTTTTAGTTAATGATCTTTTTTCTTTACAATAATTGAATATTATCATAAACTAACAACATTCAAATGATTAGATAAAATATGCTTTTGTGAGTTAATTACTATTAGATATACCAATGTATGTCATATTTTAGATTTGTTTTGGGTCGGGATCCTATTTTTTTGTCCATACAGATACTCTGAAGTTTCATTTATTCCCAATACGGTCATTCTCGAATCGATAATCCTAAGATACGTGCATTATAATATTATATTTTTTGTTTTTTGTTCTTCATATGTGTGTTTTATCTTTTTATTTATTTTTTAATTTAGTGTATCTTAAATATTATAACTTAAATGTTAGTCTAGAGTATTATCATATCAGATTTTTAAAGAAGAATGAAACAATTAGTTTATGATTATTTTCAAATGACATAGTTTTTAAATAATAAATAAATTTTAAATTCAATCATACCATTGTGGATCTAACTATCTATACCTATTAAATCGTTCTCAACAACACAAACCACTTAAAGACTTGAAAATTCTGAAGTAGACATTATAAAAAGTTAATGAGAACTAAATAAATCAGTTAAAAATTTACAAATAAACCATTTCAAAACTTAAAAGCCACGTATGAGCTAGAGAACTATAAAAGAACTTTGGTGTTCTTTCTTAAACAGTATAATGTCAAGCTAAGAATTTCAAAAACAAACTGATTGAGATTTTACAAAACTCTTTGAGAAATTTGAAAACAAATTAGTTGAGAACCTGAAAACCAGGTGAGTAATTTTAAGCTCTGAACTTGACACTACTATGAATATGTGAGAACTTTAAAAACAAACCCGATAAAAAATTATACAACCAAATTTAAACTTGAAGATCATGTGAAAACTTGAAAAAAATTGATTGAATATTACTATGACCAATTGAGAACTTGAAAGCATGTGAGAAAATCAAAGTTCTAGACATGATATTACTATCATTAGTGAAAAACTTAAAAATCAACAAGTTAAGAACCGAAAAAGCAAGAGTTTTAAAGTCCTCGATTGAACAATATAACGTTTGGCTGAAATTTTTGAAAACTAATTAGTTGAGAAATTTTTTTAAAAAAATTAAAACTTGAAAACTATACGAAATATAAAAAAATGAACCACTTGAAATTTTCAAACCGTGTAAGAAATTTGAAGTTCGTAACAAGTCACTAATATGACCAATTTATAACTTTGAAAACAACAACATAATGAAAAGTAAATTAGGTGATAACTTTGAAATTCTCGAATAGAAAATATTATAACTAATTGAGAAGTTTGAAAAAACGAGTTAAGAACTTAAATTTACGTGAGAATGCTGAATTGTTTAACTAGATATTACTAGGATCAATTGAGAACTTTGAAATCGAGTAAGTTAAGAACTTGAAACTGTTTTATAAATTAAAAAATAACAGTATATAACTTGAAATCATATGACAACTATAAAGTTCTCAACAAAAACATTACTATAATTAGTTGAGAACATGAATACCAAGTGAAAATTTTGAAGTTCTTAACTAGATATTACTATTACTAGTTGAGAAGTTTGAAAACAAACTAGTGAAGAACTTGAAACTATGTGAGAACTCTGAATTTCTCAAGTGGACAATAATATTGAGTGATAAATTTCAAAACGAACTAGTTGGGAGCTTGAAATATGCCAAGGACTTAGAGGTTCTTAACTTGACATTACTATAGCTAGTTTAGAACTTTGAAAAAAAATTAAGAACATGGAGTCGGGTGAGATTTGAAGTTCTCAACTGAATACGACTATGACCAGTTGGGTATTTTAAAATGAATCGGTTGAGGACTTGAAACCATTTGAGGAATTTGAAGTTACGATTGGACATTATTATGACAAATTGAGAACTTTTAAAATGAACGAGGTAAGAATGTAAACCATATGAGAACTTTAAAGTTCTTAATTATATATTATTATGAATAGTTATAATCTTTGAAATTAAACTTGTAAACCATGTGAGAACTTTCAAAACAAACCAATCGAAAATTTGAAACCACGTGAGAATTTTAATATTGTCAACTGAATATTAATATAGCCAGTTAGGAAGTTTGAAATCGGACTATTAAAAAACTCAAAACCATATGAAAACTTTGAAGTTTTCAACTTGATAATAATATAACCAGTTATGAACTTTTAACATGAACAAATTGATAAGTTGTAGAAGTGAGAATTTTGAAAGTATCAACCAAACATTACTATGACCGATTGAGAACTTTGAAAATAAAACAATTGAAAATTTGAAACAAATTAATACTTTCAAATCCTCAACTAGTCATATATTTCTAAATTGCGAATCCAAAATTTCAAGTGACGACAAACTGAGAACTATTAAACCTACCAAAATATTTGTCTTAAATAACTTTCTAATTTTTATTTATTTATTTAAAATTACTCAAAGCATGTTGAAATGATAATTTTTTTTCAATTTAATTTTTTATACAAGTATTTCATCCATTTCATTTTAATCAGTAAATCATAAATATCAATATCAATATATATATATATTAAAAATTACATGATTAAAATAATAATAATTGAATTATTAAATTTATAAACTAATCTAAAGTTGTAATTATTTTAAATTTGTTAAGGATGTAAATAGTCTGACTCATATATATTGGTCCATCAACCATTTTAAAGTCTAGAAGACTTGGTCAAATATATGATATCTAAGTACTTATAATAAGATAGTATCAAGTTTTCCTAATATCTATAATATATCCTCTATAACTACAAATTCTATAAATAAATAATTAATGACCATCACTAAAATATATGTACATTTATTTTTTATTTAAGATATATATATATATATATATATATATATATATATATATATATATATATATATTCTATACTCTCAAAATTTACAGATCATCTTCACCTTCAGATCAAACTAAGTTACTCCAAACTTTCCATATCAATTGGCGTTGTCTGTGGGAACAAAGTTTTTTATGCAAAGTACCAAAGCAAATTAGGCTTAAACTAACTTATGTCAAATTTTCGAGAGAGATCTGATCCATCTTTGGATGAGGATTTGAAGATGAAGCATCCTAATAGAAAACTTATGGCCTCGATGGCCCGTGCAACTCTTACCACTGAACTTGATCGACTGGCTCAACAGTTAATAGCGAAATAAGCTAATAGTTTTTTTTATTGTTGCATGAACAATTAGTCTAATAATCCCCTAGTTAAATCTGTTGTACAATACGTGGATGAAGAGGAAGAAGATGATGCAAGTTTTGGAATGCTGAATGATTGTATGCTGAAAAAAAAAACCCATGTGAAAAATCTTCACTTCAAAGTCTCTCACAAAAGAGGCCATAGAAAACTCAGGCAAAGGGTCTTCAATCCAAAATAGGAAGCAACAAAAAAATCGGCGAAACAAAAAAAGAAGCATAACTTCTAATTCAAGGCATAACCAAACAGATAAGAAATCTAAGAAACCTCAACTCGATCATGAGAAAAAAAACGAGGAAACAACAATTCCTTTAATTGTGAACGCTAAAGCACCACTATCGAGTGGAATGCAGTAGGGATCCCCGCTACCTTAACTCGGGTACTAACAGTTCCCTGGACTTTAGCCAGGATTCCATCATACTCAAGTTATCCTATTAAGGATCCCTCAACTAATAACAAGTCCTCGTCTACTAGTTATAAATGTCTCAAAACAACCTTGGAGTGTAGTAAGGTTATCTGTTGAATCTTACACAGAGACAACAACAACAGTCGAATGCTATACATCCTTGCTCAATTGGATGCAGGGTTAGCTCCCGTCATGATACATCCATTTGAATCCATAATTACGAAACTAGACACAAGAAAACTATCATTTCTCATGATATTAGTCAACTCATTTTCATGAATAGATTTTATGATGATGATAACTCTTGGCGTGATGAAGAATCCCCACTGGCCACATAGATCTTATATAGCATTATGTCATCACTAATAAACAACCGCAAGATAGATAATACTACGAAAAATGAGATCCAAAGTATAACATACAATAGTTTAACAATGATGATACTGAATTATCGTGTCTCTGTTTCCTCTTATTTATTTACTTCCTACCAACTTCCTTCAGAGAGTCATCTAGAACATGTCAAATTGTTGATCCACCACTGGGGAAGCCGATTATACCACTTCAAAGAGTTATCCTTGAAGTTTCGGGAGAAAGCTTGACATAATAACGTGTTATAGTCAAAATTCATCATAAAGTTCTGGAATTGTTCAAGGTGTTTGTCCAGATCCTTACTCCCATCAAAATTTTCCATTATTGAAATATCAAACCTTCTGTGAAGATGGCCAGAGAGAATCTCTTCGAAAAGAGGTGACTAGCTCCAGTCATGTCTTCAACTGAATTAATGATCCTCATTGACTGTTACAAACATACCTGGTTCAGACTCAATAGAAGATTGATCCCCTTAATTGATGGTAAGTGTTATAGTTTCCTAATATATTTCCCTTTCATTCACGCTTCCTTTTTCTTTACTTCTCTAATGTTTGCTTTTATCCGAAGAATGTTGCTTTTTACTTGACTTATGATGCCGATTGGAAAATTTCTTCGAATAATGCTTAACCCGATGACTTTTTCTCTTCTTATGAAAGTGATCACTACTCGAAGAGGAGGAAAATGCCTCAAACTTTAACACTGAATTCTTATTGGACTCCGAAGAACTGGAATGATCCCTAGCTTTA
Organism: Limnanthes douglasii subsp. nivea; assembly: GCA_036936605.1. NCBI lineage: Eukaryota > Viridiplantae > Streptophyta > Magnoliopsida > Brassicales > Limnanthaceae > Limnanthes > Limnanthes douglasii. The sequence continues at coordinate 134,104,161 of JAUPFV010000003.1, read as the reverse complement.
CGCTCATTTTTTGAGGAATGATGACCTTTTCGGGAATGACCAATCTGATACTTCTCTGAATTATGCTGAGTATTTAGGTTTATAACTTGTTGATTAATATCCTCTTGTTCTTTGGAGTTTTGGACCTCTGAAAGGCTTTTATCCTATTGGAATATTATAACTTCTTTTTGAGATCTTAATGCCTTAATTTCCCATCGTAGCTGGTCATACTCCTCTTGCATGAGAAACCGTTCTTGATTTTCATCAATCATATGTGGTACTTTCCTAGGGCATGATTTGTTTGCATTTTAAAATCCATGCTTTGGTATGTTTAGAAGGAAATTTTACAGTTAACGTTTTTGGATGTTGTTATCCGGGTACATTAATGGTACTCCAACTGCGATCGCCACTGAATGTGTCATAGCATTTCAGAGGGTATTTTAGTAATTCTGAAAGATTTAATTAAGTTTTTGAATAGATGGTAGAAAGATAATTGAGATTCTTTAAAAACGTTTATAGAGAGAAAGTCTGATAATATGGGTAAGAAGTACATGATCTATCCTCATTCATTAATGACAAATTTTACCCATTCAGGCAAAACAAATAAGGTGGGCCTAATAGGCAAAATATAAATAATAGGTTTATGAAACTAATATTTATCGAAGCCCAACACCCATTATTCGTTTAAAGCTTACATAAAATTATTCAAATATTTCTAAATTATTACAATTTCCGACATATAAAATAAATGCTAGCTTAATCATCTATTATCCGACTTTCCTTTGGATAACTCTGTCATCATCAACTTTAACTTCAACAATTGTTTTGAATTTCATAGCTTTAAAATAAAGCTTCACGATAGACTTTAATAATGCTTTTATATTTATCATTTCAAAAACAGGGACTCATTTAGGCTTAATACTATCAGAAATAACAATTATTTTGGAAAGAACATGAGAAATGATGTTCATGGTTAACAAGTCTGGCCTAACCACATCATCAGACAAAGCTACATATTTCGAAAGAGTATGGAAATCATCTTCAACTACCCAAAGTCATTAAAGAAATATTAACACTCAACATCTTTAGTAGTCCTTATTTCATCATGTATCAAGGATTAGGGGGCTACTCAACTACATTAAATACATACAAAATTCCAAAACTCGCAATAATAAGAATAAGTTAGTAAATAACATAATAGGTAAATATCATAATAGCCTATTTAGTGTTAGTAGTCTTTTTTTTAAATAAGTTCTTTTTCTTCTCATGGGAGGTTTTGGCTGGTGAAAAGTTTTAATCAGGCATAAACAATTTAGAACCAGCCAAATTGGAAACATCTCGCATAACAATTCAGATATGGTAAGTTAGTATCAATAGACCTCAAGGCTCTTAAGTGTCTAACCGAATATGACTAACATAAATATTTTAATATGTAAAACTGTAAAATGTTATAACTTTAGATGTGAAAATAAAGTTTCGACAAACAACATGTTAAAACGTGCAACTTTAGTTAACATTAAAATATGTTTTGATAGAAGTAAATGTAAAAAGCTCCCGATAATTAAAGCTAATACTTTTTTGTTAGCATACCCAAAAATTAAAGGATTGCTCCAGTAAATAGTGTGACCCGTTTACATTGATTCATCAATTATTTAAAATTTAGAAAATATGATCAAAATATATATATATATATATATATATATAATTTTTTTAATTATCATTAATAAAATATTAAAAAATTATTTTTAATTTTTTAAAAAAATATTGTGGGTTTATGTTTTCTTTATTTCCTTACCTTTTACCGGTCATTTTAGGTTTTGGATCAAAATCTAAGTCACTTTAACAAATAAACATCTCCGCAATTAATTAAACACCCGTTTTAAAAACAAAGCACCACCCATAATAAATACTAATACGGAAGAAACCGAAATAGTTATGGAATTTTAATTTGAAAGACAGCAAATAGCTGAATACCGAAACTACCCTTTTATCCTAAATCCGAAACCCCCGTCCAAGAAATTTACTCATATACACACCCATACCATATACCATGCGGAATTGAATGAGCCGACAACATAGACTCTTGTAGGTATTTTAAGAATTTAGGGGTCAACGATTGTCCCTATAACCGAGCGACACACTATTTCAGTTCCTATCAAACACCAAACACATATAAAAACAACATAAAACAGCCATCCCATGACCAAGAAGAAGAAGCAACTCTCAAATTTCAAGGACAAAACAGTCTTCGAATTTACTACAACAACAATGACACAGCTGTCTAGAAAGATTGTTCATGCGAATATAAAATGGAGAATAATCGAAAAAGTGTCGATATTCCGGGATTTTTTCAAATTTATTTGGGATAGAATTATTGTTTGCTCAATCGGAAAACCTATAGGATACCGGAGATTTCTTCATCGGATTTCTTCCACTGAGAGGGAGGAGGAGGTGGTTGCGGCAGTGGAGGTTGGTAGTAAATCCGGTAATGGGTATGAATCGGATTCGGATTTGGTTAATTTGAAGATTAGTTTATTGGGTGATTGTCAAATCGGAAAAACAAGCTTTGTAGTAAGTATGATTCTCCTTTTTTCCTTTTCTTTCTTTTTTTCGCTTAAGTTTTGTTTGGCTTGCTAGGAAAGTATTAAAAACTTATTTTCTTTATGTAAGGTTTAAACTGAGAAAAATATAATTTTATACTTGTCGAACTCGATAAACCGTATCTCTTTTGTTTATATCTATTGGTTTAACTCGAATATTTCAAGATCCAAATAAAGGTTTGTTAATCTTATCTTGGTGTCGGATACATATAATAATCCAATGTTTTATTTGAATTATTGTTTTTGAAGATTAAATATTTGGGTGATGATGGACAAGGAGGATTCTTGGAAATGAAAGGATTAAATTTAATAAATAAAACATTTTCTGTTCAAGATGCTAGAATTTCTTTCAGCATATGGGACGTTGGAGGTTTGTTAATTCTCTTTTTTTTTTCATGTTTTTATTATAAAGTTATGTTTTAATAACAGGTAAACACATTTTTAATATTACCATACTAAAATAAAACTATATCGCTAAATTTTTTATTCTTCTGAATATTTAACAAATAAGATTTATTAGAATGAAATTTAATAGTTAATATAATCCTTAAACATCCTATATTTGTTTACTTGTTTCGATTTTCGTTGGCTAATATTATAAAAATTAGAGAAACAATTTGTAAAATAATTCACCATCTAGAACAAAATTGTGTTTCTTTTGGGGACGAAATTTTAAGTTAATCATCAATGCCATAACTATATAACAAAAATCGGAGGTGAAATTGTAAATTTTTTACAATTCCGTAGTAAAATTGTAATTTTCTTTTTTATTAAATTTCGAAATTTTTATTAGCCTACCAATAAACACGATAAATATAGCGTAAAATCTAGAGAAAAATTGTAAAAAGTTACCTAGATGAAATCGTGTTCTTTTATCATTGGTGATGAAATTTTTATCGACCTAACAACAAATCCGTGGGATTTTGAAGAGTAATTAGTCTATTGACTATCCACTTTCATAATGAATAAATCACCGATTTTAATCTTTTAATTATATATTTCCATGAGATATTGTTATTTAACTGATACTCGTCCAATTTTAATATATTGATTATCCATTTTAGGTATAGTTAGTCATTCGTACATCTTTGGTTAGAAAACTAAATTAATCTAAAATAAATAGTTAATAAAGTAAAACCATATGTCGAAAAATTATATATCATAAAAAAAAATATTAAAAAAATAATTACCACCACAAACACAATAACAATAATTAATAAGGACTACTTTTTATAGCCCTATTTATATTTTTTATTTTTAGTAAAATATATTATATTATAAATCAATTATTATTTTTTATCATTGAACCCGACTTTAAGGTATACATAATCAAAAAGTATATATGTATAATCAAAATCTGATGCGATACCTTTTAAATTTAAAAACCAAGTATAATTTTTGTTGACAAATACAAAATTAATATAATAGGATTCACAATAGAGAAAGTTTAAAAAAATAAATAGTTATATAACCAATGGGAGATGTATCTCTCAATTAGTACATATTAATTTTATATTTTTAATTAGTAACATTTAAGAGTAATTAACATTAAGTGACTTTCAAACTATGAAAACTGATACAGGAGACAGCACATCAAAGGATCAAATCCCAATCGCTTGTAAAGACGCAGTAGCAATCCTCTTTATGTTTGACCTCACTAGTCGTTGTACGCTTAACAGGTTCGCTTGTTCTTCGCAACAAAATCACTTTCCAAAAATAAAATTTCATCCATCATTTCAGTTCTCTAAAATTTATTATTTTATTAATTCTCTTTTTTGTGACAGTGTGGTTGGGTGGTATAATCAATCGAGAAAGTGGAATAAGGTAATAAAAATATAATTTTACTCATATATTGTTTTTTTTTGTTGCATTAGCTTATTAGGACTTTAAGATGCTAATATTTTATTATATTTTTTTATGTTTTAAGACGGCGATACCGGTATTGATAGGTACCAAATTCGACGATTTCGTTAAACTTCCACCAGATTTGCAGTGGACTATTATTTCTCAGGTACTTCGCCAAAATTGATGAAAAAGTAAAACATCAAAATTCTTTATTTTGAAAAATAAAATTTTTAAAAAAGGATATGGGGTGATAATATATGTGCAGGCAAGAGCATATGCAAAAGCAATGAATGGAAGCCTGTTCTTCTCAAGTGCAAGACATAACATAAATGTGAACAAGATCTTCAAATTCATAATGGCTAAACTCTTTAACTTGCCTTGGAAGCTTCATAGGAATCTTACTGTTGGAGAACCAATTATCGACTTTTAACTTTCGCTTTCCTTTTATGTAACTTTTTTTAAAAAATTACTTTTGGGTCTACGCATCTGAAAAAGAAATACTTTTATAATAGATTATGCCACTCATTATAGATGAGGTGAGATTTATAGGAGTTTTTTTTAGGTGTTAGCTAACAAAAAAACAAAAAAACGGAACATATGAAAATAATATGTTTATGACTTCGGATTTATGTCAGCTGATACGATTTTACCTCTTCATTATTGTTGAGATTTTAATTTAGAATACGATACTACCTTTATTATTGTTGATATTTTAATTTGCAAATGTAGTTGGGCAAATAAATATAATTATGCACTAATAGTTGAGTATGGGGTCGAAAATGTTTTGATCTTGATAGTCAGTGTAAAGTCAGATTTTTTTTAGATCCATTCACATTTGAGATGAATTCTTTTGTTTTTTGGACTAAGTTATGAAAGACGTAGTTGTGTGATTGACACATTTTTAGTAAATAATATTTTTTTGGTTGATAGGTTTGGTCCATGATTATGATCCAATCTAATTGATCAATTGATCCAAAATCAGTTTATAAAAGCTCCGACACATAGCATTTGAGGGGTTAAGATTTTATCTCTTTAAGCATTAAGTACAACAGCTCAATTATCTCTCTACAATTTATTCAACATTTATTACACTATCACACGATTACCTAAATAACCCCTGAACTAGTTTTTATCATATCAGGCTGACGACTACAGTGGGAGTGTAAAGGAAGGTACCCATATATCAATATCCAAAATCTAATATATAAGTTTACCTTCGCAGTTCTTCAGGCGGATAAGGATTTAGGAAGAAACATCCGTTAGAATATCCCAAATCTTATGAGCCAAGTAATAATCCCATGTTAATATGAAGCAATGTCAGAATGATCAGTCTCCCAAAGCCCACCAAGAATCTAAAAAGGAACATCGAGCTAAACATTGCTCAAGCACTTCAGAGTCCGTTGAGGGCTCAATAAGAGAGTCAGAATCAGAAGTTTCATCTTATTATTCAAGTAGTGATCATTGTCATAAGAAGAAAAAGGAAAACTAGCTATTTAAAAAAAAACCCATCATAGATCAAGTAAATAGGATTATTCGGAGAAGAAAAGGGGCCGAAAGGGTAAAGAAAAAAAGAAAAAGTATCAGGGAAAAATGATGGGGTCAACTAACTATAACATAAATCGATTTCCTAAGATATTTGCCACCTCTAATGAGGACCACATGTTCAATCAATGACATAATAGGATGCAATCACTTTTACCTTCGAAAATCTTCTCCGAACATTTACCCAGGCGTTTTGACATTTCAAAAATGGAAAAGTATGATGGAAGTCAAGAAACTGGTGTCCATCTCGCGCAATTTAAGAATTTCATGATGAGTTTTGATGATGATGACAAGCCATTGTAGAGATATTTTTCTCAAACGTTCAGGGATAGTGCTTTAAAGTGGTATTATAGATTACCGTAGGGGTCAAACAAATTTTTTGACATATTTTGGATGACTTTCCGAAAGAAATTTGTGGGAAGTAAAGAACTTAGGGGGAATATATATATATATATATAATCCATTGTTGACAATTACATAATAAATCTTTAAAAGATTATACTCAGTGATTTGTTAACATCAAAGATGGGTTGGCCGATTGCTTCAAACATGTGGCTATACTTGCACTCACACAATGGCTGTTAGCTGGTGAGCTGGTTAATTTAGTGACCCACAAGAAGCCCACAAATTAGGATGGTTTATTAAAACAAATCGGGAAGCAAATCACTGTGGAGGAAATTAAAATATTGAGGCAACCCCATCAATATAGACCTGCTAGTAATCAGTCACAAACAAAAATTAACAATCTCCCAAGGGATTCAGGACAAAGATCCCATCGGCCTAGATCAAGCCAGTCTAATCAAGGGTAGAAATCTAGGACAAGAGGAAACGAGTGGGTTCAGTCCATTCATTTTACAGAATTGATTGAAAATGTAGCAACCATTTATGATAGGGCAAACAATTTTGTACAATTCTGAAGTCCTGCACCTATCCAGACTCCGAGGGAAAATCAAAATACATGATTCTATAGGTATTGCAATGATATGGAACATGACAATAAGGATTTTAAATTTAACTACATTTGTTAAGTCATTGGGTAATACGCAAGTGAGTAACAGATCACAGCCAAGTACAAGTGGGGCTTAGGCTGCATCATCTGTTTTCCGAAGGCAAACTACATAAGCTCATAATCAAGAGAGTAAAATGGTAATTATTGAGTAGTTAGATGTGGATTCAGAGTACTTGGATCCTGATCTAGATTAACACTGGGTGAATGTAGTGTATGAAAATACTGGAAAGGTATCCACGTTATATCGCTTCTTCGAATCATTAACTATTTTCACACGAGATAAGATGACAACACCTTCGAGATGCTCATCGAAAAGGCATGTGATTACTTTAACCATGCAATTGCAAGGGAAAATATCTGCACATCTATACCAAAACCCTTTTTCCTTCATAGTTTTTTTATGAAGATGACTTAAGAAATATCACAGGCCCACATAAGGATGATAGAGGCATCTATTGAAGGCACAAAATCTGACAAATTTTGATTGACAACGACAGTTCAGCTAATATCTTATTTTTTATCTACATATAAACAGATGAAGAAACCATCCATCATACTACGATCGAACAAAATCACAGTAGGGTCTATAGGAAACTCCGCTGATGTTATTGAGGAGTTTGAAGAAGAGGAAATTCTTGGCAAATGACCATTTAAGAAAATGGTTAGTGTATTATTTGTGGTGGTGGACTGTCCGACTATTTATAACCACATATTTTGTAGATTTTGGCTATTAATAATGCATGCAGTTTTGTCAACAGTTCATCAATGTTTAAAATATGTAGTTGGAGGTCAAGTAGTGGTGGTTCGGAGCTGCCAAAAAGTGGCTAGCGAATGTTATGTCACTGTTTTTGCTCCAAAATCCACGGAAAATGTGGCAACCAAGAAAGAATATCAATTACTATAGTCCTCTTTGGATCTGAGCAATATATATGATCCAAAAAAGACTCCTAGTGTTGTTATCTCAATTGAAGAGGTCAAAGTACACAGTTTAGCAAATAAGAAAAATGTTAGAATTGGAGCTAGATTTCCGTCGGAATTAAAAAAGGTATTACTATCGTTTTTATCTACTAGTCTCATTTGCCACAAGTTATCTGTGTGATCCGATACATGCCCATAATCCAAAGAAGGATGGATTTTTCATAATAGAAATTTGAAGCCATTGTTTGAGAGGTAGACAAATTAAGCAATGTGAGACATATTCAAGAATCTCAGTATCCATTATGAATGACCAATCCGATTCTCGTAAAAAAGAATAATGATAAAGAATGAATGTGTATTGATTTCACAGATCTCAATATGGCATGTCCCAAAGACCCTTTCCCAGTTCATCGAATAGATCACTTATTGAATTTCACTACGAGAAATAAATTGCTATCTTTTATGGATGACTTTGCTGGTTACAATCAGATACAAATGGATTCGAAGGACCATTAGAGATCATACTACGTTTATCATTAAAATATGGATACACTGTTACAAGATAATGCCATTTGGTTTAAAGAATGTTGTGGCTACTTATCAACGCCTAGTTAATAAAGAATTTTCGACTCAGATTGGGAGAAATGTAGAAGTCTTCATCGATTACATGATGATAAAATATCCAAGAGAGGAGGGTAATTTACTTGACTCAAAGAAAATTTCTCTAATTTAAAGGCCATTAATTTAAAACTGAATTCAAAATAGTATACTTTTGGAGTACGATCCAGATTTTTTTTAGGGTATATCATTAATGAAAAAGAGACCGAGGCTGACCCAACCTAATTGGATGAATTATTAAATATGGATCCTCCTAGGTCCACCAAACAATTTCAAGTGTTGACTGGAAGGTTGGCAACATTGAATAGATTTATTTCAAGTCATCGGATAATTATGTGCATTTTTTCCAAGTGTTGAGAAACGCCAAAGAATTCATATGGTCCCCAAATTTTGATAAGTCATTCCTTGAAATGAAAAGGAATTTATTTTTTCCCAAAAATCTATTCAAACCGGTCATTAGAGAAAGACTCTACGTATATCTAGCAGTATCAGATTATGCTTTGAGTGCGTGTTAGTTCGGGAGGTTAAAAATTACCCTCGCCCAGTTTATTACGTTAGCAAATGTTTTTTGGATGCTTAGAAAATATATCTTAAGTTGGAAAAGTTAGTTGTTATCCATAATCATGATTTGAACATTCTCTTAAATTTCTGTTGCAGTGAAGATAGTTGTAAGTCTTCCTCTGGAAAAAAAAACTGATCTTTAGGGTTTCGGTTAAATAAATGACTGAACCCGAATTTTCTTTTGTTGTGAATGACTCGAATAGTACCTTGACAATGTACTGTATTCGGCATTACAATTTTGTGGCTATGATAGTATTATTGTGCCTTGATAGTGTACTGTGTTCGGTAATATAAATAAGTGTTGTGACAGTATCATTGTTAGTCTTGTGGTATGAGCCCATAAGGCCCATTATCTAGTAAGTTCTATTTATTCCCTATAAATAGACTACTAGGGATAAACAAAGCACAATTTGAAATCTGTAACCCTTTCCAATTACAGTGAAACACTTAACTCTGGCGGCACCCGTGGATGTAGACAATTGTCAAACCACGTTAAATCATGTGTTCGATCTTTATTGTTCTTTGTTTCATTTATGTTATGTGCTTGATCTCTTTTGTGATAAATTGCATAGTGATTTAATAACAAAATTGGTATCAGAGCCATTTGGTGAAATTAGGGCTTTTGCAATTAGGGTTTCACAATGGCGTCTACAACAACAAAATACATGATTGAAAAATTTGATGGGGGATCTAGCTTTGCGTTGTGGAAGAGTAAACTAAAATATTCATTTGTACTGAAAGGGTTGTGGAAGGATGTTTAGAATAAGTTACCAAAAAAGATGAAAGAAAAGGAGAAGCAAGATATTCAAGAAAGGTCTTTTGGCTGGATTTTAATGAGTGTGAAAGACAATGTGCTTTGCGAGATTAGTAATAAGAAAACTGCTACATGCGCATGAAAGAAGCTAAGAGATCTTTACTCAGAGAAATCAGTATTAAACCGATTATACTTAAAGAAACGTTTGTACGATTTCCAGATTGAAAGAAGGTATGTCCATAACTGAGCACTTAGATAATTTTAAATAAATTATAATAGACTCAGAGAACATACATATCAATATTGAGGATGAAGATTAAGCTTTTTTTGTATTGAGATCGTTACCAACTCCCTATGAAAACTCCGTAGATACCATTATGTATGTAAAGATAAGTTATCGCTAGCAGATATCAAAAGGGAATCAAAATCAAAGGAGTTGAGATAGTTGCAGCCATACAATCACGCTGAAGAGGAAGGTCTTATGACCAGGGGAAAATCTAGAGGCAAAACGAGTTCTTTAAGAAGGAAGAATTGGAGGTCCAAATCAAAGGTAAAGAAATTAAACTGTTATGAATGCGGTGAGCAGGGTCATTATAGGAGAGATTTTCCAAAACTGAATGGTAAGAAGAGAAATCAAAAGGAAAATGCAACAAACATTGTTGAAGGTGTGAACGAATCGGACGATAGTGAAAACAGTGATAGAGAAGATGTATTGTCCGCGAGTTCAGATTGTGAGAAAAACTCTTGGGTACTTGATACTAGCGTTACATATCACATGTGTAAGTTCAAGAAGTGGTTCAATACTTACAAGCCAATGCATGGAACTGTCTATGTAGTAAACAATCATTCATTGATTGTTGGTAGTATCGGTAACGTCAAAATCAGAATGTTTTTGTATTACAATTTAAACATTTTAGTAAGTTTTTGTTTTTATGTGGCGCTTTAAGCGTAATAATTGATTGTATTTGTTGGTCCACACGATGAACGACTGATGTGGCTTAGTGTGGCTCATTGTGTAGCTGATCTAAATAATATTCCTCAACTGTAATCGCGGAGAGGTCTGTTTGACCCATTGCGTGGCCCTAATAGGACTTGACTTAATAGTGAGCTCGCGTATATACGATATACAAGGTATGAATCTAATTGTGACCTTAACATAGCCTATAGGCATGGTGAATTAGCCCGATCGTATATAGAATCTATGATTTTGGCTCATTATGGCCCCTTGCATAGCCCGTAGGCGTAGTTACTGACCCGTTAACTGTATAAAAGGTTGGAGAGATGAATAAATACACGTTCTGGCGAAAGCATAAACAAGATATTAATGGAAGTTGTTACAGCTTAATGGATCGTTAAAAACCCCCAGCGCCATCAGGAGGGAAAAAGAGCGTATAATCTAGCTTTACAACTCAGACCTATATAACTTAAGTTGATTTACATTGCAATGATGCATTAAAGCATAACCCTCGGCATCCGCTAAATGATAGGCTCCGATGTATCCTTTTGATATTATTGTGTATGGTCCATCCCAGTTAGGCCCTAACTTTCCCGAGGCTTTATCTGTAGAGCCTTGGCACGTCATCTTCACTTATATTGAAACTACGGGGTTTAAGGCATGCATTGAAGTGACCTCTCACGGTGGCTTGATCCTCGTTGTAGGCTGCCACATGGTGGCTTGGTACTAAGACCTCATTAGGGACTACCGCTTCGCTATCATAGACTAAAACAAAAGGAGTATCATTGGTAGTTGTGCGCTAGGCCCACAATACTTCGGGAAATTTGTCCGACCACTTGCCTTTTGCTCATTCCAGCTTCTTTTTAAGATCCTGTAGAATTTTCATGTTAGTAACTTCCACCTGACCATTAGTCTGAGGGTAGTAAGGCGTGGAGAAATTCTGAATTTTCCTGAATCATTTGCAAAAAGTTGTGATTACAATATTTTAAAATTGGAGGACATTATCAGTCATCAAAATACAAGGTAGTCCAAATCTTGTGATAATCCGTGTGTGCACAAAATTGTATATCTCCTGAGCTCGAGTACGATGCAGTGGTTTTGCTTCTACCCACATCGAGAAATAATCGACCGCAATGACTAGAAATTGTCTTTTACCGGTTGTCATATGAAGGGGTCTCACTAGATTAATCTCTCATTTATCAAAAGGACAGGGAGCGGGTACACACTTCATTGGTTCACTCGGGATATGACATGTATTGGCAAATTGCTGGAACGGATGGCATGGTTGGACTAACTGTTCGGCATCGGTATCGGCAGCTAACTCTGGCCAGTAGTAGCCGACGAGTTGGAACCGCCAGATTAGACTTCGGTAACCGCAATGTGCTCATGCCTCTCCACTGTGCAGGTCATGCAGAACTGTGATTGCTTCTTCTTAGCTTAAACATCTAAGCAGGGGTCGGATAGTGATTTTCCGATACAAAACTCAATCTCAAACGCAATATTTGGTAGCCCGTGTTTGAAGCATTCGGCTGCATACTTCTCAATTGGGAGAATATTAGAGTTAAGGAAGAGTAAATAATGATGTCTCCAATCAACAACACCGATGATCGTATTTACTCCTTAACTTGTATGAATGAGTTATGTCGTAGGTAGTTTTCTACAATAACAAGTGGGATTATCTCCTATGGCTGCAGCCTTTGCTAAAGCATCTGCAGAGCTGATTTCCTTCATGGAACCTGTTCATATTGCACTTTCATAAATTTTGACTTACATTATTTGAGCACCGCCAAATAGCTCCTAATTCCTTCTTGTTTAGCGTCACAGATACCCTAGGCGGTTCATTACCAGCTACAAATCTTAACATACCTTGAGATTACATGCCCTACATATTTGTGTCAGCTTCATTCTGCAAAGCACCATTTCGTATACCGCCACGTTGTTAGAACTGGGAAGTTGAAATGAACCGCTTGTCGAATTTATTTTCCTATAGGGAAGTATAGAATAATACCTGCTCCTCCCCCTGACATATTGGATGCTCCATTAGTTTCCACTACCCATTCTGGTAGGTCAGGAACTAGTTGTTCATTGCACTAATCAAGAAATTTATCCCTTGGTGAAACAAACTCGGAGAGAAAATATGCTACAGTTTGTCCCTTGATTGCCATACGCGATTCAAGTTGTATATCATATTCTCCTAGCTCAATGCTCCATTTTGTTAATCTCCCCGATGCATCCGGCTTCTATAGAATAGATTTGAGAGGAAATGACGTTAAGATAATTACTGTATGACCCTAAACATAGCGGTGCATTTTATGCGCGGCTACGACCAATCCATAGTTTATACGTTTATTAACGTCTTGTTAGCATAATATACTTACATTGAAACCCTTCTTGCTCTCTTAGTAAGACCATACTGACCGGAAATTATGAAACCGAGAAACAGAGAAACAATGATTCTCCCGCACGTCTCGGTCCATTGAAACTTCTAAGCGTCTCGCAATACCTCAAAGAAGGGGTGACTTTTGTCAGATGCTTTTGAGAAGAAATGTGAGAGTGCTACTAGGCTCCCGGTAAGACACTGGATTGTTTTGATGTTGCGTGGTGATTCCATCCGGATAACCGCTTGTAATTGTACCGAGTCGGCCTCCATCCCCTTCTTGCTGACAACATACCCGAGTAACTTCCCTCACCGGACTCCGAATAAACATTTGGCTGGGTTGAGTTTGAAGTTATACTTGCGTAGAAGACCAAAAAATCTTCGCAGTAGGAGAGATGTTGCTCGGCTGTATGTGTCCTGACGATATTGTCATCGATATAGGTCTCCATATGTTGTCCCAAGTAGTCGAAAAATATGTGATTTATCAGCCGCTGATACGTTGACCCTGCATTCTTTAGCCCAAAGGGCATAACCATGTAGTAATAGAGCCCCTTTTCAGTCTGGAATGCAATGTGCTCCTCACCAACGGTGTCAAGTCGGATCTGCTTTTACCCATAATATGCGTCCATAAATGATATTTGAATCCCAAAGCTGAATCCAATAACTGGTCAATGCGAGGTAATGGGAAAGCTTCTTTTAGACAAGCTTTGTTCAAATCAGTGAAATTAACGCATATGCGTTATTGACCCATCCTTCTTCTTTACTAAGAATGGGTTTTCCAACCAAAGTGGGTACAGTGTTGATCGAATATGGCCGAGCGGAGAAAACTTCATCACTTCGGCTGAGATAGCCTCTTGTTTTTCCGTCGAGAAGGATATACGCTTCTGCAGCACTGGCTTCGCATAAGGATTGATGACCACTTTATGACAGATATTTGACGGATGAACGCCAGAAACATCACTGGTGTCGTACACGAATATATCCAAATTACTTTCTAATAGTTAATTAACGACTGCTTAAAAATAAATTGTAAATCATTACCTAAGCGAAACATTCGACCCATGGTGAGCACCTCATCGATTATGTATGGTGGTGCCTCTTCTGGTTGCTCTGCCTCCCTCAGATCAACCACGGGCTCGAGTGAGGTAGTTGCACGACCCTCGGTTTCTGCCCCCTTTCCCCCCACCAATTGATTTCTATCTCGAGGTTTAGCCGGATTTACTGTTACCGCAAAGCATAATCTCGTTGTGCGCTGATTTCTTCTGATTATTCCTACTATGTTTCCTACCGGATAATTAATGCACTATCTGAACGTGTATGGCGTAGCCTCCATTCGATTCAGCCATCATCTGCCAATTATTGCATGGTAAGAACTATGAGCATCCGATATCATGAACAAAGTTTTGAGCTCGCGTTTAGTCGCTTTGTAACTTGCCTTAACCATTAGTTCCACCTCGCCTACACACTGGGATACTTGTCCTTCATAATCGATATTTTTTGTTGAGTTGATTTGAAGGGTGGGATGTTCTTCATGCTATCGTAACTTCCTTTAAATATTGTATTAGCTGAGCTCTCTCTATCAACTAAGACCTTAGTTATCATAAATCCTACTATGTCAAGGTTGAACGTCAAAACATCTTCTTGGGGTGTGCTGACCCCGCCCAAGTCATCATCACTGGATATGATGTCGACTACGAGATTGTGATAGTTTTGATACGATGGAGTCTCCACCTTGCATACTTCCAGATATGACCGTCCCTTTTTGTTCGTCTTTCCTTCTTGCTTGTGCTCGGCGTTTCCACATGAAAATCGTGTAGAGTAAGAGGATTGTTCATCGATCTCAGGTATTTTATTGTTAGTTACTTACGATCGCCTCCTGGTGTCAAGATTCTAATCATTGATCAGTTCAGACTGTCCTCCAGCTATAGCGAACAACCACCGCTGCTTTCCTTTATCGTTTGGAGCATGGTTGCCAGCTTTTTCCTCGACGACTGGTTCCACTCCTCTCTTTCTCGGGTCTCCTATGGTAATCATGTCTTTGAATTTCTTCCCTTAGTTGCCAATACTCGTCGATCGGATGTCCATGATCCCCGTGGTATGAACAGAAAATAGCGATTCAAACGTTTGAAACCAGGCGCACTCATTACCCGTGGTGCCTAGTATTTTGTCTTTCCCTTAGTCCTGTCATAAATAACAGAGATTTTTTCAGTCAAGGGGGTGAACTTTCTAGATGAATTCTCATAGCATTGAGATTGACGTTTGGTATCTCGCCGAAGGGAATCATCGGTTCTTTTGCGCTATGAGACTCCTCCTTTAAGGTCGGTGGTATGTTGGTCGTGTGAATCTCATTTGAGGGTATCATCTACATGTATGAATATGTCTGCTCGGGCGAGAAGATCCCTCATTACCTCAAAAGGGAATCGTATCAGATCGGCGTACAACTCTATTTTCCTGTCCAGAACCCTGTTGAGCGAGGCCACAACCATGTGTTCTTGCAGGTCTGGTAGGGCATTCATGACATGGACGAAACGCCTGAGGTAACTTTTAAAGGATTCACCTCGTCTTTGGTAGAGGTCTATAATAGAATCGCGCTCGCGATTCGGTTCTTTGATGCTAACAAAATACTCCCTGAATGCTTTCCATAGGACAGAGAAGTCGTGGATGTACGCTTTGGGAATAATATTGTACCAATCCATGGCGTTTCCCTTAAGATTCATTGAAAGTGCTCGGCATAACATGGCGTCATCGAGATTTAACGCCATCATCATATTGCAAAACTGTTCGAGGTGCTTCTCTAGGTCGCTCCTCCCGTTATAGGCCTCCATCTGGAAAGGATCAAATTTTCGTGGCAATTAGGTGTCCAATATTTTTTATGCAAAAGCCAACTCTTTAGAGATATAATTCGACATTTGAGGCCTTACCTGATTTTAGTAAACGTCAGCTTCCTTTCTAGCCCGTTTAGAAGCGGTGCAGTGTATTTTCTTCCTCAGTTCAGTTTCTTTAGACCGCTTTCTACTTCCACTGTCGCCCTCTCTTTCTTTTGTGTTATCAAGCTTGGACAAGCAATCTCCCTTTTAATGCGGCTTGCATCGAGTCTAGAGGGATGATGAGCTCGGCTCGCCCCTTTTTCCTTATCAGTTAATGCATTGAGTGCGTCGTTCATCCCTGCTAGGGTTGCATGCATCGCCTGCTCTCGAGTGTCTTGCTCATACACTACCCTGAGCTGTTCCTGATGAAGATTTTGGAGTTGCTGCTTCAGTTTCCGGAAGGTTGGTGCTACCGTTAGATTCTTAACGAGGAATTCTAGCCTGACAAGGGTCATCACCAATCCGACAGGATTGATCTTTGGTCCCGTGGCAGTTTTTGGCTGTATAACTGTTGGGACAAGTTCCATAGGTGCATTTGGAGATGTAACCGGGCTTCCAACCGTTGGTTGGGATGGGATTTTTTGTGTCAAATCTTACCGGCCGATTTGCTCCAACTCTCTGATCTATAGCTGCCTCGCTCGATTCTGCGTTCTCTCTCTCAAGCCCTAGCCTAGATACTACCATGGTTTGATTACTTTTTAATTTTTTTTAGCATTTCCACATACGACGCCAAATTTGTTACAGGGAATAACAAAGTGAAACTGTCAAGTAGTAAATTATATTTCCAAAGAAGAGAAAAATAACATTCATCCGAGTTCTATCCCCTTATTTATAGTTCCTTTAATGGTTATTCCCCATTATTCCACTACTTAACAGTATTAATCACACGTCCTAATTAAATTTATATCATGGAACCAATATTAAAGGCCATTATATAAATGGTTTGACTTTCATTCTTCCATCGTGGTCCATAAGCTGTTATATCGACTATCATTCATTATACGAGGCGCTCGGTCGTCTTTACTTGCTTACTACCTTGGGTGCTCGTCTAACCTTCTTCTTTTTTATAGTGCTTGATCAGCCTGATTGTCTTCGTATGACTTTGCCTTACCCTCTTTCCTGCTTGACGAAGTCTACCAAATGAATGGTTCGACTTTATTTCTAACTGCATTATATCCACCGCCATCTAGGATATTGTTCTATTCGGCTCAGTTATCTGTGTCTTTTATTTTTTGTGGTGATTAGCCCCTTATCATGTATTGAATTTGTGATGGTGAATATGACTATCGAAGAGATTTCGATGAATTGATTATTTATGGGTTAGATGAACTTGGAAACTCAGGAGAACTCTAATTGGGATTGAAATTATCGCAAATATTAGTATGGGTTAAATTGAAGATAATTGTCTATTACCCTTACAGCTTTGTACTCAACAACCCTCTCACTGATACACAAGTAAGCGTAAAATCCAAAAATAGTTTTTTAGTAGCTGTGGATTTTTTCATAAACTAAAACGAAGAAGAATTTTCAAATTAGTTCATAAAATTTGAATGGTGGTTGTGAAATATGAATTTTTTTGCCAAGGTAGCCAAAAAATTGAGTTCTTAGGTGAAAGTAGCTAAGGATTCTCTCAGGAAAAAGTTGTTTTCTATCACTAAAAGGTATATGTGAAACACAAATAATTGGTGAGAGAAGTATTTATAAAGGAAATGAGAGGGAGAGAATGGTTAGAGAAGTGGAAGAGATGGTGATGATTATTGTGTAGAAAGATGTAATATCAAACGGTTGCTTATAAGAAAGTAATATGACACCTGTTAGCTATCAGACCTAATGACAGGCCTAGTGGCTCATTGCATGTGTACTAGACCATTCCAAACGTTTTTAACCGTTATGAAAATGCCAATTCATGATTCTACGTATGAATATTTGAAACGTGAACAAATGCTCAAACTATATTCGAGGGAAATGTGTGTACGAGTTCATTCAAAGAGGACAAGAATATGACTAAACAATTTATATTCGAGGAAAATATGAATATTTTTTCATTCGAGGATAACAAGTCATTGAGACAAATTTTTTTGGCAAGAAGATGAGAATGTCTAATCCTAGGCAAATTAGATTTTGGCAAGAAACAATTTTCGTCTACCATGATTTCCGACGATTACTAGTTTCACTGACCTTCATAAGAACTAGGCGGGCAACTAATAAGGATATGAAATATTGAGGGCCTAAATATAATACAATAAACTTTATATGTGATAACTTATATAGTTGAAAGATAATATTTAAACTACTTGTAAATATAGGGGGTAAAGGGTAATATACCCCTTTGTATAACGAATTCTGTTATACTAAGTCTTATACGCCTATATATATAGACTGAGGCAATGAATAAAGGGTGACGCTTTCTGATTAAACTGAGCTTATTTTCTATTTTACTTTCTCTTTACAACTAACCACTTTCTTTACTTTCTTTCTCAAGAAACTAGATTCATATTCAACGCCTTTAGCTGAAATCGAACGTCTAACTTAGTAATTAAATAGTGATCAATAAAGATTTTTTTGCATTTGCAGGACCACTATTATCGCAAGCTCATGGAATCAAATCTATCATCCAAACGATCAACACATGAGATGAATAAAGAGATGAAATTACACAAAGAATACAACACAATAGATACAAAAGAGAAGCTCGTGAATACGAGAATGACTATAAAAGAGCACAAAAGAGAGAAAAATAGAACTCAGATCGATAGTCTAGTGATAGGGATCGAAGGTGATGAAAGCGCCGCAGGAACAAAAAAAAGGAACATGAATCCAGCATCTAACTACTAAATAACGGAATTGAATAAATCCAAACGAATGGTGAAAAAAGAAAAAGAAAACCCGAAAAATACATAAATAAAAAATTCATGAAGAGTATTGCATATCGAAACAATATCGCGATACATTGTACCACCACCATTGATATAAGCTAAAATTTCAAAACCAAAATAACTTAAAAAAATAAAAGGAATAGATAATGAAAATTGACAAAAATAATAATGGTCAATAAAATTGTTTCGCCAATATATAAATACTAAAAAATAACTTGCTGAAGGAAAAATAAATCTCATATGCATCTAGACATACAAGAAGTCTAGAAAGTAAATACTGTTTATTGACAAACAAAAAAATAACTATCAATACCGCAACGTAAAAATGTTATAAAAAATGTGCTAAAGCATAGTATGTCAATAGAAGATCCCTAAAAAAGTAAAAATAAATATGTCAATAAAAACGCTAAAAATAACAAAGTGTTTTATATGCATAAAAATTACTTTGAAGAGAAAGCTAAATGCGTTTCGAACAACCTAGTTTTATCAAACCGACAAAAGAGGATAAAAAATACGGATAAGTAAAAGCTAATCCATAGAAATAAACTACATTTATTTAAAAAGAATGAGATCGGATCCATACTCTGCTCAACCCTATTAAAAAGAATGCAAAAGTTAAAAGATGTATTAATAAGAATAATATCATTCGGAAACTGCACCTAAAGAGCGTTATAATCAAATTTTATCCGGAACGAGCATCAATGAGGAAATTTATAACAAATTTATGTTATCAAAATTAACATATTGAAATTTATTTTCAATAACAAGTTACTTCAGCACAATAAAATGCATGGCTGACAAAGAAAACCATCAAACGTATACACAATGTTCTTTGGACCACATTAAATTGGCAAATACAAAGTATTCATACATTATTATGAAAGCACATAAAAATGAAAATTTCCCCGATATATTCATCATTCACCATAATCTATAGCCTTCTCTAAAGGGGAAATTGATCGTACGAGTTGAACATAAAATCGACTTAACCATAGTAAAAGAACAAAAATTAAACGAATGTGGCATGAGGGAATTGGTACTTACAATTAGCACTCCATAAAAATTTTATAGATCCCTTACCACTCTCAACCTCGGTGGCCCAATTTCCTTGAATATAGAAAAATATATTTTTGATATCATTGGGAAGAACCTTAATTATCCATGCAAAACAAGAAATAGCAACATAAAAAAAAGTATTCTCCTCCCGATTCGAAAATTTAATTGCGATTGAAGAATACTTAACAATAAAACATCCAAATAGTTTTCTTGAAAACATAATAGTTAAAAGAAATAAGAGCCAAAATTGAGAGCGAGAGTTTCCTCTTGTTTGGGAAATGGAAGGTGACGTCCTTAGAGATACACCAATCCTCAAACTTAAAGAAACTTTTGGTTCTCGGATGATAGTATAAAAGAAGGCATTACCATGTCAAATTTGAAACTTTTGGTTCTCGGATGATAGTATGAAAGAAGGCATTACCATGTCAAATTTTTTCTCCTTGTTAAAGCCATAATCAGTGATGAAAAGAGACAGAGAAGAGTATGAAAAGATATCTAATAATATAAAAATATAGTAGGAAAGAGAAGGAGTATTCGACCCAAATAAAATATTGTAAATTTCAACCTTGATTTTTGTCTAAATCAACGATATGATAGATGTCAAAGCAAATACGGTTTCTATCGGAAAAAAGCGATGACGAAATAAGCTCAACGAATAAACACGTGTAACAGAGAACATATCACTATCATCTCTAAAAAAAATTAGATTCCATTTGTCTAACTTAAATATAAAATTGAATTAGATCCTCCAAATCTAAGCGTATAATTATGTTAGGTGCGACCAAAGTCCCACATCCCACATCGGTTAAACATGGGAAGAAAGATCAGTATATAAGTTAAGAATACATCTCCATTAGTGTGAGGCCTTTTGGTAGTGGACCAAAAGCAAAGCCGTGCGGGCCAGTGGGCCCAAAGCGGACAATATCACACTATTCCGGAGATCCGGAGGAGGTTAATGGAAAAAAAAATCTAAAATATTAATTTCTTAAGATTTCAAAGTCACGAAAGAATCAACTCCATCGAACAAAAGTTATGTTAAGTGTATAATTACTTAGAAATAAAAACAAGTACTAACAATGCACAATATATTAAATATATTATGATTCCATTCAAAATTACAATTCACCAACAACGACAATAATTTGCTTCAGACGAGTATATAGAGATAACATATATATATATATATATAGATTTTAACTTTAGTTTTTAAGAAAGATTAAATGGTCTATTTATAAATATAACAAAAAAGGGATAAATTCCTTTAAAAACATATTCGCTTCCTCATCCTTCATTCAATATTCGTGGGGCTACTAAAATACCTATGTGACTGCGTTCAGAGGAAATTATCAACGATTTGGTATAAAGATCCTAACATTATCTTTGGAAACCTCAACAATTTGATATCTGAATACGAACGACCTGATAGACAGTTTGAATCATTAGATGGAGATGAAGATGATGAAAAAAATGGAAATAGTGATGAAGCTATCAATGAAACTCCTTTTCTAGATATTGTTGATAAAGAAAAAGTTGACGAGGTGATCACTAATGAAGCTCCTTCTGTTAAAAAACAAAAAATGGAAAGAAAAAATAACAAAGTATCTCGCAACAAATTACCTCCGCCTCAACAAATTTCTAAAGAAAATGTTGACAAGGTGGTTACATAATTAGATCTCCTTTTTTCCCGAAATGTTTATATGGGGTAAACATCACCTAACTACTCTCACTTTATAATGTGAAGTAAAGAAGATCAAAGAGGTAAATACATCAAGACGTTAAAGAACAATGTGATTAACACTTGTATAAATTTCATATAATGTATTATACTTGCTCTCTAGTTATGTTTCTCATATTCACTTTCTCTTTTCACCCACTTTTAAAATGAGCCATTAACTTCTTATATAGTAGTCTTGATTTGGTAGAGTCCTAGGTTGGTGTCTCCTTATTGGTGCAGTCTTTATTTATTTTTCAAGTGCTTTATCAAATGAATATACATACCTTTGGTTGTTGCGTAATATAATGCCACATGTTTTATCCATATGTTATCAGACACGATTTCCATACATCTCGGACTTGTCATTCATACTGTCAGTGGTGCTGGAAGAGAGGAGACACGTTGATGGTAAGAATAAACAATAGACACGGGTGACTCTGAATGATAAAGGTCTCTGAGGTGTGCAATTATGTAATTGATACTTACCCAAATGGCCATGTCCTTCCTAGTCGCGTAACGTTACGCGACAAGAATTTATCTACCAGTCGTGTAATGGGGACCGACCAGTCACTTCAAGACCTAGCCACTTGGCCATATCCTTCATATTCACACAATACATCACATTCAGGTATTATTATACATGGTCACATAGAGTTACGAAACCATGCATGTTGGGGCCTGTAAAACTGGTTAGGTTCTTTCTGGTTTCACAACATTGTGTCACCATAATATGTCAATCTTAGTCGTGCAACATTGCCCAACTAGGTCTTAATGGCATGGTCTCGCAACGTTTCCTGACCATGTATTGTGGATCATGATCATGTAATATTGCATGACCTAGCAATTGGAGATTTGTCCATTAGCCAAGTTCTTTATGCACGTCGATTATTGCATGATTATGTGTTTTGGGGGTTTTGACTCTATAAATATTAAGGTCTTTGCTAGCTTGTCTACCTATGATTTATTTGTATTGTATAAGGAACCCCATCCCATCCCTTCCTCCCACTTTGGTGCTTCATGTCGAGTTGACGATTTCTCATTTTCTGTGTTGGATAATTTTTTATTATTACTTTTATTATTTTTACCACGTGTCACTTGGAGAACAAATCTCTAGCTTTATAAATGGTTTACCACTCTATTGTTTTACCTTTACCAAATCACTACTCGCTAAAATTTTACTTTTTATCTCTAGAAGGTTGCTTTCCTATATTTAACGTTGATAACTGGTGTGGCTAGTTTCGTGCTTTGTCTTATTTTTTTAAGGGTCTACACTTTTCACTTTTAAGTCTAGTTTGTTCATGGAAGAAATGTTTTTGGGGGTAATATTCCTAAGCGACCAGTAATGCAGTTGAGAGTGAAAGAGGTAGCAACAATAGTGCGAGCTGCTCTAGGTTTGACTATGGGAGGCCCCCACTATAGAAGAGCCTAATTATCCCTAGGACATTTATGTTTGTGTCCCCATTCAGGAGGGTATTCCTTTGTGTGCTAATAAATGGGGCTTATGTTGGGACCCTAATGGTTTCCCCACTTGTACATGACCAATTCGACGGTTGACGAGATTTTTTAGGAAACAACATCCTTGAATTATGTCAAGACTCATCTTCACGTCCGTCCCCATTAGACCATCTTCGTGTTAAAAAAAACCCTTTTTTTTGGCCTCCGACTATCGTTGGATTCGTTAATGTCTGACTATTTTTCATAGGAGAACCTTATGTCGAGCCAACTACAACCTACGGGGTGGTGCATCCTAAATTTCTTACGGGTGTTGTGCAGCCTTAGAGAGGTACACAATTATATCCCATTATTTACCTCATTCTGTTATTCTTAAGCATCCGAGTCGTTCCCTCTTTTACCATTTTGAGAAACGTCCAACCATGGTGAGGGGCTTGCATTAATCCAACATAAGACTTGTTTATTTTTCATGATTAGGCATTAGTCGTCCACCTCTAGTGGCTTTAGTCTCTCGTTCTTTCTTATGCCTCATATTCATTGAATTAGGGGACGTTAGCCTTGTGTTTATTTGTCTTTTATTCATATTTGAATATCATCTTTTTTACTTTTACATCTAGATGTGCCAAGGCTCTTTAGACGAAGGATTTTTAATATCGATACCATCTTTATTTTCTCACCATAGTCGACGACTAAAACTTTGATCAAGCTAATCTACACCGTCATTTGTGTACATCTATAAGCATGGAGATTTCATTAACTCTTGTGTTTGAAACAAGCTATCCCTTATGTCGAGCTGTTAAGCCAAATTTATGTGCAAGATCACTAAACCCTCCCAAGGCCTTGGGTCAAGTCGACACCAAATAATACGCAACTAATGATGCAAAAGGTAAGAATATTAAGATGTTTATTGAAGATGTTGTTTATTACCAAAATACTTATAACTATCTAGGGGGTAATTTAGTAATATTTATTGAGTAATATAATGGATGATCTACATGTGTGCTACGTTACATGGGAGGATTGAATCATTGTAACAAGGTTTGATTAATTTGATTAATAAAGTTACTATTGATGTTTCTTAGTTTTATCTTTTGAGTATTCTCTCAAGAAAGAAAAATCTCTCATCATTTTGGTCCCATCTGCGGAAACTTTTCTTCAAATTATTTTGTTTCTTTCCAAATTGTAGATGATTAGATCAAGAGTATATCAAATATTATTTGAAAGAAATATTTGTATATCTACAACAGTAGACTCTATAATTGTTGTTTAAAATATGCAATTCTTTCTAGCAATAACATTAAGAGTGCCATAGGCGAGAATTTTAAGTAAAAAAGGAAATTTGACCCTAAAAACATCAAGTAATTTAATAAAAAATCCAACATAATCGGATACAGTGATGGATACAAGAACTGCTAAGATTTCACGAGCGGCATCTAAGGATAATAGAACACATTCTGTATTTTATAACTTAGATGTGTAATTAGATGAATTAAGAATTAAACAATGAAAATTGAATCTATTAATAAATAAGAAAGATAAAAAAGTCAAAATCATAAAAATTTAATGATTAAAATTTTACAATTCATTACTGAAAAAAATACTAAAAGAGATAATAATAATTTAATTGAGGCGTGGGATGAAAATAAACTATTTCGTGAGAAATAAGTTCATTTTAAGGAAGGAGAAAGTGGAAATAAAATTTACGAATAAAGTAATTAAAAATCATAAAAAGGAGCAAGGATAAACGAAGGGAAAGATGTTAGAAGAAAATTTGAGAAAGAAATATAAGACTAGGAGTATCAATGTACACTTTAGTCGAGTCTCCGTTAACACAAAGGATTTTAGAAAGAAAGATACAAAAAAATATTGATCCCTACATAATGAAAAAGTATGATTGGACGACAGATCAAGAGCATCACCTTGAACAATTTCAAAAAATTATGTTACAATATAATCCAAATAATATCATATTATGTCGGGCCTTTTCTATAACATTCAAAGGAATTTATTTGGCATGGTTTAAAAATGTCTCGCAAGATAAATTGATAGTTTTGAATAATTATGGATTTCATGATGGCATTAGTTTGTTGCCCATAAAGCTTTAAAACGTAAGAGAGTTATATTATGATGTTATTTCAGAAAGGTAAATAATATTTAAGTGATTATGTTCAAAGGTTTATAAGTGATATGACTACATTGAAAGGTTGTAATGAGAATCTAGTGTTAGCGGCGTTTAAAAAAGGTTTACCCTAGTAATAAAATTATATAAAATAAATTAATAAAGTTTACTAAATGATGTATGTGAGATCTTTTGGTAAGAACAGAAATGTATATTAAGGTGAAATATACAAAAACAATGACGAAAAATGAAAATAATGCTAAAGAAACAAACGAAGATTTCGTGTAAAAGAAAAGGATTTTAGGTGTCACAAGGAATCAATGGTTATATTGTGTTCTTCCTATTATAACAAAAGACACCGGTAGTTTACTCAATTGAACAAAATTTTGGCAGACATATATGATAAGAAGAGGGGTCAAATCAATTATCGAACTCCTAATATCATGTTAAAAGCAATCAAAGAACAAAATCGTCGGTATTATTGTGCATATCACAATGATCATAACCATTCTACTAGAGATTGTTTTCAATTGACAGATAAAATTTAAAGGTTAATTAATAATAGAGAATGATTAGATTTAATTAAATGAAAGAAAGGAGAAAAAAGAGAGAAAAGACGAATGGAGGAATTCTAAACAGACAAAAGAAAGAAAAACGACAAGAATAATGCATTATTTTCTGAGGTGATATATCATCAAAAGCGATTAAGGCGTCTATGAATAGACATATCAAGGATTTGGAAGTTCATCCAACTGATGAGTCATTTCTCTATTTACATAAGAACCCAACGCTGGTTTTTATTAATGATGATTTACAGGGTCACACAATGCCTCGTGAAGATGTTTTAGTAGTAACCCTTATGATAGATGAAATTATAGTAAGAAATATAATGGTTGATACTAGAAGTTCAACTAATCTATTTGTTAATGTAAACTATGATCAAATGATAAGGATTAAACCATTTAAAAGGACTAATAGAAATCTATTTAGTTTCACTAGTCAGTCAACTAAGTTTGTGGAGAAAGTTAATTTTTAATGTATCCGTCGGGAAATGAGAAATAGAAAAGTTGTGGATACGATGTTTACGATTTTTAATGCTTAAATTTCTTATAATATTATTTTAGGACAACCCTGGTTAGACAATATGGAGGTAGTAGCATCGTCTTATCACAAGTGTATTAAGTACATGACCAATGAAAGAGTTGGAATAATGAGTAGAAGTCAACAAACGGATATGGAATGTTATTCTTTATCTTTGGCAGAAATATAAAATATAAAGACACAATATTGACGAAGATTTTTAGGGGTTGTACCTACCGAAAAAAAATATTATGAACTTTTAAATGTTGACATAGTAGAATCAAACTAGAACTGGTAACAATTGTCTAGTAAAAAATAAAATATTTTGGTTATAAGTTAAAAAAGTAATAAGTATAAGTTGTAAGTGGTTAAAGTTAATTTAAAATATTTAAGTTTTGGTTTGGTAAAACGTGGTAATCATTGTCAAGTGATAAAATAAAAAATATTTACTTGGAAGATATTTGTTAGGAGTACTTTGAAATGTTTTAACAAATTGATCTATATTTTTTTAGCAATAAATTTACCTTCTCTTGATATATTGTGAGTAACTTAATGATCATCTGTAGTAATTTATAGTATACGAGCTGTAATTAAGAATCATTTTACAAGAAATATTGTATGAATATTGATTACTAACTATTTGTTTCACAATTTCTAAAATATCATAAAAAACCTAGATTTAGAAATGATCTCTTAATAAATTATTAAATGAGAAAGGTGTGAGGAAGGTAAAACGATCAATTGGTAGATGGAGGCATAAAAAAACCTTAGTAAATGATGTCGGGAAAAAAAGGCGTATAAGAAAATGTCATTAAATGCTTAAAAAAATAAACTAAGTGATGGTAAGAGTTATTCACTTGAAGATGTAAGATATTTATTCTGACGGATAATAATTTGTATATAATAAAGAATTGTCAACTGAAAAATCTAATAGGTTAGGCAATCAATCAAAACGAATATGGTTATAAGACAATTCTAACTGAAATGTTTAAGAGGTCAAGTTAAGGTTGTAAAGGCCATATTGTAAAGACCTTAAAATGCGGTCATGGTTATAATCCAAGTCTAGCTTTAAAAACAACACCAGGCATTCGAATCAAAACATATAAAGCTATGAGCCAAGTCCATCTGAAAAGATAAGAGTCATACTACTTTTCTAATATATTTAAGAGGTCGTGATATTTTTTTAACCATAATTTTTTAGAACAATGAGGCTAAAAAATTAGTTTTTGAAAAGGTCAACACAAAATTATAATTGATATTCGGTAATTAATCAAACTGGATTTTAATAAACTAACAATAATTAGTATTACTTCAAAAGAGAGTATTATTTAAATAAATTATAATAAAAATAATACCGACATAGAACAATCAGTTATTTTTTTTGAAGAGTGTTACAAATATTTAATGCATGGAAAGTAAATAACTGTATAACAGTTATGTGAAAGTTAAGTTATGAGTTTAATAATAAAAGTTAAGTTATGAAAAAATATAAATATATTCCATAAAGATGTTGTTTTAACGAGAAAAATTAAATATTTAAGTTAAATATGCATAGAAATTAATAGATGACTAGTTATAGAGTAAGTACAAAACTTGAAGGTGATTCATAAAGGTCAAACAAAAAAAGTGAATAGAAGTTAGCTAGTAAAAGTTTTTAAATAATTAAAACATTACACACAAAAAAGATGGAAATTTTCTCCATGGGAGACTAATTATTGGATTTCTCTAATTTCTGAGTAGGATAGTCATTAGTATTTAATGAGTTGTTGTCTTCTTTTGTATTTGCGTCATATTAAATAACAATAGTTTCTTCAAAGTTAGTAGCATTAATATGAAAGGATGTCTAAAAATGATTTAACGATATATGGATCTACGACAAATATATTGATAGTTTTAGAAAGATGATTCCAATAAAGTCCTATAAAGACCCTTTATAGCTTATTACGATCAAGTATTTGTTTTAATATTGGTAATTATCGTTTTTTAAGTTTCTTAGCATTGTCCATAATTCTTCTACTCAACTTTTCTTTAAATCTTCTTAGCGACAAAATGATGATCATGTCTAAAGCTTTTCATTTAATTTTTAAGCCTCTAGTTTTGTTTCTCCAATTGTTTGTTGATAATTTGAATATATTTTTTTGTTAACAAACTTTGTTTCATAATTCTCTTATTTGTTTTTCATTTTATTTTAGTTCCCTCTAGTCCAAAAGATTATCTCGCGAGATAATCTCTTGTTAAAAATTTTGTTAAGGTGGCGACCAAAGTCCCACATCCCACATTGGTTAAACATGGGAAGGATCAGTGGTATATAAGTAAGAACATATCTCAACTAGTATGAGGCCTTTTGATAGTGGACCAAATGCAAAGCCGTGAGGGTCTTCAGGTGCCAAAGCGGACAATATCATACTAGTGTTGAGATCGGTTGTGTTCTTACTTATATACGGTGGAGGAATATGCGGACCAGACCCCCATATTCCCAACACATGGTTTCAGAGCGTTAGGCCCAGACTTAATGCAATGGTGGTGAAATTCTCGGAGGTCGAACATGAAGAAGTTAGACGCCACGCTCAATGTGATCTGCTCTAGAGATCTTAGTTCGGAGTGCCTGTGTCTCATCAAGCAGGTGGTACTTGATTAGAGTGTGACACTAAGGAATAAGATAGTGTGGTCTAATAGGAGGTGAGTAGTAATATCCGTAGTGCCTCTATGGTCAGGTAGTCTTCCAACCTGATTAGAGTGGGCGGATGAAAGTCAATTGAAAGAAGGCTAATGTGGTACTTTGTTCGAGAGGAGGAATTGTTAAGGTGGCGACCAAAGTCCCACATCCTACATCGGTTAAACATGGGAAGGATCAATGGTATATAAGTAAGAACATATCTCAACTAGTATGAGGCCTTTTGATAGTGGACCAAATACAAAGCCATGAGGGCCTTGGGGTGCCAAAGCGGAGAATATCATACTAGTGTTTAGATCGGTTGTGTTCATACTTATATACGGAGGAGGAATATGCGGACCGGACCCCCATATTCCCAACAGTTTTAATTTCCATTCTCCAAATTTAAGAGGTGGTATCACTTGATCATTCAAAACTTTTAAGTCGTCGGGAGAAACTTTTTGCCGGCATGTAGTTGCAATTGAGTAAGGTCTGATAGAATTATACAAAAATAATTAATAATTATGGATTAATAGTGAGAATAAAGATTAATCAACTCAATAAAATATTATAACTTCAACTGAAGTTCGATTTGACGTTGAACACGTTGTATGTTCGGAATATTAGAAGAATAATGTTACAGGTGTTAAAGACAGCGAGGTCAACGAATGACCAAGAATTTGATGTCATAATTCATATAAAAAAGAGATTATTATTATTAAAGTTTAAATAAGATAAAAATATGTAAGTAAAATCAGTATTTAAAATAAAAATAAAAATAATTACGCAATTCCAGAGATGTAGGAAGAATGTTGGAGCGGGCAGGAAATAAGTTTAGGAAATAAGTTTGTATATCCTTCAAAAGAAGTAGTATTAATAAAAAAGGCGTGAGTGGTTTTAATCTGCTTATTTTTAATGGTTATGTTGCCTTTTGAAGAATCCGTAGGAGTAGTATAGTGTTTTTTTCTAAAATTTAGTTAGCAAATGTTTTGGGTTTATTTTCTTCATTCTGATCATCAGTTTATGAGTCCAAGTCAGATTCTTCTACAAAAACGTTTGAGAATATGTTGGTATGTTCATCTTCTATTTCAAGGATTTCCTTGACTGGATCCATGAGAAGTACAATTGTCCAAAAATATATAAAATTTCTTATAAAAAAAGTTTGTCAATTTCAAAATATATTTACACAACAAACATTTTTATAGTAAAATATTATAGTTTCTTGACATCTACCGCCATAAGCGTATCATGTAAAACACAATAATAATTTAGTCACACCCAAGTATTTGGGAAAGAAGTTATGATAAAATGATTTACCTAATATGAAAGATACTAGGAAGATAAGACGATGATGAATTGTTTGATGAAGAAATCGAAAGTCGATAGATATGAAAGTAGAAAAAGAAAGTGTGAATGTATAAGAAAAAAAGATATGAAAGAGAACGGAGGTATTATATAGGAAAATATTTTGTGTTTATTCATTTATTTTTGTAAAAATATATAATTTAATATTGATAGGACGTATATCTTTGGAACTAAGTTAATAGAAATGTCAAAATAATTCGAATGAAAATTTAGATTATCATTTGAATGACATTTTAGACTGAAAAATAAAATTACGTAGTGCCTCATGACTAAGAAGTACGCCTTCTATAATGGACCAATAATCTCCTAAACTTGAATCCGGCCCATTACCAAATAAGTTATTAATACTCAAAACTTTGACCCAACCCATGACCGAAGCTCCTACTATAAGTACCCTAAGAAAACTCATTAATGAGGAGAGATACATAATTGATTACGCTTAATATCCAAACTAACTGAATTATCTCACTACTAACTACTAAAACAATAAATATTTTAACCCACTACCTAAAAGACCCTTTAGCATATTTTCACCTTACAAGATGTACCCTTTAACATATTTTTACCACATCAGATTGGCGACCATAATGCGACCGAGGGCACTCAGATAACTAAAACCAAAACTTTAAATGATTTTCGAACTCAATTTGGAAATAGATAATGAAATAGAAGTCGACGTGCCCCTAGTAAATTAAAGAGATCCAGGTCGGAGAAGGACATGTGAGAGCTTCATCTGAAAATGATGAATGTGAGGAAAAAACCTAATTACGAGATGATCTTGCTGAACTACAAAAAGAAATTGAAGCAATAAAAATTCATAGACAAGATGAAAGGGATTTGGTGGTGCTAGAAGATAATCCTTCCAATTATTTAAAAAAAACCTTTGATGGATAATTCACCTATAAACCATCAAATCTCTAGAAAAGTGCCTCGTGTTGAAAATGACTCTAGCTCTTCGGAGTCTAGTAAAAGTTTGTCTTCGTTGGCAGATATATCATTGCCCTCGTCAAGTAGAGACTTCTATCAAAAAAATAAGAAAGATAAACATCGAGATAACTGTCAGGGTAAGAGAATTGCTAGTCGGGGTAAGAAGTTGAAAGATCATGATACTTCGAGAAATAAGCTTCGAAAAAATAGGAAAACCGATTATCGGGGAAAAATCAAGGGGTCGACAAATCATAGTATAGACCAGCTATTGAGTGTCATATTTTTCATTTGATCCAAACTGTGTTTATTTGTTGATTCTGGCAAGATCCATCAATTGAGTCAGGGGCGTAATTAGAGGCAATCATCACTGCCAGCAAATATTTTATCTGGACACCTCCCTAGATGCCTAGATGTCTCCAAAATGGGAAGGTACAATGTAAGTAAAGATCCAAACAATCACTTAGAACAATTCAAGAATTTTATGACACGTTTTGGACGGCCTTCCAAAGGTAGTTCGTGTGAAGCAGAGAATTAAAAGGAAATGGTGACACAATAATTCATTATCATCATCTGGCTTCAGAACGTTTAAATGAATATTGCAGTCATTTCGTAAACACTAAAAATGGGTTGGATGATTGTTACGAACATGTGGCCATAGATTCTCTCAGGCAAGGGTTATTATCTGGATACTTAGCTTATACAGTTACTAGAAAAAACGAAGAAACTTGGGGTGGATTATTGAATCAGGTTGGAAACAAATTATTGTAGAAGAAACTAAGCTATTAAGGAAACCTCGACAAAATAGACCACTTATAATTACTTCACAGTAGCAAGTTGGTAGTCAATCTCATGTTTATCCCAATGTTCCTCCTCGAGAATTTGTTCAAGTTTCCAGCCGATCCAAGTCGAACCAATATCAGCAGTCCAGGCCAAGAGGAAATCAATGGGTTCAACCTGGTTATTTTACAAAGTTAATTGAAATATGGCAATAGTCTATGATACGAGCAAAGGTTGGGTACATTTTGGGAGACCTTTACCTATCTAAACACCAAAATAAAACCGAAACACTCGCTTTTGTAAATATCATGAGGATACGGGGCACGATACTAAAGATTGTATAGCTTTGAAACAAGATATTCAGTTGTTAATTGACTATTGTAAATTAACAACCTTCATAAAAACGCAAGGTATGAATATGGCCTAAAGTTCGAATAAGCCAGGATCTAACACTGGCAAACAATAAGCATCTGTATCGAATGTTTGAAGGTCATCTACAGAACATAAGTTTCCAAAAAAGAACAAGTCATGATAATCACAGAACATATTGATGAACCGTTCGATGTAGATTCTGAATATCTGGATCTGAATCCTGATCGAGGTCGTGCAAATACAGTGAGTGGAAGCAATCGTAGGGTTTCCCGTGTATGCCAACTTTTTGAATCATTAATAATATTTAGAGGGGATACAATAACAACACCTTCGAATTGTTCTAGAAAGAGACACGTAAACGCTTTGAATGTTCAATTAAAAGGAAATATTTTGACTCACTTGTATCAAGGCCCCTCATCGTTCATATTTTTTGACGAAGATGATCTGAGGGACATTTTCGTACCACATGAAGATGTTATAGTAATAGGGGCATCTATCGAAGGTACAGAAATCTGAAGGATCCTTATCGACATCGTTAGCTCAGCCAATGTATTAATTCTATCTGCCTATAAACAAAATCAAGAACCCTGCTGTGATTCAACCTTCAAACCGAAATATTATAATGTTCATATGAAATTTTGCAGATGTAATTGAAGAAATCGAAGGAAAGGAAATCCTTGGCAAAAGACCTTTCCAGAAAACGGTCAGAATATTGTTTGTGGTGGTAAATTATCCAACTTATTATAACACTATTTTTGACAGGTCTTGGCTCTCAAGGATGCATTCTGTTGCATCCATTGTTCATTAATGTTTAAAATATGATATTGGAAGTTAGGTAAGAGTAGTTCAAAATAATCAGAAAGTAGCCAAAGGATGTTATGTCACAACACTTGCCTCGAAAACTCTTAACCGTCTAGTTGCTAAACCAAAATCACAATTACTAGAGTCCTCATTGGATTATAATCATATAGATGATCCAAGAGAGATTCCTAGTACAGTTATTCCTATTGAAGAAGTAGAAATTCTTAATTTAGCTAATGGGAATAATGTTAGAATTGGGTCGAAGTTATCGATAAAACTGAAAGAAGAATTGTTGATCTTCCTGTTTAAATATCAACATGTGTTTTCTTGGTGTAGTACAGCTGTAACAAATGTGCCAGATGATGTTATTTGTCACAAGTTATCACTAAGATATGATGTCTGCCTTGTGATTCAAAGAAGAAGGGTATTTTCTAAAGAAAAATGTGAAGTAATTTGCAAACAAATAGACCAATTAACCAAAGTATGCCATATTAGGGAGTCATAATTACTTTTATGGATAGAAAACCCGGTGATGGTAAAGAAGGAAAACGGCCAATGGAGAATGTGCGTTGAACCGACCTATATAGGGTTTGTCCTAAAGACCCATTTCTATTGCGTCAGATAGATTAGCTGGTGGACTCCACATCCGGTAACAAGTTATTATCTTTCATGGATGATTTTCTCGGATAACCAGATCCAAATGGATATGAAGGATCAAGATCATACTACATTCATCACTGACTAGGGGCTGCATTGCTACAAGGTAATGTCTTTCGGTTTAAAAAATGTTGAAGCCACTTATCAGCATTTGGTGAATAAGACATTTACCAATCAAATCGGTAGAAACGTAGACATATACCTCGATGATATGATGGTTAAAACCATTAAGGAAGAGGATCATTTTTCCGATCTCAAAGAAACTTTCTTCAAGCTTGTGGTCATTAATTTAAAATTGAATTCAGAAAACTTTATTTTCAGTGTATGATCTGGGAAATTCTTAGGCTATATTATTTATGAAAATAGAATTCAATTGGGTCTGACACAATTAGATGCCTTGTTAGCCCCCCCCCCCCTTCTCATGTCTACAAAAGAAGTTCAAGTGTTAACGTTAAGATTAACAGCCTTGAATTGATTTGTGTTGAGATCATCAGATAAATTTTCACAATTCTTTCAAGTATTAAAAAATGTCAATGAATTCAACTGGTCTCCGAACTGCGACCGAGCGTTTGTAGAAATAAATAAACATTTATCTTTCCCCAAAACTTTGTTTAAACCAATGGAGGGGGAAAGACTTTATATATATTTGGATGTTTCGGGTCATATTGTAAGTGTTGTGTTAGTTTGAGAAGTTGATAATTATCCTAATCCCGTGTAGTACATTAGCAAAACCTTGCCAAGTGCATAAAAAGGTAATTAAAAATTAGAAAAAAAATAGATTTGGCTTTCCTTATCGCAACTAGATATATCAGATCGACTAATGAATCATAGTTCGAACTTCTTTTCCTCTGAAAAGTATGCTACAGAGACCAGATATATCAGATCGAATGATGAATTTGTCTATTGAGTTTGGGGATTTCAATATTGATTTCGCTCCTCCAACATTAATATAGGGGCAAGTGGTAACAGATGTTTTGGTTAAATTCCATTCAGATCGACCATACTTGGAAGACCCTACCAGTTTAGCAGAAAAAGAATGGGTGGTTCGGATAGATGGATGTGGGGCTGGAATATGTTTAGTTTCCCCTTTTGCGTTCAATCTACCAGGATATTGGTTTGAGTTTCAAAGCTTCAAATAAAGAAGCTGATATGAAGCAGTTATCGCTAGTTTAAGACTTGCTTAAATATATGGGGGGAAATCGATTCATAGTTGCTAATACATCAGGTTCAATGCTTCTCTGAAACAAGAAAGGGGAAATTAGTCAAATATCTTCAAGTATTAAAGGAGGTATCATCGTACTTTGAAAATGTAAGGTGTGAGCATGTACCCAGGGCTAAAAATTCGATGGCTTATTCTTTGGCCATCGTTGCGTATGCCAAATCCTATCCATGGATCTTGATACAAGATTGTCATTCGATAATAATGGCTTTTCTAATGGAGAATACATTTGTTGAAGAAAATTGTCATATTTCAACTATTGCAATCTTGGATTGGAGGTATGAAATTCAAACCTTCATTACTAGAGATATCATTTATGACAACAAAAGTTTAGTTAAGAAGTTAAAAGTTAAGGCACATGGGTTTTTGGTTCTGGGAGAAATTTTGTATAAAAACTACTTTAGTATAACGTTACTCTGATGCCTTAGGTCTAAAGAATCTCAAGCCATTTTGTCTGAATTGCATGATGGAAAAGGTTCAACCCACTGCGGTTATAAAGCTTTGACTATAAGCATTTTTTTATCATGATATTACTGGCTTTCCATCATCGCATATGCCACGTAGTTGGTTAAAAGATGTGATCTCTGTCAAAATTTTAGAAATAAAATTCATGTCCAGTTGTTCCAATGGAAAACATATCCAATATATGACGTCGATTCGGAATACCTACAGGTATTACAACGGATAATGGTGCTCAGTTTCACAACAAAGAGATATAAGTCTTATGTGCCTTAAGAGGGATCCGATCTTGAGCGTTACCTCAAATTATGGGGACATAACAAGGATACCATCTTCTTCTCACCGGGTTATATGCATCCGTAAGCTATCTTTAATACCTATGATACCGCTCGACTTATCACTAGAACCAAATTATCTCGCCATGCATGCATTAGAATATCCAAGGAACACCATCAGGCTATCCGTCAAACCCAACACATGGGTGCCAGAAGCATGACATACTTGGTTGCCTCATGATATTCCACGGTACCCAAAGGAGTATGTCCATTCAAATTCTAGATTCCCACGATTGAGAAGTGGAAATGATCAGGGTTCCGGCATGCTTATCCATATGTGGAGGATTCTATGACTATTTTAAGAATGAACAACCTCACGTATAATTTTGAGATGTTACAATATAGACAAGTATTTGTAATAACCATAAAATAGACAGGTACTGCGAAAACGGATATTTGGAGCACCACATCCAGTTGTTCAACAATGAGATGTTGAAAATATAGAGCTGATGATGGGATAAAGTGCTTATACTTTGCCATGCTGATCAAAATAAGCGCAATGCGGTGGTTTAACAGTCTTCCGAAAGGAGCATAAAAACTACAAGATGCTTCGAACAACATTCAAGAATCACTTCGTAGTTTCTAAGGAAAAATAAATGAGATATAGTTTACATAATTTGTTGTAAGCAGAGAACAATCAAAGTTTGAGGTAGTACATCAACCATTTTATCAAAAAAAAAGTCCCAAATATAAGATTGCCATGATCTGGTAGTCATAACAAAATTCAGGCATAGAATCTGAGAAGGAACATTAATCGGACGCCACAATGACAAAAAGATGCTGAAATTTAGAGATCTATTAGCTCACTTTAAATGATACATAAATTTTTCATATGAAAGAAGGTAGGAGACACGAAAAATTCCCATGTCGACCAGCAAACCCGATATTATGGCACAGGTTAGCACAATAGATTATACGCAAAAGAATAACAACACGTAGAGTTCAGATAGGCCAAGGTTTAAACAATCCCAACGATACAAAGAAAAGTCAAGAGTCAACTACAGTGTTGGCAATATGAAGAGAACAAAATTACCATAAAGAGGGCCGACATAGCAAGAAATAGGTACGCAAACATGATTAAGATAGTATGTCAAGGGCATACATTCTCACACTTTTACAAAATCCGATATTCGAGCATGCCCTTCTTCATAAAGTGATGCAATGCTAATAATATTATAGTTGGCATGAGTAGAGATCAAGAAGGTGATGATTGACATTTGTAGTTCGACAAACACCCTGTATAGAGAAACGTATGAGATAAGTAGAATAGCCTCAGTGCTAATCACAAGCCAATCTGAACTGTCTTCACCACATAAAATGCAACTATCTAAGAAGAGTTAACTCTAGACAAAGCTCTCGGGAAGAAAGAATTCAGAAAAATGTATAATTTATTTCATGGTGGTAGATGTTTTTCATAAAATATTATATTATGCCAATTATGGCTCGATAAGATGCATGTGGTAGTTTATATGATCCACCAACTTTTAAGATATCTTATAAATGGAAAAATGGTCACGATCAAAAGAAATTAGAAAACATCAATGAAATGATATATAAATCCATAGCTCTTAAAGTGTAGAACCACAAAGTAAAGTGGTCGTGTTGGAGGGAGTCAATGACCCTAGAGAAGGACCTCGACTGGTACAACCGGTAGGAAAAAGTAGAATAAGTAATCATGGAGCCAAGGAATATGTTGAAGATTGGTTGAGATATCCCAATTAATGTTTAGGTATACAATTTTTAAATTTTTTAAAGAATAACTTAGACATGTTTGCATGGAGTATGCATGGCGTAACTGGAGTCTCAACAGAATTCCTTTGATCACTTAAACGTTAATAATTTATTTAGGTCAATAATAAAAAAATATCTTACTACCAACAAAATACATATATGATTGTTGCTGATATAAACAGATTGACGGTGATAAAAAATGTACGAGAGTCCAATTATCAAATATGGAAAACTAATCTTGTGTTAGCCAAAACAAAGATAAAAAAATGAAGAATGTGTGTAAATTTCATGGACTTAAAAAAGCATGTCCAAAAAACCCCTTCCCACTATCTATAATTGACCAACTTGTAGATGCAACATAAGGAAATAAGATGTTATCCTTTATAGATTCTTTCATGTGATATAATTATATACGAATGAAAGAAGATGACTAGGAATACATAGCGTTCATCATTGAAAGAGTTAAAACTGATGGAAGAAGTAGCAATCAAGGCTAGAGAGTAGAAGTTCAGCTTACATATTTTAACATAGGATATCCTAAACCATTCTCGAATGTTTAATTTCTAGTATATAATAGTATGAAGCTACTATCACAAAAATTCAACTACTAAATATTTGTAGAGAAAAAACGTACAACTTTTAATTGACTCCTAGTTAGTGGTTAATTAAGTATCTGGGTAGGATGAGGCCAGGAAGGAGAATATAACAAAATACTTGAAGGAATCACAAAATTCATTTTTTATTTGAGCATGTCGAATTCAAGCAAGTACCAAAAGCCAAAATCTCAGCAGCAGCTGGCATATTCGCACCATCATCCTGTGCATCCTCGGCACCATGAATAATACTCCCAAAAAAAACCTTCCATCACACTACCAAAACACTTCTTCTCGACCTTCACATTTGAAGATATGATGGAAATGAAAAGGGAAGAAGAGGAATAATATTAGCGAACACCAATTAGGAAGTATCTAACATAAGGATTATTACATCAAGGCAAAAAGATGCAAGAAATAAAAAAGAGTTCAACAAGATTTATTTGGACGACATATACATTATTGCTCAAATATTATTATTAGTCAACAATTATGCAAGATGCAAATAAAAAAGTCAAGCAATATGACATGTGTCAGTTATTCGTCAACTTAATACAAGTCTCAGATGTAATAATGGATACAATAACCAAGGTAATCCCCTTTGATAGATGGGTTTTGGATATTGTGGAACCATTGTTGATGGCTCCAAGAGGAAGAAGATTTACAATATTTTTCGTAGATTACTTCTCAAAGTAAGTACAAAAACTAAAATTAGAACATCACGAATTTATAGATAATTTTTTTTTGAAATTGAGTATATATTACATGTATATAATTTCCAGACTTATCACTACAAATCATGAGAATGAGTTCTAGAATGGTAGCTAAACACTTAGAATATCCACAAATGAAGTTCCATTTTTATGGTTTAAGGAATGGAATAAGTAGTGACACCATAAAAATGCCATCCATCCCATAGGATAACAACAAAGAAGAAAACAATTACCATGACCGAATAGAAATAATACACTTAATTGAAGAAAAAATAATCAAAGCACACATTCGGTCACAATTTACAAGGCACGGATGAAGAGTATGTGCAATTCAAGAGTTTAGTTTAGAATTTTTGAACCGTGAGACATTATTCTACAAAGTATTTCCTAACATATAAAATAAAATAGGCTCAAAGAAATTTCTCAAATTGGGAAGGACCATTCACAATCAAAGTTAAAAATAAAGCAATGAACTTACACTTTCCTAGATGACAAGGGAAATCTAGTCTGGTATCCCTGGAATATAGAGCATCTAAAACTCTACTTTAGCCTTACAGACTAAACATCTTATAACTTATAACTATTTTAAAACATATTTACTAAACCATGAAGATGTACTCTTTCTTATTTTGGTGGCGCAAGAAAGTCTTCAGGAGGCATTCGACATTAAGAAAACATTTTTATCCCAAAAAACAACTATAATTTATTATTTACATTACAAAACACAACTTAAAATGATAAAGTCTAACATGTCAAGGCAATTTTTCCTTTCTGGAAATAATAAGACTTATAAAAACCTACAAATAAGCAAAAATAACTCCTTAAGAAATAAAGTGCTTCAAATAGAACACTTATAAAAGGAATAAGTAATGCGCCTCATATGTTAAAAATCATCATTAACCAATAAATAATTCGATAAAGAAAATAAATCTTAACAAAATCTATAATAACATATACTTTGGATTACCAAGAGTCAATCCTTAAAAATATAAGCTCAATTTGCTTTAAAAATAGGAGAACCCTAACAGAGATTCATGCACCCTAACTATACTTGGAAAAGGTTAGAGAACTTCAATAAAAACAATTTTCGACCGATTGAAATTAATCTATCAATAGAAAAAATAGAGAATACAAAATGTGTTTCAAACACATAGACTCATCCGAAAATAATTACGAAACGAATACTCATAAAAATTAGTGATGCTAAAAATAAAATAACTACTAATACTTGGAAAAATATAATAATGAATATCATATAGAAAAATATGCAAATAATTTTAAAAAAAAAGTGATAAACACTTGTATTAATTTTGTATATTGGATTACAATTTCTCTCTATTTTTCTTTTTACTATTCACTCTAGTTTTCAGCCACCTTACAACTGAGACATCAATTCATTATATAGTTGTCTTAATTGTTTAAAATCTTAAGTAGGTGGCTCTTTACTCGTGCAGTATTTTCTACTTTTCCATTCACTTTATCAGACGAAGTACGTC
Source organism: Limnanthes douglasii subsp. nivea (assembly GCA_036936605.1). NCBI lineage: Eukaryota > Viridiplantae > Streptophyta > Magnoliopsida > Brassicales > Limnanthaceae > Limnanthes > Limnanthes douglasii. Next base: position 134,063,741 of record JAUPFV010000003.1, on the reverse strand, counting down.
CTTGTGGTTGTTGCATAGTATAATATCAGATATTTTATCGGTATATAGTGAGACACAGTTACCTTACATGTTGGGCGTGACATCCATACTACTAGTGGCATGAGATGAGCTTCGTTGATTAGTTGGGACTCGGCCTAAGGCCAAATTCTTCTTGGCCATATGTTGCTCCACCACCCTATGATGGCGTGTATGGTCTCACATATAGTTTTTCAATAGAGGCTGAAAAGAAAATTAGCACCAATCAAACAAAATAAATGAAAAATCTAAGAAAAAAAACCTACGGTTAGAGGACCAACTCCTACTGAGCAGAGGCTTTGCATAACTAAATCTAACCTCTTAATTACCATAGATGAAAATAAACTTTTCTTTCGGTATTTCGTTTAAAAATATGAATATGACGGGATGGGAACAAGTATAGCTAAAGATGTAATTCATGATTTCCTACTTCGTTCATTTCCAATACTCAACGAATTTGATGTTTTAAATTTTATACTTAAATCTGACGGGCCGGATAACGTCTGTGGGTAACCAGTAACAGTTTATTAAGTTATAAAAATAATAATAATAACTATCGAATAAAGAGTTAATGCATTTATAAAATAATCATAACAGGCGAAATATAAAGTCTCCAACTTAATAATAAAATAAAAAATTTAATAAAAAATCTATAAAAACATATTTATTATTTAGGATTTCATATATACTAAAAAATTAGCTATATATAATAATATTTTATAAATACATAAATTATAGTTTAATATGATTAAATTAACTTTTGATCTATTTATAATTTTAAAATGGGAGACTTACTAATAAAGACTGATTCAACAAACCTATTACGGATAAAGACCTAAAAACTTTAAGGGATTATATACCTTAAATATCCTTTTATATAAAATATAGTAACCAATTTTTCTTTTTTTGTTTATTTTATTTTATTTTTTAAAGTTCTGTATTTTTTAAACCATAATTCGGAAAAAGAGTCCGAAAATATCATTGGTTTTGTTTTTTTAAGACGAACAAAACTAGTACCATTCATGATATGTTTTGAATTTTTTTAAAAAACTTATATTTTACACACGTTTCTTAGTTTTATGGTTTTGCATCTAGTGACTGGTTTTGCATCTATCAAAATAAAAAAGGTTTCGCGTCTATCAAAACAAAGAGGTTTCTTATCTAGCAAAATGAAGAAGGTTTCGCGTCAATCAAAATAAAAAAGGTTTAGCATCGTCCAAAATAAAGAAGGTTTCGCATCTATCAAAATTAAGAATGTTTTGCATCTAGCAAAATAAAGAAGGTTTTGCATCTAGCAAAATAAAGAAGGTTTTGCATCTAGCACAACAAAACAGGTTTCACATCTATCATAACGAAGAAGGTTTCGCATCTTCTTCGCGAAACCCTTAAAAAATTTAAGACTTTAAAAGTTTGTATCTTTTAAACCGTAACTAGAAAAAAAATCTGAAATACCGTTGGTTTTGTTTTTTTAAGACGAACAAACTAGTACCAATCATGATATGTTATGAATTACAAGAAAAAAAATAGACCAACTAAAGTTTCGCATCTATCAAAAACATGTTTTTTGCATCTACCATTGAAGAAGAATTACACGTTTCACAACTCTCAGTACGTACATATACAAAAGTTTCACATCTTCTTCCCTGAGCCATTTTACTCGACACCAAAATCTCATAAACTCAAAATAGATTAAAATCGACGAAAAACTAACTGAAATTCAACAAATAAACTACATTAGCAATGTAAAAACCTTATAAATACCAAGAATCAGAAACAAAAACATATCTCAAGTACTTCTAGTATTCCGAAATCAAAATTCGACTTACCACACACAAATCCATTTTTCTAAACATATATCCAAAATCAAACTTCGAAATCAACTAAAAACATATGAAAACAAAAGAAAAACAAGAAAATTGAGTAAAAAAAATGAAGAATCGCCTAACATTAGAGCTGTCTATTCACTATAGAGATAAAAAGAAAATTGGGGGGAAAAGGTGAAGTATGGGTCTAAAAGCCTTTTATATAAATGAACAAGGGTATTTAAGAAATTAGTGGGTCTTCAATAGTAAATATTTAACTAAAACGGGTCTTTCACGGAGAATAATGAAAATACGGATCTTAAATGGATAATAGTTTGGGTTTTGGGTCTTAAATGGTACTTTACCCTTTTTAAATTTATTTAATTTAAAATTTTAAATGAGTTAAATAAAAATAATCTAATATAAATATTAATCAAATATAAACAATGACAAAATAATTAACAACAAGATTATAAACTATTAAGAACTAAATATAATCACATTAGAATATAATTTAGGGCTTTATAAAATAATAATATAGTATGTATTAATTATAAATGTTAAAAGAGCGTGTATATGATGGAACAAGTTTGGGTTGGGTATATGTCGAATAATCTTTTAAACCTGTAACTCTCAAACTTGGCGGGTAATATATTTTAAAACACACCGTCTGTCATATAAAAAAAATAAAATTATAGGTATCCTAGTTCATAGGATCGGTTCGGGTTGGATATCCACGAGTTCATAAAAACATATTATTCTTAAGTTAATTGTAATTAGAGATAAATAACAATTTGGAGAAACATTTTATTGGGAAACCTCGTTCCTCAAAAAACCTAATTTTAACATCCTGAGAGATAGATAAATTTACAAGATTCTCGTTACACTCATCATATAGAAGATATCGATAAACCTTTCCAAAAACACTCTCTTCGAGAATTTGATAACGCAACATGGCTCACGACGGGAGTATCTTAGAGAGACAAAAGGCCACCTAAAGGACCATCACTTACAAGAATAAATATTATTACCAGCAAGATCAGAAAGAATAAGATGAAAAAAAAGAACAACAATAGGTGATAACTTTTCTTTCTTAACCTTAATTGTATTTGTTTTGAGGATGAGGACAAACTAAACCGCAAGAGGAACCAGCACCGTTTGAATAACTAATGTGATTGTTCTATATTTCAGAAGCTCCATTACTTAATGTTTTTCTACCCATTTAAAAAAATATATTAAACTTTGACAATAGAATAGAACCTAGTTAAAATAATGTAAGAATGAAAAGAAAAGCGAAAAAAAAATTAAGAAGGCAAAAATTGACGTATATATAAGCAAAATTAAAAAACAATGACTCGTGGTTGAGTTCAATCTAAAGAGTAATGAAAGGTTGGGATTATAAAAGATGAAATAGATCTAGGTGCATTCTTAAAACATACAATTTCTTGCACTCGTCAACCAACCGTTGTCACGAAATTGTATATTTACTTAGCCTTAATCTGAACTTGGACCAAACTATCCATATCAGCTTCAGCCGAATAAAAAATATAGATATTCGGAAAGGTCAGGCTAGAAATAAGACATATTTTGATAGATCTTAAACCGCTAGATTTTATATCCAATTGATAAATGTCACACCTAATTTTAGATCATTTTACCCTTTTGAGAAAATCTAGGTATAAAAAGGTTTGATAAATCTCTCACCATTTTTTTCCTCTTTTTCTTTCTCTCTCTAGAAACTCTCAAGCACACTGTAGGACCCATTTCAAAAGCACGATTTTTGAAGAATCTAAAGTCAAGAAAGCGTAAAGGTAAACGATACAAACATCATGGTGTAATTTTTTTTAGATTTCGTTGGGTCTAAACTGTTGAATCTCGGTTTTTTAGTTTTTTAGGTTTGGATTTCAAAAGTTCGATTTTTGCATGATTTTAGGTGTTGTTTTGTTAGATTAGTGTTGTATTCTTGTTAGTTTTGCTAGGATCTATGTTTTTGTGTTTGATTTTGTGTGAAATGAGGGTGCTTTGGTTTGTTTCTAGTTTTGGGTTTCGTTGCTGTTGGTAGCACAATCGTGCTACCAGTTTGGATCTGGTCGCACGATCGTGCGACCAAGACAACATTTCGTCGCATGAGACGGGGTGTACATTGCCGTCTCATGCGACAGACAGCTTAAGTTTTCGCATGCGATAGACAGCTTAAGCTGTCTCATGCGACAGACAGCTTAAGCTGTCTCATGCGACAGACAGCTTAAGTTGTCTCATGTGAATCAATGCATTTTATGTTAGCTTATTTGGTGTTTTCTCACTAATACATATTTTTTTTATGTTGTCTGTACAGGATGGGACGGATCAAGACGAAAGTTAAAAATCCGTTCAAGAAAATGAGGGCACGTGAGGCGGAAGTGGCGGCATAGGATAGAGTTTTTCCCGAGCCCGATGATGTACAGGCAGGTCCCAGCGAGGGACATGCTCCTGGTACGCGTAGTAGACGACATCTTCGTCGTCATGTCGACTATATTCCTATTGCTGATGGTAGCACAGGGGCAGTTTCTACTTCGCAGCCACCTGACTTCTGTTACGATGACGATGCAGATGCACCGGATTATATGGAGGACGATGCACCTCACGCACCAGAGGCAACATCCCACGCACCCGAGGGTGAGGATCAGGATTTTTTGTCGGTGCTGCCGGATGTCCCGGCTCTTTTTCCGGATGACACCCAGCACAAGGCTTTCAACGTCTATCACGGAGATGTAAGTATTACGTGTTCGATACATATGTTTATAATTATTGTTTTGTTACGAATTTACGTGTTTGATACATATTGCAGGATAAGGTCACCCTGCGATGCTTCGCTATGTACGACAGTCTCCGGAGATGGGACCTTACACAGCAGAGCAGGGTACAGGAAAGGGTGATGGAGACTATATTTGGCCCGCTAGTCGATGCACTCACCCGCTGGCATACCAACCTCCATTTGGTGGAGGCATTCTTAGAGCGGTGGCATGAGGAGACTTCTTCATTCCATTTCTCGTTCGGGGAGATGACAGTCACCTTGGACGATGTCCACGTCATCACTGGATTACCGGTTGTACGTAGGTCCTTTGATGCTCTACCTTTTGACTCTGAGGTTGAGAGGCTTCGTACTTATGCTGGCATGCTAGGTGTGCGATCATCTGAATTGAGTAAAAACCTTAGGAATGCTAGTAGTGTGAACATTGGGTGGCTACGTAGTACTTGTAGTGGTTCTAAGTATAGTGATAGGAAGATCACGGATGAGGGTTTAGATCATGCCACCCGTGCCTACATTCTGGATTTATTAGGTACCACTATATGTGCGAACAAAACCGGAAACAACATTCCTTTAGATTACCTCCAGTTCGTGAACCAATACAAGAGTATGCATATGTACAACTGGGGTCAGTTGGTTTTAGCACAGCTGTACCACTCCCTTAGTCAGGGATCTCTCCATGGTACGGGAGGAATTTGCGGGTTTACAGGGATGCTCGAGTCGTGGATTTTTGCACACTTTGTTCAGCTCCGAGCTCCACTGTTTTGCGATTACGACATATCCATGCCCCATATGTGCCGACATGCGCCGCATAAGATTGGTGTCTCTCATGATGTGCGCAGGCAGATGAGACACGCACTTTCGACGTGCACAGAGGCAAATGTAAGTCATATTCGTTCATTTTAATTATAAGTACTTTTACTAATATAAATGGCTAAGTTGTTATTTTTTTTATTTACACGTCATGTTCCTTCCCTTCATACACTTGCGGGACCATTATCCGTTCCAGCGGGTAACTTGGGTTGAGTTGACGCTTAAGTCGTTTGACGTGGTTGTGCCGTACTACCCAGACCGTGTCACTCGACAGATGGGGTACGTACAGCTGATTCCTAAGGATATACGCCCTCCTAAGTCGAAAAAATCAGGAAAGAAGATGGTCAGTAGCTTAACATGGGACGGGAACTTGTGGAGGGATTGGGATAACCACGTGTACACTCCTGATGGCACGGTGTACCGTGGTAGTGGAGAGAGTGCTGACCCGATGTACTACATTTGGGTGAAGAAGAGGCTGTGGTACATTGTCAGCAGTTCTGCGCTAGAGAGAGGTCCTCGGTTGGAGCCGCAGGGTGGTGCTGACTTTTCAGGATACAAGCAGATTGCTAGGTTTGCTCCATCGATACCGACTATGGAGCACGAGGATCTTGTACAGACCGCCCTTCATATGTGCAGGATCGCTGAGAGGTATCGACGACACTGATTATTACTCTCAGCATACCTTTGTTAGACTTTTGGACATCAACACTATATTTTGTAACCGATTTATTTTATGACTGCTTTTATTTTTTGTATTTTAATTTATTGTATGCTTGCTTTGAATTTATCATGTTTATGGGTTCAATTTCATTTCAATTAGAGTTAGAGCTTCTACCATTGAAACAGACACTCATACAAACTCACACTAAAACACAAATACAAACTCACACTCAAACACAAAACAGAAATAGACACTCATACGTAAATTGAAACACACACTCATACTTAAACTGACATACAAACTCACACTCAAACAGAAATACACACTCATACTTAAAATGAAACACAGACTCATACTAAAACGGAAGCACACACTCATACTTATCTATCAGGCAAGTTCCATTTCATCAACTTCCTTTTTTCTTTCGCATCTTTGTAGCCACTGATTTCCTATAGCCGGATGTCAATAATGTCAGAGCGGACCGTATCAAGATGGTCCTCTGTTATATAATCCGTCACTTGACAGTTGAACCGGTTACCCGCAACACGACGTTCCAATTCGGTTAGGCCAGAAACTAGATGTCGACGGGATGTGACCAGGGCTGACCACCTAGCTCGCATTTCATTAACACGCCTTGAAATATTAGGCGGCTGAACACCGTCCCTTCCATACAGGAAGTACATCTGGCATACTAATGCCTCGCAGTACCTTTTACCACCCTCTGGAATGTGCATATTACCAACTTCAACTGATGCCCTCATCAAATACTGATCTTCCAACTCAGTCCATGAACACATTTTTCAGCTTGATTTATCAACTAATTTACAATTTAATGTGAATAAAGCTTCTATTTATAGACGGATCGGTAACAAAAACATTCGAATGAAAACGTAACACGTGTAAAGTAAGAAACCCAAAACTCCCGCTCATTCTCATAAACCAAAAACTCCCGCTCATTCTCAAAAATCAAAAACTCCCTCTCATTCTCGAAAATTCAAAAACTCCCGCTTATTCTCAAAAATAAAAAACTCCCTCTCATTCTCGAAAATTCAAAAAATCCCGCTCATTCTAAAAAATCAAAACTCCCTCTTATTCTCAAAAATTCAAAAACTCCCGCTCATTCTCATAATTCAAAAAATCCCGCTCATTCTAGAAACAAAAAAAGTCCCACCTAAATTCACTTCACTATATAAAGGGACTACAAAACCGTTTACATTCATATAATCTTCTCAAACATAAAAAGTTCAACAAATGGAGTTTACTCCCCATGAAGACTACCATTTGCTTCAGCCGGTGAAGATTGCCCGCCGAGAGATGGGGGGAGATACTAGTGATGCTTTTTTTGATCGAGTGCTTTGTAAGATGTACTACGGCTACGGCCGTTTACAAACCGGAGGTCTCCTCGTGGGCAACCGTGAGCAAATCAAGTAGAGGTACTTTTTTTGTCAACCGCTCCAGCGTTTGTTGTTTTTTCCATATAAAATTAAGCAAGAAGCGGCCGCCGTCTTCAACATGACGGTGGTAGACTACATCACTAGGGATATGGTAGCGTATCTTCAAGATAGGATTACGGAAAGGGAGGAGGGGGTTGATTCTGACGAAAACTTGGGATATGACTTCGATGATTGAGCATTTTTGTTGTTGGCATTTCATTGTTTAATTATTTTCTTATGTTTGGTTAAGTTAAAGTGTTAACTTGTTGTTTTCCTCTTTATGTATTTCCTTCAAGTGTACTTGTTGTTTTCCTGTTTATGTACTTTCTTCAAGTGAACTTGTTGTTTTTCCCTCTTTTAATGGTATTTTATTCAAACAAATGTATACACAGCGTCGCATGCAACCAGGTCCAAAGAAAGTCGCATTTTGGGCCTGCGATATAAGCCCTCCGTCTGAAAAACAGGGCCAATATTTACGCCTACCGTCGCATGCGACCAGGCCCAAAGAGGGTCGCATGCGACCAGGCCCAAATAGAGTCGCATTTTCGGCATGCGATGTAAACCCCCTGTCTGAAAAAAAGGGCCAAAACTTATGCCTACCGTCGCATGCAATTTATTGCAAACAGCTTCGCATTTTTGGCATGCGATGTAAGCCCTTTGTCTGAAAAAACACGGCCAATATTTATGCCTACCGTCGCATGCGATTTGATGCAAAGAGAGTCGCATTTTTGGCATGCGATGTAAGCCCCTTGTCTGAAAAAACGGGGCCAATATTTATGCCTACCTTCGCATGCGACCAGACCCAAAGAGAGTCGCATGCGAAAGGTGTTATTTTAGAACCATGAAACTAACACGTTTAAAAAAATAGCAACTACAATACATCAAACGCTGGTAGGGATTTTCCTACTATATTATATCAAAATTACATAACTATGTTACATGAAATGTTAGGCAAACTAACTTAAAATGTTGTACAAGAACATTTCAAATGTCGTCTCTAGTCAAATCTGTTACATGTGGTTTTTCGTTCAAGTTGATTTTCCTTGCGGGCATTATCTGTGTGAATTTGTTCAACCGCCGGTAGTAGGGATGTGCCCAATGATTCGCTTCTTCGGTTGCATAAGCGGCCCAACGAGGGTATAATGGAGGCAACGGTCCATCGGGTGGAGTGGTAATCTACAAGATAAAAAAATAAACGAATGCATTAGTAATGATAGCGTAAGAAATTTTGATTGGATACGAAATATACTTACATTAACAAAGTGACATCCATGCACGAAAGCTATCTCAACTTCTATGATCGTTGAATTGTTGACGGGTGGCTTTCCACGGATTTGTAGATACGTTAACGAGGCTGCTTGCGATACATGGTATACCATGCATTGATACCTTGTCGCGATGACTAGTCCAATGTCCGGAAATATCATCTAATAGTGGCTTCTAGGATTGGGCTTGAAGTAATCTAACATTTGTATCAAATCGTCAAACACCTTCTCTTAACCATATACATCCAACCAACATGCACGGTTGTCCCGCAACTTCTTCAACAACTCGCGTCTAACATCCTCCCATCTATCTTCGTCGTTGTATATTGAATGCGCTACGGAACGATATCCGCATTGTCCGTCCGGAAGAACGTCAACTAATTTTAAAATATAAGTGTGTAGAAAGGGCGGGATGCAGTCCGGATATAACGTTGACTTCCCATCCTTAACAATTTTCTTAGGCCTTCCAACTTTCTTTTTTGCTAATGGAGGTTTGGGTGGTACGTGGGAACCACTTTGGATGAGGCCGTGCTCCCTAATGTGTTTACGGGTGTACTACATACCGAGTTAGCCGGAGTACTAGCACTAGCGGTTTGTTCAATGGGATATTCCCATGAACTAGGGTTCCGTTTAGTCGATTTATCAACGCCTCACTTTGGTCTACCCTTAGCTTTAACCGCTTCTTTAGGATCTTGAATATGACTTGTCTCGGGCCTCAATATTTGCATTACCCTATTGATTATGTGGTCTTGTTGGTCGAGGCGGAAACTACGAGTGGAGTTGTAATTAAGGAAAGTTTTTTTTGCAATTCCTCTTCGCGAGAGCTAGGATCCCTATGCACAATATCTAATCTTTTCCAAAAGATATCCACATCTTCTAAAGGGATGAACCTACCATCTTTAGCTATAAACGCAATTTCACATGCACAAGGTAAACCATGCGTTTTCCTAAGGAAACAACCTCCACATGCTACCCGATCTACTCCTATATTGCGAGCACGTACAATAGCAACCATCAGTATCTTTAGCCCCGCATGTGACACATGACCTTTAAGATTTTTCGTCAAAACACTATCAAAGCCGGGAATTGTTCTAAACTTACTTCGCTCGAATGATTCGACGATACCCGCATGCAGCTTCGTTAACAAGTTATGAACTTTTTCCCAAAAAGTCTCAAAGTTGTATTGATTCGTCCCAAGATATTTGTTTAGGGACGAGTGAGCACCCTCCACCCTACATGGTAAAAGTAATAAATTATCAACTTATTTGAAACTAGATAAAATAACTCAACGAAAAATAGGATAAACGGACTAACCTATTTGTAGTTGTTTGGCCATAATGCTTAATCGTGTTCGTTCGGTACGCAATGAACTTGTCACCATATTTTGTTATCCGCGAGTCCATAACGTACGCAAAACACTCTGGTTTAGATGCAAACATCTCCTTCAGTGTATCCAGATTCTTTTGGTAACTCTCAAACGTGTTTGCCTCCGTAACGTAGCCGTAAAATTCAACAAATTGTTTCGCTACCGCATCATCGTGCAATATCTTCCGAACCGCCCCAAGAATATTCTTACTAATGTGCCACGTGCATAACAAGTGGTGCGTTTCGGGAAATATTTTATCGACCCCACGCATGAGAGCTAACTCCCGATCGGTAACAATAATGGATGGAAATGCGCACACGCTATCCATCATCAAACCACGAAGAGTTTCCAAAGCCCATATGTAGTTTCCAATCTTCTCTCCGCTCATAAATACGTACGCAACGGTAAATGTAATGGAAGTGGACGTTAAACTGACAACCTCTAATAACGACATCTTATACCTAGTCGTCTTGTACGTACAATCCAAGAATAACACGTTCGGGAATGTACGTAATAAGTCTGCGCTAGTAGGATGTGCGAAGAAAAAGGTAGTGATCACTTTTGAATCATCTTTCAAACGCTCCCACGTCGAGTATCTATTCTCCTTCAACTTCGTCAAAAGATATTGCATTTGCGTTTGTCCACCGTGCTCAACATCCCGATGTTTTTTGCGGCAATTGTAGATTGCACGCATGTTTGAAATGTTCTCTGGATATTGGTACTTCAAACCACTATATATCTCCCTAGGGCGCGAACTGAGGTGAGGCAAACTACGAACTAGTTCCTTTTCATCCAGTTTTAGCCTACAAGCGCGGGAATGACCGTCTAGGCGAACGTAGGGTTCATGATTGTGAATGCCGTTTATCACCTCCAAACGCCATTTCATGGCTAGTACGTCGATCGGATGACCTTTTAGCGCAAACGGACAATTACATTTCTTCGTGGATGTCTTCCTCTTTTTCAAAGTTTCCGGTTTTTCCTTTGATACGTATACACCGTATCACTCGCAAACGTACTCTAACCTAGGAGTCCTTCCCCATTTCCCGCTATCGTAGAGTTTTCTTATTGTGACAAACTTGATCTTCTTTGATTCAATGTCCACAAAAGCATCCAATTCGTCTTTAGTAAATAATCTATCCGTGTTGAATATTTTACTGTAATCGGCATCCATAAATGGTGGCTGGGCAGGTTCCTCCTGCAAAATATACAATTGAAAATTATGAGTTTATATAACACTGTTGTCGCACGAGACATGTCTTAAGTGCCGTCGCACGAGACATGTCTCTAGTGCGGTCGCATGAGACGCGCTTCTGTCTTTGTCTCGCGCGACGGATATGGGTACCGTGTCGCACGATCGTGCGATGACGAAGCTGTTCGTCGCACGAACAGCGTGCGACACGACTGAAAACCGAAATACAGGGTTTCGGTTCTTATCTCCATCCGGTAAGCTTCCTCCTCGTCTAGTAAGTCTTCCAGAGACACGCCGATCTCTTCATTGTCCATAGATACTCTGATTCAAGATTTTTCGAAGTGGGTTTGATGGGTTTGGGTAAAACAACCTAACTTTTCGGTTTAATGGGTTTAGAGTAGTAGATTTTAGTACAAAACTTGTAGATTTAGAGTAATAACGGATAGATTTCAGAGTTTCGGCCGATTTGGAGTGCAAATGGAATGAATGTAGAAATCTAGAGGAAGAAATGGCAATTTTGGAATTTCAACTTTGAGTTTGAAAAAAGAAGGGAGTAAAGTGAGAGATCTATCAAAATGTGTAATATTTCTAGCATGGCCCTATTCGAAATTGTATATTTACTTACCCTTAACCTGAACTTGGACCAAACCGGCAATATCACTTTTAATATTTACCAATGACGTTAAAACGTTTTAATAAAAAAATTCAAACATAAAAGAATTCATTTATTCGATATAAAAATAATAAATAATAAAAAACCAGTAAAAAATCATATTACTTATCTCATCATTGGCCAAGAGATAAGGGCTATAAGAATATCTTTATAGTAGGATCCATCAAAGCAAAACATAGTAGAATCCACCAACCAAATTGGAAACCAATATCCTAGAAGAATAAGATAGTCATTACCTCATCTCTCACTGAGAATTAGTGAGGCTACTCAACCATAGTCAACAAAAAAATGAATTTTTTCAAATCTACTTCACATCCCGAAGACCAAGCTTCACCCAAATAAACAAGACCATAGGAAATCTTCAATAAACAGTAAAAAACTTTTTGAAAAAAGTTACAAGCAATTCGATGAAAATGCTGGACGGTTTGGCAAAAGACAAATAGTTCTTCAACCAATGTCAAAAATCGCTTCGGAAAAAATTAAGCTAGTCCTTTTTACTAATAATGATATAAATATCTAACTCATATACATTGGTGCATCAGCATTTCAAGTAAAGACTTGGACAAAAATATAGTTAAGTGCATAATCTAAGTGGTTAGAAAACAATAAGTCACCGTCCTCCCAATATATGTGAAATATTTAATTGTAACCATAGACTTACAAATAAGAGTCGTACAACAATTGATAACATAACACATTATTCATCTCTTTTCATTTTTACTTCAAATATTTATTTATATTCTGAAACTTTGGTAATTCACTCTAAGTCTATTTTAGCTTCAGTTAAGCTTAAGTACTTGAACTATTGATATCAATAATACAGTTATTTAAAAATTTATTCAAATCAATTTTAGCTTTGGAAATACATTAATTACGAAAAAAATTATTATAAAAATAGTCACTAATATAATATTTTCATATTAATAAAAATGGGTTTAACATATCTATTGTGAAAAATATATTTGACTTTTTTCTTGTGTCATTTTTATAGTTATTATTACTCTATTTTAATAACGGGTTAGTTTAAATTAGTAATTCAATTATGAGCTACTACCAAAAAATACAATTACTCTATAGAGCATATTTTATACCAAAAATATTTTTATTTACAAAAACATTGACCTTGTGCTTTCTCTTTTATTTATTTTTTTATGATATAAATTTTTAAAATTTTGTGTCGTTTAAATCGTAATTCGAAAAAAGATCATCTGAAAGTACCATTTTTTGGACGAAAAAAACTAGATTTAGTAATGGTATTTTTTTAAAATTTGTTTTCGCAAGCCCATATGATATTGTTTTGTGTTTTTGTTTTTGGTTTCAAATTTTTCAATTAAGCAAAAATAAATTAACTTTAACATTTATTTCTGGTTTTACATTTTATCTTACCCCGATTTTGCATTTCACACTTAAAAAAAAATCTATTTGATACCCATTTAATATTTCTCACATTATTTTACCCCAGTTTCGTATATCACATTTTTTGGTTTTGCATTAGGTAATAAGCTCAAATTTAACACTCGTTTTGCATTTCACAACTATAAAAAAAAATCAAATTTAATATTGATTTCATATTTTGCATTTCATTTTACCAAGTTTTGTAGTTCGTATTTTATGGTTTCGCATTTCGTATTTCAAAAAACAATTATGATTTTTACTTGGTCGAATTCAACTCTTTTATAGTTTCTCTATTAGGAAAAGTTTTTTTAAAATAAAAATAATCATGATTCAATATTCTAATTAAAAATAGATGTATATACTTCACTAAAGATATTTATGATATTAAATAGATATTAAATAATAAAATGGAATGAGTGTTAGATAATATTAAATCTACGTTAGATAACCTTCAATTTAGATAATAAATAGTAGTTCGCCATCTAAAGATTGTTAAAATAGATCAATCAACTCCATACTATTTATATTTAAAAAATCCAAAACTTATGGTGAGGGATTTCAATGATGATAGATAACTAGAATACCAAAATGAATAAATGTGTTTTTTATTATTCACTCTATCAAAAGATCTTACATTTTCATTGGATTTTAATCCATTTATATATTACAAAATCCTACACATTATCCCATTATATCCTTAAGTAGTTTCCACTCCTGGTTGTGTCTAGTCATGGATGAGTATTTTGTCCCTATATTTTTCATGTTATTCTGGTAGTGCTTTTAGTGGCCTCGTCTGCGTATTACTCATCTGTCGATAGGTACCCCGTTTGGCAAGAAGTCGCGCAATCTTTATGTTGTAGGTCGGACTTTCCATGGACAACACTGATAGTTGTGTTTTGTTAGCCGATGTTACTCTGGTTCCATTCTTTGATCAAACGTATTGTATATCTCATTTGCTTGTCATGTTTCATATATGCGATTTACCTTTAATGGGTGATGGCATGCGTGCGGTGTGTTGATGTTAGTACTTATTTCCACGCATCGTGTATCGTGTACTTATGTCTAACAGTTTCATATACTACTTGCATGTCTTTACAAAATTTTGCTTCCTATTTTGGGTATTGCGTACGGAATTGGCTTGGCTTATTTGTTCTCGTTTGGGTTTATATTTTTGGCGGACCTCCTTCGTTTCTTTTTTATGCCGTAGTTGATATGTTCCTAATGAAGATTTTCGTTTATTTTATTGTTCAAAAAGTTTTATTACCATTATTTAAACGTAATAGTTAACAAAGAAAAAAAAATCATATATAGATTTTATTAAGGTCTTTGGCTTACAGTGTACCTTGTTAAAAGCCCTTAAGCCCCACCAAAAGGGAAAAAAGAGTGAAAATCCACTCTAAGTAGTATGGTGATATACTTTCATAATGATTACCATTCAAATGATGTTTTAGTGCATTATAATATATGTCTTCCAATTTGTACACCATGTGGTGTCCTTTTTAAATTACTTTGTACGGACCATCCCAATCGGGGGCGAGCTTGCCCGCATTTTTATCTTGATCTTGGTGGAAGATTTTTTTAACACTAAGACGCCCACTTTGAAGCTTCAAGGTTTCAACTTTGAGTTAAACGTACATCTCATCAAACTTTTATAATTCTCTTATCGAACCCTTATTTGGTCTCTTCTTTCCTTAATTAGGTCGATGAATGATAGTTGTTCTTGTTCATTAGGTTCCATGAGTAGTTTGTTATGCGAATATTCATAATTATTGTATCTATTTGTACAATGACCTTCATTCTATATACTAAAGATAAGGGTTTATCTGTAAAGGTTTACTAGACTATAGTTTGGTATGGCCATAGCACCTTGGCGAGTTTATGTGGCCATTTTCCTTTTAAGTTTTTTATATTTTTCTTTATTTTTGTCATGATTTTCCGATTTGTGACATCGACTTGTCTATTGGCCTGCTGGTAGTACGGTGTCAAGAAATGCTAGCTTATTTCATGTCTCTGTCAAAATGTTGTTATGATCGCGTATTAAGAGTGTGGCATATTATCGGGCATAGGGATTAGTGGGATTCCAAATCTAGAAAGGATATGATTTTCCATAAAATCACATATCTTATGGACCCTTGTTTCCATAGTAAGAGGTCCAACTAAGTCTATCCCACATTTGTCGAACGGGCATGGTGCAAGGACGACACTCATTTGTTCGCTTGATATATGTCATTTGTTAGTGAACTGTTGGCATAGATGACAGATCTGTATGTGAGCTTGCATGTTGGCTGCCAACTTGGGCCACTAGAATGCTACCAATAGGAAGCGTTTAATTAGACTTTTGCATTCATAACGCGCATCAGTCTCTTCTTCATGCATATCAGTGTGTATTTAGTTGCGTGGACCTTAAGAGATATTTCGTTTGCTTTATCGGTGGGGGGTGGTTGGCTTTTGAAAAACATGATATATTCGTCCCTCCAATCAATACTTGTTGTTATTGCATATACCATTATTGCATCTATGCGTGCTGCCACTGACCGATTTTCCTAGGTGATGACCATAGGGTTGTCAAATTGGGTAGCCGTTTTGGCTAGTCAATATGCAACAGAGTTATCAAAACGAGGTATCTGCTCGTACTCAACATGGTAGAATTTTTGCTCCCATTCTCTTAAGGCCTCGAGTTACTCCTGCGAGCTTTCTTGTTTAGCCTTGAAAGACCCCATGACTTGACCAATGACTAACTCTGAGTCGGATCGTACTAGTAATTATTTGACTCCGCAGATGTGAGCTAATTTTAGACCTCCTATCACAGTTTTATATTTTGCTACGTTGTTCTTTGCTCTGACACCCCGCCCATCCCCGGTAGTGTTTGAAGCCTCATTGGCCTTGACTATCCATTGAGGGTTACTTGCCTCTTTTGGTTTAATTATACTGTCGTACAATCTTCTGCATCCTAAAAATTCGTTAATAAAATCAGGCATTTTCTGACCTTTTATCGTTGTCCATGGCTCGTAGATCATTTTATATGCTCCTAGCTCGTTTGACCACCTTATAAATAATCTCGATATATCTGGTTTTTAGAGTACGCTCTGTAATGGAAATTATAAGCGCAAGATGATAGTGTAACTTTGAAAGTACCGACACATTCTCCTGGCTGCTATTACAAGGTCGAACACTAGCTTTTCTAGGTTGAGGTATCCGGTCCCGCCATCCAGTAGGGCTTTGCTGAAATAGTAACCGATTTGTGTGCCTCTATCGACTCTCGTACCAATACATCACACACCGTGTAACACAAAACCGAGAAATTAAGATAGAGGGATTATAAGGGGTCTGGTGCTGATAACACCTCTCGCGATATCAAGTAATATTTTAGCGCTTAGAATAGCATATTGTATTCCTCTGTCCACGCGAATTTTTTGACCCCTTTTAATATCTTGAAAAACGGTTGGCTTTTGTTTCACGTTCTTGAGATGAAACCGGAAAGGGCAGTGTGGTGTTCGGTCAGTCGTTGAACTTTCTTAATAACTTTGGAACGTTCCATCGTAAATATTATCTATAGTTAAGAATGATCGACGTTTATCTTTTTTATACTGATAATGAAGCCTAGGAATTTTCCACTGTGCATACCAAAAAAATATTTCAGAAATTTAAGTTTAAGATGCTACCGATACAGGATCTTGAAGATTCTCTCTAGTACTTCTAGTTGTCGTTCCTCAGAGTCGCTTTTGAAGATCATGTCATCAATGTAGGCCGCCATACTTTAACCAAACTGATTTTCATATCTTGTTGACTAGTCTTCA
Source organism: Limnanthes douglasii subsp. nivea (assembly GCA_036936605.1). Taxonomy (NCBI): domain Eukaryota; kingdom Viridiplantae; phylum Streptophyta; class Magnoliopsida; order Brassicales; family Limnanthaceae; genus Limnanthes; species Limnanthes douglasii. The sequence goes on along the minus strand of JAUPFV010000003.1, from coordinate 134,046,544 downwards.
ATACGTTGGTCGTGCGTTCTTTAATCCAAATAACATGGCTTTATTTTAGTAGACCGTGCTCGATTTGGAAAGTAGTGTGCTCCTCGCTACAGGGGTTCATCTGTATTTGGTTGAACTGGAATAAGCATCCATGAATGAGAGCGGATCTTTTCCCAAAGTGACATCGTCCAACTGGTCTATTCCCGGGAGAGGGAACGCATCTTTAGGATCGAGCGTTATGGCATAACAGTTCTTCGTTGTTCTTTAGTTGCCCCTGATTATTCCTACGAGGTTACCGATGGGGTATTTTACGCATTTTCTAATCGATCTTTGACAGAGTTTCTCGTCTAAAGATATTTCATAGTCACTATTACTTCTCCTTTGAATCCTTCAATTTTTCAGCGACCTCGTCAATAGGGTCGTTGGACTCCATATCTTCGATCACCATATTTGTCTTCGTTTGAGAAACTGGACGAGGTATTTGCGATCAATCAGCCTCTGGACCTTCCCTTTTGATTGCCAGTATTCGTTAGTTGGATGACTGCGGTCATTATGGTATGCACATAAATAACAAGAGGACCTCTTGTAGGGGGCTGCAAACATACTTCTCATAGCCTGGTACTTGGCTCTTCTTTTGGTTTTTTTATATATGGTGGTTATTTTCTTCGTGAGAGGAATAAATTTCCTTCTAGGATTTTCATAATAGGAAGTTTGTGATCTACTTACTTAGGATACAAAAAATTCCATGCGCGGTGTTTCTTCATAGTGTTTTTTGTTTCCGCTCAGACCTTGGAGTTCTTGAGCTTTTTGGTGGGAAAGAAGGATCGGATCCCCCTTCTTCAAATCATCTACTCAGATGAGCTGGTCTAACCTAATTAGGATAACTGCCACCGTCTTGACAGGGAATCAGATGAGGTCTATTAAGAGAGTACCTTCGCAATCTAATCCCTTCTTTAAAGCTGCTACAACCACCGGTTCTTCGTAGGTCGACAAGGAGATCATTTTTCGGATTAACCTTTGTACATAACTTTTAAGTGTCTCTCCTTTCCATTGGTACAGATCTATGATAGAGTCTCCTTTTCGTTTATGCTCATTTTTTCCGACGAAACGGTTTTTGATGGTGATCCAAAGCCTTGTGAAATCTTTAATCGACCCATTTTGAAGGCTGTTAAACCAGTAGAGGGTGTTTCCTTTGAACGTCATAAAGAAGGCCCTGTATAGTAAGACGTCTTATGGTTTGAAGGCCATAATCATGTCCATGAACTGCTCTAATTGGTACTCATGGTCTCCCAATCCATCATATGAATCAAATATTTGAAGGAGTTAACATAGACTCTTGCAAAATATAAGCAGCCATAGTTGGAATTACATGGTCGTACTCCACCACTTAGAGCCCCTTGCCTTCACAAACGTCCTCACTGCTTAACAGGTCATTCCAGGTTAAGTCTGGCGCCCTTTTTTATTTTGAGTCTTGCTCTTGCTCTCACCAGTGCGTTCGCTTCCATAGGCGTGCCCTTTAGTTTTATAAGTACCCTTGGCCTCGCTGGCTTATCGATGATTTTTCTGCTTGACCATGTCATCGGATAATAATTTTATGCTTAGGCGCTATAGGATTTTGAAGATCTTGTCGAGGAGTTGTTGGGATTCCTCGTCCCTTTCTTGTTGTCCTTAGGTTACCTTAAGTTGCCCCTGTTTAATATCTTCTATTTGAGATTAAAAAAATCACATTAAAAGGAGTGGATGGCATATCTAGGTTAAGAAGATTATTTTCCTAGGTTGCTTCATCGGTAGTTCTTTCGACATATATCTAAGATTGATCGTCTTTTTTTACTGCTGCCTGATCGTATGATAGGTTAGCTCCCACGTCTTATTCTCTACTCAGCGAGCTTTCAAGGATCCCGTGAACGTCAGCGTAGTTGTATTGTCCAGCTTGCCTTTGTAGGGCTCCTGAAACTTCATTGACCTAGTTAACACCTTCATAAGTGTTTTTTCAAGAAAGTGTCTAACTCGTTCCTACAGACGACGCTAAAATCTAGTAATGGATTTTAGTGATGATGGATAACTATAATACCAAAAGAAACAAATGTGTTTTTATTATGCATTCATCGAAAGATCTTACATTTTCATAGGGTTTCAATCCTCTTATATATTACAAAATCTTACACATTATCTTATTATCTCCTTAAGCACCTTCCATTACTAGTTGTGTCTAATCTTGGGTGAATATTATTCTGATAGTGCTTTTGGTAGACGAGACCACATATTTTTTATGTTATAGGTCGGAATTTCCATATACGACACTTGCATTTGCGTTTTGTTGAACGATATCATTTTGGTTCATCATTTATCGAGCATACGTTCACCTTTATCGAAAAATATAATCCAATTAGAACATTATACCTTATCGATTTATATAAATGATCTTAAATATTTGGTCCAAATAAGACTCAATTAAATAATTTACGAAAAAAACTTCAATCGTTTAATATTATTTTCGTTGAAATGTAGTTCAACCTTTTCTTCTCAACGACTCCTCTCATTATTCAATTCCTCATTTATTTCGGGTTCATTTATTTCGGGTACATATGTCACTACTTGTTTTTCTTGTGACCTATAGTTTGAGTACAGGTGATGTTTAACGATATTCTATCAAATATATACCCAAGGGATTTAATTGATATGAGTTGGATTTTCTTTTACTTTAAATATATGTAAAACATTAATTTTTGGATGAATTCTGAACGGGAGCTAAAGTAAATAATTATTTATAAAATCGAATGCAATGAACGACATATATTTTCATCTACGGCTCAATATATTATAGAATATTATTTAGATTGTTTTCCAATAAAATGTATGCTATAAAAAATCGATGAACAAAAAATTCAATAAAAGATGATTTTTTTAAAACGAATTTGACAAACCATCCACCATTATACATGGTAAGTTGAGTCAACCAGACAATGGAACCCTTTTAAATACTTCTATCATAAAATTCTAAAATTTAATATGTTTTAGTTGTAAGTTTAAAAGATTCAAAACATAAATTGTCAAGATTTAAGTGTTAAGATTTAAATTTTTAAAACTTACAAACATGAATTATTAAGATTCTAAAATATGTAAGGCAAGACATCACTCGAGATTTGAGTGCGAAGACGTTTATTAGAACATAAAAAAAAATGAGCTCTATCAAGACTTATGTATAAGGATCTGTTGAACCGAACTGCATAAACAATACTTACTAAAACTAGGGTGTAGAGATTTAGTTTTCGACGCTTTTCAAAATGCTTCTATCTCTCTAGATGAGATTGAATTTTCACTTATGAGAAGAACTTGAGTTGATGAGATATCATCAACTCTTGATGAAAATATTTTTATATATGAGCTTGCTTGAAGGTGGGTCAGAATAGAATTGGTGTAGCAGATGTTAAATACCAAAGGTTGGTGCCATTATCTCCCAGTTTTACAGGCGGTACGGATGTTAGGATGACTATAACTATTACCTCTAGAATATTTGTGAGAATAAGATTCCAGCTTCCAATGTGCGCTTAAAGTATTATGTCATCTACCATTAGTTCTATAAATAGTGAAAGACAAGTATAGAGTAACTTTTTGTAGCGAAAGGGATTGGAGCATAGCAAGTAGCTAGAAAAAAAGAGTGATTATGTTAGTTGTAATGAGTTGTAAAGTATAAAATATCTTAAAAGTAACACAAATGTATCAATTGAAGAGTCATAGTTCATTATATAAGGTGAAGAAACTTTAGAGCACAAGAAGAGTGATTATGTTAGTTGTGTCTAACAGTTTCTTATAATTTTCCTCTATACACATAAGTGTTTGTTGTCCGTCAATGTAATATTATTTCACAGTCCAAACAATGTTTAATCATATTTTTATGTATCTGATTTTATATTCGTTTTTCTTGTTAACTTTGAGTTTGACAGTTTACATAATCGAATCTTTACTTCATTCTTAAAATACTTGTGGGTAGTTAATCATCACTGGGTTAATCTCGGCTTACTGCGGAAGGACTTAATATTGTGATTTCCATTGAGTCTCAAATTTTAAATATTATTTCTCGGAGATTTCCCCCTAGCAAGTATTGCGGTGAGCGTGGATAATATATAATAATATTATTTTTTGTGACAAACACAAGGTCGAATGACAAAGATCATTTTTTATGTTAAATATCGATATTTAGATCTCACTAGAAAATCAAACAAAATCATAAAATAAGTTCCATGAAGTTCGATATTGATGAAGTTACCAAATAAAATGATTTTAATCTATATTGAATAAAGACCACAAAGTTCCAAATATAAAAGAGTGTGTGTGCTCTATTTATGAGAGAGTTGAAAAAGGTATATGTGGAAGTTATATATAATTCCCATAATATTTTAATCTTGAGTTTGGGGGATGACGTACTTCAAGAGGTATTTAATAAGCCTATGAACTTTCATATATGAATTATGATAAAAGCCATTACGATTAAGAAGTCCATGGTCAACATATTATATCTCAAGTAGCAACTATATACATTGGCAATGGATGGTAGTAAGGTGGTCCAAAGATATTTAGATGATGTTTATATAGTAATTCTTGATTTGAATACAGTTGGAGTTAATGTAGAAGATGCAGATCAAATAATAATCTTTTTGAGTTCTCGACTAAAGGTGTATGGTCAATTTTTTAACATCATATTGTATAGTAAAGAACCCAGACAATGTATGAACTCTGAAGTGAAGAGTTCTTTATACTCAAAAGATCTTTAAAGGAAAATTAGATTGAAAAGTGACTCAGATGGTCTCCGGTTGACTTTCAGGGGAAGCTCTGGAAACAAAGATTCAAACAAGAAGAAAGAAAATACTAGGTAAAAATATAGGAGGTGTGTGCATGGTTTTAAGGTAAAATATTAGTTGTACAAGATACTTCAATGGTCTCAAATGATTATAATTACGTTGATGTTTGTTGGCTTTAACTTGTAAGTACAATGGAAATTTCTTTTTAGACTCATGAGCTTCATTTCACTTGATCTCTAACATTTATTGGTTTGAAAACTTGAGGTTGTTTGACGGTAGAAATGTCATATTAGGTAATGATAAGAAACATTCGAATCAAGTGTTCCAAATGACTTACGAAAATGATAAGAAATGTGAGGTATGTCCTAGACTTAAATGTAACCTTCGTTCGATTGGAATGGTAAAAGAATAAAGGTTTACAATATGGATGGAGATGGAAGATAAAATAATATCCAATACTCTGTTATGAAATCCTATAAGACTAATGGTGTCTTACTTATTGAAGGGTTTATAGTGGTTAGACGCATGTTTAGTGTTGAGAGAGATTCAACCAAGTTGTATATGAGGTTAGGGTATGTGAGTAAGAAAGGCATAAATAAATTTAACAAATAATGTTTGACAGATGGTAACAAAGTTTGGAAGTTAAGATCGTGCGAGAACTGTGTGATGGGTAAACTAAAAGGGTTAAGTTCCTACCTAGAAACCATACGACTTATGAAGTGCCTATATATGTTCATTGGGACCTTTGGAGACCCAAATGGGCCAATAAATTTATGTATATGATAGTTGATTACTATAGAAGAGCATTGGTTCTACTTTTGAAGACCAATGATAAAGAACTTTTTCTAAAGGCTGGAAGAAGCTGGTGGAGAATCAGACTACAAAGATATTGAAGAAGTTAAGAAATAAAAATGGTTTGGATTTTATCAATATACTATTTGCTAGCTAGTGTTCTAAACTTGGAATTACTAGACACGTAATCGTGAGAAGAAATATTTAACATAATGAGCTTACGAAAAGGATGATATAAAACTTACAAGAAATGGTATAATATATTATTCTTATAATTGGAATGGGCTAAGAGTTTTTGCGAGAAATTGTTACGATAACTACATACATCATCAATAGGAGTCCATTTTCAAGAATGAAGTTTAAATGTCCATACGATAAATGGATTCGAATGAAATTAGTGATGAAACATTTGAGAAAGTTCAGATATGCCACCTATGCACATGTGAAGCAAGACAATCTTCAGGCGAGAGCATCAAAATGTTTGTTCTTTGGGTATCCGGAAGGATTAAAAAGGTATAGTTTCTGGTTTCCGGAACCTGAGAGTCACAAAGATTTAATTAGTTGATATATCGTAACAAATAAAGATGTTATGCCACTACTAAAGATGTTATGCTCCAAGAAAATGGGTTTTCTTCTTCCCCAAGTCTCAGCTTCTTAGCTCATTTCTCTCTCATATCTCCTCATTAATTTCTTCTGTTTGCTGTCCTCTCCATCATGGAGATATATGACAATGATATATTTGAAAAAGATGGCTTTCTCATTCTTAACCCAAGAAACAGAGCTCATGATAAAAATGGAATTAGATTAAGGACCTTTGTTGATGTTAGTAAAGAAAGGAAGACGGAGCTGATTAAGGATCCGAAAATGGAGCCGGAAAGAGTTACCCAGTAAGATGGATCATATTTCAGTTCAGTTTTCTAAAGAAGTTAAAGATTATCTTAATATTTCAGCAAGAATCACTGTCATTGGAAAAATTTCTCTTGGCTTTCCTAAAAAGAGTATCATGGAGAAGTTCATGTCAACTTTCAAGTTTAAACAAAGTTACAGTATATGCAAATGGGACTCTAGGAATTTAATTATGGAGTTCGACTCAAGGTATTATGTTATAAAGGTCTGGGCTAAGGGTGTTTGGCAAGTTGGAAATTCGACGATGAGGGTCCTTCGGTAGAAGCCTTACTTTAATGTTAAGTATGAGTCCCCTGTCTCTTTGGTTTGGGTAAAATTGGGGATGGTTGCTGATTTTCTTTACAACAAGAAAATACTTACTCAAGTTATAGCTACATTGGGTACTCTTTACAAGATTGAATTTGCTAAAAATAATCGAAGCTTGAATAATGCAGTGTTTGGTCTGGTTGAAATGGATGTTTCTGCAAAATTACACAGCATAATATGGGTTGGCTTTGGTATAAATGATTGTTGCTGGCTTCCTATCTCTTATAAGAATTTTCCTAGTTATTGTTCATCATGTTATCATCTAGGTCATAAAGTGGAGTACTGCTTAAAGAAGAAAAAAATTCAAGAAAGTAGAAATGCTGATATAGGAAAAAAGATTAATACAAATGTTATTGATTTGCCTGGAAAAGATTTGGAGAATGTGAAGCAGTACAAGAACAGTGAAGAAAGTTACAATGGCAAGCCTAATTACAATAAAGTCTATGTTCCTAAAGTTAAATCAATGGTGGTTGATAAGATCTGTGAGCCTTCAATAGTCTCTGGAAACTTGAACACTTGTAAAGATGGCTCGAGCTCAAACAAAGTTCCCCAAAATCCCGTAGATGTTACCTGATTCAACATTACCAACAAGATTCTGTTAATGATAATTCTAATCAAGTGGAAGATATTGAAATAATAGATGTTTTAAATAATCTTAAGGATACTAGGATTTCCCAAGATTTCATCAATCAAGAAGATACCTCTCCTAAAGTTGATAGCATTGGAAGTGAATGCACGTCTCCTTCTAACGAGGGATTCAGCAATATCCTGAAAAAGAAGCTTAAAACTGTAAGTAAAAGACCAACAAAAGAGCTCTTAAATCTCTAAACATTACAAGGATAAAAAAGGTACAAATCAACATCTGATCATGATTAATATTCTAAATTGGAATGTTCGAGGCATTAATAACATTTATACTATTATTAGGCTGAAAGAGATTATCCTAAATAAGCATGTTTAGATTCTTGTTGTTCAAGAGCCTATGGCCAGTTTGATGGTTATTAGTGATGTTGCTGTTAAATTAGGGTTTCCTAATTATTCAGCTAATTGCTCTAATAAGATTTGGGTTTTTTTATTAAGGATATTCACATGGATATTATTACTAATCATGATAAATGTCTTAACTTGGAGGTTAACTATTCTAATACTAGTGGTCATTTCAGTTTCTTGTTAACTGTTGTATATGCTAAGTGTAATAGACAGTTAAGGGGTGAGTTATGTACTGAGCTTATCAATATCTCTACTGAGAATAGAGCTTGGATTGCCATGGGAGACTTTAATGTGGTTGCTGCTGGAGATGAGCGAATGGGGTGCACTTCTACTTGTCATAATAGCATTCAAGATTTTGTTAATACTATTAATGAGTGTGATCTTGAAGATGTTGGTATGGTAGGTTCTAATTTCACCTGGAACAAAAGTTTAAAATGGAAAATACTAGACCGTGTGATGAAAAACAATAGTTGGTCTAATCTCTTCAACTGTTCTCGGGTTATTAGCATGGTGAGGACCATACTCCTCTATTTATATCCGCTTCTCGTATAAACAAGAACTCTGCTAACAAAAAGAATATTTTTAAGTTTTTAAATGCTTGGACTTATGATGATTCTTTCTTGAAAATTGTTAAGGATAACTGGGCTCAAAATATTTCTGCTCATCCTAATGAAATATTTTGGTTTAAAATGAGGAGATTAAAAGGTTGTTTGAAATCCTCGAATATAAATTGTTTTGGCAATGTTTTTAGCAAAGTGAAAGATGTTGAGGAGAATGTTAATAAGTTGACCATCATTCATCAAAATGAAAATAGCTTATCTTCTAATGCCAGTCTTAATAAAGTTATTGCTCTGCATCTAAAGACTCTAAGATGTGAAGAGGTTTTTTGGAGACAGAAATGTTATAATTCCTGGCTTAAGGAAGGTGATTGCAATACTAAATTCTATCATGCTCATGTTAATAAGAAGCGTACGGAACGTTATTCATGGCATAAAACATAATGATATTTGGTTATATGATGATGCAAAAATTAGTGAATCTGTTGTCTGTTACTTTAAATCTTACCTTTCTAGTGATTCTTTATATAGCAATGATGTTGAAGATGTTCCTTTGACTGATCCTATTTTCAACTTCATCCCTAAGCTGGTCTCCAGAGAGGATAATGCTTCCCTTATGATGCCTGCAAGTGATCAAGAAATTTGGAATGTTATTAATAGTATGAAAGCAAACAGTGCTGCTGGATTAGATGGATATAACATCTTATTTTATAAATCTTGTTGGGAGATTATCAAGAATGATCTTTGCACTTCTTTAAATGCTTTTTTGCAGGGTGAAATAATGCCTACTGGTATGTTTGCTACGGGGATCAGTTTGATTCCTAAAACTGTTAACCCTATTGGTTGGTCAAATTTCAGACCAATTAGTCTTTGTACTATGCTCAATCGTATATTTGCTAGGCTAATCAATACTAGACATTCTGCTATTCTTCCTAATATATTCTCTGAGTTTCAAGCTCCTTTTACTAGGAACATATCTATTCATGATAGTATTCTAGTTTCTAAAGAACTATCTTTTGACATTAATAGAAAACCTAAAAGAGGAAATATTTTGATTAAGTTGGACATGTCAAAAGCTTTGGACAGAATGTCCTTTAACTTTATTTTAAATGTTCTTACTCATTTTGGTTTTTCTAATAAGTTTACTAGTCTTATCTCTAAGATGATTTCTTAGGTTAACCTTTCTATCTTTATAAATGGAAACAACTATGGATATTTCAAAACTGCTAGAGGTTTGAGACAGGGTGATCCCCTGTCTCCCAGCCTTTTCATTATTAGTGAAGAGGTTTTGATTCGTGGTTTATATAATCTGTTTAGTCTCAATAAGTATATGCATTATGCTTCTAGAACTAAAATTTTGGTTCCTTGCACAGCATTTGTTGATGACATTATCATATATACTAATAGTCGGACTAATTCTATTAATCTTCTTAGTTACTTTCTAGACAACTATCAGCAGGCTTATGTTCAGATTATAAATAAAGATAAGACAGTGATTATTACCTCTGGTAGGATGCAGCAGTGTATAATTCAGGCTCTTGAAACCAGCACTGGTTTCAACATTATCAATCTGCAAACCATTTACATGGGCATCACCTTGCACAGAATCAACAAAGCTAAGAATTACTTTCCTTTACTTGATAATATAAATGCTAAAATTATTGAATGGGATTCAAAATATTTAACTTTTGGGGCAAGGCTGTCTTTAATTAAGAATATTCTTATGCCTATTACTTGTTATTGGATGCAAAATTCCATTTTACCAGCTGGTGTTGTAAATAGACTTGAGCAAATTTTTAACAGATTCCTTTGGAGATCTAAGTTCAATAAACAAATGATGCATTGGGCTTCGTGGGAAAAACTCTGTTTCCCTTTTGAAGAAGGTGCACTAAATATCAAAAACCAACTAATATTCAGTCCACTTTCTCTCAAAAGCTCTCGCTTATCTATAGAAGGAATGAGGGACTCTGGAGTAGAATCATGAATGATATCTACAACAGAGATTCTCATCTTTAAGGGCTAGTAAAAATATCAAAGGTTCAATTACTTGGAAATGCCTTACTGGTATTAAGTATGCTGCAGAGGAAAACATCAGGTGGAGGCTTGGGTGTGGTGACATGGATTTCTGGACTGAGAATTGGCATCATTGGCCTCCTATTGTAGACTTCAAGCATGAAACTAATTGTTGGTATCTTGAGGCCAAGGTGAAGTCCTTCTGGAAGATTGATTCCTGGGATGAGGTGGCCTTATCAAATGTTGTACCTGCAGAAAGAATAAATCAGATAAGAAACTTTAAAGTTGACTCTACTAAAAATGATGTTATGTTATGGGAGCTTTCTCCAAATGGTGATTTTAATGTGAAAGCCACTTGGAACTCTATAAGGAAAACTAAATGTGCTTCCAGTTTTTATAGAAAAAATATGGTCTCCTATTACCCCTAGCAAATTTTCTTTTACTCTATGAAAATTTGTAAAAATTTTATTTATGTCGACTCAAATTTATAGAAAAGGCATGTTCTTTTAGCTTCCAAATGTGAGTTCTGTTTTAATAGTGAAGATATAAACCATGTGTTTGTAAACTGTCATTTTGCCTGGGGTATTTGGAGTCATTTCAGCATGCTTTTTAACATATAAATAGAGAAATTTATGACTTTGAAGCATATTGTTTATAATTTTTTCTGGTTTTCTACTATTAAAGTTCATATCACCCATGTTTTGCCAGCTTTAATATGCTGGGTGATATGGAAGAATAGAAATAGTGTTAAATTTAAGAACACTGGGTTTAATATTCACTCCAGTATTTCCTTTATAAATAAAATTATTCAAAGTCTTGATTTCTCTAAAGTTTTGACCAATAAGCATTGGACTAATGCCATTGCCGTTGGTCAATCTTTAGGTTGTTGTTCTTCTGAGTCTATGTGTAGTAAGAACAGGGTTACTTATCTTAATTGGAGGGCTCCTGCTGATGGAAGAATCAAGCTAAATGTTGATGTTTCCTTCCTCAGAAATGGGGAAGCTTGTGGTGCCATGATCTTTCGAGATAAGGGTGGTACCATTATCTATGGTTCCAATAAGCTCTTTGGTGAAATTACTACTCTGGTTGCTGAAACTAGAGCGCTTCTGGAAGGATTATTAACCTATAACATCAATAACTTGGTCAATATAGACATTGAAACTGATAGTTTAATGTTGGTTAATATGATTAATAATAGAAACTTTCTGTCTTACCTGAAATCTCTCATCCCGATCTGTAGAAAGCTTATTATGCCTTCGATGTCGATCACTCACATTTCTCAGACTCGGAATTGTGCAGTGGACTGGTTGGTAAAGTGGAAACTTTCGTTCTCTCATTTCAATGCCCCTAGTCCATTGCTGGCCATTGTTCTTCTAGAAAACCTAGGCTTAGGGTATGTTTCTAATGATTGATTTTGGACGGAAATCTTTTTGGTAGTTGGTTTCTATTGTAGGAGCTTAGGAGTTTAGGGCTAATGGCGAGGAGCTTAAGAATCTGGGATATGGCGAATATCAGGCGATTTGAAGACTGGATTCGAGTGCATTAAGGTTTCGATGAAGATTTGGTTTAGAAGCAGCTTTATGGGTCGATTTGCTTGCCTAATTGAAGTGCTATGATAAAATTATGAAAAGTTTTTCCTCTACCTGATATTTTTCTTCTGATTTTCAACATTAGAGCTCTTAAGGCAAAGGAGAAGAGGGCTAGGGTTTGAAGTCGGGGAAGAGTAGATAGTAAAGTGCTCGTTCAGCAATAATTTAGGGTTTAGTTTTGGCTTATTGCCTTCTAGTCCCCCATTTCTGTTCTAAGTTTTAATTAACTCTTGAATGTTTGTAAATTTGAAATTTAGTAATAAATGTTTCTTTGCTTAAAAAACGTGATAAGGGAAAATGGTGGAAGATCATGAGGGGATATCTTAGTTCTTTGAAGAATAATGGAACTTGTATTATTGTGAAGCAGCCGAAAGATCGGAAGGATTTAGATGTAAATGGATATATAAGAGAACGAAAGATATTTTATGAGTTGAGCTATCAATGTAAAAAAATTAAGCTGGAGGCTAAGAGCTTCATACAAAATAAAGATGTTGATTTCAATAAAATTTCATTCACCAGTTGCGAAACATGCCTTAATAAGAGGTCCATTATCATTTTTTTCTAGATACAACCTTAAGTTAGATCAAATGAAAGTTACCATGGACAACTTGAACGGTGAATCAAAAGAGTATTAAAAATATATATATATACAAACCAATCTCAAGGTTTGGAATAAGGGAAATAATAAAATGTGTGTGAACAGATCTCTATATGGGCTAAACAGTCGCTGAGATAATAGAGTAAGATATTTGATTGTTTTATGAAATCAATCAATTATATGAAGAACTTTTTATAGAAATTATATCTATTGCAATGGGGAACATGCATAGACAAAGATATTATGTTGCTACTGATAAGGATATACAAGTTATCATGGACTTATAATAATTAGAGAAAGGTTGTAATAAATATGATAGAAAATTGTTATAAGAGATTTATGTTGTTTGAGAATATGAGGGACCACTATGTAATATATCTACTTTTTTATAAGTAATTCAGTTAAAATCTTCCAACATTCATATAAATAGGACTAGAGACTTATGGATAAAGGATCTGGCTCGTACTCGCTATTACACTTTTGATAACCAAAATAATATAACTCTCTCTATATTTTCACTCTCTTTCTACATTTCTATTCTCTTTCTAAAAGAACAGAATTAATCCAAATTTCCAATAAACTTCTTACACTTAAAATTGGCGACCACAATGGGAGAGAGTGAGGTACCTAGATTTCAAATCTAAAACCAAAAAATAAAAAATTCATAATTAATAATATCGATTATAATGGAACGAGAGAAGACAAGAGATGATCTAGCAGTTCGTGAAGCGATTGAAGCAATTAAGTTAGATTTACGTCGATAAAAAAATCGAGGTAATACTCAGGTTCCTGAACAATGTAATCAATCTGACATAAAAAAAATCAAATGAATCAACTTTTAGAAAATATAAATGTTTTAAATGAGGAATACGTTCGAAGAGAGCAGCAAATTTAGTCTGGTAGATTGAAATCCGAAGTACGACCAGTTGAGGAAAAAGATGATTTGGGAAATCAATTTAATGATTCTTACACATCTCATCAAATTCAGAGTGATCGTCAAAGCGCATTTTCAGTTAGACAAGGAACACCGTTTTTCGCGGAGAGATAAAAAGGATAAACGAAAATATATTGCATCTAATGGTAGTTAATTCTCTAGCTCGAATTCCGAGGGTAATTTGTTTAAGCAAGGAAGATACCAAAATGTTTTGAAGGGGGAAGGAATTCGGCATCGAAATTCACGTAAAGAATATAAATCAAAGAAGGAATGTAGGCCTCGACATGTGAGGAAAATTTATTCAATGAGGGGAATACATTCAATCAATACTTTAACACAACAGATCAAACTTGTATGCAATAATGGAACCAATGGAGATGATCAATATGTGCAATGAATATGCTGGAGAAATTCTCATTTATCTGCTGACATTAGGTCAATACCGCTTCTGAGGCATTTTGATATTTCAAGATTAGAAAATTTTGATGGAACGCAAGACCCTGGTTACCACATTAAACAGTTTAAGAATTATATGATGAATTTCGAGGATGATAATAGGCTGATTTGTAGAGCATTTTCTCAGACTTTTAAGAGTACATCTTTAAACTGGTATAACAGGATTCTGAGGGGATCTATTACCAATTTTAGAATTTTTTATACTGAATTTCAAAGATAATTTTTAGGATACTAAGAAATGTGAGCCAATGGTGACAGAATTATACAATGAAAATAAGATGTGATGGAAAGTTAAAAGACTATAGTAGCCGATTTGGTTTAACAATAATGGAATGGGAAGATTATGAAGACTTATGGCTATGACGGCTTTCAGAAAAGAATCGCTTCCAGGACATTTGGAAAATGAGACCACCAGAAGAATGGCTTTAAGAGTTGGAGCTTTAATGGCTCAGGTTAAAGAAAAAACTAAAGTAGATGAGTAAACTCGAGTTCATGAGGAACTAATTATGTTCAAGAATGTTTAGGACATGTATTTGCTAGCCAAGCGATCACAGTAATGCATCGACTTCTCAAGCACCATCTCGTCCGAGGGTGAGCAATTATGTACCTCCTCAAACAGGAGGGTTCCAACTCAAGTAGCTAGTTACCACTCTCGTAGACCAAGGCCAAATCAATGGATAAGACAGGAATATTTTTCATAGCTAACTGAGAACGTTGCTGCTGTTTTTTAGAAATCTAAAGGTAATGTGAACTTTTGAAAACTAGCTCCCATAAACATTCCAAGGGAATGACACAATAATAGGTTTTGTAAATATCACAATGACATTGGACATAACACTACTAATTGTATAGCATTAAAGAAATAGATGCATATTGATAAGGTAGTGGATACCCACAACCAATACAAATGAGAAGCATCAGTCAAAGCATAACAGAGAAAAAGATAACCAAAAAAGAACCGAGACATACAAGCACCCAAAATAATAAGAAAGAGCATATAAGCGTTTAAACCAAGCAGAGCAAGACTAAGATCGAGCGGACTCGAGATAAGTGTTTAAGACAAGCAGAGCAGGTCTAAGACCGATCGTACTCGGCGTTTAAGCCAAACGGAGCAGGTCTAAGTCCGAGCGCACTCGAAGCCGAGCGCGAGCATGAGATGTAATATGCACGAGTAGAAGTTCTAAAGATAAAATATACGATGCCGAGCCCGACTCGTTCAAAGACTGGGCGAGTAAACACGACCAAATGTTGGGAGTCCCTCCAAATAAGTAAACACGGCGCACTCTAATCGGGTATGAGGGCAAAACATCCCAATGTGTCGGAGAATTCGAGCTACTAGTAAAGGCATGACATGGAGCAACAAAAAAAGAACTCAAACCCATCTTTTTTATCTCGGATGCTCCGAGCCCTTACCCTGCGATCATAGGACGCCCTTGGTTGCATAGAATAGAAGCAACTCCTTGCACGTTATAACAAGTATGATAAACCCAGTACGACAAAAATGTCAGTCTTTCTGCATTGATAAGCAAGCAGCAATTACTTCTGAATGCGCTAAATTACTTGGGCTCGGTCATATTTTGTCGCGTGCGGTATCCAGTATGGATGCTAACCTAGTTTTGGTAAAAAGGAAAGGCAGCGACTGGCGCATATGCGTTGATTTTACCGATTTGAATAAAGTGTGCCCTAAGGATGCTTTTCCTCTGCCCCCCATCGACCAGTTGGTAGAATTTGCGTCTGGCTGTGAATACATGTCATTTAGGGACGCGTACTCAGGTTACAATCAAATCCGAATGCTCCCAAACGATGACGAGCATACCGCCTTCCAGACCGAGCGTGACATTTACTGCTACACAGTTATGCCTTTCGGACTAAGAAATGCCGGTTCCACCTACCAGCGCCTCGTCAACCATATTTTCAAAGACCAATTAGGCCATGACATGGAGGCATACATTGACGACATGATAGTCAAAACTAATGATCTTGACCGATATTTAGAAGCACTGCGCAACGTTTTCGTAGTATTACGTAAGTATAACCTAAAGTTGAACCCATTAAAATGTTTTTTAGCACCCGAGCATGTAACATTTTGGGTTACATGGTCAGCAAAAAAGGGATAGAGGCCGACCCCGCTCAATTGCAGGCGTTGCTACAAATGGCGCCCCCGTCTAACATCAAAGAAGTTCAGTGCCTCACCGGACGCCTCACGGCCCTATCCCGCTTCATCTCAAAGGCCTCTAATAAAAGTTACCCTTTCTTTAGGGTATTACAGGGAGCAAAGAAATTTTCGTGGAACAATGAATGCGACGTAGCGTTCACCGTCTTGAAAGTCTACCTCACCTCGCCCGGAATACTCACAGCTCTGATACTAGGTGACTCTTTGTATCTATATTTATCGATCTCTACTCATGCTGTCAACGCGGTAATCGTTAAAGAAATAAACAATACTCAACTCTCTGTTTATTATACTAGTAAACTATTAGTCGATGCAGAGACACGATATATGGATATTGAAAAACTTGCTTTGGGTTTGGTAGTGGCAGCGTGCAAGATGCGACCATACTTTCAAGGCCATATTATCACCGTCCATACATCTTGTCCTCTGTGAAATGTACTACAAAACTCCAATATTTCAGGCCGACTAACTAATTGGTCGGTTGAGTTGGGTAAATATGACATCTAATTCGAGCCACGCAGAGCGACTAAGGGCCAGGTTGTGACCGATTTGTTAATAGAATTCAGCCCCCCTGACCGCCACGCGATGACCTCAGCATCTGTACCGAGAAAAACACTTGGACCTTGGAAGCCGATGGGGCCTCATCTAATTATGGTGGAGGTGCAGGAATTCTTCTGCGTACACCAACTGGAGAGCAGATCAAGCAGGCAATCCGATTTGATTTTCCAGCAACTAATAACGATGCATAATATGAGGCAGTTAGTGGGGGCATACGTTTGGCACAAATCTGCGGCGCCACCAATCTTCATGTATGCTCGGATTCCCAGCTAGTTATAAACCACGCTAAGGGAATTTTTGATGCAAAACAAGAGAGAACTCGAACTTATCTCGCGATACTCAAGAAGTGTGAAGCAGATTTCCAATCTGTCCAATATGAACAAATACCTCGCCTCACAAATTCTAACGCTGACACCTTAGCAAAAGTGGTCGCGGCAGCGAACCACCCTCTCCTCATTACTCAAGAGCTACCAAACCCCGCTCATTACCTTCAGCCATCCCCAGTATGTTCGATTGACAACACTCAAGATTGGTCGAGTCATTTTCTACTGTATTTCACCCATGGAACGCTACCAACAGATTAAACCCTTGCCCGCGCTTTCCAGATAAAAATAGCCAAGTCTGTTTACTCGACAACACAATATACCCGTGGTAAATTACTTTACCAAGTTGGTAGAGGCCAAAGCACTGGATCGAACCCGGTCTCAAGAGGTATGTGACTTCATACACCACCAAATCCTTACACGCTTTGGTATCCCGCAGGTTTTAATGACGGACAATGGGCCTCAATACCAAAACAATATGCTCTCCATTTTTTGCAAAAGATTCGGCATCACCCAACATTTTACCACCCCATACTACCCACAAGCAAATGGGAAAGTCAAGGTCACTAATCGTACTATCTTGGATGGTATTAAAAGAAGCTGGAAGGGGAAAAAGCTAAATGGCCAGAAAAGTTGGCCGAGGTTTTGTGGGCTTATCGTACTACCCCTAGGACCACTACAGCCGAGACTCTCTTCGCCCTTGTGTATGGATCTGAGGCCGTCGTACCAACAGAAATTCTATAACTCACTGCGTCGCTAACTACTCAGAAACAGACAATAAAGTTGGGTGTGCAATGGATATTAACTTAATTCAAGAAAGTTGAGATCAAGCGCACCTAAGAGCCGAGAACTACAAAAGTTTGATGTGCGGTCGTTTTAACACTAAGCTTCGACCACAGACTTTCAACATTGGCAACCTCGTCATGAAAAAAGGTCTTCCAAGGAGCAGACAACCAGAAGTTAGGCAAACTCGGCCCCAATTGGTAAAGGAAACCATGGAGCGTTCCGCCTCGCCGATGCAGAGGATAACGCCCTTAAACATCCGTAGAAAATCAGTCACCTTAAGTTATATCACATCGCGATGTAAGAATTAGATGCGTTCTTTTTCCCTTCCGGGGGCGCATAAGGGTTTTTTAATGAGGCATCTATATTCAATATTATCAATGCAATATATTGATCGTTTTTTCCCTTACTGTGTTGTTTATACTTTTTTTTGTAACTCTGCGGTAGGGTCGTTGACCACGCCTAAAAGGCTACGCAATAGGGGCCATACTGTGCCATACTTAGACAAGATCTAAAAAATGACAAACGAATGGGCCATACTGTGCTCAATACCACACTCTGGTATTATAATCGCGAATTACTCCAAGCCTAATTGGTTACGCAAATGGCCGAACCGGTCGTTCTGCGGACTTAGCTATGACTAATTTACTAGTCATAAATTACGCAATGAGCCCCGCTATGCTTAATCTTACAGATAAGTTCAAAATGTGAACAAGTCAAAAAGTATAAACACAAAATCTCCAACGCATAATTTTTATCATTAATCATCCATGAGAAACCACTCAAAGAAGTATAAATATAAACACAAAAAACGGCTTTATCGGCCACAAATTAACAAGTCTTTACAAGTTATTCATCTTAAGGATTAGCAGATTTGGTCGCAGCCACTAAAGAATCTGGCTTCCCATTCTCCACAGTAGCAAGCAACTTCTTATAAGGACCCAGATCCATTTGAGGGTTCAACACCATGAGCTCAGCCACAAGCTTCATTTTGTCCTTATGGATCATACTCATGACCACCTACATTACATTCCCCTCCCTTGCCTCTAAATCAGCAGCGGCCTTCCTCTTCAGCTCTAGAATTTCAGCACGCTCTTCCTCTCTTTCTTTCTGAAGTGCAATCATCTTCACTTTTAACCCAGCCAGTTCTAACGTCAGATAAGCCACCTTTGAAGCCTGCTCCGCTACCTTGCCCGTGTAACGCACATTCTGTTCTAACAACTGGGAATTATGAGTGATTAGCGAGTCGTTCTTTTTCAACAGTTCATTATTCAGTGGAGATAGCAATGTGGTGTTGTTCATTGTCAATATGTTATGTTTGTTCCTCGCATCCCTCTCAGCACATGCTTTACCCAATTGATGTAACAACACCTCATTCTATTTCAGCTCTTTATCCGCCTGCTTCCTCGCCATACTATAGGCAATCTTAAACCGAGCTAGTTTGGTGGTCACGCATCAAACTGAGCCAAAAAACAGAGGCTCCGGTTTCCACTTATCTATCATTTTGATATCGGTCGAAGATATGCGACGATATGCAAGGGCGTGTAAATTATATTATATCTGTAAAAGTGCAAACCAATGGTTTCAATACGACTATATTCCCCTGTGAATAACAATAGAAACAACTCCATGACAAGAGCATATAAGTTAAAATTATTTACCTCCAGTGCCAACTCCATTTGACGTTGCAAAATCTCTTTCATTGGCAGCGTATCATAAAAAGATAGGTCATAGCCATGTCGCACTTGATTTATCATCATTTGCGAGGCTGCAAGCATCAATAATTTCACTGAGGTCATCGGCTCGGACCGTTGAGCCCCATCTTCAGCTCCGTCTGACCTCAACGAGAGAGGATCTTCAGGCACCACGATATTCACTAATGACGCGCTTGAACCCAGACCGTGTACAAAAAAAAATCATTTGTTGCACCACCGGTGGTGGGATATACTTTCCATTCGCCCCTTCTTATGGTTTCGACACTTTATCTTTAATAACGACCACCTCTGGGGACTTCCCAGAGGGCTTTTCAGTCTGAAGGGTTTGTGGAGCGTCATTCACCTTCCCACCCAGCGCTCCATCCACCTTGTCTTCATCAACTAGAGTCATCTTTCGTTGAGAAAAAAAATGCCGAACTGATGATCCCTTTCTTTTTCCTCTTTAACGGACTGCCCTCCTCATCTGTTTCTTCTTCCCGTGGTCTCGCCGAATTCTCAACATCCTCTACTCCCTAGGCCATGATCGGCAATTTTGCCTCCTTGCTTTGAGTTTCTGTATCATCACCCTTTTGTGCTCCTTCAAGCCTAAACGATGACCCGCTCGCCTCTCGTGCTTTCTACCCTTGCGGCACCGATAAACCAAGCCCAGTGTAATCTCCCTCCTCATATCCTTTCTCCATCAATGCTCGCAGCCTCTCTAGGGTCGCGTCTTCCTCACTGCCGCTCATGACTACACATCCGTATTTTGAACTGGACAACTCAGGATTGCGCCAGAAACCATACTTTAAATAATTTATTACACAAAACACCTGCGTAGGCTCGCCTTCCCAAGCAGTATGTGCGGCAAAAGACAATTTCTCCAGGAGGTTTACTGAACCCTTGGGTTGACCCTCTTTGCAACACTCCTGATACTTCCACTCACCTAAACCAGTTCACAAAACAGTTATAACATATATATGATCGACTCTACTTAATCAATATCTAAAGATCTTATACTTGGCTTTCCAACGCCTTTCTAATTAGAGATTTAGTTTGGCACTCTTATGCTCCCAATTTTAGGACACATAGATGAATCTATGCTTCCAAGTCTTTCCTGAGTTTGGAAGATCTACTATATGTCTCGCTCCATTTAGTTGCAGATAAAATAACGGCGAGTGCGCCAGCTTAGATACCTCCATCCCCGCTAAGACATCAGCTAAGAAAAATGGTATTCTAAAGTACTGTGAACTCAGGACTATACTCAACAAGGTCCTCCATCCGTTCGTCGTTAACTAAGTATGAAAATAAAAATAAAGATCCATTTCATGTTCTTTAAAGATTTGAATCGTGCATGTCCTAAATATCCATTTCATGTTCCTTTAATATATCAATTGATTAATTCCACTTAAGGAAATAAAATTCTTTCTTTTATGGATGTGCAGGCTATAACTAAATTTAGATGGATCCAAAGGATTATGAGAGTACCATGTTTATAACTGATCGAGGATTACATTGTTATAGAGTTATGCCATTTGGTTTAAAGAATACATGGCCGACATACTAAATATTACTTAATAAAGCATTTGCTTCTCAGATTGGGACAAATATGGAAGTATATATTAATGATATGTTTGTTAAAAGTCCAACAGATAGTGAACCCTTAAAATACTTGGAGGAGAAGTTTTTGAATTTAAGGGTTATTCAATTGAAGTAAAATCCAAAAAACGTACTTTTGGTGTAAAGTCATGTAAGTTTATGGGAAATATTATAAGTGAAAAGAGAATAGAGGATGATCTTGATCAATTCAGGCTTTGTTATCAATGATATCACCTCGAACAATCAAAGATGTGCAAATTTTAACATGAAGGTTAGCCGCTCTTAATCGATTTATCTCCCGATTTTCTGATAAGTTTGTTCCTTTTTTCCAAGTTTTACAAAGGCCAAAAGAATTTATGTGGACACCAGAATGTAAAACGGAATTTTTGAAGATTATAGAACATTTGTTGTCGCCTGAAACTTTGTCCAAGCCTCGAATTGGAGAACAACTATTTTTGTATATAGTAGTGTATGATTTTGTTGTTAGCGTTGTTTTGATTAAAGAGGAAAGGGGATTTCTAAGCCAGTTTATTATGTGGTAAAAGTTTGCTGGCATCGGAGAAAATATATTTTAGGCTTGAAAAGTTGGCTTTAGGTTTAGTTGTAGCTGCTAGAAAGATGCGTCCTTATTTTCAAGCTCATACAATTTTTGTTCGAACTTCTTTTCCATTAAACAATGTGCTACAAAGACCGGATATTTTGGGTAGAATGAATAAATGGCCAGTGGAACTAAAGGACTTTAATATAAGTTTCGAGCCTCAAACAATGATTAAATCTCAAGCCTTAGCATATTTTTTGGTTGAATTTCATTCAAGTCGATCAGATGAAGGGATAGACAAGGAATTATTGTCAGAGGTTTCAACGTGGGTGGTTCGAACTGATGGTGGTTCTAGCATATCGGGATCAAGCGTAGGGGTACAATTGATTGCTCCATCTGGAGTGGCTATGTACCAAGCTATTCGATTAGGATTTCATGCATCGAATAACAAGGCTGAGTACACGGTTGCACTGCCTGGTTTAAGGCTTGCAAATATTTGTGGACCAAAATTAGTCCGATTAGAGACAGATTCATAGTTAGTGGCAAATCACATGACTGGAATTTCTGAGGTTAAGAATATCAGCTAGTATCTTCGTGCGTTTCGAGGATTAAATATTTTGTTCAATAAGGTGACTGTTGAGCATATCAATTATGGATATAATACAATTGTTGATTCTTTAGCAACCATTGCATACACATAAGAATAAATTGATATTGTTACAGGAAAATCCTTCGATTTTAGCAAGAGCATAACAGTGTCAGTATGCAGATGAAGTAATTATTACTCCCAATGTAGTTCGAGGCGACTGACGATCTGACATAATATAATTTTTCCTTAGGAGAATGTTGTCTCAAGATGTTAAGTCAGCTCAGAGATTGAGATATAAGGCTCATGGTTATATAATGAAAGATATGGTATTATATAAGAAATCTACAAGTAGACCACTATTACGGTTTTTGGGATAGTATGAATCTCAAGAGATTTTATTTGAATTACATGATGGGGAAAGTTCAGCTTATTGTGGTTTTTAAATCTTTGACTCAGAGGGTTTTGTTCGCAGGTTATTAATGGTCCAATTTCATTCATAAACCAGCAGTACCACTTACTTCCATATCTAAATCAATTCATTTTGATAGATGGGGAATAGATTTGTGGGACCTCTACCTATGGTTTCACGAGGGTTTCAAATGATTATTGTAGCGTTACACTATTTTCGATATGGGCTGAAGTTGAACCATTATCCAGTACAAAAACTAAGGATGCTATCAAGTTCATTGTGACTAATATTTGTTTTTTTTTGGAGTTCATCAAAAAAATACTACAGATAACGGCCTTCAATTTTACAATAAATAAGTGGCTTCTTTTTTAAATTTGAGGGGTATTACACAATGTTTTTCAACACTTTTTCATCCTTAAGTAAACCATCAAGTGGAAGTAACGAATAGGTCCATTTTCGAAGGCTTAAATAAAAATTGACAGGTGATGTGGGGAAATTGCGTAATTATTACCAGAGGTGTTATGGGCTTATCGAACAAATCCTAGAGAAGTTACTCAAGAAACACATTTTGCCTTGGTATATGGAATGGATGTTGTAAACCCTGCGGAATCTAATTTTATTCTTATAGAATACACTATTATTCGAAGGAGTCAATTGAAAAGACAAGGAGGATAAGTCTTGAATATCGAACAAAAGAAAGTTAAAGCGCATTCGAATTCGAATCATTATCAAACTTTAATGAGGAGTCGTTATAATTCGAAGATAAATAAAAGAGATTTTAAGGTGAGTGATAAAGTCTTGAGGAATGTATTTCTCCACATAAAGGACAAGCGGCTTGGAAAGATGGCTCCAAATTAGAAGGTCCATATATGGTAGTAGAGCGATTCGATCCGGGAACATACCACCTCTATGATGAACATGGCAGACTTTTACAACATCCCTAGAATATAGAAGACTTAAAACTATACTGGGAATAATATTTTTTTATTTCAAACACTTTATATGATTTTATTGTTTTTATATAAGTTGCATACTATTTCCTATCTTGTTGGCCCATGAAGGTTTTAATGATGTATCACATTTACATTTGCAAATATAAATAAAATTCTTTTTTGGCCAATGAAATTTTAGATTCTTAAGTTATTTTGGTAACTATGCAAAGACTGATCATCGTTGAAGTAGTTAACAAAATTTAATTTAAGTAACTACTTTATTCAAAATATTATACGTTCATTTAGAGCACTATTTGAAGAAACAATCATTTTGGAGGTGCTAATGTTCTTTAGACGCACTATTTTATTTGAAGTTCTATATATGTATTTAGAGCACTATTCAAAAATATACTCATACTCAAGGTGCTAACGTTATTTAAACGCATTGTTTTATTCGAAATGATATACACTTATTTAGAGCATTGTTCGAAGCTTTAGTCATATTCGAGGTGTTAACATTCTTTAAACGCACTAATTCAAGTAATAATAATATTTGAAGTGTTAAACGCTCATTAAAAATATTATGTCAACTAATGATAATGTTGAAGATATGAATGCTTATATATAACATTAGTTAAAGTGGAGTTATTATTCGAAGTACTAACGCCTTGCTCTTAAAAGATTAATTGTGAAATGGAAAAAAAAGATTTGAAACAGAAGAATATTTCATTCTTTAGATAGACAAAAGGCAATTTAAATCCATACAAAAACAGAAGTTCAAGTGCCAAGCATTTAAGCACTTACAAAAGATAATACACCAATAACAAATAGTGATTCAACAAGACACAAACTAAAAAAATAGATCTTTTTAATTCTCTTGATCTTCTTTGTTTGAGCTTTCTTCCAAGTAGCTTCTTTATTGATCAGAGGTGTCTTCGTCTTCCTCTGATTCAGTGTCTTCAGAAGATTCAGTTGGTATGGGTTCCAAAGCTTCGTTGTGATATTTTTATAAGGGAATTGATTTCAAAAAGCCTGGCAAATTTGCTTTTGGAAACGCTGCATGATATTCTCGAAGTAAATTGATTGTTGTTTATTATTCGGTGGTTGTAACAGCAACCATATTATCTAGCATGTATTAGGTTTTAGCGGTTTTTCCAGCAAGGCTTTTCTCTTTTTCAAATTTCGTCTTGAGTGATCCTATTTCTTCAACAATTTTCATATTCTCCTCTTCACTTTTGTTAAGTGAGTCTTGTAGAGAGGAGTACTTCTTTAGTTCTTTGACCATCTATTTTTCATGTTTCATCTTGAGTTCATCCAGTTCAAGTTGATCGGAGGACTTCACCTCTATTTTCTCTTGATCATTGATTGTTCTCAAACGACGTTTGATCTGGACGACACTTTTAAGGAACTCTGATCTATCAGCTTGGAGGACCTGAAATTGTTCGAGGATGTTTCTGCCAAAAACATTTATTATATTCTTATTTTCATGAGGCTGTTTTTTATACTGGATCAAATTTTTAGCCATATCCTCGAGTTTACTTGAGCAGATTTAACTTATGCGCATAAATGTTTTGCTGCATTTTCTAAGTTAGAAAATGGTTGAAGTGCATGTAATATTTCTTGATAGGAATCCCTAACATATAGAGATGGAAGATTTTCATAACCAGTAATAGTGGCTGATGAAGAAGCTTGTGTAGGATTTGAAATCACACCTTTGGGAAATTTGGCCACAATGATTTTATTGCCAATTTCTGAAATTTGATCTTGAATTTGTTGAAGTTCAGGATCCATGTACTTGTAAAGGTCTTGAAATAATTTTCCATCAATTGATTCACCATTCATTAAGTTAACATCTCTCTAATGGTCTACTCTGATATATTTTTTACTTTCATGTATCTTTTTGACATCACCAGTCAGGTTTGGGGGAGTAACTTAAACCTTTTTCTTTATCTTTCTAGTTGGAGGAGTTTTCAAAGAACTTTTCTTTTTCTTTAGAGTAGCAATCTTCTTTCTTTTGTTTGCAAAATCAGCCTCGGTTCTTTGTTTGATGGTTGGAAGATCAGTTTTGCTTGCTTTGCTTTTGGGTTTCCTTTGTGTTTTCTTTGACTTCAGACTTTTGGAAGATCTAGTTTGTGATTTTTCTTCTTTTTATTCTTCGCGGGTAAGTAACTTTGCTATCTGTTTCGAAACGGGAGTATGATTTGTCCGTCAGGTTCTACCAATATTTTTATAACATCCTCTGGGTTTGGGGGCTCAAATAGTTCTTCTTCTGGAATGATAGAATCCAGAGAGATCCACCAGAGATGACTATTTATAAAGTTTACAGGTTTTAAGACGATGTGAAACTCATTAAACCATGCATTCTCTACCCATGTAGACAGTTTGGCAAATATATCTTTGGTAGTTTTTCGAGGGGATTTACACCACCTCAAAAATTCTAGATATAATAACAGTCAATTAATAAATAGGAGTATAATATAGGAAAACCAAAGGAGAATTTACTCACTTACTTGTACTTTTCCAATTAAGGTTAATCTTGATGTGTAGGCTTCGTAAATTTCCTTGCCATTTTCCCAGGCTCCAGAAAAAAAAATTAACCTTTGTTTCCTGAATTTATTAGCTTCAAGGAGATCGTGAATTAGCTTCAAAGAATTTCTGAGGGTGAGGTAGTAGAATGGTAGCACCAGATTCTTGGAAAGGTCAGTCATTGTAATAAAATCTTTGATAGAGATGGGAAGTTTGCCAAGTTTGGAGGCCATAATGGTGGACATGAGGCTGAACCATAGGTTTGGGCTTGCTTGCATCAGACATAAGTCGATAAGTTCAAAATACTCAACTATCATTAGGTCTAGTGGAAATCGAAGTTCCTAGTTGATAATTACGGGGTACACCACAAGTTCATTTTCTCGATAGCAGAGTGGAGTTTCTCCTACTTCTGGTAGTCGAAATACAACGTTATCTGGAAGTCCCTATTGTTTTTTCAAAATTTTTGCATGAGCTTGGATATAGTATTCATATAAAATATTTTTCAATGCAATAAAAAATTCATGGAGGACATTTTTTAAGTTCACGCTCAAATTTTCAGTGATCTTTTTGGGTAATTCGACTAGCTCTTTTTTTTCCTCATCTTTTTCTCTTGAGCTGGTTTTTTCAAAGCACTATCCTCGGATTCTGAAAAGCGGTTCTTGTGATTTCAATATTAGAATCATTTTTTGTCCTCTTTTCTGATTCATCATCTTATTCTAATGCTTCATCTCGTAGTTGAGGAGGGGCTCCATTACTAATGGTACTTGGTGAGCTTACGGGTATAATTGTTAGGTTTATTGTTGAATCTCTGAAAGATTTGTTTGTGACTTTTTATTGGTCACAACCATCTTCTTTCAGAGAGGAGAAGATGTAGGTTTTTTTGAAGCATTAACGTCTTCGGAATCTCTCATGGATAAAAATTTACTTTTAAGAGGAGGTTGGTTTTGGCAAGAGTGGATTTTTCAGTTCAAGTCTAGGCGTTTTTTTGCGAGAAATTCATGGATAATTAGTGGTTTCTACATCAGATGTTTCTGAAGTTCTTTGATAAAATTTACCTTATGTTTCTTTGCGATTTACTCGGGGAAAATTTGACGCAGTCCCAGAATATGTTAGTGAAAGGTTTCAAAGTGGTTTGAGTTTTGATTATTAAGGGGATTTTGGAAAGCAAGTGTTAAAAACTGGGTTGGAAGGATTTTAAAACCCATAAGAACTTTGGATAGGGAGAATTTTTTTGCATAATATGGTTTGAGTTGAAAATTATGGAGTGTTATCTATTACTCCTGATGCACGATATACAGCAACTCTTTCATTGATGCACAAGTAATTGTAAAGGCCAAAACGGATTTCTTAATAGATTTTGGTTTTTTCATAACCTAAGATGAAGAAAAATCTTCAAAATAGGTTATAGATAATTGAAGATAAATCGGAGAAGATGGGTTTTCAAATGAAGGTGATGATGAAATAAATTTTTCAAACGACTCTCTTTCTCTCACTAAGGATTGTAGGTGAAAGGAAAATGACTAGGGGTTTAATATATATAGAGGAGTAAATAAAGTATAAAGTAGGAAGAGAATGTGAAAGTTTGATAATACCTAATTGGTTGAGAATGAACCGCCAAACGGTTGCCTACTCTGAAATAGAATGACACATATAGACTATCAGAGTTAATAGAGTATAACACGCTCCATGTGTTTCTAGACGTCATCATGGAAATGATTGAAAAGCCACGTGTACATTCGATGCAAAGTTTAAAAGATTCAATGAACGTTCGGGGTGACTTTAAGTATAAAAATGAGTGGCTTGATTTGAAGCAAATTTGAATACAATTTGGTGCAATGATTGGTGGTTTGTATTCGATGCAACATAGAGTATGGAGATTTGCAATTTCGGTCCTGTATAACTTCAAAAGTTTCAAGTTCTTATTCATTATCCTTTATAAGAACTAGGGGGCTACTGATAAGGATATAAGTTAGCAAGAAGTTATAATAATTAATGAAATATTGTAATAAATAGTGATATAAATTCGTTATATGAGATTTATGTTGTTTGAGAATATCAGGGACCATAATGTAATTTATCTACATTTGTATAACTGATTCAGTTAAAGACTTCCAGCGTTCCTATAAAAAGAGCTAGAGACTTATGGATAAAGGATCTGGCTTTTACTCGCTATTACACTTCTGATAACCAAAATATAGCACTCTCTCTCTATATTTTCACTCTCTTTCTAAAAGTACATATTTAATCCAATTTTACAATAAGAAAGCTTCTTACACTTAGCAATTATTATATGTCGATAACATACTAATAACTAGAAAGGATATGATGATGATTTAAAATTTGAATATCCAGTTGAATTGAGGGTTTGAAATGAACAATATAAAAGATTCTGAGAGGCAACTTAATATGCAAATCAAGAGGAATAGATAGAGATGGTATATATTCTTAACTTAATAACATAACATACCAAATATTATCAATAATTTTGGCATATCTGAAGTCCGAGAAGTATGAACTCATATTGGAATATTTTAAACGTAATACCATTAAATCACCTACCAAAGTAAAAGATAAGAAGTTCATACAAGAGATACACTATACTGATCTCATTAAAGCATTATGTACACAATGATATGCATAAAACTTGATCCAATGTACTAAATTAGTATTTTAAGTATATTTACGTCAAATCCCACTATCAAGCCCTCAAATGTTTCATGATATACTTACAAGGTTTGATTAAAGTTTGGTTTCTATAAAGATAAGTGCAAGGCTGATGAGATGATGATGGGGGTATGTTGGCTCTGATTATGCGGCTTGTCTTGACACGAAAAAGTACATTTTGGATTCCCTCTTTACCATATTTGAATTAATGGTTAGTTAGAAATCATGGCTTCAAAATATTGTTTCATTTTCATCTACGAAAGTTGAATATATGATTGCTCTTGAAGCAATGAAGAAAATCACATGGTTTTAAGGATTGTTGTGGGAGATCACTACTATAAAACAAGAATTTGTTATGTGTTAATATCATTGCTTTTCATTTTATGAGGAATCTAAGATTTAATGAGTGAACAAAGAATTTAGATATCAAGATTCACATCATTTAAAATTTGGTAGAGAGAAAGTATTAATGGTGAAAAAAATTGCAAGAGTTGAAAATCCTTATGATCTGACCAAGGTATTATTGGTGTCAAAGTTCACACACTTCATAAGACTTTGCAAGTATAGGAAGTATGTGGAATGAATGTATAGAAGATTAGTTGGAACATCGGGTGATGAGAATGAGCTTAGTTAAGACTTAAATATCGAGACTTGAATTGTAGAGAATTAACTGTTATGACTCTATTGTATATGAGACATGAGTTTAGCTGAGACTTAGGTACATAAACATCTATTGGAACCTAAAAGAAGAATTTTTGTCGAGACGTGTATAAATAGTTATTGAACCAAAGATCATAAACATTAACTGCTGGAATTCTAGTGCAAAGACTTATCAAACAAAACTTCTGAAAATACTTTTATATCTTTATTAGACTGAATTTCCTCTTATGGGAATACTGTGAATTGATAAGATATTCTCAACCATTAATGTGAATATTGTTCGTCATTTGGCTAAGTTTCGTCCATCTGCCAAAACTCGTACCAACCTAACCTAAAGTTTTGAGGGACTATCAAATATCATAAATATTATAATTTCCATTGGGTCTCCACTTTTGAATATTTTTGTTTGGTGATTTTTTTAAATAATATTAATAAAATATTCTTAACCGGATTATTAACTGATTTTGGTCAATCACTATTAAAACAAAACATATAAATTAAGTTTAAAAAAATATTATATATTTATTAATTATATATATTAGGATTAATAAAATATAAAGAAACCTACCCGAAAATAACTACCAATTGGTACCAAGTTAAAATTTGGGACAAAAATAACTCTGGTGGTATATAAAGGGAGAATTAGGTCGTGAGTAACGTTTTGAGACCCTTCATCTAGACTTTTACCCCTACAAAGTGCTCTAAATATCAAAAGTCAGAATAACAAATGTTAAAACCCTTAAACTAGTTCAGGCCTACTTTCGTCATCCGAACTCCAACGTGCAAAGGAAGTAGCCTGCGAGAAATCCTCTTCAGTCGTAGTCGCCATCTGCTTGTGAACGGTGAACCCTGAACGGTGATCGGTTAATGGCAAAAAAACTGTTTATCGGCAAAAACTCCATTAAAGGTACATGAAAAGTGGTTTTCGCTTATTCAGGTCTGTTAATTTATGCTCCGATTTACTCCTATGTGTGTAAGGTCTACAATTTTGGTTAAAGTGAACCTTAAGTTGGCATATTTACTGGTTGAAGCCAAATCATCGATAATCGTTTTGTTGTTGGTTTGTTCCTTGTTAGTGTAGTGATAAAATTGTGATTCTTTTATGGTTTGTTTCTGTTAGTCGTGCTTATTTGTTGAAGGAACTCTTTTATGTTTCATGATTCTGGCTTATGAGTTTAGATTATTGGCTTGTGGGTACGTGCATGTGTTTTTAAAATCTAAATCGTACAGTCTATACATTATTAGAATGTATATCGATCTTTCTGGATATAATCCTATGAAAAACGCGTAGGGGCTATGTTGTTAAAATGTAACTCGCATCGTTGTTTAAATATAACTCGCGTCTTGTTTAAATATAACTCGCGTCTTGCTATATTAAATGTAGGAAAATCGCGCATTATGTATGTTGATTGCATCTATCCCGTGCCTTTATGAATGTAATTGGAACAAAATTGCATAATATTGTTGTTCTGTAATATTGTTGTTCCGGTGATGGATATCATATAAATGGCTAATTGGCTCCTTTTCTAAAACTAATGAACTTCTAACATTGAAAATAAGCATTGACATTTGTTTATTGCAGATTGTGCTATGGATGAAGGTTCTTTTTACAGACCTGGTTTAGTTAGCATAGTGAATTTTCTACAGAAAAACATAATCATTGTTGAACATATTGAGGCTGCAAAGCACGCACCTTTCTATATTTTTTCGGAAGCATCGTTCCAGCTATGCAACAAAGGTTTGCCGAAGAATAAGTTTAATAAGGTGATAGATGAGATTTTGAAGATATTTATGTAAAGGAAAAGGCAGTTAGAATATGGGCGAAGAAGGTGAAACTGATAACAAAAGATGTAAAAGCCATTTTTAGTCTTAAACATGGAACAGAGCAAATGCCTTGGAACAAAGCAGGAGCATTCACTGCTTGATTTGTCGATGGAACGGAGAACAAGTCTTTATTGATGCAAAAATATTTTTTGAGTCGAAGGGCTAGGAAAAGTGGACCGACGAACCAAAAATCTATTTCAAATGTGATGATCAAGGTAACTTGAACTCTTTATATGTAATGTGTTTTTTAGTGATTTACACTAATCTAAAAATTGTTTGTTTTATTGCAGGAAGCTATAGAGAAAGCAGTAAAAGATTGCGGGGAGGAATCTAAAAATGACATTGCAAAGCTATTGATACTGTACATTTTCTCAACCATCTTCTAGTTTGTATCCGGCGATATAATGGGCTGGACATTGGTCTTTACGTAGAAGACATGCTAAAAATTAACGACTATGATTGGTCTGGTGCAATTGTTGAGAATTTTAGCAGGTCGACGAAAAAGTGTTTGAAAAAAGGAGCACCCGATCACGTTATAGGATGCGTAGTTATTTTATTTATGAGTATAAGTCCCTACATTAAGCACAATACTCTAACTTTTTTTTCAGTGACGTTAGACTGTATATATTTTTGCAGCCCTTAATAATGGAGCACACTACGTTAGGAGATGATTTTGTAAGGCCGATATGATACCTACCTGCTAAAAATGGTGGAGGCTGGAGTGCAAGGAATCAACCATGGCGATGATTAAAAGGTTGCGCAAGCTGCCTGACGATAAGGTAAAAACTATGTGTTGTTAGTATTTAGGAATTACATGGATAATGTGTAGATGTGAGATTTTGTTATATTGTTGTTAGTGGCATGGCGCAAGACTCAATATTTTGATTGAGTGAAAGACATCATAAATTGCATGATTTAATACACATGATCAATCTTGTGTAATGTTTGACAAAGGAATCGCGCACATGAAATGATCATAACTCGCAACTTTTATATTTACAAATAAATCGCGTGATATTTTATAAATAAATCGCGTGAACTTGTTTAATATACACAATAATCGTGTGATGTAGGTTATGGAGTGTAAGATAACCTTTAATAAGGATGAAAACATAGGCTTCGACTCGAGTGAGGATGAGGGAAGCTCTGAAGGTTTATGGGTGATTCGTGGACGCAGGTCAAACAAATGGGAAAAATCACTTTCCCAAAGAACTAGCAAAAGACGAAAGCTTAATAGTGAGCATTCAACCAAATAACCGCAATCTAGGGAGCCATCACCCACACCGGATTACGGAGGGGCTGCAGATCACTACAAATTACCACTACGGGGGTGGTTGGAACAGCATAAAAGTACACTGGAAAAAGGGAAGCTTAAACTGAAGAGAAATTCTACTAGAGGTAGCACTACACAACGCAGTTCTAGTCTTCAGACGAAGAAGATGATAGTTTACAAGGGGCGTGCCAGTTCATTACTATTATAGAGAGTGGAAGATAGTATGATGAAAAGCAGTGGCAAGTACAGGTACTCATTGGAAATAAACGTCTTAAGATTTCACTGGCACGAAAGAAGAGACAAGTAAGAAATTTATAAGCTTGGTTTTTTAAAGAATATGAATTTGAAATAATTTATAATATTATACATGTTTATTTTTTCACAGATTGAAGAACTCCAAAGAGAGGTAGCAGCTTTGACTTCAAAGCTTGAAGAACAAGTTGAAAATGATGAAGTTGTTAAGGAAGCAGTTGATAAGGCTTGTGCACTGCCATTCTATTCGGTAGAAGAAGAGCCACCATAAAAAGTAGTAGAGGTACCCAAAAAAAGCAGATGAGGTTCCTTAAACTAGGTTATATGTTTCACAAAAACTTGGTTTCAAAATAAAAGAGGTTGAAGGCAAAAAGGTGAAACATAAGAAAATGATGTAGAGGGTTCTACAGCAGAGGATACAACAAAACAGGCAGAGGATGGAGCTGAAGATGAAGAGAACATAGTGTCTAAAGAGAATTATGATGGATTTTAGGATGGATCGAACGATGTTCGTGTGACACAACGTGAGAAGCAGCCAAATGACAATGTTTTGTATGTTTTAGGTGTTGATCAATTTAGACTTTTCCAGGCAGAAGTAGAAGAGTTTTACCAGCTTAAACGGTGGTAGATAAGGTTGAAAATGAGGTTAAATCAACCACACATGAGCCAGATATGGGGCAGGGTGAGAAAACACTAGATGTTCAAGTAGAACAATCTGTTGACGAAGCAGTGGTTGAGCAGCCAGACCGGATAGTTGAAGAATATGTTGCAGTGAATAACAATAGTACGACAGTAGTTATGGTTGAAAAAGATGTCAAAGCAACCGCACAAGAACTAGTTGTTGTGAATCCTGAGACAGTAGGAGAGGTGCAAGTAATTAACCATCATGACCCGATAGTGAACCAAGAAAAAGAAGACAGGAATACGTCAGTGGCTTGGGAAAAAGATAATATATTGAAAGAAGATGTAAAAGAGATAGTATGTGCAAACAAAACTGACCCTGGAGAGTTAGAAAATAACAATCCAGTAGAGGGGGGAGAGGATATACCAGTTGTGGAGGTAGCAATCCAAAATTTTGCAGTTGCTTTGGTTGTTAAACCTGTTGGGGAGATAATAAATGGCAAGGGTGGAGATGCTAGATTTACGGATGTGGTGGAACTGAAGGTGGTGGGGGAAGAAGATGTTGATATGCATAGGAGAGAGAGTACCACCAACGTACCCAAACTGGTCTAGGAAGGTCATGAAGATGTAAGTGGAGCTTAAAATCATTAAGATTCAACATTATATAACTATTTCTTTGATATGCTTTGTCTTTAAGAAGTCAGTTTCTGTTGGTGTTTTTAATTCGGGGATGTTGTTTTTTCGTATATTTTGGATTATGGATGGTAGTCTTTCGGGTTTACTTTTTTATTTTTGGGATGTTCTTTTTGGTGAATTATTAGGATGTTTTTGTTTTAATTATAATAATGTATGTTTGACAGTTGAAGATGTTTATTACATTAAAATCGCCCAAGTGCCTCCGTAAGATATTATATTTGTTTATTCATAAATCGCAATCTATCAAGTAGACCACTGTCATATTCTATTAGATGTATGTGATTTTATTTTGGTGAAAAAAATCGCGCGTTTATAAATATATACCATGTAAGTCGCGCATTTTTAAGTTTAGTAAGTTTAGTAAGTTTAGTTTATAATCAAAATCTCGTGACTAATATGTTGCAAAAAATTGCGCGTCTGCTAGTATTTATCTTGCAACTTGCAAAATTGTTAGTAAATAACCTTAAAATCGCGTAGTATTTATTTTTACTGACAAAATCGTGGGATCGGTAAAATATGCCCAAAATGCATGATTTCAAATTTAGCTTACGAGACTTGTTGTTCACAAAAAAAATAACAAGGACGTTAAATTATACCACTAAAGTTAAATGTTGAATGTGACATGTATGTAATGGAAAACCACCAGCATTAGACGAAGGACTACATCTATGCACACAACAACATAAGAATCAACAACCAAAGACTGAACATGTATCAGAAATTGAAGATGCTTACAAACTTCCACAAGAGGCACAAGCCAAGCTGGAAGCGTATCTCAAAAATGAAGATAGAAGTACTAAACCAGACCGGAAGAGTAAAATAAGTACAACCAGCATCTCAAGAGGAAGCTAGATATTTTGATTTACCAACCCTAGATGATGCTTTTGTAATATGTACCCAATCATTTTTTAATGAAGTTGATAAGGTTGCGGCTATTCACTCTAGTGGAGGAAAAAATGTTGGTTTTAGTGGATCTAAAAATACTTTAGAGGAGACAAGTTTAATGGTAAGAGGATGATTATATTATTAAACATGTAACAAATGAAGTCATTTGGTTTCTATGTAATCCCAGGTTCTATATGTTACGGTTAGTACCGGACGAGTATCCAAATTAGAATTTACTTACAAAAACACAATATGGAGAAGCTATTTACCAAGCTTGGGGAGATGAAGCAGCAACAACAAAGTTAATAGCAGTGATTGAATACCACAAGGTACTTATAATACAAATAAAAAAAATCAGGAAGATCCCGAAGTATGGTATTTACCACAATCAGAATTTTCATTCAGGTTTAGTGTTAGTGTGAGTGAGATATCGTACGAAAGGGAGCTAGACTTCAAGGTAAACTATATAATTGGAAATAACTGAAAATACTGGAATAACAAATTGGTAAGTACCTTTCAAAGGGTTTGATAACAAGTACAATTGTAAATACAGTGTTATTCAAATTTCCGGGATTTTCTACAATAAGTATAGTTGGTTTAAATAGTCCTCAATAGTGACACAAAGATTAACTTATTTTTCACGGGATGTATTACTGAAGCATCTTGCATTAAAAAAAGATATGTCACACATTGTCGATGAAATATTCGAAAAAAATAAGGTCGAACACGTTTATCGCGTTCGTTCTAGTATGCCACATAACGGAGAAATGAACAAACCAATAGACGTTGTTGGTAATAGGCATGGAGAATGGTCTTGCTAAAAACTATAACTTGTTATTTCTTGCAAGCAAATTCACTCTAGATGTATGTTAGAAACTGGAGATGTATTGGTATGTAGTATAAAACGTTATAGCATGATGTTTATAGTATGCTTATTAATTCATGAGATTCGTTTTTTAACTCATGAGAATCGCGTGAGTTATTCATGAGAATCACTTGATTTATTAATGAGAATTGCATGATTTATCCATGAGAATCGTGTTTTTATATTTATGCATAAATCGCTATGCGCATAAGCTGTCTAAGATTTATTATGTGCATAAATCCATTGATGTGGATTAACAAATCGCATTGTTAGCATTTTTTACCAATTTCCCTAACAATGTGTCCTGGAAATGTTTGTATTGAACGGCTGAACAATTGTATGAAGAAAAAATACATCTTGCGTGTGAGGAATGGATACAAAGTTAAAGCTAAAGAGATATACCGCAACAAGACAAAAATTAACTTCACTGCGGAGTTTTGCTTTGTGAGTACGTTAAAGAAATTATCCACAACGGGTTTGTACCCAAGGAATATAGCAAAAATATGACGGCTCAAACACGTGCACAAATGTTTTATCATTTCCTAAATTATAACAATACAAATCGTCGGGGGTTGGATGATTGATTTTTTCCGATTGTAGAACACTACTTTTGTTATAAGAAATGTGATTTTATGTAATTCATTTCTGTTGTAGTATTCGGTGACATTTTTTTGGTAGTGTAGAACACTTATCAAACGCAATTTGTAAGCCATTACGCAAGTGTTGAACTTTCTAGTGCCATTTTTTAGGTAAATGACTAAGTTGTAGTTGTACTTAAATCTTGTTTTATATAACTTTGCTCGTAAATCGCGAGATGGGAAGGTTGAGGTTCTCGCATGGTTGTTCTACCTAAATCACAATGTTAATTTGGGTGCATATAAATTGATAGGCTCCTACTATTTTTTTACTGAAGTGAATTAGCCCGCCTAAATTTACACCCCTAAAAAAGACTTGATAAAGATTATCACCTCTTTTATATCCCTTATATAAACCTCCGACTTTTAATTAGATTTTGTAAGAAAACCTTATACATTTTACAAATAGTTCAACTATCTTAAGTATGAATTGGAGCGTGGACGAAGACCAACACTTGCTTCAAGTGGTGAAGTAAGTTAGGACAACACTGACCGATGATACAACTAATGTTTTTTTAATGAAGTGTTATGCGGGATGTACTTTGACTATGGGAGGCTTGGATTTACGGGCCCTCATACTCACATTCGTGAAGAAGTTACTTCTAGGTGCAACGAACTAAAATCTAAATCCTTGCTTCGTGTGTCTGGCCTATCTTACGTGTTGCGCGAAGAGGCAACACTGCTTTGGAAGTGCGAAGTTAACAATTGGATTTCAAGATATATGATTGTATATTTGAATGACATTATTCCGGAGAAAGAAGATGCACTCGCCAATTTCTCACCGGTTGAGGATAACTGTGGCAGCTGATTTCGAATAAACCTAAATTTTAAATGTAATTTTCAATCAAGTAATATGTATTTTTGAACTTTCTTGTTGCATTGGAAATGGTTCAGTATTGTGCAAAATCGCGTTGTTGTTTTAATTATATTAGTAGTTGTAGTGATATACGTACTAGTAAATCTCGCTTAGTAAATTGTGCGGATGTTTAAACACTTGTCACTCAATTTATGTCACTTAAAATGGTAGATAATATTTAAATCGCGTTGTGGCAACTAATAAATCCAGAAACAAATGAATCGTGTGATTAATAAAATCATGCCCAAATAAATCATCGGGTAAGGAATCGCGTCGTGGTATATTCCATTGTAATAAAAATCGCGTTATGAGAATATGTAAGGCACATTTAATGTAAATCGCCTCATGAAATTGTAGGAATTGGTTATTGTAATTTGAACTTAAAATTCTCTATAATTAATTGGTTGAAAAGACAATCAACCATCTTTTCACGACATCAATGGGTTTAAAGGTTAAATTTTTATTGGTTTATTTATGCTTAATGAGGCATGGGTAGATATGTACTCATTACATTAACATTAATTACACGTTTAAGTAGAGATGGATTTTTGAATATAAATAATAGTAGGTAGTGAAGAGTTATTCATTCAGTAAAGCAAAACATGCAATCTCTTCGTATTCATAAAAAACCTATTCGTAAAATATGGATGACTCCTCTCTAGGCTCCTATGGTTACCCATCCTCTGATGGTAGCTTCTCCGATGAGAGTAAAAAATTCTCTGACTACAAGTACTCTAGTACATCGATGTACTCATCAGATGATTCCAAAGATATTTACTCATTCTCGTTTTCTTTTGAGGATGATTATGATTCAGGAGATTCGTGGTCATTTCCTGAGTCCGACTCGGATGAGGACTGGCTTTCCAAACACAAACGAAACAGAGAGCGTTAGGAAGTTGATGACGCGGAGGATGCAAACAATGAGATGGAAACAGACGACGAAGAAGACAATGAAAAGGGTAAGAAGGAAGATGATAAGGAAGAAGAGGAGGATGAAGATGAAGATGATGAGAACTCTTCTGATAATTAGTGAGTATGGAGTTGTGTTTGTTTCTGTTTTTTGTAATTAAAGAAGTGAAACCCTTTAATATGTAGTTTTTTTTAAGGTTAACTATATGGGCAGATATAGGTCCATATTTTAACGTCTGTAATATTTTTAAAATGCGATATTATCCTTGTTTAACTAATTGCTCAGTCTTTGGGGTTTTTGGATTATTAGCAACAAGGTAGAATCGCGCCATCGGGTCTGTTGAACAACTATCTGGACAATATGTAAAATACAAATCTCGTGATTCAGGCTATTGTTATGGAATAACAATTATAGGTAAATTAATCCTGTATACAAAATAATTTAATCAATTAGCATAATAAAAATTATGTCTTTAAGAAAAAGAGCTAAGAATCCCATGTTACACAGCCACATTGATCGCGTTGTGCATGATGTATGTTGTCACTGAATTGAATATTAGAAATATTTGAAAAGTGTTTAATATTATAAATATTATATGTTATTTTTGTTGAATTGCGATTATATTTGTTATTTAAGCAATATTACAAATTGCGCAATTATATTTGTTAAGTCATTGGGTTGTATGGTTTCATAAATTG
This sequence comes from Limnanthes douglasii subsp. nivea, assembly GCA_036936605.1. NCBI lineage: Eukaryota > Viridiplantae > Streptophyta > Magnoliopsida > Brassicales > Limnanthaceae > Limnanthes > Limnanthes douglasii. The sequence goes on along the minus strand of JAUPFV010000003.1, from coordinate 134,007,665 downwards.
AGACACAGCAGAATACCGTTGCTAATCAATCGCTAATTGAGAATCAAATGGTTATATTACACATCGCGTGATTCAGGAAATTGTTTGGGAGTGACAAGCAAGAGTGACTTTAGGAATGAAAGGGATCGCGTATTCTACTATACAATAGAGTAGTGCTCAAACACTCCTGCTTTAGGAAGTATAATAAAAACTGCATCTTAAAAGGAAGCTAACAATCACATTTTATATAACCAATTTGGTTAATGAATCGCGACTTCAGAAAGTGTAACAATCGCAATGTATGAGCCAAATCATTTAAAGAAAACATTAGGTCTCGGGAGAGAGATATTATCCCAAGAGAATCGTGTTGTTAAAAAATGCAAAAAATTATTAAAATCACATGTTGCAACCATCATTCCTAAATCAATCGCAAAGTCAAAGTGGGATGTCGCATGTCCTCATGTTATTTCCTGATTTAAAACAACGTTCCCACCACAACTGGCTCGTTGTTGTTTCTCCTCTAGATGGAATATGTTTTTTCTTTGGCCTTCCAGATCGTCCTGTAATGTTAGAAGGAAAGACCACCTGTTTGTCAAATCATTAGAGGATGATCTTTCACCAAAATTGGTTATTTTCGGTATGTTAAAAGAATAAGTAGACCTATAATTTCTCACCGTGAAGAATGGCTCTATCAACGACATATGATCTTCGTTAACCAAAGTTATTGTCGCTAATGCATGAGGACATGGAAAATACTCTTGTTTCTATGAATCACATGAACATTTGAAATCAAGAATGTTGATGACCATAACAGGTTCATATAAAACTACAAAAGAAGTTGCAGAAGACTTACGTACTACCCATGTTCGACCCATTAGAACATTCTCCTTAAAATGCTTGTCATACTCGGGGTATAAAAAATTGTTCCAGCTGAGCCCCTCTGAATAATGTCTTGAAATTTGAGTCATTAGCATGACTTTAATCCTGTCGATCATTTCAACACTTGGTAGATTGCATAGCTTTTTAATCTGATTGTTAAAGGATTCGGCGGCAGATGATGTCATTCCCCCTTATCATTTCCCTTTAATGAATGCCTGATTGTACTTGTCGGAAGGTAAATGCTCAAGGAATTTCTTTATCTTACTACCGCCTTGACTTAAAAACTAAGAAAGTCTATCATTAAAAAGGTCTACCGTGGGAACATAAGTATAACGTTTAAAAACATCAGCATTGTCTTTTTAAACTCTCGGTTAGTGTGTTCAAGAACACCCTTCAAATTATTAATAAGATAATATATACAATATGCATGAAATCAATTTGGGTAAACAACAAAAACAACATTAATAATACCAGAGTATCGATCGGAAATAAATGTTATCTGACGGTTAAACAAATGAGAATTAAGACTTTCCATAAACCATAGCCAGTTATCAGAATCTTCATTGCCAAAAATACCGAAAGCAACAGAGAAAATACGTGCAATATATAAATAGTTTAATAGAGTTCAACTAACTTGTAAAATACAGAATCACATGATAGTTTGTATCATAAGTCTACATAAATCTCATCATTGACTTAACAATTAAGAACTTGGTTACACTTGGTAGCTAAATCGCGTGTTTGATTAAGTTTTCAATACGAATCACATGTTTACGAAGGTTTATTACTCAACATAAAATCGCATGTTTATGAAGGTTTATTGAATATAATAAATTGCGTGATTATCATGCTTTAGTAAACACCGTAAAGCAAGAAGCGCAATAAGGGGAAAACATTACCGTTATTGCCACTTTTTGTCACTGCACATAACAAAACACCCCCATGCTTGCTGGTTAAATGGGTTTCGTTCACATACAAAAATGGCCGGTATGAATGAAAGCCTTAAAGGCACGATGCAAATGTTATAAAGCAGCGCCTGAAAACGTTACCAGAACCAACCTCCAAATGGAAATCAGTAGTAATATCTCGACTTTTTAATTGTTTAAAGTAATCATTCAGCAAGCTAAAAGAAGTATTATTATCTCTGAATACTTCCTTTTTTTCCCTTCTTTAAAGCATTCCACGAGAGACGGTAGGAGATGTTTAAACCATAGTCTTATTTGATAGTTGATTGTATAGTTTTTCCAGTTATGGAATGACATGTCCTAATTGAATCATGTATTACATTCGCAATCAAATCAGATGTCAAATGCCTACTTTTCGTTTGGAGAAAATGGGGCTACATATATGGATACAGACATATTTATTTATCATCATTAAATTGGTGCTGGAATCATTTGATGCATATACTTGAAAGAAAAACCACACTCTAAGACATATCGGCATAAGGATAACCTTAGACCTAGAGCACCATCAGCAACCGTCTTACCAACACCTGTGATAGCATCGACCCGACTAGTAGTAGCAAGATGTCTTTTTTTATATTCCGAATTTAGTAAACCATTACTACTCTCACCACTAGTTAGTTGATTGTGACAGGGTTCTCCCAAACTTAGGCTAGACTGTTTACGCTTTTCTACCGACCGACCATTTATCAATTGGTTCTTGTTCTACAGCAAAGCTAACGCTTTTCAGACGCTCCACATCAAGATATACAACTAATCCCATAAAATCAGTCTCATTATTAAACAAACAATTGTTTTGATCCCGCATGAGTAGGTAATAGTGTAGTTACCCGTAATAAGATCATCTCATCTACTTTCAACGTAATGTTGAAGAGTATGAAAGTTTTCAAACTCGGTCAAAGGAACAATTGAAGTTTGGTGGCCAAATTTGAATATACAAACTGTGTGTTTAGACATCTATTGCCCTGCAGTGTAAACAAATTTGATTAAAGAATAGTGAGATTTATTCGAGTGGTATATATGAATGTCGAGACATGAACTATATATTAAAAACGTGCTTCGAATTTACACATGAATTGCAATATGTATGTCGCATGAACAAACCTAAATAAACTAATCATACGTATAAAGTTTACATTAAAACCGTAGGGTATATTTACACTAAAATCTCTTAACTTGTAACATGTAAATCGCGTTAACGCATACTACACTATAAAACCTAGAAAACAATTGTATATTGAAATCGCGACATCAATGTGCTAAAAACGAATCTTCAACCCAACACGCGTCCTCAACCTGAAATTTAAAACCTATAAACCAGCACAGATTGTAAAATATGAAATCAACTATATATTAATAAAATATAACATAATCATATTATATGTTTTATTGTAAAACAACTTTTATTTTTGTTCAAGAAAACATTTAATTCGGACCGGAAATATATTATATTATTTTTAATGAAATATATTTTTAAATATATAAACATATGTAGAAAAATATTTAATTTTTCTTTTTGTATGTAATAAAAAAAGATGATACTTGATTTCGGTTAGCTTAATTATAAAATGGTTTATTATTCGCACCAAAAAAATGGTTTATTATATATTATCTATTCCAAATTGAGTGCGGCACTCAATACTACTAACCAGATCGGGTATGGTACCACTTTAAAAAAACACTAGTGGATGATAAAAAAACACGTATGGTGGCGGACTGTTCAATGATAAAAAAAGAAAAAAAAACACACGAAATTTAATGACAGTAGAAGCATGTGACTTTGCAACTACCCAAGCACCCGTAGTAAATATGATGTGAGACCTACTTGACCACGACTCTTCTTGCCGTGTTTTGATCGCAATTTTAAGTTTGATCACCGTTCAAGAAATAAATAAAAAAAATTGGGAATAAAGACCGATTTAACAATTATATTATTAATAATGACCTAAAAATGTTTAAGAAATTTTATATTATGAATACCTTTTTATATAAGATAGAGTAATCCACTACTTTTTTTTTGTTTTTATTTTATTTTAATTTTTAAAAATTCGTATTTTTTAAACTGTAATTGGGAAAAAGAGTTCGAAAATAGCATTGGTTTTATCTTTTTTAAAACGAATAAAACTAGTACCATTCATGATATGTTTTGAATTTTTTTTTTAAAAAAAATATATTTTACACACGTTTCTCAGTTATATGATTTCGCATCTAGTGACTGGTTTCGCATCTATCAAAATAAAGAAAGTTTCGCATCTAACACGATAAACAAGTGTGAAATGACTTCTGTAACGAGAACGTATAGTGCCTAACAATCAGGTAGAGAGAAAAAAGAGAATTTTCCGCATATGTAATAAAAGTTATAATATAAGAAATATTTTGAAAGTAAACAATTGGATAAAGAGTCATACTTTCTTATTTAAGTTTAAACAAAATTTAAAATATAGAAAAGATGATTCTGTAAGTTGGGTTAAGAGTTTTGGCGTAATATTTTTTATATATAATTAGTGTTTGTTGCCTACGAATGTAATGTATGATTACTTCATAATTTTAATTACGTCATATCTTGTTTGTATGTATCTGATTCTATATTTGTTCGTTTCGTTAATTTTGAGTTGGAAGCTAACACAGCTAAAATTTTATTTAATTCATGTCCCACTTGTACAAGAGAAAATCATCATTGGTTTAAGTCGCGGTTTAGTGCCCAAACTCGCACCAAATCTTGGCAAACCGTTGAAGGCCATAATATTGTGATTTTCATTGAGCGTCAATTTTTAAATATTTTTGTTTGGTGATTTTTTCCAACAAAAGATATATTGATAATGAGATTATTAAAATGACCGTTATCCGATTTTAGATCGACAACCATAAAAATCGAATGTATAGGTTAAATTTAATACAAATTATATATATTCATCAATTTTATATATATATATATATATATATATATATATATATATATATTAGTTTTACGTTGGAAATATTAAAGGAGACAGAGTGGGATAGTCTTTTAGACGAAGCATAGTATTCTAGACGAGGCAACGTCTTTGAGATGAGGTGGGGCTTCTAGCGATACAAGTCTTCTAGATAAGCCAGTGTTTTCTAGACAAGACACGATCTTTTAGATGGGGCAACGTCTTCTAGATGAGGTATGATCTACTAGACGAGGTAGAGTCTTTTAGGAGAGGCATGATTTTCTAGACGGGGGTCTTCTGGATAAAAGTCTTTTAGCTAAGATAGTGTATTTTAGACAAAAGGACTTCTAAGAGAGGGTTTTCTAATCCAAGGTACTTTAGACGAGGGTCTTAAGATGAGGTACACAATCAATTGTGAACAAACAATTGTTAAGAAGTAACTGGTATCATTATTAGATTAAGAAAGCTAGCATTATAAATACTCATTTATACCTTGAAGAATTAATACGGTTCAAAATTACTTAGTCGTAATCAGAAGAAAGTTTTGAAAGAGAAAGAAAATAAGTGAGTAGAGTCAGAGAAAAAACTTATTATTGTAACTCATTTTGAGAGAATATCTTATAAAATACTTTATGGAGATATTTAATTGCAGAATTTCTCTCTCCGTTAGATATAGGTCGATTTGATTGAACTAGGTAAAAAGAATTGTGTTGTTTTCTTTTTCGTAGATTTAAGTTTCTTCTTGATTAGTATTGTTACATCATATTATTCTTGGTTGCCTATTTTTAATTTTTTCCATACATTAAATTATTGGTATGAAGTTTACCAAATTACACAATAATTGGCGTTCATCTTGAGGCAAAGGATAAATCAAGTTAAGCACCATGGGTTCAAAATGAGATATTGCAAATATCACCGGAAGTAACGATTTTGGGTTGTGGAAAGTGAAGATGAGTACAATTATAATCCAACAAAATTATGTTAATACGTTAAACAGAAATATACAAATGTTATCACATTTTTAAGTTGCGGAGAAAACCGAGATAAATGATAAGGTTATTAGTATAATTATCATGTTCCTGAGGGGAAATATTTTGAGAGAAGTAGGTAGAGAAATGTTTGATGTGTCTACGTGGTCTAAACTTGACTCATTGTATATGACCAAGTCATTAACACATAAGAAGTGTATGAAACAATAATTGTATTTTTATCGTATGGTGGAAACCAAACCGATTATGAGGTTGTTACCAAAGTTAACAAGATTATCGATGATTTGGTGAACATTAATATGAACTTAGAAGACAAGGATAAAGCACTACACCTACTGTGTGCTTTACCTCGATCATATAAGAATTTCAAAGATATCATGCTTTATGGGAAAAAAGCACCATCACCTTGGATAAAGTTTAATCATTTCTGAGAATCGAGAAATTGATAAAATTTAATCATTTCTGAGAATCGAGAAATTGATAAAATTTAAATATTTAAAGTTTGAGAATGATGGTGAAGAAGATTTTAATGTGTCAAGGGGAAGAAGCGAGAACGAATAGAGAGAAAATGGGAAAATACACAGGTCCAAGTCTAAGTCAAAGGTTGTTGGCGACATCTCAAATTTTAAATGTCATCATTGTCACAATCTCAGTCATTTCAAGAAGGACTGTCCTCAGAGAGAAGGTAGTGGTAGTTTGTTTGCTCAGATTTTTGTTAGTGAATATGAAGGTTATGAGAGTTCATGTTCTCTAAGAACGATAAGTTGGGAACCTAAGGAAAGTTGGGTCATGGGCTCAAGATGCTCATATAACATATGTCCAAGAATATAATACTTTGAGACCTTGGAATTAAAAGAAGGCATAATTGTACGTCTTTGTAATAATGAGGCGTGTAGAGTTCATGATATGGGTATATCAGATTTAAAATGTTTGATGATCGTAATTTTTTTATAATATGAGGTATATACCCTAACATAAGTGAAATTTAATTTCTATTGGTATGTTTGATGATCTAAGATGTTGCACTAGAGTTGAATACGGGGTGATGATAATTTTTTATGGTAGATTAGTTATAGCAAAATGATCTAAAATAAATAGTTTATATATTTTAAAAAGTTCCACCGTTATTTATAATGCATTAGTAACTAGTGTAAAAACTGCATACATAACTAACTATGACATTTGAGGTTGGACTATATCAGTGAAATAGGTTTAACTCAATTAGCTAAACATGGTTTGCTAGAAAAATAACATATGAACAAATTAGATTTTTACCATAACAGCAGACTGGGCAAACAACACAACGTGAAGTATGGGATATGAGTTCACAAGTCTAGTATGACATTTGAGTATGATCACTCAGACCTCTAGGTTCCAATGTTTGTTTATACCCATGGATAGAAGAGGGGATTCAGATTTTGTTAGCATAATTTATTATTATTTTAGAAGGATATGGGTGTATGTCGTTAAGAATAAAAGTGACACTTTTGAAAAATGTAAAGAATGACATACTATTGTTGAAAATCAAACATGAATTAAACTAAAAGTTTAGAGAACGGAAAAATAGCATGGAGTTTTTTTCAGAGCAGTTTGATGAGTTTTACATGAACAAATATATAATAAGGAATAAAATCGTTGCATACACATCATAACAAAATAGCCTTGTAGATAAAATATACAAGACCTTGTTGGACAAGTAAAATGTATGTTGTTGGGAGCTAGATTACCCAAACATTCTTGTGGAGAAGCTGTTAGAACTGCAACATACTTTATCAATGAATGTCCATCAAAATGAACAATTCTAAAGACACCTCTGGAGGTTTGGAATGGCTGGCCGATAAATTATTCGAACTTGAAAGTCTTTAGAGCTTTAGCGTTTGCCCATATCAATCAAAACAAGCTTGATGCTAGAGTTGTGAAGTATATTTTCATTGGTTATCCTAAAGGTGTGAAGGGTTAAAAGATGTGGAAAATTAAACCTGAAATATCAAAGTTTAAGAGACTCTGATGGGGATAAAGTGCAAAAACATGGATACAAGACTAGAAACATGGGTATGGAAAATTCAGTTTAAGGTAGAGCCTTCCACTGATGAGAGAGAATAAGAGAATTAGACAAAAGAACCTAAAGAAAATGAAAGCCAAACAATAACTGCTCTGAGCTATCCACTAGTGCGAGGTATGGAGAGGAGAGTGACTACTCCGCCTAAGAGATATGGTTATACAGACTTGATATGTTATGTTTTGAATGTGGCTAAAGAGGTGCGAGACTCAAAACCAAAAAAATTCAAGGAAGCATTCGAAAGCAATGATATAAAAGATTGGATGAAGACAATTAAAGAGGAAATAATTTTATTAGAGAATAAGCAGGTTTTGAAGCTTGTGTCATTGCCTAAAAAGAAAAGGTTAGGTGGAAGCAAGTGGTTGTTCAAAAGAAAAAAGGTGTACCAGCGGTCGAAGCACCAAGGTATAAAGCGAGACTTGTATCAAATGGTTTTACTGAGGTGAAAAGGATCGAGTACAATAATATATATTCACTATTTTTGAAACATTATTCTATAAGGATTCTCATGGCAATTGTACATATGTATGATATATAGTTAGAACAGATGGGTGTGACGACCACATTTTTACACTAAAATTTAGATGAAATAATCTACATGCAATAACCTGAAGGTTTTGTGGAAGACAACTCAAAAGTATGTTTATTAAAGAATCTTTGTATGAGTTGTAGCAGAATCCAAAGGAGTGGTATCGTTGGTTTGAAGATTTCTTATTAAAGAATGGTTTTGTGAGAAACAACTATGATAATTATGTGTATATGATAAAGAGGGATGATAAATTCATTCACTACATCTTCATTTATGTAGATGTCATCTTTATAGAAAGTTCTGACAAATAAGAGATTTAGAGGCTCAAGATATATTAAATTGGTGTATTCGAGATGAATGATCTTGGTAATGCAAGGAGGATACTTGCGATGGATATCATGAGAGACTAGAGTACATGTGAGTTGTTCTTATCTCAACAGAGTTACTTGAATAAAGTGGTGTAGCGGTTTAGAATTAAAAATTCTAAGGTAGTAAACACTCTACTAGGCCATCATTCAGAGTTATTAGTTAAATGGGTTCCTTTAATCCGTGAATGAGAATAAAATAAAATGAAGAGTACTTAATATACAAGTGGGGTTAGAAGCATCATGTATGGTACGGTTTGTAATAGATTTGGACCATGTTCATTGGCAAACTTTAAAATGGGTGTTGAGATATATGAATGATTCATTGAAGGGTGGTCTGAAGTACACTACAACAGATCCAAGTATGAATGATTTGGAAAATTATGTGGATGCAGATTATGCATGTAATATAGACTGGTTTTGTGTTTACATTGTTTGGAACAACAATTACTTGGAAATATAATCAGCAGTCGGTTGTAGCCTTTTCGATAACTCAAGCATAATATATAGCTCTTTTTGAATGGGTCAAGGAAGCCATATGGTTGAAGGGTATGGTTGAAGAAATGAGGATTAGTTAAGTATGCGTAAAGATACATTATGACAACCATAGTGCAATTCATTTGGCGAATCATCAGGTTTAGCATAAAAGGACAAAGCACATTAAAATTCGGTTGCATTTTATTAGAGACATGATTGAGACAAAATAAACCATGGTGAAGAAAATAGCACCATGAAAAATGCCAACAGACATTGTCACCAAATTATTGCGTAAAGTGATGTTCAAGAATTGTTCAGAGTTAATTAACTTCATTGAAGAGTAGACAGAGGTTGGAGAAAGCATCAATGAGGAAGTTGGCATCACCATATATTTAAAGGAAATATGAAGAATGGTTAGTTATACCATGTTCAAGATGAGTCAGGGTCTTTTAAATGAGGAAAATCCTTCGAGACGAGACAACATATTTTAGATGAATGAGGGTCTTCTAGACAAGGCAAAGTGTTTTAGATGAGACAAAGTATTCTAGACGAAGCATGGTTTTTTAGAAGAGGAATGGTTTTTTTAGACGAGATATGGTCTTCTAGACAAGTTAAGGTCTTGTAGACGAGGGTGTTTAATACGAGAGTCTTCTCGATTAAGTTCTTTTAGATAATACGGGATATTTTAGGCGAGGATCTTCTAGGCAAGAATTTTCTAGATGAGGGTCTTGTAACAAATGGTCTTTTATATGAGGGTCACGAAGACGAGGTTCCTAAGATAAGGTACGTGGTCAATTACGAAAAAATTAGTTACAAGAGAATCAACAAATTCTTTTAAAAAGTAACTGATTCTGTTATTAGATCAAAAACGTTAGCATTATATATACTCGCTCATGTTTTGAAGAAATAATATGGTTCAAAACTTAGTAGTCACAATCAGAAACTAAGTCTTGAAAGAGAAAAAAATAAAGTGAGTAAAATAAGAAGAAATACTTATTATTGTACCTCATTTGAAATAATTTCTACTAAAATATTTTGTGAAGATAATAAATTAGAGAGCTGCTCTCTCCTCCATATGTAGGTTGATTTGACCAAACTCGGAAAAAACATTGTGGTGTTTACTTTGTCGCATACTTAATTTTGTTATTGATTATTATTATTAGATCCTATTATCTCTGTCTATTTCAATTTTACTCCACACATCAAGGGAATAAGGTGAATTTTAGCAAATTTCACAATAATATATATATATATTATTTTATTCTAGACATTTTATACTCTCACACCTTCAAAATAAATGTTATTGAATTTTTCTTATTTTAATATAAAAAAATTAATTTTACTTTTTTATATATAAAAAAATACAATAGGTTAAAATATTAAAATTAATATTTAATTAAACCACTATTAATAAAATATAATACAAACATATTCAATGTTTCATTGTAAAAGAACAAATATTTTTTTGTTCAAGAAAACATTTAATTTGGACTAATATATATATATATATATATATATATATATATATATATATATTGAATAGGTAAATATAACTCTTTTGTTTGAGGTTAAAAGTCACTATTAGTCCCTATGTTTTACCATTGTATCAAAGTAGTCTATCATATCCACGTTTGTTCCCCACTTTTCCCTCATGTTTCAAAAACTTGCAAGATCAGCCTGCTTATCTCGTATTGCTTTTTCCTTATTAATTGTATATTATCATCAAATGTGATGCTCTTGCATATTTATCAACGGAATACTCATTAGGTCGCCAATTAATTTGTTTATATTAGTTATCATGTTTGTATTATACTAAGGTCTTTAAGTTTATATCAATTACTTCATTTTATCAAATCAAATGTATATTTTGATGGTAAAGCCACAATATGGGAAATTATATGGATTGGGCTTATTGTAATATTCATGTTTGACACAACAGCCATGATATAGTACGGGGAATTGTGTACCCGTAGGGCATGGCTTCATATTCGTGTTTGACATAGTGGTTAGACTACCATATGGGAAATTATGCACCATGTGGAGCGTGACTTATAGTTATATTCGCATTTAACACAATGATTATGCCACAATATGGGTAATTGCGTACCTCTTTAGGTATGGCTTATATTTATGTTTGCTTTTTTTACTTAGTTTTTTTAATTGGATTGTATTCATTTTATGTCAAGGTCGTCATATAACCTTAATCCGTTGATTAAATCTTGGAAATATTGAGGTCATCAACTTTATTCTATAAAGTTGTTTTATTTTTATCTACTTTTCAATTAATAATTTTGTGTGTGTATATATATTCATTGAGATAACAACGAGTAACTAGAGAACCCACCACTTCTTTAAAAATGGTAAACCATTTGTATTAATAATGAACTTTGTGATATCTTGTTAAAAAAACTCAATCACGCCACCAAGGAGAAAAGAGTACACCGACCTCGTTTAAACATAAGAATTGTATAATCTAAAACGTTGAATATTTCAGCGATGGTTTAACATAATTTATTCTAGATCAATTATTCTATATATTTCATGATGTCTTTTAGAAATGAATTCAAAAGGACTATCCCAATTAAGTGATAATTTTACAGAATTATTCTATTTTGTTCCATAAAAAGTTTTCCTCAAAACTAAATAACAACTATTTTCACGGTAATTCTCACCTTGAACCTTAACTTTCTTGAGCTTTAGATTATATATATATATCCCTTATCAATCCATGGTAATTCTCAGCTCGAACCTGAACTTTATCTCCATTCTTCAATTCAATCAACAACTATTTTTGTATCCTCACCATTTTCCTCCGAAGAATAATAACGAATTTTATAAATTGGCTATAAATTCCAGCTGGAACCGTAGATTTTATCCCATGGACCATGAAGAAATGTGTCTCATTTATAGATATTTTTTGAGTTTTTATATAATACTATAATACTTATTGCAAAAATTAATGTCATTTACCTTTAGATAACTCAAGCTTCATTTTGACTTTGCCTAAAATAGTCATATTTGTTAATTTAACTTGCCCCTTCTTTTGAGGATAATACAGAGTTGGAAAAGTGTTGTTCAATTTCGTATTTTCTATAAAACTTTGTAAGGACGTCACTCTGAAACCGTGGACCATTATTTGTCATTAACACTCTAAGAATCCTGAATTTGCTCAAAATATTGTTCTGCAAAAACTCGTAAAATTCTCTAGAGCGTGTCTTCATTACTGGTTTTTCCTCAACTCACTTTAAAAAATAATCTATAATTACTGGTTTTATATTTATTCAATCAAATTAGAAATGTTTGTGTCAAACTCTTTCTACAAAATGTCATATCAATTAAAACATATTTTGTTGTTTTAATCTTCAAAGTTCATACTTCATCTTTGTATTTAGGTCAGATATTTATAAAAGAAAATGGCGTATTCTTTAAAAGTATCAACATGCATTACTTCCAATTATTTTGTTTGATTTTTAATTAACGAACTCTCCTAAAGTATCACCATATGGCTCTCTGTTAAACAATCAAAATTTGCAAGAAAAATAGCGTTTACACTTTCCGACCAAGGTACTTGTTCAAAAATTAATCTTTCAAAGGTTTCCTCCAACTATTGAACCAATTTCAAGTACTCTTTCATGTTGTCTTGCTTTGTTTCAAATATTCCTTCATCTTGACTTATTACCAGCTGAGAATCATGTACTATACAAACCACAAGCACTCCATAAATACGAGCCAATTTCATTCCAACCAAAACTACCTCGTCTTCTGATTCATTGTAAGTGGCTTCAAAAATAAACTTGATAGCTTGCTTTATTTCCTCCCCAAAAGCAGTAATCAACACAATTCTTGCTCCACAACCACTCATGCTTGAAGTTTCATCAGCTCGCATATTACATTCTATATTTTTGGACACATCCTCACCCAATCTTTCACTTTCATTATCCATCCAATCCTCTTAAAACTCAATTATAAATTTTACTAGGGATGGCAATTTAAACCGAAACCGTGGGTACCCGAACCGAACCGAACCGACGGGGTGGGTTACCCGAAAAAGAAAAAAATAAACGGGGCGGGTTATGGTTTTTATTTTTACTATCCGTTCGGGTTCGGGTTCGGTTTCGGTTTTGAATATTAAACCACGGGTAACTGCCCCGAACCCGCCCCGTAAAAATACCTTCCATCTCTGTATATATAAATATTATTTACTGATTTTATTTTTAGCCCGTTATAAAGACTAAATATTCAACTTTAATAATATTATTATTAATTATAGCCCGTTATAAATATTATTTATTACCGTCTCTAATCTCTATGTAATCTAGCCCAATAATATTCCAAACCCTAAAAGAAAAAAAACCTTTCAATATCTAATCTGTCTCATTTTCACTATCACTTCTCTCGTTTTTATCTCCTCACATAGAACCATCACTATTGTACCGACCGCCACGATTTGTTGCTCCGTTCTTTGGTTTTTTGTTGCTCCGTTCTTTGGTTTTCAGTTGTCACTCGCTTCCTTCCTAATATTCAGGTTTCTTTCTTTATTTCGATGATTTTTTTTTCTTTTTTTTTCTATGTTTTTGAGACTAATCGGTTCTTTTTATTTTTTCTCTCTAAAAATCGTTCATGTTATCTAAAAAATGATTTTACAATAACTTATTTCTCTACTATGGTAGTATTTTGTTAAATTTATTGTTAGATTTTTACTTTTATATTTTATTTTTTACATATTTTGTTTATGTTCGGTTCGGGTTCGGTTCGGGTATCTACAACGGGTTTCTTCCGCAGGTAGTTCGCGGGTACCCGTGTGGGTAACCCGAACCCACGGATTCGGATTTGGTATGAAAAAAAAAATACCCGTCGGATTTCGGGGCGGGTTCGGGTATCAGTTATTTACTGCGGGGCGGGTTGTGGATATATAGGTACCCGCCCCCGATCCGCCCCGTTGCCATCCCTAAATTTTACTACTACTTGTGCCTTGATTTCCATTTTGGTTCAAACATTTAGGTTCTCTTAATTTAGTATTCTATTTCGTTAGACCGATCGAGATGTATGGCTTATGAAAACTATTTTTTTAACATAAACGAAGTTTGTATGATTATATCATAATTTTGAAAATATGGCCGCATCTTTCTTTCCACTACAACTAGACTGAGAGCCAACTTTGTTAAGTTAAAATATCTTATTTCAGCATCCACGAGACTTTTTTCATATAGTAGATGGGTTTTTAATTTCGTTATCCTCTCTAACCAAAACCAAAATCTTAGCTACATAAAATATTTACATATATAAAAATAAACTTTCCCCGTCAATGTATGTTAACAAAATATTAGTATAAGTCAAATACTTTTGAAGGTCGTCAACATTATTTCAACATTCATCATTATATTCAAAACATTTTTTTCGTTTGAAAACTTCAAAGAAAATATGGTTTTTATCAGATGTTTTAGAGATGAATCAAAATAATAGTACAAGACAACCTGTTAAAGTTTGGACGTCTTTGATCAATTTTGGTGGGTTCATAGTTAAAACTACTTTTATTTGTGTTGTTTTGGCTTCAATATCATGTTTGATGATGACATAACGAATGAATTTTATAGCTCGTACACCAGAAGAGTATTTCAACGGATTAAACTTTAAATTGATTTTTTATAAATTTTTAAACTTTTTAGTGAATGCCATCAAATGCTTTTTTTTTATTTTTTACAATCGTATTTCAATATAAACCTCTAATTGTTTTTCCAAATTGATCAGCGAAAATATGGTTGACGAGCCTTTGATAAATTGATCTATTTTAATCCAAACGACATTACCTTGTAACATTATAATCCTCAATATGTCATAAAAGTGCATATTATTCTCATCATCGGGATTCATTTTAATATGGTCATACCCTCAGATAGCGTCCATGAAAGATAATATATTATGCGTTGTCGTCAAATGTACTAACTGTTCAATACGACATAGATGGAAAAGATATTCTAGAAATAGTCGATTTAAAGCATTGTAATCAATTCAAAACCCTAATTATTCATTCTTTTTTAACAAAAAAATTGATTTGCTATCCAGGTTGGGTACTTTGATTCCCTAATATGACCAACTTCCAAAATATCTTCATCTCTTTTACAATTGTCTCAGGTTTTTCCTTAGAAAAAAATCTTATATTCTGTCATATTGGTTTTACTTTGTTATCCACGACTAACTTATGACAAATTATCGAATTTCTTACTCATGTTACATCGTTTATGCTCTATGCAAGAATATTAACATTTAATTTCAAACATTCAACCAATTCATCTTTGGATGTTTTGGCCAAAAACTTTCTAATTAACATTGACTTTCAAACACAAATATTTTCACTTACAGTTTCATCCAATGGTTTATTTACATAACTTGCCTCATTATGATCATCAATTTTGATCTTTGTTAATTTTAATAAAAATCTAACAGATTATGTTGACTCGTCTCCTTTGATGATGTTTGTCATTGCTATGTGATGAAATTATTTTGAGATGGGGAAACCGAATAACACTATTTTTTTACTCATTGGCTTCCTCTAACTACTCTAATATGTATTCCCATAAAATATTTCAAACACGGATGATAGGATGAGACCATCGCTTCCAATTTGTGCAACTAGTGATGGCCTAAAATGACGTTGTATGAACCAGGTGCGTTAACCACCATGAACAAATTTCTTACTGTTTTTTTGTATTATCGTGTCTCACAATAACTAGAAACTTCATTTCTCTTACACAATCAGTTTGTCTCCCACCAAAATTAATCAAATTATTTTCTAAATTTTTATACGGTGTCACGCTGATCATCTTGTCATACCCACTTTAAAATAAAACATTAGCCTAATTATTAATATCAACTATTACTCTTCTCATGATCACACCATAAATTTCAACTACTATTATCAAAGTACCTTCATAACGGGTAACCAACCCATTTAGGTCGCCATCAGTAAAATTTAAGAATGGAGATGGATATTAATGCATAGTAGATTCATCAACAAAACAAACCTCAAGATATTTTATGTATAATTTCCTTGAATTACTAGATGTTCCTACCAAAGTATATTCTTCTATATAAGTTCTTATTAGCTGTTTTATGTTTTATATGTTCTTGTATTTAGATTTTCCTTAGCTTCCTCTATATTCTCACCTTAGCATGTCAGTGATCACGATGATAAGCACAGTAAATATTTGAGATATTTTATTTTTTGGAGTTAACATAGACCGTGGAGGCCAATAATTGACTTTATCTTATTTTTTGTCGAAGATAGTCATAATTGGCATTTTAAGAGGATTAAACCTTCTAATCATATATTTATAATATGTAAATCTAGGCATGTTTTGTGTTTTGAAACCTCCCTTGGTCTTTGGTCCTCAATGAGTTTTTAATATAACGAACCAATTCTTTGTTCTGGAGGTTTGATTGCCACGACCTACTCTCTTCTAGTTTCTTCTACTTTGATGAACATTTCAGATTTTCTCAATAAGTTTCCCATCCTACCAATTAGATACTTAATAAAATTCTTAAGTAGCTTGTTATATGTTGGTAGACCTCTTTTTAAATCTTCTAGATTCACTTATTCAATACAACCATTTAAACTAAACATTTTTTACACAAAACATTGCACATAATAGCTCAAAGATTCACATTGCTTTGGGTATAAAATGATAATATATTCTTCATCGTCTTTGATAACTTTATTTCCAATGAATTGAATTCTAAAAGAAGTAAAAAACTCTTCAAACTTTTGATTGATCGAGAAGGAATATTATGAAACCAAGCCAAATCTTTCCTTTTAAGTGTCATTAGATTTGCTCTACACATGATAGTATCATCAGGATCAAAGCCAAGCATAACATTTCTGAATTGTTCCAGATGATGCTTTGGATCTCCATTTTTGCCATAATTTTCCATCATATAGGGATGAAACTTCCTACGTAGATCACATTCAAGAATCTTATGGGACAAAATAGATTGTGCAAGGGTGTAGGAAACTAGCTTCAGTCTTTTAAAGTTTCTTGACTTTAATTATTACTTTTTCTTTTCTTTTAGAATGTACTTTGTTACGTGCACCTTTTCCATATTCTTTGTCTCTGTTTTATTTTTCTTTATTTAAAATTTAACAAATACTTTGTTTTTATTTTCATTTTTTCTTTCTGTTATTTTTCCACTTGACAAGTAATTAAATCTAGTTGATTATTCCATATATCTTAGATTTTATAGCATATTAAAGTTATCTTTCTCTTGTTTCAGTTTGTTATTTTGCAGTTATAAATCATTAAAAGTAGATGAATTTTTGCATTTACACCTTGCTCATTTTAACTTGACGATCCTTGTCCAAATACAGCTTGTTGGATTGGTGAATCATTAGTCACATTGACAGTGGAGATTATCACCTTTGTGGATTCAAGATTGATGAGAGCAACATTAGATGGAACAAATTCAATTATTACATATTCATTCATAAGAATATGAAAAACCACTCTTTGAAACTCCTCGTCTTTCATTCTCATGCATCAGTAAAAAATTGTTAGCTTTTCCTTGCATAAAAATATTCTTAACAACTGGGGATGCGATGTTAGTAGCTCCTTAAACTATCATCGAGAACCTCTAAACCGGGAATTCTTGAGATGATTGAAAAAAATTATTTAAACAACTATCATCGAGAACCACTCTAAATGTCTGAGTGCGTCAACACCATTAGTTAAAAAATTATTTTGACAAGAATTTCCCACAGATGATTGAAAAGATGATAATAACAAATCCTTAAAAAACACTTTAAATGATTAAATACTGAACAACTCAAGAATACAATGAATATTTTCTCTCTTATTAGTTGTTCTCTCAAAAATACAATTTTTAGAACCCTTTACAATGAGGTCAATGCCCTTATTTATAGCACTATTCTAGCCTTAGTCTAAAATCTATGAATGAATAACACATGTGTTAGTGTCTAGATGGTATTCATTCAAGAAAAAAATAGTTACATACGTTCTATATTTACCCTATAATTGTCTAGGGTATTCTAGTAATATTTAGTAGTATCTTAGAAGATCCTCAAAGGTTCTTGAGTATTCTTTAAACATGTCAGCTTCTATCTGGTTTTGATCAACTAAAGCTAGCATCCAAGTCTTCATATCTTCTGTTTTCTTTGACTATCTTAGTTCTTATATCACATCGTTATATTACTTATATGATTTCTTGTTTTTGAGTCTTCAAGTTATGTACTTAATCAACTTAAGCCCATATATGGTTCATCAAACAAGCATGATCCTTGATTTTTTATGTTTCCTATTTACTTTGGTTAGATTATTATTTATATCAGGGTCGTCATAATACTTGGAATATTTTGCATATAAGTTATTTCTTCAATTACGCTTAATGTATCTTCTTTGATACATAAACTAAATTTATTGTATTGGGTCATCATATTAACTTGAGCTTCCCTTTATGTCTTCATTATTAATATGAGCCTCTCAGAGTAGTTCGGTCTTGTCTTTATGAAATACATTTACCTCTTGAATAAGGATATAATACCCCTAAAAGTAAATGATCTTATTAAAAAAATTATAAAGAAAAAGTATACCTACACATGTTTTGTACGATCATCTTATACCAAATTATGAACATTATTGCTTTATTATCACTTTATCGGTCTATTTGGTCTATTTATCTTTGATACATTTGATACAAATTTAAAAGTAAAAATATTAACCAAGTCAAATTAAATCACCTTAAATAAGTAGAATTTCAATCTCGTCATTAAAGATATTACCAAAATATTTGTGCTAAAGATACACATGGTTGTCCCAAAAAAGTAATTTGTCACAGTTCGTGATATACTGATATGCATAATATCATTATAAACAAAAATTATATGTATTTTGTATAATTTACCAAAAAATAGTTATCTGTGAATTTTTATTGGTTATTAATATGTTTTATCATTTTTGAATTTCTTCAAAATTAATATATTTAAAAGTAAATTGATCTATGAATTATACCACATATGTTCGATGAACAATCTTAGTCAAACCAAGTCCTAAAAATCTTATGATATTTATGTATTTATTGATAAGGAAAGGAAACTATGGTGATAAATAAGATTTGATATAATAAATATAAGGGTCAAATTGGTGTAATTAATTGTCAATGACTAATCTAAGGCAAACATAAGGACTGAGGGGGTCAAATGTAATAACTAGTAAACTTGTTTATGTATAGTTAAAGAGTGGGGTGAGATATCCACTTAGACATTGGTAAATATGTAATTTCATATGTTACCTCATGTACTATATAAAGGCCATTACCTTTTTGGTAAATGATCCAGTGATTAGTCAATGATTGCTACATTTATTCATTTGTCTCTTTCTCTCTCTAATCACATTGTTTCTCTCTCTAAAAGTATCTCATACGAACATTTCTTTGACAGAAATTTCCATACAAACATATTATTGGCAGGATTAATAACTAAGTAATAACTGAATTCATCAGTGGCGCCGTCTGTGGGAATGCGAGTGGTATCCGGAATCGTTGTTCCAAAACCATAAAATTAATCTTTAAATATCGTAAGAGCAATCGAGACTGAAATCCATGGAGAGCTAGAGGTTGATCTAAAAAACCATGTGATCGGAGACTCATCTGGAGATCTCATGATTGAGGAACAAATAACAATTGCAGGAAAAAATAATGGTCGATATGTTGAAAGAGATACTCGAAGAATCTGTCTTGGTAGCTAGGCGGAAATAATTATTAGAAGATATTGAGAGGCTGAATGCTGAAAAGGAAGCGATAATCAGTTGCAAAGAATTAAGTCAGAAGTCCGACGAGAACGGACAGTAGCAGACCAAGGCCAAAATGTTTCTTAGTCCGAGGAGAGGCATCATAGAAAAATTCATCGTTCTTCCAAACGACGAGCAAGATCTGAACAATTCTATGAATCAACATAATCTAGTGAGTACACGTTTTTTAGCTCAGATGAATCTCAATCTTCGGATACATATACTCGATATAAAACAAGTCACACACATGGAATTCTGCGAGGACAAAATGGCTATGGCTTCCTTCCGAATTGGCTTGCTTACTGGGGTAATAAAGGGTAATGCAGCAGAAACACATGCTATAACATTCGGAGCATTACTAGATCAGATAGAAAAACAAATTTTGGTGGAAGAAACTAGGGCATCGGAATTAGAGTATATATCATAGTTTAATCCGAAACAGTTTTATCAAGATTTAACAATGGCAAGAAGCAGCGTCCCACCATAAAATATCTAATAGTAGAGATCACAATCAGCTAATGTTGTCCGACCCCGAGCACATGTTCAAGTTATAAGTGAGGCTCCTCCAAGAGTGAAAGAGTATGCACCAGTAGTCAACGCTAATCAATATGTCTGACCCATGTCAAACAAATAAGTCTGACCTGCTCATATTGCTGAACTGACCGGGTGTGTGGCTACTATCTTTGAGAAAACGCTTTTGAATGTACATTTTAGGAAACCATTTCTGATGCAAACTCCAACGGACAATATAAAAAGTAAATATTATCGTTATCACAAGGGTATCGGTCATGATGTAAAGGATTATGTGGCATTGAAGAAAGAGATACAATACTTGATAGAAAATGGAAAGTTAACTCTGTTTGTGAGGAAACATTCTTCAATTGCTCCAAAACAAGAAGTTGTTCTAAAGCAACAAGATGTTTTAATGATATCGGAAGCAATTGATGAAGAATCTATTGATGCGTTCGACATCTACACTGAATATTTAGATCCAAAACCGGGCATAAACAAAATAAATATAGTAGAAGAGCCGATATCGAGAGGAAAGGTTAGTAAGTTGTGTGCTTTCTTTGAATCACTAACAATTTTTGGAGAAGATATTGTTGCATGGGTATTGAATTATTCTCGGAAGAGACATATTGTTAGTCTAGCAACACAACTGGAAGCAGGTGTTTTACCACATTTGTATTGAATTCCGTCTCCAATATTTTGTTTCGAAGATGACGATATGAGGGATATAGCTGGTCCACGTGAGGATGCAGTACTTATCGTGGCGGAGAGAGTTGGGAACGAGATACAAAAAATTGATTAATACAGGGAGTTCGTCCAACATCATGTTTATGACTACTTACAGCCAGATCAAGAATCCCCTAACGATCCAACGATCAGATCGAACTATAGTCGGATTTACCAGGGCTACAACTGAGGTAGTCGGAGAATGTGAGAAAAGGGTCGAGTTGGGTCGAGGACTGTTCAAAGCGTTAGTCACAATCTTGTTTGTTGTGGTAGATGCCCCTAAATCTTATAATGCTATTTTTATAAGGCCATGGCTATCTAAAATGCATGTTATGTCGTCAATCGTCCATCAATGTTTAAAATATATGGTGGGAAACAATGTGGGAACAGATAGAAGCAGCCAGAAGATGGAAATAGAATGTTAACGAGCAGCTATGGCCCCTAAACAGATTAAAGGGGTTGAGTCAAATAAAGAATAATAGTCAGTGGGGGTTCCCTCAGGTCCGATCATTTAGATGATCCAAGGAAAGCCCCTGAATTCAAGGTCCCAGACGTCAGCTTTGAGGACCATGTCTTTTCTCCGGGTAAAAGCCTCAAAATTGGCATGAAACTATCTCTGGAGGTAAAAGAAGATTTAATCAAGTTTTTATCAACGAAATTATATTTGTTTTCATGGTGTACAGAGGATATAACAGGGTCTCAGTGGTTGTTACTTGTCATAGGATTGCCTTACGAAGTAATGTTCGTCTGATAATACAGAAGATAATATATTTTTCTCAAAACAAATATTAAGCTATCATGTCAAAGGTGGATCATTTAACTAAAGTGGGTCACATACGCGAGTCACAATATCATTTATGGACTGCTAATCCGGTCCTAGTAAACAAGAAGAATGGTAAGCAGCGAATGTGTGTGGACTTCACCGATCTAAACAGAGTATGTCCCAAAGATTATTTATGTGTGCCCGGAATAGATCAACTAGTTGACTCGACCTCCTGAAACCAAATACTCTCTTTCATGGATGCTTATGTCGGGTATAATAATATCCAGATGGATCCAAAAGATCAAGACAGTACAACTTTTATCATCGGAAGAGGTCTACACTGCTATAAGGTAATGTCGTTTGGGTTAAAGAACACCGGAGCAACTTACCAGCGCTTAGTAAACAAATATTTTGAGACTCAAATTGGGGAAACGTTGAGGTATACATTCATGGCATGTTAGTCAAAATTTCAAGAGATGAGAATCATTTGGCTAACCCAGAAGAAACTGTTGCTAACTTGACGAAGACAAACTTGAAGTTGAATCCCCAAAAGTGTACATTCGGGTTGAGATCCATAAAATTTTTAGGGTACATAGTCGGTGAGCATGTTATAGAAGCCGATCCGGTGCATCTAAAGTCTTTATGCACAATGGAACCACCAAGAACAATCAAAGAGGTAAAAATCATAACATGAAGATTGGCAGTGTTGAACAAATTCATATCACGGTTATCAGATGAATGCGCTCCCTTTTTCCAAGTGGTAAGAAGAGAAAATTGTTTGATTGGACCCAAGAAGGTCAGAAGCTTTTCATCAAATCAAATAGTTCCTTTCTTCACCAGAAATCTCGATAAAGCCAAATCCGGGGAAGAAGCTGTATATCTATTTGACAGTGTCAAATTATGATGTGAGTGTTGTTCTGATATGATAATAGGATAACTCTCCGAGACCACTATATTACGTGAGTAAAAGTGTTCTAGATTTTGAGAAGTGATACTTGAAGTTATAAAAATTATCCCTTATGTTAGTCATCGATGTGCAAAAAATGAGACCTTACTTTTAGGCCCACTCTATCATTGTATGAATATCTTTTCCATTGAAAAATATGTTAGAAAGGCTTGATGTTTCGGGAAGAATGACTAAGTGGTTGGTTTAATTGGGAGACTCTGATATCGAGTTCGAGCCAAGAACTACCACTAAAGCACGAGCGTTAGCGGATTTCTTAGTTGAGTTTCATTATGAGCGAACAAATATGGAAATTGATGAGGAACACTTTGGAGTATAATGGACAATCCAAACATATGGGGGTTCCAGCTCGTTAGGATGTAGATCAGGGGTGCAGTTGGTTTCTTCAGAATGAATTGCAATGTATCAAGACAACCGATTCAGATTTAAAGCATCAAATAATGAAGCTGAGTACATAGCTGTTTTGGCAGGTTTGAGACTTGCTAAAATCTGTTAAGCTAAAAAAGTAAGGCTGGTAAGAGATTCACAACTCCTTATAAACCATGCATGTGGCCAATTTGAAGCAAGAAAAGATAATTTAGTGAAGTATTTTGGGGCCTTGAAGGTTTTAACGTTGGCTTTCGAAGGCATCGGTTACGAACAAGTTCACAAACATGGAAATTCAGTGGTTGATTCTTTGGCTAAAGCTTCTTATTCAGAAGAATAACCTTCGATTATTACACAAGAAAACTCTTGTATAATAAAGAGATCTGAAATTGTTGAAGGGTTTGTTGAAGTTTTTCAAATTTCTACAAGTGTGGCAAAAGATTGGAAGAGTGATATTAAAGAATTTTCGGTGAACGATGTGTTAGCAGTTGATAAAGTGATGGCTAAAAGAATACGGTTTAAGGCATAGGGATATGTTGTTCTCGGAGATATATTGTATAAAAAATCTTTTAGTTGACCTTTACTTCAATGCTTAGGAAGAGATGAATCACATATGATACTCTAAGAGCTACACGACGGGGAAGGGTCATCGCACTTTGGATATAAAACACTGATACAGGGAAGGGTCATCGCACTTTGCAGGGTACTACTGGCCCACACTCTCCTCATATGCTAAGGAATTAGTTCAGAGGTGTGACATATGCCAGAGATTTTCTAACGCAATTCATGCATCAGGTGTGCCGCTCGAGTCGATATTTGAGTCTGTACCGTTTGATTGATGGGGCATTGACTTGACCGGACCATTACCAATGACATCTGGAGGTCGACAGACGATCATTATCGCAGTTTATTATTTCTCTAAGTGTGTGGAAGCTGAACCTCTAGCATGGACAAAAGCTAAAGATATGATTAGATTTATTGTTTCTAACATCTATTGTCGTTGTGGGGTTCCGAGGAAAATAACAATGGACAACGAACTACAGTTTGATAACAAAGAAATGAAAGCTTTTTGTGCTTCCAAGGGGATACAACAGTGCTTCTCGGCACCCTTCCTTCCCCAAGCGAATGACCAAGTCGAGGTGACTAATCGGAAAATTTTGGATGGCTTAAAAAAGAAGTTGGAAAGTAAGGCTAGAAAATGGCCGGATTGTCTACAAAACGTTTTATGGGCTTACAGAACCACTCACCGGACGCAATGCAAGAGTCACCGTTCACACAAGTTTATGGAATGGATGCAGTGGTACCATCTGAGATAATCTTCCCCTCGTATATGCTCAGTGAATACTCTGAGGAAACAAATGACAAGGGAAAGCGCACAGAGTTAGATTTGGTGGAGGAAAAAAGAAGAAGGACACAACTAAATTCTCAACACTATCAGACTTTGATGAGAATTCGAGATGCTTCAAAGGTTAGGAGATGAGAATTTATAGCAGGGGGTAAAGTGTTGAGGAAAGTGTTCCTTCATACGAAAGAAAAATAGCTTGGTAAGTTAGCTTTTAATTTGGAAGGTCCGTACACGGTAACGAAGAAATTCAAGTCGGGGACATATCGACTCAAAGATAAAGAAGGAAGAGATCTTCCCCACCCCTGGAACATTGAACACCTCAA
This sequence comes from Limnanthes douglasii subsp. nivea, assembly GCA_036936605.1. Lineage (NCBI taxonomy): Eukaryota > Viridiplantae > Streptophyta > Magnoliopsida > Brassicales > Limnanthaceae > Limnanthes > Limnanthes douglasii. Next base: position 133,982,718 of record JAUPFV010000003.1, on the reverse strand, counting down.
GGTTTATTTGGAATGAATATGTAAAGTTGTAAATATTTTCTATATGAACTTATGTAAGTATCAGTGGCATACTCTTACTTGTGAACATCCTCTATCAATTTGCAATGAACTCGAACTGTCAACCAAACATTTTCATATGAAATAATTTTTTAGCTAAAAAATACAATTTCCTACCCTTGTGGCATACTCTTTCCTACCCTGGTGGCATACTATTTCCTACTTTGCTCTTGGACCTCAGTTTGTTGTTCCTCTTAGAATTTAGTTCTTTGTTCTTCCCGGACATCATCCTCTGAGCCAGCATCATCCTCGGTCTCTTTATCCTCACCATCGGATTCCTTAGCATCTTGATGACTGGGAGCCCTTGCTCTGGTGGGAAGATAGACAATATTGTTTAAGCCTTCTATACTTTTGAGAACAGTATTCTCCAGGGGGGTATCGTGAACTCCTTCAAGGATTTCTTCTTACCTGGATCATACCTCCAAAGATGGCTTCTAACCAAATTCGAGGGTGTGAAGCATCTATGGAATTTGTAGCTCCAATTGGCACATACCCATAGGATTCACTTATCAAAGACATCCTTTGCGGATTTAGCATAGTCCTTGAAAGGTTTGGAAATCCCTTTCATAGCTGTTCACAAGAAAATATTTTAGGTTAACTAATTCGAACAAGTAAAATAGAATCAAGTATGGAAACAAGTACCGCGTTCAGTCAACTACAAACTCAGGCGATAGGGCATCTCCTTGGAACTCTCAAAACCGGTCTCCCACAACCCGGAAATAAAGATGAGCTGATGTTTCCATTTCTTGTCGGCCTCTAAGAAATCTTACCACCTTATACTTCCTTGCAAGCCCAGAGAATAGAAGGGATAGTGAGAATTCTTGGCCACACCTGATATTGAGATGAGCTGATTTATTGAGAATTTGGTCTCAGAGTTCCTGGAGGCCATGATGCATACCATAAGTGTATTCCACATATTGGGACCATCTTGATATGGACAAAGTTCGATCAGGTTGAAATACTTCACCAAAGTAAGATCAAAGGGCAGGCAAAGACCCATGTTCATGAGTTCCGTGTAGAGAACCAACTCATGGTCACGAACGGATAATGGCGTCTCTCTAACAGTTGGGAACCGAATCGTGACATTTTCAGGGATCGTCCACCGGTCCCTTAATTTCACCTCCTCTGTTGGATGGAAGTGTTTATACTTTAATCTTGCCAAGTTTGTTGCCTAAGATGCCCTTTACGTTCAAAAGAAACTTTGAGGTACGCTTTCTCTTTTGCCTTTTCTTCTTTGTTACCCCGGAAGTCTCTCATCAGTGAGTAGGTGAGGTGGTGGAAATATTAGGGGGAGGAGAAGAGGGTTCCCGACCTTGCACATGATGTCTAAAGGAGGATGTTAATGTTGGAATAGCCTGAATAGGCTCTACTTCTACTGGGGTGATAAGATCCACCCTTCGGTCAGTATCCAACTCGTCAATTAGTTTGTTTTCCTGTGATTCTAGGATGGACGGCAAAACTTTTCCAAGACGAACATTCCTGGACGAGGGTTTTCGGAGACTAACCTCAGGATTAGTCTAAGATTGTCCCTGTAGAGTCACCTGAGGGGTCGCGACAAAGGGGGAGAGTTTAATTTAATAGATATTTCAACGGATTCTGGGATTGTTTTCTTTTGGCCCGATCTCCTTTGCTTGACTTGGTGAGTTTGTCCTTATCACCACCCATAGGTAAGAAGGGGAAGGTTTTGCGGTTGTTCTCGGAATGTGAAATGGCACCCTTGTTTTTGCCTCAACAAGATTGACCGAGAGGCTGGGTGATAGGTGAAACATATGACGAATTATTACCTGAAGATCCTACTATGTCAAAATACGACCAAAAAAGAGATTATTTGTCACGAAACTTTGTTTGAAAAATTTCTAGAGGAGTAGGATGATCTCTGGTACCGAAAGCTCTCTTTTCTTCATCTCCGTTTGAAATGTTGAACCACCTCCAAAGTTTGTACATTTCAAGATTCACAAACTCTTTAGGCATGAAAGGTTAGACGAAGAAGTCAGTTTGGAAAGTTGTTTATCTCTCTAGAATAGGCTTTCTCTTTACTTTGGTGAGCTGAGTTAAAATGTGTAAACTTGAAATTATGAAAAAAGATAAATATTTATAGAAAAGTAATTTTTTTTCTAGGCATAAGTTGAAAAGTTAGGTTTAAGGGTCTCTTCGATATGTTATCCTCATCACAAATGGTTTTTAAAAGTATGTTGGCTTGTGTTATGAGATGATCGACATGTGGTCAAAAGTAATGTCACTACCCTAAGCTACTTCTGACACCACAGCGGATTGGAAAAAATCACGCGAAGCTAAAATGAATGTTGGATAGGATGAGGTCACCATGACCAAGGGTGAAGTCACGAATCCAAATAAGTTTACAAGACATGGCTCGAGGAAGCTCCTTGAGAAGATTCACTCAGGAAACATAAGTAACGAAGTCGTTCGACTAGAGTATGAAGCAAGAATGATCCGAGGAGTGTTTCAAAAGGTCATGCAAAGAAGCACGGAAGCATAAAAATTTGAGGAGGCTCAAAAGGAAGAAAAATCTACTCCCCAAAGTCAGTCCTTCTTCAGATACCTTTACAAGGACTGGGGGGGCTACTGATAAGGGAAGGAAAATATGGTGATAAATAAGCTTTGATATAATAAATACAAGGGTCAAATTGGTGTAATTAATTGTCAATAACTAATCTAAGGCAAACATAAGGAGTGAGGGGGTCAAATGTAATAACTAGTAAACTTGTTTATGAATAATTGAAGAGTGGGGTGAGAGATCTACTTAAACAGTGGTAGATATGTAATTTCATAGCTTACCTCATTACTATATAAAGGACATTCCTTTTTTGAGAAAATGTCTAATGATTAGTCAATGATTGCTACATTTATTCATTTTTTTCTATTTCTCTCTCTAATAACTCTATTTCTCTCTCTCTAAAAGTATCTCATACGAACATTTCTTTGACAGACACTTCCTTACGAACATATTCTTGGCAGGATTAATAACTAAGTAATAACTGAATTCATCATTTATCATAGATCATCTTAGAATAAATTTGGTATTGTTGTAAAATTTTACTTAACCTTCATAAGATATGGGACCATATATCTGAATTATTTTACATATTAATATTATATTTGGAGTTTTTCAACATTGAGAACTTTTGTGGTTAAACTAATTTTGTTCCCTCTATTTGTATAACTTCGCGTTGACAGTGAATGAAAAATCCCACATAATTAAATTGAAACCGAAATAACTAAATTTCAAATTTTACAACTAAGTCCTCAAAATGATCGGTCATAAAAACTTTGCAGTTGACTTTACATAGACTTTGAATCTCTGCTATTTTTTAAATTTAACAAAACTTGAGAACATCTTGATTTTTATGTTGAAATTAATAAGTTTTTCAATCATCTCTTTAAAAATTGTCATGCTATGCTTCCAAAATGCCTCATAGGACTATTATTAGGTTTATGTGATTAGACCTTACATGCGTTAAGATAGTTCTATTATTCTTTGGTTAGATTTCATATGATATGCTTCCAAAATGCCTCATATGAGATGTGATTGGACCTTACATGCGTTAACTCTTATTCTTTGGTTAGATTTCATATTAAGAGGATGTTCTTAGAGATATCCAAAGAACTCTAACAAAAAAAATATTTTAATATTATTAAAATATTATTTTTATGATTTAGAATTTGGTTTTATAAAAGATATAAATATAACATAAATCTAAAAAAATAACAATTATATATACATATAATCAAACATAAGTTCACATAAATTCTTAATTTTCATTTTAATTTTGTTTAAATATTTATTTAAATGGCCTCTTCATAGTATTTTATGTAAAACTTGTTATATATTAGTTATGGAGTTTGGTTTTAATGTTGGTTTACTATCACGTTTGATAACAAGAAAATATTATTTTGGATCATTCTTCGTACTGAATAGAACCATTCACTATTGAACATCAAATTTGACATGACCATGCAGTGTTTTACTGGTAGAATTATATAATGCTAAAATTATATAATGTCTGGATATTCATCCACGACTCGTGTAAGCTTAATATTTTTTTCGGTGTTTTGGGTATATAATTAGTCATATGATGATTACTTAATTTATAAATAACTTATACAAGAAAATCATTTCGCGATATATTTAGTTTGTTAAAATATATATTGATTTTCAAAATCTAAATTCTCAATAAATTATTTATGCATAACATATTCTATTCGGCATATGATTCATACAAATAACCTATTATAATTGAGAAAACAAATTATTTCTCTCGTACATTAATTCAATTTTAGTTTTATTTTATCTCGATTATATAGCACAAATTTATACAATAGATTTTTAATATCTCGCCTAATTTTTTAGGCAAACGAGACGTATATTACTAAATTGAGAGTTTTACAAATGAGATTCTCTAATTGAGAACTTGAAGAGAAACAAGGATTAAATTGTAAGAGCCCAAAAGTTAGTCAATTCCCAAATCGAGTTTAACCCTAAACTACGTCTTCACCACGGAATGCTAATCAGCACTTCACAGAAAACTCCATGGCCACCAGATGGAGCATCACCACAAATCGCAGCTCCAGTTTAGGTCGAAAGAAAGCCAGAGCTACCCAGGATCGATGTATCCGATTCCTAGGCTCTCCAACATTGTGATAGCCAGTAATGGAATCGGGGCGTTGTATCCTTTAAAAGTGTGTTCATGGCGAGCAGAAATGGTCCATTTGACAATGCAGTCGGCAGCCAGATTCTGGTTTCTTGAGATGTGACGGAGAGTCATACTGGACTGGATTAGGCTTCGACAAACAGGAAACATTGGTTGATGAAGGGGAACCACCAATCTAGAGGCAAGAATGTTGATTAGAGTCAAGCAATCAGAGTCTATATCAACATTCTGCCAATTGTTTCTCTTACAAAGGATGAGACCCTCAATGAGGGCCCTGCATTCGGCCTGAAGAGGGTTTATCTTACCAAGGAGACACCCAGAGCCAAGGACGATGTCACCATTTTCGTTTCTGACGATGATGCCTCCGTTGGCCTCTCTAGTAGAACTGCAAGCAGCGTCAACGTAAATTTTGAATCTGCCAGGGCTTGGAGCTATCCATCTCAGGTAAGCAGATTTTCTTTTCCTATTATTGATAGTTTTGCATCCTAGGGCAGTATCTGCGTCCACAATATTAGACCAGTGCTTAGATTTCATTCTGTTAGCCGAGTCAATACCCAACATGATTCTGGTAATACGATCAATAGCATTGTTAAAGTTATCATGAGCATTATTAAACTTGCAGAAGTTTCTTTTATACCATATTGTCCAACAGATTATCTGAGGGACAAGCTGGGTAACATGAAACTTACTGTTAGCAAACTAGAACCAGCAATGTAGCACATGGTTGAAGGTCATAAAACGCCTTATAGGAATCTTGCACAATGAACCAAAATAATTCCATAAAGGCCAGGAAAAATTGCAGTTGACGAAGAGATGGTTTTTCTCTTCACAACTGCAACAAAACTGGCACTTAGAGACAATGTAAATATGCCTTTTTGAAAGAATACTATCAATTAGGGTATAGTTTTTTACCAGCTTCCAACATAAAAAGGAAAATTTTTTGGGGATAAAGTGATTCCAAAACAAATTTAAAACATAGAATTGTTGTGTTTATTTCTTAAACTGTCCCAAGTTAAATTAGTATTAAAACTGATATCATTTGAGAGTTTCTACACAATTATGTCTTTCTGGTCAGGATTGATTTTGAAGTAGTTGATTTTCTTAACTTTATCTTGAGTCAGAAAGTTAGAAAGAGTGTGGTTGTCCCAACCATTATCTTTCCAAAAGGATTTGACACTAAGAGGAAGAAACCAGCTATTAGAGCTATGGTCCCTCGTGAGAGGTGGCAAGTCATGTCACGCATCATACCAAAAATCAATAGAACCCTCACTAATAAGCCATTTCACATTTTTTTTAGCATGGCCTTTGATAGAGTAAAGCCTCTTCCAAACACTGGAGTCAGTGTTTTTACAATTTGCATTAATAAGGTGAGAGTCAGGGCTGTAAGTAAGGTGCATTACATTAGCCCGGAGACAAGTATTTTTCCTAAAAATGTACCAGAGCTTTTGAGATAATGTGTTTTGAATATCACTCAGTCTTTTGATATTCAAGCCACCTTCTTCAAAAGGCTTCCAAAGCTGGCTCCAGGAAGTCCAATGGATAGCTTTTTCATTGAAGTTGACCTCCAAAGAAATTTATTAAAACATTGTTCAATTTTATTAATAACAGAATTGGGAATGACACTGTTATGTATCCAATAGTAAACAATGGGATACAAAACATTGTTGATAAGAGACAATCTGCCCCCAAAGGACAGATATTTCATATCCCAATCTTAAATTTTGTTATGAATCTTTTCAAGTAAAGGTAAATAATTCTTCCCTTTATTGTTTGCAGCAATGGTGATGCCAAGATAGGTGAATGGATCAGTGCCAATGTTGAAGCCAGTGGCCAGCTTCAGCCTGGTAGTGCAAGTTTGTGGAGCTTTCACAGAGGTAATGATTTTGGTTTTTTGCTTGTTGATAACTTTCCCAGACGCTAAGTGGAATTAATCCAGCAGGTTACTCAGCTTGTCAATTGTAGATGGAGTGTTGTTGGTGAAGATGATAATATCATATGCAAACGCCAGGCTAGAAAATGTATAACCTTTAGGAATGTTATAGCCCTTAAGATAAGCATTAAGAGCATTACAGAGATATAAGTAGATAATCTCCCAACAAGCTTTAAGAAAGAATATGATGAAACCATCAGTGCCAGCAGCACTATCATTCTTCATAGTGCTGATAATAGACCACACTTCCTCTTTGGTAGTAGGCTTTAGGATATAATTGTTGTCCATATCATTGATGAGGTTAGGAGTATTATTAGAAAGGGCATCTTGCATTAAGTCATCATTGCAACAATATAGATCATTAGATAAAACCTGTTTAAAATAAGATTCAGCAGACTTAGCTATCTCATTATGACTCTGGATCCAAACACCATTATCCTTTATCCCATTGATAGAATTCTTCTTTCTCTTTTTAAAAACGTAATTATGATACATCTTGGTGTTGTCATCGCTCTCATTCAGCCAAGTATTGAAGCATTTTTGCCTCCAGTAACTTTCTTCATTCTTAAGTGTCTGCATAAGATAATTGTTAGCTTTAGATAAGTTGCGTTTAGAGATGATATTTTTTCCTTTTGATGAATAGCCTCCTTGAATTTAACATCCTCGGTAGCCTCTTTTACTTTATTGAAGATATTGCCAAAATGTTTCATGTTCCATTCTTTAAGAAACTTTTCCAGTCTCTTTAGTTTGGACCAGAAAACATTATTGGCATTACATTTGCAATAAGAGTTCCAGTTTAGCTTAACTACATTCAAGAAGTTATGATCATTAGACCAAGCATTTATAAATTTGAAATTGCATTTGTTATATAGAGTAATGTTATTGTTATTATTAGCTATAGTAATGAGTAAGGGATCATGGTCAGAAGAGGTTCTGACCATGTGAAAAACCTAGATACAATTCATAGTAGAAATCATGTTGGTATTGATTAGAGCTCTGTCTAATCTTTTTCAGCACTTGTTGTTACTCCAGGTGTATCTGGAACCAACGTAGCCAACGTCCTCAAGCCTGCAGAGCCTAATGGCATCATTAAAATCATCAGTACCAGCATCATCAAAGGTGGAGCAGCCAAGTTGATCATCAGCACAAGTGATTGCATTGAAGTCACCAGCAACCATCCAAGGCTTAGTATCACTAGCAATAGACACCAACTGACTCCAGAGGTCTTTACGAAGAGCTCTTTGGTTCTTGGCGTAAACATAGGTAAGATTAAAAGTAAAGTTAGTGGGCAGGATTTCCATATGGAGAAACTGGTCATGATCAGTGTTAATATCAATGTTAACATCCTCAGACCAGAAGATCCATAACTTGTTAGAGCAGTTAGACACAAAGTTACAAAGACCAATTCTCCTAGAAACATTCTCAATCTTTTCAATTCTAGCCATAGGTTCCTAGATAGCAATAACCTTAACCCTTTCACTGAGAATCATAGATTTAAGCCTTGACAAGGTTGGGTTGTTGTTTACACCTCGAGCATTCCAACTAATGACCTTTATCATTATCATATAAATATTTTATATGGTTTTTCTCTCTTTTAAGAAGAGAGTTTATAGACAATCTTTTAACACTTTTACTTTTGTAAGCAGACTTAATCGTGTTACTGATTACTGTGTTGAAATCATGTTCAGGAGAGGTGGCACTAGGAGACACGTTGCAACCTCCTATGTTATCACAATGAGGAGAAGGGGAATTTTCAATAATCTGATTATCAGAATTATCATGACAATCTTGATTTAGACGATGGAGGGCACCTATGATTTCTGGATCATTTTTTGAGGAACATTCTTCCTTTTCAAGACTCAACGCAAGATTAGCAGAAGCAGTAGGTTCTATAGCAGTATCTTTGGCTGTAATAACAGACTTAAGCTTTCTTCTGTATACTTTACTAAGAGTTTGCAACGGAGTTACTTTAGGTATTTGTAAATTAGTAGAACTCCCCTGTAAAGAATCGATTTGTATAATATCATCAGATTTTCTTTTCTTTACTTTCATCTCTTTCTTTATCTTTCGAGTCCACCTTTCTACAGTCATTAGCATCGTGACCAAGATTATAGCAGCTATAGCAGTAGGCCGGCGCATTTCTGTAACTAACTCCAACCCAGCAGCCATCATTTTCACCAAAACCCACCCATAATCTTCTTTTCAGCTTCTTGGATACATCAATCTCGACTTGAGTATAGCAAGCATTGCTATTGGCTCTGTAATTGTCACGGACAATAGTTTTATAGACATCGCCTAGAGAAGAGGCAAGATCTTTAATCACCGAGGTGTTATACAAATACTCTAGGAGTCTTTCGAATCTAACCCACAGCAAGACGATTGGGTTTTCATAACTTTTATTGAACTCAGGGCACCATTTTAACAGGCACATAGTTTTTCCGTCGACGCTCCAAATGTTTTTAGACCAAATAGTACTGCCATCATCTTTAACACAAAATTCAATAAGAACATGTCGAGAATCAGTGGTTATAAAGCTATACGATCCTTTAAATTTAAAAGATTCAAGAAAAGCATGAAGATAAGCACTTTTCGGAATTCCCAAGCTGAATTTTCCGATCAAGGTTGTTCTTGACTGTTGCAGGAGTAATTATTTTGTTTCTTTCAAGTACTGGATGGAGTTATGATCATCAGAATATTTAATGAATTCAGGGCAAGTTTCTTGTTGGGAACTTGGCAAATAATTTCTTGAAGATTTTTTGTTTTTTGATCTCATTGTTATGCAGAAGAGCATGGTATTCTTCTGTGTTTGCAGCACCCTGGAACCATCAGAACAGAGTCTAAAACCAGAGAGAGTGGAAGTTGTCGCCGGATAAACCAGAGACTTGACGGAAAACTAGTAAAGAGAGATGTTGCCAGAGGGCAAACAGAGAGGGAGGAAGAGCTCAGGGTAAGCACCTCTGAAAATAATCAGAGGGATGCCTTCCTTGAGTAAACGCCAACGAAAGGCACCGGAGAGCTTCAGAATAGTTTTTCCGATAATTTCTTGATTTCCCATCAGGAGTACGTATTTGGTGCGCCAACTTTTTCGTCATAATATCTCGCATATTCATTCACAGTAAGATATGTTGATTAATATACGCATATTCACTTACGGTAAAGTATTTTTGGATTAAAGTAACGTTGAACAGGTCTCTTTCTTACATATGTCATTTTTTATATTCATGCTTCGACACGATAATATATCACATGGAACGAAAACATTAAAAAAAATCAATACCTTTTTGTTCTTGTTTTTATGATTTTGTATTGTTGGAAACTTTGAAGCAAGCTGCTAGAAGTAGCGCGCTATCGTTTTACTAATATCAACTAAAGGCTCTTCTCATCGAGAGTAGGTTCTTTTCTGATACAAAAAAAAATCAACATTTGATACCTCTTCTGACTGTCCGTTTTATAATAGCAATTACACATTCCCTCGGCCTCTAATTACAGCTGAAGTGCCATTGCCCATAGGAACCTAGTTCTTCAATCATATCTGCACCAAATTCTGCCTTTCGGAAGAAAATATGATGCGAGGACCCGATCCACCAACTATCTGAAATGTTGGCAAACAGGGCCATAGTAGTGACCAACACTACCTTTTCCTGATCATCATGGCTTTTTCCCTTTGCCCTTCGTTTTTTATGGGCATTCAAAACTCAAGTGACATTTCTTCTTGCAGGACTAACACTCTATTTCAGGTCCTTCCTTATTCTTCTTTTGATTTAAAACATATTCTTTTACGCAGCATTAGTCTTTTAAGACTGCTTTATAAATATCTTTTCAGCTTCTGCCTAAACAAAATGGTCAGATCAATCATAGTGAAAGGAGGAGTTTCACGGGAGAGGGTGGTTGTCAAAGACTCAAACGACTTCAGCAGGCTTCCCGGTCACTGATCACGATCAGTCATTTTTACTCTTACTGCTACAAATGTTTTGAGAATTTTATCCATCTTGTCTAAGTGCTGAGACACACTCGGCCCCTCTTGCATCTTGCTTGGAAAAAAGCGTTGCCGAATAAACTTCATGTTTACCATTGTCACTCACTCATACATTCTCTGTGGAGTCTCCCTGATTTCTCATACAGACTCAATGTCTCCCACTACCTTATCGTTGACCACCATTAGCACAGCTTCGAATAACTTTTTTTACTGTAAAAAACTATATATGTTGTTCATATGCTTTCTTTTATTATTTGGCTACAACAACATCACTTGATTGAAGAAGTCATTAGCGCCAGATCTGGGGGCTTCTCTTTTCTCAAGAATGAAAAAAAAACAGGAATACATCTATTTTTACTAAAAAACTCCATATGAACTTGGCCAAATCACTGCACAGAAATAGATGTCTGAGAGATTCTTGTTGAGGAGCTACACAGCACACACACCTGGACACCACAGGGATATTCCATTTCTGAATCACACCATCAGTGGGAATCTTAGACAGAATTACTTCCAACAGAAGAAGGCAACCCTTGGATTAGAGGAAGATGTTGAATCCAGATTCTCTTGTAATGAACAAAAACAGTCCCAGGAGAAAGCTGCTGCTTGAGTGACTTAGCAGTTACTGTCTAGAAGATTCCAACAACCAACACAATGTATCAGGAGCCCCAGATCTTAGCCTCTACTTAGTTTTCAAAATCTCATAATGGAGATGAACATGGATCACTTCCAACACCAGTTTCAATTTAGTGGCACTGGAAAGAACCTCCATCACAGAATCAGAAGCACAAGGAGGATCAGGTATACTGGGAAGATTGGGGAGCCATTTGGCCCTCCAAAAAGGAAGACTCCCTTGCCCCACACTCCAAATTGAATTATATCTTAACCTCTCATAATGCTGCAAGATCATCTTACAGTTATGAGACATTTCATAGTGAGTAGTAGGCTGTCAAACATCTAACTTGGATCTCATGAACTCAGCCCAAAGACCCTCCCCTTTTAGAAACTTCCACACCATTTTACACTGCAGCACTTCCATGGTCTGAAATAATGAAGAAATTCATAAGCCACCAGCCTCCTTAGGAGCAGTTACCTTATCCCATGAAACCCAATTGTGCCTACTGTTTCCAGAACACCAGAGGAAGGTTCTTATGTGCTTTTCTAGACTCTGCAACACTCCCTTTGGCACAGGTAACGCGGATAATATATGAATTGGAAAGGAAGACAAGAAATACACTCTTGATCAATACTAATTTACCAGCAGGAGATAGCATTCCAGCAGACCACCCCTCAATCTTTTCCTTCACCTTCTCAACCAAGGACTGAAAGTAAGCACACTTCACTTTGCCTTTAAACAAGGGTGCCCCCAGATAAGTGACAGGATAGGTTCCCTCATTCATGCCAGTCAACCTCATCAAGTTCTTTTTCCTCCTCACAGTTAAAACCGATGAAAGGAAAAGAGATCTTTTGCTCCTATTCACTTGTTGGCCAGACAAATACTCATACCACTTTAGGAGTTTCATAGCTGTTTTAACAGATGAAAATGAACTATTCATAAATAGCAGCATGTCATCTGCATACAGCAAGTGTGTGATAGTCCTTGCAGTCCTAGAACACTGAAAGGGACAAATCTGCCTGCTCTCTATATGGTAGTTCCACTGTAATTCCAGTGCAATGATGAAAAGGGTTGGAGAGAGAGGGTCTCCCTGCCTCACACCTCTCTCTGACTTGAAGAAACCATGTTGATTGCCTTCCAATTCTATGGTGTACCAACAATTCTGGATGCAAACAGCCACCAACTATATGAAGTTATCTGAGAAGCCCAGAGTTTTCAAAGCCACCATCAAAAATTGCCAGGATAGCCTATCATAGGCTTTGGCCATGTCTAGTTTCATTAAGAAATTTCCTCCCACACACATCTTGTTTAGATCCCCAGTCACTTCATGTGCCAAGGAAATACAATCATGAATATTTCTTTTTTTCACAAAGCCAAATTTCTCAGGGCTTATTAGTCTAGGAAGCACAGCAGCCAATCTGTCATTAAAAATCCTCGACATGATCTTATAGGAGAAATTACACAAGCTAATTGGTCTCAGTTCAGCAAAGGAGGAGGGGTTCTTTTTCTTTGGGATTAAAGTGAGCAAAGAAGAGGTGTAGGGAGCCAGGCACCTTTAAAGAACGAACTCCTGCACAGCCTGCACAACATCATCTCCTATGATGGGCCAGCAACTATGATAGAACACTCCATTGAATCCATATGGCCCTGGAGAACTACAAAGCCTCATGTTTTTAACTGTATTCCAAACTTATTCCTGAGTAGGGATAGCTAGCAGAGTTTCATTCTCTTCCACAGTTATCTCTCTTTCATCCTTGATCATAAACTGTTCAACTTCCTCTATAGTAGGAGCAGCATCCTCAGGAGTGAAAATGTTTTTAAAGTACTTTACTCCATCAGTCCCCACTTCAGAACTAGACAAAGGAAGTCTCATCTCATCCAACAAATGAGAAGTGGTATTTCTGACGGATCTGACCTTAAGAGCAGCATGGAAGAACTGAACTTTGTATTCTTGTCACCACATTCCAGCCCAGCCAGCTGATCCTGGATTTAGATATATAAAAGGCCTCCTCTCTTCTTAACAAGGTTGTGTTAAAATTCAGAAGACTTCTAAGTTGCCTTGCCTCCTAAGTAGTCAAATTCCCCTTTCTTTTCTCAAGTTTATTCATCTCACTCTCTGTAGCTTTAAGCTTATGAAACAAATTACCAAACACCTTACAATTCCACTCAGAGAGAGCCTTCCTTAATCTATTCAGCTTGATTTGAAACTTAACCAGAGGAGATGCAAAACACTTTTGAGCCCAAGATTGTTTTACAGTATCCAGAAAAGTATCATGAAACAGCCACATACTCATAAACTTGAATCTAGATGGCACCTTTGATGTTTTAGCCACTGAAACCAACAAAGGTGAATGATCAGAATGCTTCCTTGCCAAATGAACCACTTTGAGCACTGGCATTTCATTGAGCCACACATGATTGACCAAAACCCTGTCAAGTCTCCCATAAGATCTAGCAGAACCTTGCTGATTATTGCACCAAGTGAATTGAGATCCCACAAAACCCGCATCAACTAAAACAGCTTGCAATTGAAAATCTGTAAAGTCCTGAACTTCCCCAATATGTATGCCACATCTACTCTTCTTTTCAGATACCACAGCCACCACATTAAAGTAAAGTCTCCACGCACCAACCAAGACAGCTGATTCAGAGCCCCAATATCCAACAATTCCTCCCATAACACTCTCATTTCCTCTCCTCTCTGGCACACCTTGCATAAACAAAGCTTGCCAAAAAAACCTTGTTTTCAATCTCCACTCTACAAGTGATATGATGGGTGCTAACTGCCATCATAGTCACAGAAATACTAGGATTCCATAGAACCCATATGTGTAAATGGATATCTCTTATATAAAGCATTGAATATTAATCTTCCTTGCCAATTTTTGTAACCAAGTGCTCTTATTTTTGTGTTCAAGAATGACAATAAGGGATAAATCATGAGCTTTCATGATGTACTTCCAATAATTTACCTTATCTTGAGCTTGCACTTCCCTAGCATTTCACATAACAGAATGAATCATTGAGAGAAGTAGAAGATTGCATACCAGATTTGGCCAAAGCTCTAGTCAAAGACCTACTTTTAGCCACAACAATATGAGATGTCAACCCAAAATCTAAACCATCCTCCTCCTCTTCAGTTTCCTCATTCCCAGAATATTCACTCTCATTAGTCATCTGAGTTTTCCCCTTATCACTGCTAGAGTCCTCAGTAGTGTTTCGTAGCAGCCACACCTTTCATATTTGAGTTGTGCCCTTGAGATACAGACTCTAGGCTATTGTTTCCCTCCAACCTCACAAGATGAAACACTGGCACCTCAATCCCTTTAACTGATAGCCCATTGAACTCCTTAGCAAGAGTACCTAATAACCTCTTATTCTTAGAAGGCTCAATGTCAAGAGCTTTAATCTCTGATTCTGTTAAAGAACTAGTAACCTGTTTTCCAATTTTCTCTCCTTTATACATTCCCAATATCACATCAGCTGCATCAGCCATGGAATTAGAAGGCACATTGCTTTCCTCGCAACGCAAGCAAGTTGACAATCTTGACTTCTTCCTTCACAGAATTGTCTTTATTTTGGGATTTAGAACCCTTGCTTGTCGCATAAGCTAACTGGCTCACTTCCTTAATTAGAGAATTAACAAGCCCTGCCTCTGCTTCCAGCCTCTTCTCAGCTTCATTCTTCTCCAAAAACTCTCTTTCCTCCTCCAACTTGTCATCCTTCTCATCTCCCTTGGACTGATCCAGAATTTGCAAAGCCTCGAAAGCTGACTTCACTGGAATTTCAAAATGATTAGGGTTTACCTTCTTTTTGCCCTTCCTTTTCTGAACAGTCTGTCATTCCTCTCCACGCTGAAGGATTCTCGTAGGTTGGATTTGATTTGGACCCACATCCATCACTTGATCCCTACCTTGAACCTCTCATTGGCCTTTGCGTGCTGAAAGTGCTAGAGTTTTTTTACAGTTTGAGATCTTGTGTCCGTCCATGCAAACCACATTTAATGCAGTAATGCATCTTCGACTCGTAAACAATCTTTTAAAAGAAACTAGAGCCTTTATCCGTAGCTATCCAAATCTTTTCTTTCCTCGGCCAAGTCCAGTTCAATACACAGCCTTACATACATGGAGAAAGCTTTGATGGATGTGGGTCTGAGACAATAATATTTCACAAAATATGATTTTGTATACTTCCAAACCTATGGTTCATATATGGGTATGGCTAAATTGGGGCCCAATTGGCTAACCAGCTCCAATTTTAACCATACCCATCAAAAATTTAAGTAGCCCCAAACTAATACCCAAAAAGCCCTTTCGTTTTTTATTAAGTCAAAACCCTAAACACTAACCATTCCCATTTCTAAAACAGCCCCAACCCAAAATCAGCCCCAAAACCCTAAAACCTCTCCAAACTCCCAACTTCTACAATCTTGCAAAATCAACCCCAAATTCAAATCCGAAGATCTCTACCACATCAACAACAAGGCAACAACTACAATGGGCAAAGGAAAAGAGTAAGTTTTTACTCTTAAATGTACTTTGTTTCTATATTTGGTTTAGGTTAGGTTTTTTTATTTTGATGCTAGGTTAGGTTTGTTTGTGGCTGATTTGGTGTTATATTTGCTTATCATGTTGTTTATAGTTGTCTAGTGATGCTAGGGTATGCTTGTTTTTTATTGATTTGGTGATTTAGGTAGTTTTTCGAGCTTTTTAGAACTCGTCAATGGCTGTTTCGTGCTTCCCCCGCCGGGTCAGTTGGTGGTTACCTGGCGGGGGAAGCTGGGTTTTTGCAGGTGTTCTTCATCCCTCGCTAGGTTTCAGGGGATTCACCCGGCGGGGGAGATCTTTTTTTGCAGGTGTTCTTCGTCCCCGCCGGCCGAGTCCCGATTCACCCGGCGGGTGAAAATTATTTTTTTTAAAATTAGAGTTTTCACCAGCCGGGTGAATAATTGTACCCGGCGGGTGAAAACTCTAATTTAAATTAAATAGTTTTCACCCGCCGGGTGAAAATATCTGAACCGGCGGGGAAGACCTGTTATGTATATTTTCTTAATGTTTTCTTAATATTTTTCTAACTTGTGTATTTTCTAATGTTTTTGCAGACAACACGAGGCACCTCGCTTAACCAAGGAGAAGGCGGCCAAGGCGGCAAGAAAGGGTGAAGGTAGTAGCCGACGGCCGGTGGTCGCCACTAGGCCGGAACGTGGGGAACGGACAGAGCGTGTTCGCCCCGACCGCGAGGTGCGCGAGGTGCGCGAGGAGCGCGAGGACCCGACCGAACGATCGTTGCGGCATCGGAAATTTGATGCCACAAGGGAGGCCCCCCGTCGACGATCTTCTCCTCCACGAGAGGTGCTCCCCATCTGACGGCGGCGTGCCCTAGTGGACGAGGAGGAGGAGGATACGGAGGAGGAGGAAACGGAGGTCCCATTGCCACCACCTCGAAGAGAGGTCTGTGCCGAAGGGCCTCCAACCGATGCGGAGGGATGGAAAAATCTTTTTCTATCCCGAAATAGCGTGCTTCTCTTCCCCGACTATGCGCAGCATGAAGCGTACTACGCCTTCAAAAACGATGTAAGTTATCTAATTTATTATTTTTTTGATTAGTTAAATTTTTTTTTCACATTGTATATATTTTTGAATTTTTTTACAGGCGCGCTCGGGCATCATGGTGCAGTCGAAATACGGTTTGCTTGGTCAGTGGGACCTTAGCAAACAACTAGGGGTTAGGGCTTACCTCGAGGAGACACCATTTTGGCCGTTGATGCGGCATTTACCGAGGTTCAACAAACACGTCCAGTTGGCGGAGGTGTTCGGTGAGAGGTGGCACCAGGAGACCAACACGTTCCAGTTCTCCTTTGGGGAGATAACACTGACACTGGACGACGTGTACGTGATTACGGGCCTCCCGGTTGAGGGGAGAATTATTGACCTCTATAGGCCGGATCCGCTAGAGGCGACGTACGCACGGTATGCGGAGCTGTTGGGAGTTTCGGCTGTTGATGTGCAGCAGGAAATGGAGGCGCATGACGGGAGCGGATTCGGCCTCCAATGGCTTAGGACCACATTCTCAGGGGAAGCGTACTTAGATTCCAACGCCGCCTGCACTCCGGCGATGAAGAAGGCAGCAGCTAGGGCATAAATCTTGTTCTTCCTCGGGTGTACTATATTCACCAACACGAGCCAGAAGAACATCCAGTGCGATTTTCTCCACCACCTCGACGACTTAGAGAAGGTTGGTGAGTACGCATGGGGGACTTGTGCGTTGGTGTGGTTGTACAAGAGTTTGGGAGGCATTTCGAAGCACTCCTTGAAGACCTTGGTCGGCTTCTCGACCTTGTTCGAGTGTTGGGTCTATGACCACTTCCCCGTCTTCCGCGCGCCAGTGAACAGCGGTTATAGCCCAACGGATCCAAAGATACTGGCGTGGTTGCCCAAAAATATCCCGGTATCATTAGCTCGGGGGAAGCCGTACTACCGTGACATCCTCGTGGCTCAAGGAGAAAGTGATGTAAGTTATCTTCTTTACGTTTACTAATATACATCTACTTTATATAAAATGTTTGACGAGTAAATAATTTTTTTTGTAGGTTATTTTCCGACCTTACGAGGATGTCCGTGAGGTATGACCGGAGCAGGAAATAGGGTTGTACCGAAACCCTATTCGCCTAATGATGGTAAGCGAGGCATATCACCCCGACCGAGTGATGCGCCAGTTCGGTTGGATCTTAGAAAAGCCGCTCGACCCCCTCGTTGCTAGAACCGGTCTTGGTAGAGGAGACCATCTTCGGTATGCGCTTCAGGTTAGGCATTGGACGAACTGGAGGGAGCACCTATACGTGATCGATAAGTACTCGAGGCCCTTGGAAGGGAGTACTCACACCGCATCCCCCCAGTACAAGGCGTACGTGAAAAAGTACGGGTGGTTTAATATCACACCTCGGATTCTAACGGAGGCGTCGGCGATCGATGTGGTGAACACGATTAATCGTATTCGGCCGTTAGACGACTCGACTGACGAGATAGTGTCTTTTGGGAGGAAGGTTATGGAGCTTACCGCACCGTGGCTTCTGATCATTATGGTTGGATTTTTTATCTGCATGTTATTCTAGTTGTGAACATTACCTCTGTTTTAAATTGTTGACATTTGGTTTCGCTTTGTTATTTATAAACCGTAACTTTGTTGTTGTATTTTAGTTTCAAGTTATCCCATTTGTTGTTTGTTTAATCTAAGTTTGTTCTTGTTGTTTAATTTAAGTTATCTAATTCAATATGCCCACTCACACTCTAGTCTTAAACAAGTAGAACATGTTATAGTTTCAACCAAAGTAAGTTCCAAACTAAGTTCCCATAAAAAACATAGTGCTAGTACCCCTTTTTTTTAAACAAATAACCCATTCCCCGCCGGGTCAGCAATTTTCGACCGACGGGTGAATACTTCCCCGGCGGATGAAAATTGCTCCACCGCCAGGGGGAATTGTCAACCGGCGGGTGTAGTCCCTCACACCGCCGGTTGATATCGAGTGGAAATTCAGTTTTTTCCACTCGATCACCCCGCCGGTTGACAAATATTCTACCGTCGGGGACATTGTCAACCGGCGGTTGAAAATTCATTGACCGGCGGGGAACCCTACCACATCCCATCCTCACAGTTTTTTTAGGATGGGCCACCTGCCCCGCCGGGGTGAAAATTCAGCACCGGCGGGGACGTTTCCTCCCCGCCGGGGAAGTTGTCACCCGCCGGTCGAAAATATCTGAACCGGCGGGGTCGGTCATCATTTTTTTTTCCTACCTTTCTGTTGTAGCTGGCTTGGTCAACCGGCGGTTGACAAGTCATGGACCGGCGGGGACCTAAGACAATTATTTCCCCGCCAAAAAATAATTCGCGCCATATGACTCTCCCGCCAAATGAAACTCCCGCCAACAATATACTTCCATTATAAATATACAAGTGTTAACGAGCAACATGGCATCCATCAAACACTTAGAAACAAATGGAGTTTACCGCTAATGAAGACTACTATATGCTTGTAGCAGTCAAGAATTCTCGGGCCGAGTTGGGTGAAGATAGGAGTGATGCATTTTTTGAAAGGGTTTTGTGTCATATGTATTACAACTACGGTTATTTAGAAACTGGAGGTGTCGTTGTGCGCAGCCGTGACGAAATCAAGGCACGGTACCTTTTTGTCCAGCCCCTCACGAAGTTGTTGTTCATGCCGTGAAGAATAAAAGAGGAGGCGGTAAAGGTCTGGGACATGACCGTCTGCGACTATGTCACTAGGGATATGGTAGCATATGTGGAGGATATGGTTATGGCAAGGGAGGATGGCGACGATGTTTTACACAGCTTGCGTTACGACTACTAATAGTGCAATCTGTCGTATTCGAACGTGTTTTTATTATTTATGTTGCGTAATGTTGTTATAACTTGTTATGTTTTTATTATATGTGTTAAGTTGTGTTAAGTTGTTTATGTAATGTTAAGTTGTTATGTTTGGGTTTCTAGTTGTTGTTCAATGTTACTGTATTTTACATAGCACCGTATTCGAGCTGAACATACATTCTTGTTAGGATATTCATTCATTAAACCTCAACCTCAAACAATTGAACATACATTCATCTAAAGAAAATTAAACCGAAATACAAACCGATACAAACAGGCACTATCAAGTTAATCACTCATTTCTTGTATGCGGATGTCTATAATGTCAGAACGAACCCTATCCAGTTGATCCTCCGTTATCGAATCCGTGTCTTGACAATTGAACAAGTTACTGGCAACACAACGTTCTAATTCGATGAGGCCAGAAACCGGATGGAGGCGGTGTGTGAGTAGGACTGACCACCTAGCCTTCACCTCATCAACACGCCTTGAAATTTTTGGCGGTTGGACACCATCCCTCCTGTATAATAAGTACATTTGGCATAGCAATGCCTCCCAATACGCTTTACGCCCCTCTTCTATGTGAGTGTTACCAAGTTCGATTGATGCTTTAATCAGATATTGATCTTCTAACTCGTTCCAGAGACACATTATTTTAGGGTTTATCTTGTTGTGTGGGCAGGACATTTATTTTATAGATATTAAACTCCCGCCAAATACTTTGCCACATAAACTCCCGCCAAAATAAGTCCCGTCGTTTTTAATTTCCCGCCAAATTCAAACACCTACCTAATGAGACTCCCGCCAATAAACAAATAATAAGCGGGGAAAACAACACCATTTCCCGCTCACTATTTTTATGATTGAGCCACATGCATGAACTCTATAAATACTGTAACCCGACTATGAAACTAAACACTTAAGTTAAAACAATGGATGATTCCGGCTGAAATGTGTACGAAGATGCAAGCCTACTATGCACATTCGACTTCGTCAAAGCTACGATGCAAGAGGAGTTTCCTGGTTTCGTCGATGCGGTTCTGTGCAGAATGTTCTTCAACCACGGTAGGGAGGCATCGTGTGCAGGATGTTTAATGCCCCGACCACGTGCCCGCGAAGAAGTCGTCGATAGGTTAGCTTATCTTAAAACAGTGACAATACATATCGAGTCACTTCCTTGGGAAGACCGAACCAAAGTCCGAAAGGTATTCGACATGGGATTGCATAGTACAATTACGCAGGAGATGGTGTCGGAAGCGATAGAGCGGGTGGAGAACGAAATAGCCGATGCAATAGCCAGCGCCGTTGAAACGTACTCAACTCCCGAGGGAAGTAGTGACTCTGATGGATTTGGGATGAACTATCCGACCCCGTAAAACTGAACGTGCAATGCTAACTCGGAGTTAGCTTATCTATCATTTGGTTTACGTTATGTGCTTATGTATTTCTAATTATGCAATGCTTTAAATTAAAGTGTAATGCTTTAATGCAACGTTTTCAATGTTTTAATGCAATCATCATATTAAGAAGGTTAAGTGTTATTGTTTTCAACATAAAAAACATCCAAACATAAAAACCATAAAAGCATAAAAACCATCCAGGGTTTACATTCGTTACAATCGTCTAGTCATCAAGCAAAAGCGGATAAATCGGTTACTTTGGGGTAATTATTTTTAAGCTCTTCGTATTTCTTGCAACGAGATGCAATCGACAATGCCCAACCTTCAGCTTCTGGTGAACGCAACTTTAAGCAACAAGGATGTATCCTAGCACATGGGGCCTCCGCCTTAATCCCAAGCTACAAAACGAAAACACGATAAAATAAATTTCTTGATATTAAAATTACCATTAACACACCCCTTGTATGAATACTTACGTTCACGAAATGGTTGGAGTTGACCCAACCCAATCCGATTTCCAACCGGTTTGGCATCTGAGGAGGTGCACCTCTTAGCGGAAGAAAAGTGAAGCCGACATCCATATTTCGGAATAGCCCAACAAAATGGAGTATGCAGTTAAACGCAGATGCAATTGCCACTCCCATCTCGGGCATGGACATCCAATGGTCCTTAGTTCCCACATCGCTAGAAAATTTCACACGCTCTGCAACATCAATCAAATCCTCCATGCTAGTAAAAATCTTTACGTAGACCGATGCGTAATCCATCAGCTCGTTGTAAAGGACATCCATTATCAACCTCCATCCATCTTGTTTCCCGTTCAAGGCGTACGCTATCGAGCGGTACCCGCAATGCCCATCGGATTTAACATCGCTAATGGACTCTACGAAAGGCCTAAAATATATGGGGAATTGGTTCATGTATCCTTTGGGGTCTACAAAACTTGCCTTCACCGGCATCGTAGAGCTTGACCTACAACCCACCGTTCCACTACTAAGCATTGTCCCACTTGCTTGCGTTGGAATAGCGCTACCTTTCGTACGAGCGGGGGTGGTCCTCGAACCACGTTTAGGCTCCTTCTTTTTTTCCCTTTGCTCGAGGTTTCGGTTGGAAGTTTGAAGTCTCCAAGTAAGGATGGCGTACTATCATGTTCTTCCTTAAGCACATGTTCGTGCCAACTTTTGTCGCGTTTAGTGGATGTATCATCAGCGGCAATAGATAACTTGCGTTTGTTAGGTGGACGACCGCGCGCTTTTTGCTTAACCAATGGCTCCAAAATGTTAGTTGTTTCGGGATGGACGACGGCAAACCATTGTTTATAAACATGCTCTATCCGTGCTTCGTCATTGGACGCCATGACATCGGATACTAGTTTGTCAAGCTTGGCTTTAAGTTGCTCATTCGTCGAGAGGTTGGTACGAACTAGGATGTCTAACCTCTTCCAATGTTCATGAAACAACTCAAGCGGCACCTCTATCCCTTTCGCAACAAACTCATAGATTTCGTGGGCGCAAGGCATGTCGTGCGTAGTTCGTATGGCACAACCGCAAGGCATATCCGGTGCGATTGTCATGTTCCGGGCACATTCGACTTCGTCGGCCAAAATTTCCATTGCATGGTGGGAGATGTTCTTTTTTAGTTGACCGTACACAATGTTTGTGAATTTATGTAGGGCCAACAACCGGCTCTTTTCAAAGGAAGCCTTGATGTCCCCGTGTTTCAATTCGATCAAAGTATGCAACTTCAACTAAAAAGATTCAAAGTTACCTTTGCTCGTACCGATGAAATGCTTGAGGCTCGAATGAGCGCTCTCCACGCGGTTTGTGGTTTGGTTACCAAAATGCATCCACTTGTTAGTTCTCCACGTGACAAACTTGTCACCGTACGGCCCTACCCAACTTTCGGTATACTCAATCGCTTCCGGATACTCTTTGAAGTCGCGGTGCAATTCTGATCGGTAGTTCTCGTACACTAACTCCGTTTCCGCCAACATCATTCCGTTCCACACTTTCAAAAAGGCATTGGACACTATCTTCTCCTTTATGATCTTTTTTGTTTTTGCTAGGACGTTCATGTTGATGTGCCATCGACACAACATGTGCGTTGCATTGGGGAACACTTCCTCCACCGCATTCACAAGCGCCAAGTCTCTATCCGTCAAAAAAATGGAATGTAATTCAATGGAGTGAGTTACCATCAACGAATGTAAGCATCCTAACACCCACTTGTAGGCCTCGATTTTTTCATTCGACATAAAAGCAAATCCAATGTAGAATGTTTTCCCCGTACAAGTCGCACCCACGACCTCGTACGACGGCATCCCGTATTTGATCACCTTGTACGTGTTATCCATTAAAATGACGTTCGGAAATGTCCGTAACAAATCCAAACTAACCAGGTGCGCAAAAAAAAACTCGCCTATGATATCGCTTCCGTCTTCGGACTTTCTATGGAATTCGTAGTAGTTTAGTCGCTTTAATTCACCCAACAAGTATTGGAATCGCAACCGACCGCCTTTCTCGAGCTTCCGGTGTTTTAGTATTGCGTTGTACACGGTGCGGATTGTAGAAGAATTCTTAGGGTTCAATTTCTTCACTCCACCAAGAATATCACGAGGACGGGATCCCATTGTCGAACTAACCACGAAATCCATCTCTATTTTTTGAAAACGTCTCACGTAGGAATGACCTTCTTTGTAGGATGTAGTATTGTGATCGTGAAAGCCGCACACAACCTCTATTCCCCACAAATCATCACCCATCTTCTTTCCTTTAAGGGCGAACGGGCATCCGCATTTTTTCGTTCTGGTAGACTTCCTCTTTAGATCCTTGGGGTCTACCAGTTTTGTGTAAACTCCAGATCTTTCGCACACAAACTCTACTCTCGGAGTTTTACGATCGTGTCTATCGCATCGGCGTAAAATAATCACAAACCCGTTATTTGATGCGGTTTCCTTAACCCATTCAATAAGGTCTGCCCGGGAGTAGTACTGGGATTTGGTGTTGAACAACTCGCTATAATCGATGGAGCAAGGCACCGGTATTTCCTCCTCATCTGCCTTCGCCATGCACGAACTAGTCAAATAATCCTTTGACTCATCCTTTAACCCTCCATCTCCGCTCTTTAACTCTTCACCCTATGCATGTTAAAAAAGAAGCATCAAATACGAGCATGGATAAAATAAGCCAAAACCCCAACCCAACGGTTAGAAAATTCACACAATGAAGGTTGGTTCCCCGCCGGTTATACATGGTTCCACCCGGCGGTGATTTTGTCAACCGGCGGTTGAAAATTCCCAAACCGACGGTTGACAATTCCCCACCCGTCGGGGGTCAGGGCCTAAATCAAACTCCATAGGAGTTTAAACACAGGGGTTGACCCCGGCGGGTTCGTATACCCACCCCGACGGTTTTACATACCAACCCCGGCGGTGCGAATACTATACCCGGCGGGGACTATACACAACTTAAATCTTACATTATGGACAAAAAAGGGAGGTCGCCCCGCCGGTATACAGGGTAACAGGTAAGGGTGTCCCACCCGGCGGGTGGGACTCGACGACCCCGCCGGTTGGACAAGGCGTGCCCCGGCGGGGAACCTTCATCTTTTTAATATGAATGTTCTTACTCCCCGCCGGTTTGGAGGGTTGAAACCGGCGGGGCAGTTCGGGTTCTACCTTTCTAAATGTAGAAGGTCTACCAAAATGGAAACTTTTATAAAAAAAATTGGTTAAAACAACTACCATATTCGGAGTCCCATGCTCCTCAGCAAGCTTCTCACATTCAGAGTCCATCCTTCGATTATTCCGAATTTATAAAAAAAAGTAATGATTTTTGGAGGTTGAAGTGTTTATTTGTGAGTTTTTGAAGTTTTTGAAATTTTAGGAGTTTTTGAATTTTTGGGAGTTTTTGAAATTTTTGTTAAGACTAGAGTATAAAAGGGTTGTTTGGAGGAGAAATTTTGTGTTCTTCCATATTTTGCTAACCATACCCACATTCCACTACAAGACAAAAATAAAGATTCTTGGTCAAATGGCAAAATAGTCTTTGACTATTGAATTAAAAAGATTCTCTAAATTTTGGGAATGCTTAACATTTTTTGACCCTAATTTAGTCATACCCTTCGTATATTTTGCTATCAAAGTTGGCCTCTCCGTCTGATTTTTTATCAAAGTTTGATTGACAGCTAAAGTTTTTGCTTGGTTTTTAACTTGTTTGCAAATACAAGTCCACGTACTGAAATGGTATCCAATCATTCCTTTTGTGTACTGCTATCATTTTATGTACTATTTCTATCAAGCCTATCCAGTCTCCTTTTTTGTGTGTATTATTTCTATCGTGCCCTGGCATAATCCAACTTATTTCACTCCAGCTATTACTTTCATATTATTTTATGTCGATCTACATAATCTTTGCACCACAAAAAATTGTAAGAACGATTAAAGTTTTTTTCTACCAATACAATAAATTATAGATGTTTTTTACAAAACTAATCATGCCTTGTAAAATTAAAATATTTTGAAATCATATTTTATTTTAAATCATTATAAAATCATCAAAAATACAAATTTATTCAAAAAATACTGAAAAGAACTATAAAACAATCTAATTAACAATAAATCAAATGAAAACCCAAATGGTGACATTTCATACATCTTCAACCAAAACCAAAATATAGCAATCAGAGCTTACACCGAGACCATTGGATACAGAAAACCCAAAGGAGAAACTAAATAGCAATGCAGATAAAAGCAAGAAAACAAAGCTTCATCAGAAAGACTTCAAGAAGAATGCAAATTACAGATGATAAAACTTCAAGGAACTGAGTACTACAAAATAGTATAAACAAGATTATTCCAAACCTTCATATTGTTGATTCTCAGGTAAAACTTTTGTGGCGCTGGATAAATGCAACTATTGTCGTCGAATAACAGAGACATGATGTGATATCCTTGGAGCTTATTCTGCAGCAGAGTTCTCATGCAGTAGTACATACTCTCGGCTGCAAATGTAAAAAATTGAATTTAAGCTGTATGTAGAATATCACAGGCAAATTGTATGTAAATTTCATTTATTGCCTAAATATATATATAAAAGTTAACACTTTCATGAACCAAACACCCACTAAACATATTCCGGAATATTTATCAACCAACGCAAGTTAGAATTAGAGTACAGTTTGGTATCCCACCTACTGTTGCCAAACTTAATAGTGTCTCGCTCAAAAAGTTCATAGTAACGCTCGGCATCAATAGGATTTTCCTGCACGTTCGAATAAGGTGGCGTAATTTTGCAAACAAATAAACATAAATAAAATTTTGACAAAGGTTCTGGAAAACTGCTTACATTGAGGAAAGTTTTATTAGTGCTTCCAAGGTCCATGAGGTATGGCCTATAAAAAAAATGTAAGATCTTCACACGGTGAGCGAAACAAACAGGAGGACGTAGAAGTTTAGTCTTACCTAACTTCCTTAGAAGTCATACCATCCGGGTCCTCCTTTTCGACTTGCCTGAGAAAAGAGAGGCGAAATTAAAATGTAGCTGTTACATAGATGAGAAAATAAGAACTGTTTATTTTATACTCAACCGATATTGAATGACTGCATGTTGTTTGCTGCAAGAGGGATGGTCTGTTGGAATATCTGCTACCCTTCTTTCACGACCAAAGAGGTAACAGCT
The DNA here is from genome assembly GCA_036936605.1 of Limnanthes douglasii subsp. nivea. Classification (NCBI taxonomy): domain Eukaryota; kingdom Viridiplantae; phylum Streptophyta; class Magnoliopsida; order Brassicales; family Limnanthaceae; genus Limnanthes; species Limnanthes douglasii. Next base: position 133,956,009 of record JAUPFV010000003.1, on the reverse strand, counting down.
TTGACGATGTATATAAAGTGGCTCTGTTACAGACCGGAAACCATAAACCAAAAGAACACTTTAAGAGATGGAACTTCACAGTTGCAAACAAGAAGATGAGGCAATCTAAATATTACCATTTAGCACTTCACCGGCCTTGAAAACATAAAGTCTCCATCTTACGTTAGGTTTTCGAGCATCTGGGGGCTCAGTGAACAGTAGTGTCACACCTGATATAAAACATCCATCCAGTTAGCAATGGTATAAATAAAACACACATTTGTGTTACTTGATCTTCCAACTTCCAATGGAATGCTTTTAAGATTGTGCTATCAAACCAAAAGCAAGATTATCTTGAGCAAAACACAAAAATACTATACCACTTGAAAATTAACATAAAAGTCGGTAATAAATATTCAAAAACAAAGAAATATAACAATTTTCTCAATTTATTATGGTGTCCTTTCCAACCAATAAACAACGGCCAACTAACCTTCAATTAATACTTATTCCGGGCCACTATAACTGCTATCAGATAGCCATAACTCTTTATGTTCCCATATAAAAACAAGAAAAAGACTAACGAACTTTGACCAATTTTAAGATACCACTATTAGACTTAAACGCCAAAGGTGCTACATTAGCAGTCCTGCTGTAGTTATGACATATATAGGAAATCCCTAAGGAGCTAGGAGATTCTTAGACGATTTTTAAAGAGTATAATTACCCTTTTTCTGCTGCAATATAAAACAGAATAAAAAAAGTGCATTTGATACATCAAAAGCTGAATAATAACCTTTAACTCTATTAGTTTCTGCCGCAAGCTTCCCAGATAGCTCAAAAGATGGTTTTTCCTGCAAGTAATGACCAAAGAGGCGAACAGGGAGTTAATATGCTCGTGTTACCTAACAGCGAGACACTGAAAAAACGCACAAACATTCAGCAGCCAGAGCTACGAGATACTAACTATTTTCCCTTTACCACTTAGACTAGACAGAAAATAATGAAGCAGGTTATGAATTCCTGTGAGCTACGAGAGCTATTTATAAGTAAAGAACAAATTACTAGAGTAGACAGCCAAGTATAGTATGAGAACCTTATGCTTCGCTTCCAAGGCCTCCGCGGCAGCTTTCATCTTAGCCACTGCATCATCATCTTCATTGTCCCTACTAAAGGAATAAATGTTAGAGCTTATAGAATTTACAAAGCGTAATAGACAGAAGACACATACATTACAAGATGCAACTCACCCCCCTTCACCTCCCCTTGAGTTCCTTCCCTACAATGATAAAAATAAAATAGTAAGCCACCTAACCGGAAAAAAAAGTCCACAGATGCAGTGTTACTAGATACTCAACAACGTAGTAAACATATGGAAAGAGTGGATATTGGTAGACACCTCATCACGCATTCTAGTGTCAGAATCAGATTGGGGCGAGCGAGACCTATGCCTATTTCTTTGATGCCGATCTGATGGAGAAGTAGACCGCTCACGTCTTCCTCTAGAAGACCTGCCATCCATCTCATCTCTACCCGACCTTCTATCTCTTCTCTCACTCCCTACTTCCTTTTCCCTTCCCTTATCTCTTTCCTTTTCCCTTTCCTTATCTCTTGGCTTTTCCCTTTCCCGTTCTCTTTCCCTTTCCCTATCTCTATCCTTATCATTGTCTCTGTCCCTGTCTCCATCCCGGTTCCTTTCAGTTTGCCTATGATTATTCTTTTCACTTACCCTGCCATTATGCCTATCGCGTTCTTTCTCTTTCACTTTCTCGACCTCTTTTTCACCTTGGGCTCTCCTCAACCTTTTCGTCCGCGGAGAAGGGGACCTCGAGACTCGAGAAACCGGACTGTCACGCTTTGGTGATTTGGCACGCCTGCCATTTCTCTCCTTCTCCGGAGGGCTGCCCCTGTGAGAGTTTTTGTGCCGCGAAGGAGATCTTTCTCGTTGATCCTTAACCGGAGATTGTAAATCTTCAGATATATTACGTCCCATTGCACCAACCCTTATCCTCTAATGAACTTATCCACTAATCCTTTTGTTATTTTCCCTGACAATACATAAAAACCATAACTTGATCAAACCAGTGATTATTCCAAACATATAAACTATCTTACACATTGCTTCTTTGGTGCTATAAAGCGTTTCAATGCTATTACAAAAAGGAAAAAAAAAACAGAAGAAAGAAACGATTTTCATACATTATCTTAAGCTATGTACACATGCTAATAAAAACCGTAACAAACAAGAACAGCAACGACTAGCGCCAATGAAAAATCGCGATGTCTCGTACAAACTAGTCAGTAGCTGTGGTGAGTAAAACCCTAATAAAAACTCAAACACTCCCAGTGAATCAGCCACGCAAAACTAAGTGATTAGCTAAAAACTAGTGATAAAGAAAGAGAGTGAAACTGGAGCAACCGAAATCGATTCCACCTGAGATAAAACCATAAGAAAAACAAAAATTCTTCATTCCACCTGAAAAACGAATAAAGGAAACGATACTTACAAGCTAATCAAACAACAGATTTTCTGTTTCGATTCTTGATAAAAGAAATCGGAGCTCCGGTGTGTTCAAATAAAATCGATTCAGAACCCTAATTCCCGAGCTATCACTGATAGAACCGGGTCAAGAAGTATACATGGGCTTGCAAATAATTAAACCGGGTGTAGGCCCGTTGTTGTCAAGGCTACTAACAAAAGCTAGTGTTCGAACCATACCCAAAAAAAATCATATTTTGAATGATCTTTCGCCCTTTTCTTTTTAATTTAAATTTTAAAATTTTAAAATATTATTTTCACTCCGATGAGAGTGTTATTGACTTAAAAACTTATCCAAAATAAAATAGAATAAAATAAAATAAAATAGTCCAGAGTTACCATAAACTCTAGCGTTCGACTACTCTAGCACTAACATTTTACTAACTAAATTCTCAAAATCTACCGAAAAAAAACCAAACAACAGAATAGTCATGGAATATGATGAAATAGGCATCTATTTGGATGATTTTGTGGACGAAGAGTACGCATATCGAGTGAAGGTAACGATTTGAACTCTACCTTCTTTTTTCATACGAATCGCGCGTCTTACACGTGTCGCACGAAACGCGACACCAGAACTCTAGTGTTCGAAAACCTTCATGCGACAAGAATATTTAAGTCGTGATTCTTCATGCGACGCGAAAGTTTTCTAGTGTCGTACGAGGCATGCACCCACTCTGCTATTTTTCGTCCTTCCTATGCTATTGTTGATATATCAAGTTTCATTATTATACTGTTATTCGTTGTAGGAGGAACCAAACCAACCACCATATATGGTTGTTGATTACGCAAAAATATTGGGTGGATAGGGTATTTACGAAAGATAAATTGGATGTTTTTGTGTACGATGAGTCGAAGAAGATTAAGTTTGTAACCAATACAAAGCTATATAATAATGGAAAATAGATAAGAACTCCTAGATTAGATTACGTTTGCCAGAGGTACGGTATTTTCGTATCAAAAGCGAAGCTAGAAACTTTAAGAAAACGGAAGTCTACGACAAAGAAATGTAATTGTCATTTCGCTTTAAAAGGTCATCCAATAGACGTACTAGCCATACAATAGTGTTTGGAATTGATAAACGGTAAACACAATCACTAACCATATGTTCGCTTAAACGACCATTCTCATGCTTGTAGGCTAGAACCGGCTGAAGAGGAACTAGTTCTTAGTTTGTCTTACCTTGGTTCACGTCCTATAAAGATATATAATGGTTTGAAGAATATAAACTCGAAGAATCTTTCAACCATGCGTGCAATCTACAATTGTCGCAAAAAATATCGGATGTTGAGCACGGGGGACAAACTCAAATGCAATATTTGTGAATGAGCATGGATACTCCGCGTGGGAAGGGTTGAAAGACGATTCACTAATTTATTTTCGCACATCCTAAGAGTATAAATTTATTGCGTACATTCTCTAATATGTTATTCATGGATTGTACTTACAAGACGACTATGTATAATATGTCATTATTAGAGATTGTTGGAGTAACTTCAACTTCGATTACATTTACCTTTGCGTATGTGTTTATGAGTAGGTAGAAAATACCAAATTATATATGGGCTTTAAGTACTTTTCGTGGTTTGATGATGGATAGTGGGTGTGCATTTCTGAGCGTTATTGTTACCGATCGAGTTAGCTCTCATGCAATCTATCGAGGAAATATTTTCGGACAGACACCACTTGTTATGCACGTGGCATATTAGTAAGAACATTTTTGGGATGGTTCAAAAGTTATTGCACGATGATGTGATTGTGAAACAATTTGTTAAGTTTTATGGCTACGTAGCCAGAGCAAAACAGTCGAAAGTTACAAAAAATCTAGCTACATTGAAAAAGATGTTCGCCCTTACCCCAAGTGTATTAATTACGTTATGGGTGCATGGATAACTAAATATGGTGACATTTTTCTTCAACATCGAACATAATATCAAACATTATGGCCAAACAACAACAAATAGGTATAAGTCATTTAATTATTATTTTTTTGTTATTACATCTCTTTAAACACACATCATGTTTATATACTTCTTCTACGTAAGTTCGAGAGTGCTCACTGGGGCCTAAAAATATACATTAGGACGAACCAATGCAATTTCAAACTTTTTTGGAAAAAATTTCACCTCCTAACGAAGCAGCATGCGGTCGGAGGAGGTCTCGCCATAATGAGAACAGTAGTTTCGTTTGTTACGGTTTTTGGGTTAATTTAAGGATTTTTGGGTTTACTGTTTTTACTAGGTTTATTAAGTTTGATATGGAATGAGAAGTGAAAGGTCTAGGTTCAAACGGAAAAAAAAAGGTTTTCAACCTAAAAGAACCTATTTATACTAGTGGGTGCAATTTTATCCACTTTTTAGGTCCAAGTACCTATTGGTTGTATGCGGTTTTTGGGCATTAGGTGGTAATGAGATAGTTGAGAGTGTATTTATGGGTAATTTTCTTAAAAAAATATTATAGTTGCTTAACGTATTTATATTTTGTTTTATATTAATATTTCCAATAAAAAATTATTATTTTCCCAAAATAATATTTTATTCATAAAAACTTTGAAAAAATTGGTTCTAAATTGTAAATGTGAAAATTAAAATTAAAATTAGTCTCTTGTAAAGTCTCCTTCCTCTTTTGCTCTAGATACATGATTTATTTTGAACTCTTTCTTCTACTCATCTTATTTGTGACGGGCCAATGCGTGTGACTTTAAAGACTACTATAAAATTATTTTCTTTTTATCTTCTTCATTAAAGTCTTCAATAAAACCAAATCTCTTTATCTTTTTTTATAGAAATCTTGATACAACATTGAACCAAGCCTTCAGCTACGTAATTCATGTTCTTGATTCTCTTTTATTTTTCAAAGCAAGAAGACTTATTTTTTTATTCTTCTTTGAAATTGATTTAATTGTATTATAATTAAGTTTTATTATTCGGTTGTTGATTTGTTTTCCAAAAAAATAACCCGAGCAAGTTAAGTCACCTCGTATCTTTGAGTTATTTTACATGTAGTTTTATCTAGGTGTTATCTTCTCTATTGCTTCGTATTTCAATTCATAATTTGATCTCCATTGCTTTATTATATTATATTTTTTTGCTTAATAGACATTTATTCTTTACTTCCAAAGGTAATTCATTTTATCCATTGTTCATTGATTTTCTTATGGTGATATGTACTAGCATAGATACTTTTTTATTTAACCAAAGACGTATTAATCCTCCAATCTCATATAATCCAAATTCAAACTTTCGAGTAAAATGATAGCCCTAAGCTGAATAGGAGCCAAAAATGTATCAAAATCTATTTTGTTATGTCTAGTTTTGTTCTCGGTAAACATGTTTGATTGTCATTTCATTTTAATCTACTTTTTCCTACCATCAATAGTGATACCATAAACCAAGGATTTTTTATGTTAGCTAACATGTCAAGAAGGTTTTTTGAAGTCATCCTTTATATCAAGATTTTCTATATTTATAGCTTTATATATAAGTAAACCATCCAATAGAGCTCTACATTCTACTAAGATTGCTGATCGTTTTCCATATGTTTTACCATAGTAAAAAATGATCGCTCATTTGGTATCTCTCAAAATGCCCTCTCTATTAACTTCACCAGTTAAACCGCATACTTCATTTGTATTTAATTTAAATCTATTCCCATCAGGAGGATGCTACTTAATTGCAAGATACACTTTTGGCTTGGTGTTATGGTTTTAACAATCCAATTCATATGCTTTTTTTTGCCAATAAGCTCTTTTAAGTAGACTAGCTTTATCCAATATTGATATAATATTATAGATATGATCCACAACCTGTTTAGTTGATATGTTTAGATCTCGATGCTTGGATTTGTTTTTGTCATTCCATATTCCCCAACAAATAATATGTGTAATAATAGTATTATGTGAGTGTCATTTTTAGCTGACCAAAATCGGGTTATAATTGTAGAATAGGGTAACACAAAGAAAGACGACTAGAGAAACAAAAAGACGACTAGGGTTTATTATTTTGAAAGTATATCAATTGCATAGAGTATAAAGCTCTTATTTATAGACAAACTATATGGGCTAATGGGCCTAGGCCTTGTATCTCTAACACCCTCTCTCAAACTAGCAATGCTTATTCTTGCATTGTGAGTTTGTTACACAAAATAAAAACCAAAATTGCAGCAAAAACAAAACACAAAACTTCAAAACCATAATCGAAAGCCAAAATCAACATAAAACGTCAAAATCAAATCGAAACGTCAAAACCCAAAATCGGTCTCCAAAGTCCAATATCGAAACTCTAAACGACAATCTTCATTCTCCATTCTTCAAAACCTAAACTTTAATCTCCAAACTCCAAAATAATCCAAACGAAATCTAAACATCAAACGATATCTAAACATCAAATGAAATTTAAGCATCAAACGAATCCAAACAAAGCCAAACAACGCCAAACAAATCCAAACAAAGCCAAGCAAGTCCATACTAAATCTATACCGAATTCAAATCCAAATGAAGAACAAAATCTAAACACCAAACGAATCAAAACGAATTCAAACGAATCAAAACGACATACGTTGATATAAGCAAACTTCAGACATAATCCAAATGACAAACAAAATCTAAAACCCAAACTAAATACAAATGAAATTTGAATGCCAAATTCAAATACCAAATTCAAATCCAAGAATAAATCTAAATACCAAATCCAAATACAAATCTAATTTCTAATCAAAATCAAAATCAAATTTGGATCTATGATTTTCTAACAAAAAGCTGCAATGTTCCAATAGTGATTTCTCCTGAACCGTATCACCGAATCATAATCCAACCAGTCAGATTGAATGATTAAATGTCTTGAACCCACTGTCCAAAATTCAGAAGAAGAAAAAAATCGACACCGTTTACCTCTCGATCAGGTATGTTGATTGTGGTTGTATACACCATATTCGAAAACTGAATTTTTTTACTTTTTTTTTCTTCTGGTGGACAGCTAAAACAAATGTCCGACGGTACAGTTAAAACAACTGTCCACCGGTACAACGGAAGACACGAAAACTTTATGACCTAAACCTACGATCTGATATCATATAAAGAAACAAAGAGAGAAACGAGAGAAGTAACCACCAAGAAGCGGCTAGGGTTTTTATTTATTAGAAAGTGTGCATTACATATAGTATAAAGCTATTATTTATAGATAAACTATATGGGCTAATAGGTCTAGTCCTTATATCTTTAACAATAATAACATGAATTAAAGTCACATTTCGTGATAAATGTAGTATGAACCACCTAACAAAGTTCATCCAAAAATTCCAAGCCATTTTATATTAAAAAAGATGATTTATGTTTCCATTTTCATTATAAAATTGACATTTAAAGGCTAATGAATTGTTTCTATTTTTTAAAACTGAACCCACGTGTATACATATTTTTAATAATCTTCATAGAAAGAAGGAGCATATTTAGGAGTTGAGTTGTTGCAAAAAAAATTAAACAGGTCTGATGCATCACATTTCTCTCTTATCCCATTCCATGTTTATTTGGTATTTAAATCTCTATATGATGATAGTACCCATATAATTTTATCATCTTTATCATCATTAACTCATATTCTTTTTATTTTCTAATAGCTCAACTCAGAACATTAGCTTTTAGCTTATCTAAATCTCATTCACCTTCATTCCGTAATGTTTTAATATTTTTCTAATATTAATAATGTGCTCGAGAAAGAAATTGAGGCCTTTGAATCACGTCATTTCTCCAGCTAAAATTCGATTTTCATCTTCCAATTTTCCAAAAGGTATGCATTTTTTCTACTATTTTAACATAATTAATTATTTTTAAAAAAATTGAAGTTATATTGGATAAATTAGCTTGTAAATGATGATGATTTTTTTACAGTATATAAAAGACATGAACTTTAATCATAAATTAGTGTTTTCCCTAAATTTAAACCACAGTTTAAAAAATAAACAATTATGCATTTCATCTAGGTTTCTTACATTCAGACATCATTCTTCATACGGTTTACATAAGGTATTCCAACTAGTCCAATTTATAACTTCTTTATCATCTGTAGAGCCCCATAAAAATCTCTAGCACATTTTCTCAATCCTTAAAATCATAGTTTTAAGTAACGTACAACTTAATAGATATTCTTGATTGATGTATTTTCAAAATGGTAACAAAAAGAGTTTTCTTTTTGTTAACCATCTTACCCGAGCAATCTTTGTAATGATTCCATAATGCACTGATTTTCTTAAGATTTGGAAAGAACCATTAACAAATATGATGAGATTATCTGCAAAAGCTACACAAGGTATGACTATACGGTTCCATGTTTTAAAGCTTACCTATTTATTATCTTCAAATAGAGTTTTTAGACTTATAATTAGATATTTTTCGGTAAGTATAAATAAGATTTGAGACAAATGATCTTTTTGTCTAACACATCTTGAGGATTTAAAGTACGCAATTAATTCTTCATTCACTATAATAGAGGAACAATTTGAATTGATGTAATTCATAATCCAATTTAATCATTTTTTTTATAAAAACCTAATGCTTTCAAAATGATTATGACAAATGATAAGGATAATTTTAAATAATTTTTATACAAAAGCAATTTAATCATCTATTATACAAATCATCATGTGACAATTTTTAAGTCGATAGGATGTTATCTTGGATGTTTCTTAAATTTACAAAGCCTTATGTTCTTATGAAATGAGTTTTGGTAAGAGCTTTCCAGGTGTTTCACTTCCTCCTCTACATGGACTATCATAAAAAATATATCAAAAAATCTCACAATTTCATGCTTTTAATTTTAACTATAATCTTTTTAGTTTATTCCATAATTATATTATTAGATTACCACTCATGTCTTCCTACTAATTAAGTTTAACAACTTTCAGAAATTTTGGGTGTAAGGCCCACATATTTTGAAATCTGAATGACAATTTAATATGTTTTTCCACTGAAATGTTTATATATAGTGTGGAATAATCTGATTATGTTCTAGCTAAATGCTTAACTTGTGTGTTCAAGTTGCCCCAACTCAGTTGTAAGCCTTATCTAACCTTTTTTTATTTTCGATTATTTGACCAAGTGAATTTAGAACTTAAAAATCATGCATCTTTTAAGTAATTAAATATTTATAGTATTGTTAAAATCATTCATGCTCCTTTAAAACATAGAAGAGCAATCAATTTGTTCTTTGGAATTATAAATTGCATTGAAATCACCCATAACAAATCTATGTTATATATTTATTAGTAACTTCACCTAGACCATCATAAATAGAAAATCTGAGTCATGCAGTACATTTTGCATACACCATAGTAACTATAAATTCCTTATCAATTGATAAGTTGATGAATTTTAGGTGAAGAAATTGATCATGATTTATTACCACTTCAACTTTGAATTATTATTTGCAGAAAATCTAAAATATATTACTTATATTTGCAACACTAAAATAAAAAACCAAACTTGCTTGTAATTTTGTCTAAGTTAATAAATGAGATCATAGGTTCTTGAATTTCTATAAATTTATATGCTATCTTCTTTTATTGATTTTAGTCTTCTAATAATTCACATATTCCCCACTCCCCTCACATTCCAATTAAGAATTGTGAGTGTCGTTTGAAATATTCTAAAAAAAATCCATCATGACCTTTTATATTCAATACTTTGGTTTGTTTTAACTCATTTTCATACTTAACTTGATCTTTCTTATTCTTTTTAATTACTACTTATTTTAATTATTTCCATACTTAATATTTCCTAAGATTGAAGAAGGTGGTAAACTCCATACTATTTCTTTGATATGAGAATGATGTTTTATGTCAGTTGAGTCAAAACCATCACATATATTAATAAAAGCACAAATGTTAGTAGAGTTCAAGGCAACAATAACCTTCTTGCCATTATCTTTATAATTTTATATATCCATCTCTTTGTGCTTCTTGTCTTGTTCTATTTTTGGACTTGCTGTTTTAGTTTCTTTAGTTTAGAAGCCCAATACTGATTTTTAGTATAATAAGATTGAGTTTGCATAACTTTATTGTATTTAGTTTTGTCTTCATTTATTAGTAAATGTTTTATGCATTTCAATAAATTATCACAGAAATGCTTGCACTCTATCGAGTAGTAACATATATATCCACAAAAGATTTATTGTCGGATTCGATCCTTTTCTATCATTTTTAGCGAAACCTACCCACACGTCTGTTAATAATTCTTTAGAAACCTCCATCTCAACCTATGCTTTGCAAGTATTAAATTTTGCTATATTTTTTAAGAGTACCCAAACTTTTTAAAGGTTTTCTTATTACCTTAGAAATAGTAGTGATAACAGCTTCACCGTACATATATTCAGGTATATTTGGTATGGATGTCTATACAAGTGTTATAGGTGATTCGATAATATAATTAAAGAATAGAGTCAATTTAAGAAGTCTCATCAAGTAATCTTTAAGCTTCTCAAACAATAAGGATGTGGTTTTGATCTTATAAAAATATGTTGAATTCTCCAATGAAACCAAACTTATTTATGAAATTTTGACATGTTATCATCAAAAGACTTCCATGAGAAATTTTTCTAATTATGGTGAATTTTGATTTCCATAGTATTCTTTATTTGTCTTTATATAAGAAATGAACGACTGTGAATTCTCATTTGCAATGGATATAAACGTTGTTAAACTATATTTATGTTGAATATTCATTAAAAAATTCAGAGTTTGATTTGAGATTTACAAAAATATTTTCCTTTTGATAATGTTTTAGATGTGATTAAAATCATAATTTGTTTCTTTCAATACATCTAATATTTTTCCTAACATATTTGATCAATCGTCTTTGATCTATTCCTTATCAAAAATGGATATATTGGATAATTGATCTGCAATTGACGAGAAGATTGAGCCTCTTTCATATTATATATACCAGATAATCCTGAAAATTTTGTTTTGTCGACGGGCTTTAGAGTACTTGTCGTTTGGTTTATATTTCTTTAAGAGTTCATCATTGATGTTAGGTTAAAGGTTGGTCGGCTCCGGAAATAAGTTGATTAAGATTCATTTGTTTTGTCAAGCAAACCATATTCTTAGAGAGATTCAAAATTACTTAACGTAACTATATTTTTACTTATATTAATATTTATTAAATAAAACATGAAACTTTTTTAAAAAAATTGTTTTATAAAATTGTTGTGACCAAATACTAATAATACTTACAATTCATAAAATTTATAAAATTTTACATGTTAAAAATTTAACAAATTAATTTTTTTTTATCGAATTTAAATATTTTTAAGTTCAAAAATAAAATAAAATTTAAAAAATTCCACACTGTCTTTGGAAAATTTATAAGTATTTTCGTTTCTTTTTACAATTTTATTTAAATCCTTAAAAAACACAAAATACTAATGTCAAACCTATTCCTTCACTAAATTATTTTGGTTAAATTGTGAAACATAATATACATAAATTTTGAAATATTGTTGTGATTTTGTTACGAACAATCAACCAATAGATGTAAAAGTTAATGACCAATCAAAGTATATATTATTGGTAAATGTTTACCGTAACCCATTTCGACCTATAAAATTATTACGAACAATAGATCGTTAGAGATAAAAGTTATCAAAATATCGCTGATAAAGTATGAAATGTGCATATTCGATAGGATTATCACATTTTGATAACTTTTACCTCCAACTAGGACTATTAAATTTTGGGTATCGGGTCGTATTCGTGTCGGGTTTGACCAACCTAAAATTTTAAAGCCCGTGACACGAACTTAAAATTAGTGTAAGGTTCAAAGACACGAATCCGACCTGTTAAAAATCCGTTGAACTGGAACCCGACCTATTTGGCATGAAATTGTAAATAACATGAAAACACAAAACACCTGTTTGACAGGAACCCGGTTTGTTTGACACAAAATTTTAACCAACCCGAAACACAAACCTGATCTGTTAAACAAACACAAAATTTTAAGCAACCCAAAACACGAACCTGACCTGTCTGGCATAAAATTTTAATTAACTCGATACACATGTTCAACACGAACACGACATGTTAGACACGAAAATATGAAAATTAAAAACCTCACTTAAATATATAACATGAAACGTGAAATCTAGATAGTATTAAATTTCAATCTTAAACAATATTAAAAACATTACATTACACAAATTTTATCTTGAACGAAAAATATTTAAATAAAAAACACAAACTTTGAAGTTGATTTCACCAATTTGAATATCCTACAAAAATAAAATAAAATAAAAGTTAGATCTTAAATATATATTATATTTGATAACATATTTATAATATTATATCATAAATTACCTTATATGAAATCAACTAATGAAACCATAATCCGTGTTAAGATTCAAAGTCAAGCTCAAACAATCCTCTATGAGTTTGTTCATTTTCTCTTTTTGCAGAGATAGAATATATTATCAAACAAAAGATATTGGAATCATATGAAATAGATATAAACTTTTAAGCATTTAAGTTTTAGAATTTAGAAACATTTTTCTTCAAATAACGAATCCCTTGTACAAATTAATGCCTCAACCGTATCCGGTTTAAGCGAACTACAAAATCTGGTCAAGAACTCGACCCCCGACGCTAAATGTCAACATCGATGCAACCGTAGATATATGAGTGGACAATTACATGAGTTATGATAGTGAGTTTCAAATATTTATATTGGTTTATTTTCCAATATGCTAGGATATCGATTTTTTTATCTCCCTTCACCTTTGTTGCATCAAAATATAGTTCGAGTTGTGTAGTTTTTTGATAAAACACTACATGCATCACTTTTAAAATCATCAAACTCATGCACAAACATAATTATATATATATATAACAAATGAAAGTAATATTATATAATTCATTAATGTTCTTCACTTACAGTTTCAATTTAATAAACATTTTAATTACAATTACAATAACATATTTTATATAAAATAACTTCGTGGGGTCATTTTCTAGTCCACCCATCGATGGTAATCTAGCAATTCCCATATTATCCAAAGATTAAGTCTCTTCAATAGAATTTTTTCTCGCATATTAATAAAAAAGATAATATAACTTGTTTTTAACCTTACCAAACTCATGTGCATAGCCAACATCACCATATATTTTACGATAAGATAACTCCAGAAGCTTAAGTTTGTAACAAGGATCTAGTATGATGGCAATAACAATAATTAGACTAAAATGAGACCAATATTTCATAATTGTTTCCCATATTTGATGAGTCATATTTCTTACGCACTCATCTTCACTTCTTAACTCTTTTTCAAAGTCAAATGTGCCATGACAACCAAAGAAATATACAAATATGATGTAGGATACTTGTTTCTTGAAAAAGCACAAGTAATATTATAAAACACCTTCAATAAATTTGTTAGTCTTCTCTATCATATCTCACTCTTCACTGGTTGGGCAATAAGTAAAATTTTAATCACGCAACTTTAGATGAGAAAATGCAAGACGATAAAATATATCACTCTCAAGCATAAGAAAAGTCGAGTTCCATCTTGTAGGCAGATATTGCCTTAATCCTTAGTAGAATCTAAAGATATATACTTAAAACGTTCTAAAAAATTATGTTTTACTGCTTGTGATCCCCTTACATACATCACACATTCACGAACTTTATCAACGGCTATATTGATTTGTTCCAATCCATCTTGCACTACTAAATTCAATACATGTGCACAACAACGAACATGAAAGAATTCTCAATAACAAAAAAGTGCATCTTTCAAATTCAGTTGAGTTATCAACTGAAACAGTGTTAGAACTTGCATTATTTAATGTAAAAGCAAATAATTTATCTTCAATGTTCCAATCATCAAGCATAGTATAAAGTTTTTCATACAAACATACACCATTGCGAGGAGGTGACATGTAACTAAAATTCAGAACTCATTTTTATAAAACCCATTATTTATCAATAAAATGTCTAGTGAGACAAATATAACCACTAGTAGTGATAGACATCCATAGCTCAGATGTCAAACTAATTTGGCCCATAGTTAATTCTAACTTTTAACTTTATTTTTTTCCTATCATAAATCTTCATTACATCACCCGTGAAAGCATTTCTACCAAATAACAAAACATCATTTGCTAAATACCAAAGTAATTGTCAAAACCCTTCATACTCAAATTTTTTTAAAAAGATGTATGATGAAGAATAATTGCACTAACAAGTAACTATAAAAAAATCTGGATTATGAGAACAACTAACAAGAGACATGAAATCACTTCATTGTGAAATAACCATTTGTCCTACATCACGACTACTAAATTTTTTATATTTTTGTATATGACGATGCAAATTAATCGTACCATAAGTACTTTTACACAATAAAATGACACCATATTATTTGCAAACACATCTTTCTTGCATATCATTGGTAATGGGGGGTATATTAAAATATAACCAAACGTTGGATTTTAATTTTCTAACGTTTTGGTTCTCATTTTTCTCCATATTTGTACAAAAAAATTATTTTTTTCAATACCGATATGGTCCGTTTCAAAATCTTCAACCTCAATTACGTCACCTACGTGGTCCGTAATTACATTTTTATTCGTAGAAGAACCCATCTGATATAAACACCAGAAGAATACATTAGATAATTTAGATGAAGAGTTTAAAATATTTTTGAAATAAACATTTTTAAAAATAAACACTTTTAAATACAAAAAAACTACTTAAATCTACGAAATAAATAAATTATTTAAGAATTACAGAAATTAAATATTATAAACTAATATAAATTATTTTATAAATTATCGATATGTTATTGTAACTTCAATTTGTTATCTTAAAATAAGTAGAACCTAACTTTAACTTTAAATTTGATGAGATCCTTCAGTCATTATTAAATTTAAAACCTTATTTCTCTCTCTTTTGGAACACATCAAAAGTACCATTATCTTGTTTCTTTAATTAAAATTAGTGGTAAATGATGAGTCAGGATATTTGAGTCACTGTGCCATGATTAAATCTGAACGATAATTTGGACTAAACCACCATACTAAAATTCTGAACATGATAAATGTATTAATTATTGACTAAGCTAGTTGTTAATCAACTTAAAACTATATTACTAATGGGTCCTTAAACTTGACACGGTTTCACGATCCCGTCGAATAAGCTCATGGGTTAGTAATTAAGTATAAATACCCAACCACTTTCATTAATGAGGGTAATGAGACTTTATTACTAGTATACAACTTAATTATCTCTCTACTTTCCATACTAAACATAAAATACCACAAAATTCCCAAAACACACTTTAAACACTTTACTAGATTACCCCCGGGCAGAAACAAACCACACCAAATTGGCGACCCCAGTGGGAGACGACGGTGCGTGAAAAAAATATTCAAAACCAGCAAGTAAAGCAGTTCGGATGGATCCAAATGAGCGGAATGTTCCACCCCCAGAGGTGGAAAATGCAAGGGGAAACAAAGAATATACCATCGAGGAGCGAGACCAACTGAGGGGTGAAATAGAGGCGCTGAGAGCAATAAAATAAACATAAAAAGAAATTAAGGAGAAATCTGGAGCGTCAGTACTTCACCACACTAGCAATCCTGGAGACAATGAGAAATATTTGAAGACTCACCTCAGCTAAAAAAAGACACACCGATCTAAGCATGTTGATAGTTCTGCATCTGAGTGCTCCAGCAGTTCTTCAAATGAGGCAGAACTTGAAGAATCACTATCTTCAAGTAGTAATAAAATGAGATCTAGAAAATGAGCTTAACTAAAAAGAAGTTGAGGAAGAGGGACAAACATGGTAGGCTCAAGACGCACCAGGGTAAGGGGTCAGCTCATAAGCATGTTGATCAGTTGCTGATTGATCCTTTTTCTTTTCAGTCAGAACCTGGTATTTTTATAACCCCTAATGAAGATACCATTTTCAGTCGCAAAAACATTGGAGGCAATCACCTTTGTCCGAAAATATACTCTCCGGATATCTTTCTAAAAGGTTTGATAGCTCCAAAATGGAGAAATATGATGGGAGTCGAGATCCGGACAACCATCTGGAATAGTTCAAAAACTTCATGATGAAATTTGACAACGATGACATGCTTTTGTGTAGAGCGTTCTCCCAAAATTTCATATGGAGTTCCCTTAAATGGTATAACAGTCTCCCTCAAGGGTGTATAAGAAATTTTGATACATTTTGGGTTGCCTTCCGGAGGCAATTTGTTGGAAGTAAAGAACTAAAGGGTAATGGGACACCATTATCCATTGTGCTCAGGAACCAAACGAGTCCCTGGAGGATTACATAAGTCGCTTTGTGAATACGAAGAATGGGCTGGCAGATTGTTTTGAGCAGGTTGCAATTACTTCCGTTAGGCAAGAATTAAATCTTGGGAATTTAGTTGATTTTGTGACTCGGAAGAAGGCTATGACCTGGGGTGGTTTATTGAACCTATTGGGAAAACAGATCAGTGTAGAATAAACAAAGAAGATAATGGTACACCGTCAAGTGAGGTCTACCACTACAACAACAGCTCATCCAGCCACTAACCAATCCGGTTACAGGGCAAAGGAGACCAGACAAGGGTCCAACTGATCTAGGCAGAATCAATCCAGTCAAGCCCAGAGCCAACAAACCAGAAGTAAGAGAGGGCCTTGGGTCCATCCTGAGTGGTTCGTTGAATTAGGGGAGAAAGGGGCCACAACCTATGATAAGACCAAGAATGAAGTGCACTATCGAAAACCGGCAGCATTACAGTCCCTAGAGAGAACCGAAACACTCGTTTTTACCAATATCACAATGATATAGGCCATGATACTCAGGATTGCATAACATTAAAATAGGAGGTCCAAATCCTTATTGAGAGGGGAAAGTTTGGAACTTATGTAAAAAAACGAAGTGGAAACATACCGGATAACGCACAAAATAATACTCCTCAGACGAATCCTTCAAACAATCCTGGAACATCTGCACAAGAAGGTGCAACGGTGATTCTTGAAATATTTGATCTAGACTCTGAGTATCTAGATCTAGATCCAGATCGAAATAAGGTGGGGGTAATAACAGAGAAAACTAAGATAGTTTCCGGATTGATCGGCTTCTTCGAATCGTTAACCATTTTGGAGGAGATACTGTGATTGCACCTACCACTTTATTAAGAAAGAGGCATGTCCACAATTTGGCCACCCAGTTAGATGGTGGAATGTCTTCCCATCAGTGTTAATCCCCATTCTCATTTATAGTTTTTGATGGAGATGACATGAGGGACATTGCAGGACCTCACGAGGATACAGTGGTCATAAGGGCTTCAATAGGGGAACGATAAACGTGATTGATACTGGCAGTTTGGAGAACATCTTGTTTTTAAGCTCCTACAAGCAAATGAGAAATCCAGTAGTTATTCAACGTTCGAACAGAACCCTTATAGGCTTCACAGGAAGTTCTGCAGATGTTATTGGGGAGTTCGAAGAGGAAGTATTGTTGGGCAAATGGCCATTTAAAAAGATGGTAAAAGTGCTATTTGTTGTGGTAGATTGCCCAACATCGTATAATGAAATTTTTGGGAGGTTTTGGCTCTCCAGAATGCATATTGTGGTATCTACAGTCCATCAATGCTTGAAATATGTTGTTCAGGGACAATTATGTGTTGTCTGGAGCAGTCAAAAGATAGTCATGGAGTGTCATGCAACAACTCTTGCCCCTAAAACTCTAGGGACAGTCAGGATTAACAATGATTAGCAGCTACTGGAGCCTTCAACTGAGGAAAGTGAGATTGATGATCTTAGGGAGGCTTCCAGTGTTATAATACCAATTGAAGAGGTTGAAACTCACTCCTTTGCAGAGGGAAATAATGTTAAGATTGGTTCTAAATTGGCACTATAGTTGAAGCATCAGTTGTTGTCCTTTTTTATGAATAATCAACATGTATTTGCATGGTGCAATAGTGATGTTACCGGAGTACCAGCAGATGTTATTTCATACAAGTAATCAATCTGGAATGATGTTGCACCAGTTGTACAAAACAGGAGAGCTTTTTCCAAGGAAAAAGATGTGATTGTTCAAAAAGTTGACTGATTAACCAAGATGGGTCACATTAAAGAATCCTTATACCCTTTATGGATTGCCAACCGTGTGTTAGTCAAGAAAAAGAATAACAGGTGACGTATGTGTGTTTATTTCACTGACCTCAATAGGGCATGCCCTAAGGGTCTTTATCTCGTTCCTCGGATAGATCAGTTAGTAGATTATACATCTAGAAACAAGTTGTTATCCTTCATGGATGCCTTCTTAGGGTACAACCAGATACAAGTAGATCTGAAAGATCAAGATCACACCACTTTCATCACAGACAGAGGTATTTATTGTTACAAGGTGATGCCTTTCGGGTTGAAAAATATCAAGGCCACTTATCAGAGACTGTTGAGTAAAACGTTGCTAATCATATTGGCAGAAACATGGAAGTGTACATAGATGATATGATGGTTAAAATCATGGAGGAAGATTCACACATTTCTGACCTTCAAGAGATATTTTCCAATTTGGAAGCTGTGAATTTGAAGTTAAACCCCGAGAAATGTGTATTTGGGGTCCGGTCTGGAAAATTCTTGGACTACATAATAAGTGAAAAGGGAATCTAGCCTGATCTGAATCAGCTTAATGCCTTACTAGCAATGGACCCTCATGGGAATGTTAAAGAAGTTTAAAGGCTCACAGGAAGATTGGCTGCACTGAACATGTTTATTTCAAGGTCATCAGACAAGTGTGCTCCATTTTTCCAAGTATTGAGGAATGTTAAAGACTTCAATTGGTCCCCACAGTGCGACCATGATTTTATTGAAATAAATAAATATCTGTCCTCACCCAAAACTCTTTTCAAACCTGTTCGGGGACAAAAGCTTTATGTGTATCTAGTTGTATCAGAATATGCTATAAGTGTTGTGCTAGTAAGGGAGGTGGACAATTACACTCGCCGGTGTATTACATCAGTAAGAGTCCACTGGATGCTGAGAGAAAATACTTGAGGTTGTATAAGTTAGCATTGACCTTAGTAATTGCAGCAAGAAAAATGAGACCCTACTTCCAAGCTCATTCTATTGTTATCTGAACGTCTTTCCCTTTATAAAACATTCTTCAAAAAGCTGATGTATCAAGAGTAATGAACAAGTGGTCAGTGGAATTAGGTGATTACGATGTTGAATTTGCCCCTCGAACAAAAATTAAAGCCCAATCAATGGATGACCTCTTGGTAGAGTTTCATGTTGACAGATCCTCCAGACAGGAGTCAGGAAATTGTTTTTAAAAGGAATGGGTAGTTCAAACCGATGGTGGATCAAGTACTATGGGTCATGGAGATGGAATTTACTTAACCTCCCCATATGGTGATACAATGTATAAAGCTATATGTTTTGGATTCAGAGCTTCTAATAATGAGTCTGAGTATGAAGCAGTCACAACCGGTCTTAAGCTAACTCTTCTATGTGGGGTTAATAGAGTTTGGTTAATGAGTGATTCTCATTTAGTCATCCACCATGCTCAAGGGTAGTCTGAAGCCAAGAAGGAACAGCTGGTTAAGTATTTTCTTATGTTGAAAGAAGTGGCAGCAAACTTTAAAAATATTTGCTATTAGCACATTCCCAGATCGGAAAACACTTTGGCAGACTCCTTGGCAAGTGTAGCCTATTCTGAATCCTACCCTTGGATTTTTGTACAAGAATGTCCATCTATACAGATAGATCGGAAGAAAGAGGATGGGGAAAATATGAATATACTTGTTATTCAACCTAAGGATTGGAGATATGTACTTCTCCAATACATTTCCGATGGGATATTATCTTTGGATAAAGTTGTGGCAAAAAATATTAAGTACAAGGCTCGTGGTTTCTTGATAATAAGATAAGTTATTTACAAAAGGTCTTTTAGCAGGCCTCTGCTGCGATGTTTAGGGTTTGAAGAATCCCAGGTTGTATTATCCGAATTACATGATGGGGAAGGCTCAGCACACTGTGGTTATAGGGCCTTGACCCGATGAGTTTTGTTAGCCGGATACTATAGGCCAACCATAGTGGCAGATGCTAAATAAATGGTCAATAAATGTAAACCTTGTCAAAAATATGCGAATGAAATCCATGTGCGAGCAATATCTATGGAGTCGATATCTGAACCAATACCCTTTTCCAGATGGGATATGGATCTAGTTGGACATCTTCCTATGGCATCCAGTGGATGTAGAACTATTATAGTCGCCATCTGTTATTAAATTTATCATATCCAACATATGCTGCAGGTTTGGGGTTCCTCAGAAGATTACTACAAAAAATGGGCCACAGATTGATAACAAAGACATGGAAGCCTTTTGTACCTCCAGAAGAATTCAACATTGTTTTTCTTCTCATTGCCACCCTCAAGCAAATGGCCAGGTTGCAAATAGGATCATCTTATCCGGACTAAAGAAGAATTTGAAGGGAGCTGCAGGAAAGTGGCCAAGTTATTTTATAAGAAGTGTTGTGGGCCTATCAAACTACTCACTGGGATGCCACACAAGAGTCTCCTTTTGCTTTGGTATATGTGATAGATACGATTACTCCCATAGAGGCTACTTTACCATCACACAGAGTACAACGCTATTCCGAATAGGCTAATGATGTAGTAGTTAGGAGTCAGTTAGACTTAATAGAAGAAAAAAAATGGTCAAAGCACATCTGAGAACAGCACACTACCAAGGCTTGATGAGGAGAATATTTGCTTCCAAAGTTCGAAGAAGAGATTTTCAAGTAGGAGACAAAGTTTTAAGAAAAGTATTTTTACATACTAAGGAGAAGCAGTTCGTTAAGTTTGCTCCAAACTGGGAAGGCCCTTATATGGTCTATGAAAAGGTTAAACCAGGGACATACATGCTCCAAGACAAAGAAAGGAGAGCTCTAAAGCATCCATGGAATATTGAACATCTCATGTTATATTTAGAATAAAACTATTCTGTAAATATTTACTTGTTAAACACCAATGTAAATATTAGGGGGCGTACTCTTTCCTACCCTGGTGGCGCATGGAGGTTTTAATGAGGTGTCCGGGGTTTTCAATAATATATGATGCCTTCTTCAAAAGTCTGGTGTGCTTTTCTTTCAATTCGGATATAAATTGTTTATTCAACACCCGGGCTCTCAAATTTTTATTGAGTTGATCGGATATGTTTAACACTTGATCACAATTATTAAACGCACGTGATCAGAGATATTGGATACTTTTGTTCAACACTTCTGAAATATTAGTGGCTATTTAAATGTTGGTCATGAAAGATTTAAACAGAATATTAAACAAAAGGGAAATTTGATAATTAAAACCTGATCGAACTCAAACTGACCAGCAGTACAAAAATACCTTGGCCATCCAAGGACTTTAGTGTTTTAAAACAAAAATACATAATGAAACCTCAGGGTTTGTTCCCTTCGAATTTCTCTTCACCACCATCCAAGCAACGCTTGTCACCATTTGCTAAGATGTGGAATGGGATGTCATCATAGTCTACATATTTCCATATGGAACTAAGGGTCCTCTTAGAAAAGGCTCATGAAACAACAGGACCATATCAGACTTGATCCCATCATCCCTCTTCTCTAGAGAATCCACTACCTCATTGGCATACTTCTCTATGTCTGCAGATACAGCTTGAGCTTGTTGGTGTTCCATGACCTCTTTCTCTTTTATCTTCTCTTCAACACTATTCTCCAACTTATCATTCTCATCGGACAAAGTCTGGATAATACCATCCTTAGTTTTCAATTGCTCCTTCAAAGCTGTGAGGCCTTTTGAAGAAGAGTTCTCTAGGTTGGAGTATTTGGTCTGGAGCTCCTTGTTGGCCGCTTCTGATGCGAGCAGTTTGGTAGCTAACTCTTCTTTATCCTTCTTCAATACCTCTATTCTTTGTTGAGCACTGAGAATATCATTCAACAAGTTTTGTTTATCTGTGGTTATAGAATTAATGGTACCTATTTGAGTCTTTACCTGTCTCTCCAGATCAAGTACTGGTCGGATATAGCCTAGGAGGGCATGGATCAAGGTGTCTTGCTCCCCGGATATAGCATTGGTCTTCCCATTACGAGTCACCACATTGAAAGAGCTAAGAGGGTGGCAAGGCCCCGTGAAGTCATCTTTCTTTAGATCATTGAAATAAATATTAATGTCTTGAAAGGCCTCAAGGTCTACCTCATCATTGCCATCACCAACGACCTGTCCGAAATGAAGATCAGTTGGAATTTCCTCCTGTAAGGTGGGATCGGTAGGAGCTGGGGGTAAGACTTCAGGAGAGTGAAGGACTATCTCCGCTCCTAGTGTGACCTTCTTTTTCTTGGCAGCCTTCTCATCACTGTTGGCCTTACGCTTCTTATCCTTCTTCGGAGGTTTCAGTGGGTTCTTTGACCCACCAGCTTCTTTTGCAAACACTTGTACTGCTTTCAGAAAATCAGCATTGATACCTCATAGTTTTCCGAACCCGTCCCCTCAGTAGTCGTTTGGGCTGGGTCTGTTGTGGCTTTCTTCTTCACGTTCTTCATCTTGCTATGGGCTTTGGCCCTGGAAGGTAGGTACTGTATAACTTGGAATTTTTTGCCTTTGTCCTCTTTCGGATCACATCTGCGGAGGGAGGGGTAGTCAACTCTTCCCAAGTGGGATCTCTTCTACCTGTGGTGTTCCGCAGGCGAGACCTCACAAAATTACAAGACTTGAAGCAATTGTGAAAAGAATTTCCCCAATTCTCCAAAGCCCAAACATTTAGCTTGGCAGAAGTATCCTACCCCGCCTCCAAGTAATCTGAGAACTCCTTCGGAAGTACTGGAAATAAGTAGAAGTCAGTCTAAATTCAAAACTTAGTACTTGAAATATAAAAGGAAAAAGTAGGATATTCTAACCAGTGCTCGTCCAACGACTGGTCAAAAGGATTGGATTTGAGTCTGCCTTGATTTTCTTACCATTCTCCTAAGCCTCACTTACAAATAGAAACTGCGTCTTCCAGAGCTTTTCGGACTCTAACAGATCTTCCATTACCTTATAATAGTTCCCCATGTCGTAGTGATAGATTGGGATTTGATGGTTCTATCACAAGCTTGCCACAATAGAAAATTGTTCCATCGGTAGTGGAATCTTAGACAACTTGGACGCCATGATGCATGCCATAAGGGTATACGAAGCATTGGGGCTCAGTTGGCTGGGGCACAGCTTGATCAGATGGAAGTATCTGACTATCTCCGGATCCAAAGGGAACCGAAGTCCCTAGTTCAATACTTCAGTATAAACCACCACTTTAGTTAGCTTGCAATTCATTGGGGTCTCTAGAGTGATCGGGATCCTCACTTTTACAGATTATGGGATCCCCCATTTAGTGCGGATCTGACTTAACTCAGCTGTGTGGGTATACACATAGTTAATATTTTGAAGGGCCAGCAAGTATTTTACGTTGACCTTCTTGAAGCATGGACCCACTTTGCCCTCCAAGCTCTCCAGAAGAGCATCCGGATGAGACATACCCACCTTGGTTTTGCCTTTTCGGTCTGAAGTTGTATTTCCTGTTTGATCGGATGCCTCAGCCTCAAAGTGGGCTTCTTTTATGTTGTCTTCCATATATTCTTCCATCGGTGTGGAAGGCTGTTCGGATGGCTTTGAAGAAAGTTGTTCCGATGGATTTGAAGATAGTTGTTCAGATGGCTTTGCAAACAGTTGTTCAGAAGGTTGTGCAGATGACGATTCAGATAATCTGGTTTTTATTAGGGGTTATTGCCCGGATAATTTAGCTTGTGATACAGACTTACTGCCTCCAAACTGGAGGGCTTGTAAGATGTGGGAGTAGATTTTGGTTTAGACTGACGCGTAACCCACCAAAAAGTTAATTTGTCTTGTGATTTTTCTGTGTCTGATCCCATCGCAATGGAAGGTGAGCGTTTTCTTACACTGAAATCAACTTTCTCCTTGGGTAAAGGGTTTTGAGACTCTTGGACTAAGGACCCAGATGGGAGAGGTGTAAGATTCACTACAAACGAAAGTTTCTTAACTTTGGGGTTTTTTGAAGAAGATAAACCCTGATCAGTATTCTGTGTGGCTGATTACCTTTTTCGCTTGGAGTAACAGGAAGACTAGCAGTAATGCGTTTGTCCCTTGCTACTTTCTATTCTTTTTCTAATTCAGACAAGTTTAACCAACCTCCTTTTACTAAGACGTTTCTGGTTGTGAACATATATGACTCAATAATAAAGTTGAAGGTGAATAGAGCTTTCTCTCTCTCTCTCTCTAAGAATGCTTATGATTTTTGAAGAAAATAAAACAATAGAAAAGTTTATATATAACGGTGAAAAAGAGCAATTACCTATGAGAAAGGTGGATCGATTTTTAGCAATGATTAAAAGCTGCAAAGTATGAATATTAAAGCCTATGTAACTTTCTATCCTAGTGGGTGCGAGAATCTAGAAGAAAAACGGCTAGGAGGTCGAACTAAAGCCTGACACGTGTCCCACGGTTTAAGAAAAACTCTTAGAATTTTGAGATGAGAAATTAGTTCTGACAAAATGCGAACAAGGTCACTCTTGAAGAAAAACTCTTGTAGTTCGAACGACACAAACAGACCGGAAAAAGTTGATATTGGTTTTTCAAGTTTTAGCTCTTCCAAAGACCTTTTGCAAGATCTAAAGGGGCTACTCATGAGTCCGGATATTTGAGTCATTGTAGAGTCACTGTGTCATGATTAAATCCGAAGGGAAATTCTGACTAAACCACCACACTGAAATTTCGAACAGGATAAATGTATTAATTATTGACTAAACTAGTTGCTAATCAACTTAAAACTATATTAATAATGGTCCTTAAACTCGACCCGGTTTCATGACTCGACCCAATAAGCATATGGGTCAGTAATTAAGTATAAATACCCCAACCATTTTCATTAATGAGGGTAATGAGAATTTATTACTAGTAGGTAGCTTGATTATTGCTCCACTTTCCATACTAAACACAAAACACCACAAAATACCCAAAACACCCTTTAAACACTTTACTAGATTACCCTCCGGCAGAAACAAACCACACCGGTAAAAAGTAATGAACATGTCCTACACAGTATTGTCAAGGGATTGACCAAGGGTATCCTATTATCATGGCCTTAGACATACTCGTTCCCTCCAATAATTGGCATACTAAAGAAACTTTGGTTCAACTATCCTAATCCTTCTGCACTAGACAAATATCAGATCGAATAGAATATTCCAAAAGATTTAGACGATTGGATGGTTTTTTTACATAAAATATTGGCATCTACGAATAATATCATGGCCAACACTAAATACTTAGTCACAATATGTGACATTTGTCAGTGATTTTCCAACTTCATACATGTAGTAGCGGTACCCCTCAATTCTATTTTCGAAATGTTGTCATTTGATCGACGGAGGATATATTTCGTTGGGTCTTTACCAACGGCTTTCAGAGGGAGACAAACTATCATAATGGCAGTGAACTATTTTTTAGAATGGGGTGGAAGCCAAAGCACTATCCAGAAGTAGAGCAAAATATATCACAAAATTTATTTTATCCAACATATGTTGTCGGTTCGAAATGCCAAGAACCATCACTATAGATAATCTTCCTCAAATTCACAACAAAGATATGAAGAAATTTTGCTCCTCTAGAGACATCCATCATTTCTTTTTGGCATCCTTTCAACCTCAAGTAAATGGGTAGAAGAGTCAAATATTACTATAATTAACGGTTTGCGAAAACAATTAGAAGGGTCTGCTGAAAATGGCCAAATTACAATAAAAAAGGGTTGTGGGTTTACTGAACGACACTTCGAGCCTGGATCTAAGAATCACCTAAGGTTTTATCTTTCCATCATTTTGTCTTTTTCTTTTTATATATTTCAAAGCACGTATTTTTTTTTAAGTCTTGGATTTTCCCTCTATCAGTTATTGCAAGGTCAACAACCTCAATCGTCTCCGCGATGACACTCGAACCAACCTCAGTGCCCCCCTTCACTTATGAAGCATTTTTCTTAGCTTTCTTTTTTGCTGGCCCATTAGAAGATTCCTTTATGACTATGTGACTAGATGCCTTTACCCTATTTGGAAGGGAAACTTAAGCATCAGGGACTCTGAGGCATTTCACCATGTCAGCCAGACCGTGAGGGGTCATCAATTGGTGTGCATACATGATACCTTCAGTCGATCGCTATAAGTGCCTCAAGACTAAGTTTAGTGAAGTGAAACACTTATGGAACTCACTCGAACAGATTTCCCTTGCCTATTTGCTCAACTTTGTGAATATGTTTTCCGTATCTTTTAAATATTGATGCCTTAAATATTATTATTGGGAGTTGGAAATCACTACAAAAGGTTATGTTTATCTACATTCTTCCACCTACTTAGAAGATATCTCATGTTCGTTTTCTTTAAAAGTGGCTTATTTTGGTTTTAGATTCAATGTCATGCTCATTGACTAATTACATCAATGATATAGACGCAAAGTTTTTACTCTAGAACCCAATAGACGTTTCAGGGGCTGTTAGCTTAGCAGAAGGAATCACTTGGATTCATGCATACACTTCCCATAATGATCCAACTAATATTTTGGGGGGATTATTATGGTCCATATAGACCACTATGTCTCGCTTTGAAGTATAAATTCCAGTGCTCGGGGAAATTAATATTTTTTGTGCTTATTGTGAGGTATTTTTAGAGGTTGATTTGGAGTCCAACTGACCCATTAGTATACATCGCTTTTGTTGAGTGTCCATTTGAGAGAGAGCTTGCTGAGAGGGGTAGATGGTCTTCGGTAAAGAATTAGTGGCCTTTGGTAAAAGATTAATGGTCTTTGGTAATGAATTAATGATCTTTGGTGAATGATTAATATGAGGATTTGAAGAGTTTGGGGCAACAAGCTCAGGTAATTATTTTTGGGTCGGAGCAACCGTAAGTAAACACTTATTTGATTATTTGTTGCCTCTCGCCTACTATTTCTACTACTCTTCTCGCTTCGTCTTATTCGGCTATAAAAAACCAATCAATAATGTTGAACTTGGAAAATATATAAGGGCGTTATCCGAGGGATTCAATGAATTTTTTCAATATGTGCACGAGAATATATTCTGTGGTGGCTATTTGGCTGGGAAATGGTTTATGTGGTATAAAAAATTAAAAAGCTTCTTTTTTTAATCTCTACAATTAATTGCAAGTGAGAATTATGAGAGGTAGATGAGTATATTGATAGAGAAGATCCTGGGGACTCAACGATCACCTACTTAAGGGAGTGGCAAATACACCCAACCATCTTTAAATGCTTAAACGGTTACGAGCATTGGGAAGAGGAAAGATCGCTCCACCAATTTCTCAAGAAATATCATCAAGTCCCGAGAACTTTGAACAAATATTATGAGAACACGTGGACATGAATAAGCCATTTTTGGAATAGGTAACTCAACTCATTGTTAAATTATCTGACCCGTTATTTCAAAGTTAGGTAAGGCATCATCTAAAGGACAATTATGTGTTATAGTCTGAGGGGGATCACCTCAAAATCGAGCTGCAATTCGAGGCAGTGTTAAATCTAGTCTTTCCTGATAATTCTTCACAAGGACTATGCGAGCCACTGATAAAGGCATGATTTGTCTGACCCGTGGGTCAAACAAGTGAAATATTAGGTTAATTTTATACCATAATCTACTTTGTAAAATAGTCTCAAATGTGTAACATTGAGGGTATCTAGAGTAATAAGTAATAAATATGTTTAATTTAGTAAAATAATAGGTAATATAGACAAAAATGAACTACTATTATTATATAAAATAATATACTCATTTTAGGAGAGAGTGAACGATTATTATTCTATTACTACTTTTGGCAACTTCTCTCTCTAAAATTCACATGTTTATCTCTCTAAACATATGTGTGACTCTCGAAATATACTTGGACCATTTTTTCCTCATATTTATGGAGTCATCAAAATGTACAAGAGAAAAATCCCTCGTAAAGTGCAAAAGGCTAGCGATCTCATGACCGATAATAGCTAAAACAAGACTATCCAGCCAGAGGTCGTTCAGATCAACCATGATTGATTAAAATCCAAAGCACATATATGATTAAATCCGAAGCAATTCCAAAATTAGTCCTTCCCAAGGATCTTTGCAAGAACTAAATGAGCTACTTGTAATGAATCAATTATCCGACCCGTGAGTCAGATCGATAAACCAATGGACCGAATTTTACTTTGTAATACCATTGTAACAAATATGTAGTGATGAGAATATATTATATAATAAGGTATAACTATATTTAATATTAATAAATTACTAGAGTATAATATCCTATAATGGGTCATCCATATGGGCTTAGGTAATTCATATAGACCCATTAATAATGTAATTCCATAAGGGTCTAAACTTACTAATAAAGCATTTTTAGGCTTAAGAGAAGTTAATACACATTTAGTTTTCCAACTACTTTCTCTATCTGCATTAATATTTAAGTTATTCAGTTATCTCTTTAAACATTGTTCTTGCGTTATTAATGATTAATTTTAAATACCTTATATATATATATTTGGAAACATTAATTTATACCAACCTACGAGACTAGTTCTTTTCATTCGTGTTTTGATTATATCACAAAATATTTATAGGAAAATCTACATATCTCAATCATAATTATTTTATGAATCTACCATTTTCATCTCGACTGGTTTCATAGTATCATCATGACAATATGTTGAAATGTTTTGTCGAACATTTTTTAAATCATTGTTAAAAGCACACACTATCCTTAAACAAAATTATACGATCTCTAACTAAAAAAGGTATCATTACAAAAATTTAACTTATCCATGTGCAACCGAACTCCCATATTGCTTTATATTAAATGCAAGTTAAGTAAACTACATTTATGTTTCAATATTTGAAACTTGTTATAAGTAATTTGCTTTCTTATCTTAACTTTTTTAGGCTCAATTAAGTTATCTCTTAATTTACTTAAAACAAACTTGTAAAACCTAATGGATCATTATCATATTGTATTAACATTATATTGTTTTAGATGCACACTTTTATATATCGATATAATTTGATTATATAAATATATCATCGTTATATTAGAGGAGAGTCGATATGTTTTTAGGATTTCCATTTTACGGAGCAAAAAAATATTATTGATCTCCCCCACCATAGTATCAATGTTGACGAGTTATTCTTAAGAAACGTATTTAGTCATGTATATGAGATGAAGATATTTTGAGAGCTCTATACTCTCATATAAATTTGATACTCAAGAATTTTGAGAGCTCTATTATATTTAGATTTATATTGGTACATTTTGTTTGGAACATGTTCTCGTGACTATGTTGTCATTTGTTTATTTTTTTGGCTAGATAACCTTCCAAACCATCACTTTATCCTTTAAGGGGATGATCCCTGACTTTTGAAGCCTAATGTACACTTGTATCAAACGTATTGGAAGTCTTAAAATTGTCGAAGCCGAACTCCAAAAGGTAAACGTCAAAAATCTGAAAATAATGGTTACTTAACATTGAGACAAATGGTTTAATTGTGGTCATGGAGTATCAAAAGAATAAATCCAATGATGACTTGTCTGAAATATTGATCCTCAAGAATAAGGTTTTGTAGGTCAACAATAGATCAAACCCTCGAGACAACCAAATATCAAGGTGTTGCAATTCTTGATGAAATTATCAATGGTTTTCATGAGATGTTCGTTGAATTTCTATTGGGTCATTTATGGTTGTGCCCAAAAAATACCAACATTAAGTAATTAAAAAAATTCCCCTTATAACTAGAGACGAAGATAAATACTCACTTAAGCTTAAATACTTCATAAACAAAAGCGGATGTTAACATTTTTGTGCCTCAAACACAACAATGATACATATATATATATAGTTTTTTAAATATACCAGGCAATCTTAGTGTTGTTCATTAAATTATAACAAACATACACATAAAATATTCAGAAAATAAAGTATATATTCACCTTATATAATAACATGTACACCATTAATAAAAAAAATACTTATAATCAAAGATTAAAATAAAAAATTTAAAATCTAACATTGGGTCAACTTTAATATCAAAACTCTGAACATTTAATAAATTTTATCATTCAAAGATTTAGTACCATACCTCAAAGTATTTAGAAGTTCGATCTCTCAGCCGAGCTAAAGAGAATTAGTACTTTTGTTGGTGATTTTACAGACCATGTTTTAATATGAGGTGATAAAACCACGTGTTGCATTTTTTGGAAATGATCCATGATTTTATTTCATTACAGACCAACCGAATGACGCTATATTTAGTTCTAAAGTTTACCATTTATTTGAATTGTAATAAAATACTTATTGAAGTATTCATCTTACATCTCAGAGAAGAAATACAAGTGAGTTGTTTTTCCATAAATCGTTATTATTATATGTCTCAATACTCTTGTATATACACTACATGTAACTTATTCTAAAACTTACCAACCTCCAAGCCTCAATTCCTTAAAAATATACTCGTCTGATATGGTCTTCTCCCTATTTCCTTAATGGGGTTGACACCATACGTCAAAATAATCTCCATTCAGATGTCCTTTAAAATATAAAATTACTACATAATCAGGGTTATTATTGATCTTGAACATCCAACAATGACTGATCCTAAGATGTAATACGAGCTCATTATCACAAAATTACACGATCTTAGGGAACGACCACCTCTTATGCTCATAACTAAAAGTTCATAACTAATATTTTAGTGTTTAAAAAAATACCGATGACATATTCCACCGTTTGAATCGAATCCCAAATATCGACAAAATTTATGGGTTATTTACTAATAAAACAACAGTGGTGTTGATGATTTATACACCAAAATTTCTTAGAAAGTATTAAAAAAATAACCGTGACTTTCTATAAATAATTTCATATATCCAAAAAAAGTTCACCTGTCAATTCTAAAGTCAGACGAACTAGTTTTAAAAAATGTTATTGGGGTACTTACTATCTCTCACATACAACACCAATGATATGTAGGGTCTTACAACACAAGGTTCGGTCGTACAATTGATATATCATGTTATGAAGATTGGTATGGAAAAACCCTTAGTTGAGAGATTGGATATATGGATAATAGGCTGGGATATTAATCGCCATACCTACTCATGCAAATACACATGAAGTATAAGATTTTAGCCACCAAGCAAGATAAAGAAGATAATTTTCAGATTTAGAAAATTAATCACTTGCATAATAAAGGCCAAACACTTTATTTATAATATAAAAAAAAATATTTTATCTCATGTTTGAAAGACTTAGAGAAAATGATCTTTATGATGCAATCTGAAAATTTTATACCAGATCAAAGTCAATAATATGGAAACTAAAAACAAGTATGTACAAAATCAAGCAAAAGTCTTACTAAAGGTACTTAAAAATTCTCCAAGTTATTATCTCATGACTTTTGCTAAATTTCGCACACAAAAATTATAACCAACCCCGGAAATTATACAATCTTTTTAATTTTTTAGTCATTTATCATTTTACACATTTGACCAAATAGATTCCATTTTGTCTTATAATAACTTTTGGGTACACTTAGCCTAAAAATAACAAACACAAATTTTCTCCCCCAACCTTCTACTTACATACAAAATTTAACAAAAGTTTTAAAACAATCAAAACCTCCAAAAGCACCCAAAGCTCCAAAAACCTCCAAAAATAATCTCCAAACCCTATAAAATGATTTTCGGATGGAAAGCGACAAGAAAAAACTTGGTCAGGAGCTTGAAACTTCAAATAAGGTAGTATTATAACCAATTTGTTATAAAGTTTCAATTTTTGTAGTTTTTCCCGATTTAGAAAGAACTAAATCTGTGCAGCCCCACCGATTAAGACCCTCCACCCCGGGGAGGGGGGATACCGATTCAGGTTAATTATTAAGAACAGCTCCTCGACGGGGGATAATTTTCCAACCACCGGGGTGGTATTTTCCACTCGGTGGGTGTAAACTTTTTAGCAGCCGGTGCGTAGGCTGACCTCTGGCGTGGTTGTAATGAGTAAATTTTTATATCATTATCACTTGGTCAATGTATGAGGATGAGCTAATTGATTCTTTCATGGTAAAAAATGAGCCTTGCTCCGTCGATTATGATACGGTCGGATTATGTTAGAGGACGATAAGGTACAGTGGTTCAGATTTTTCTTAGAGGGAAATTTAGGCTTATAATGAAAATAATGTTGAGTAACCTGAGTACCTACCTGGTTGGCCCATAAATATTTGTAGTCTTATAGATAGAGCCAAAAACAACATTTAATAGGATGAACATTCTCTACTAGACATTAAACATAAGAACTTATATTGTCTTTATACTCTCTACCATGAATTTATTAAACCACTTAAACAAATACCAAAAATACCCTCCGGTCAGGTTTTATCTTCACCAAATTATAGCCATATATTCAACATAAAATTTCACTACACAAAATAAGAATTGATTGATTGGGTTAAGCAAACCGCGATTAGATAACAATTTTTTAATTATATTACAACGTCCCAACGACACCATAAGTTGAAAAGCTCCGAGATTCATTTTTGTGTGCAAGAGATCCGGAAAGTACAAAAAGTTGGTAGATCCGAAAGATCTTAAGATAAAGTCTCGTGATATTTTTGGAGGAGTGACAAAATGAACCATAAGAATTTGTCGTCCATGCACACCGTGTACAATGCTCAACTAAAACAACGGAAGACCGAGAAAGGCGGTCAGTCGTAATTTCAATACATGTTAGGTAAACTAAATACGTTGAACTATTACGAACGTCATAGATCGTGCGGAGATAAAAGCGATATCATAGGCGAGTTTTTCTTTGCACACCCGATTAGTTTGGATTTTTTACGGATATTTCCAAATGTCATAGTAATAGATAACACATACAAGGTAATAAAACATGGGATGTTGTTGTATCAGGTTGTTGGATCCATTTCTACCGGGAAAACTTTCTACATCGGATTTGTGTTTATGTTCACAGAGAAATTTGAGAGCTACAAATGGGTGTTAGAATATTTAGAATCGGTGATGGTCACTCACTCCATCGATCTACCCTCCATTTTTTTGACGAATATAGACTTAGATTTGGTAAAAATGTTCAATAAAGTGTTCAAGTACAACACACATGTTGTGTCGATGACACATTAACATGCATGCTTTAGGGAAAACGAAAAAAATCATCAACAAAAAGAAAGTGTCCAACGAATTATCAAAAGTGTAGAATCAAATGATGTTGGCGGAAACAGAGCTATCCTTCAATAACTATCGGTCGAAAATACATCGTGACTCCAACGAATATCCGAAAGCAATTGAATACGGTGGAAGTTGGTTAGACCTATACAACGATAAGTTTATCACGTGAAGAACTAACAAGTGGTTGCATTTCGGTAACCAAACCACAAGCTGCGTGGAGAGTGCTCATTTCACCCTCAAGCATTTATTTTGTATGAGCAAAGGTAACTTCAAGTCTTTTTGGTTGAAGGTGCATACTTTGATTTAATTGCAACACGGGGACATTAATGGGTCATTTGAAAAGATCCGTTTGTTAGCCCTACATAAATTCGCTAACAATGTGTACGGGAAGCTAAAAAATATGTCTAACCCTATGCTTTGGAATTTTTTACCGACAAAGTAGAATGTGCTCGCAACATGAAAATCGCGGACGGCATGCCTTGCGGTTGTGCGATATGAACCACACACAGTATACCTTATTCACACGATATCTAGGAACTTTTTCGCAACAACTTATAGGTGCCTCTAAATCTAATTCATGATCATTTGAAGAGGTTAGACAGTCTGTACCAATCTCACGACGATCAAGCAATTGAAAGCAAAACTCGATAAACTAATACTTGATATCACGAACTCCAAGAATGAAGTACGCATAAAGAATGTTTATAACAAATGGTTTGCCATCGCCCATCCATAAAAAGCTTCCATATTGGAGCCTTTGTTCAAACTAAAAGCGCGCGGTCGTCCACCTTCGAAATGTAAGTTTTCTATTACTGCATCAGAGTCATCTACTAAATGCGAAAAATCATTTCACGAGCATGTGCTAGATTATGAGAAAGCGAGTTCGCCCTCCCCATAAATAATATTAAAACCTTCAACCGCAGTCTCGCGTAACGAGAACAAAACTCCGGGCCCCAAACTTGGTAGGAAAATCACCGCTCGAAAAGAGAGCGTTATTCTAATACAAGCAAGTGGGACGATGTTTTCTAGTGGAACGATCAGTTGTAGGTCAAGTTTTAGGATGCCAGATAAAGAAATTTTGGTTCATACCAAAGGGTACCTAAACCAATTCCCTATCTTTGTTATGTCTTTCATAACGTTCATCACTGACATTAAATCTGATGGTCACTGTGAGTACCGATCGATTGCGTTTGTCTTGAACGGGCAACAAGATGGGTGAAGGTTGATTATGGATGTCCTATACAACGAGCTTATGGGTTACGCATCTGTGTACATGAAGATATTTACAAGCATGGAGGATTTAATAGAGTGAACGTGTGAAGTGCTCTAGTGATGTGGCTACTATCGATAATTGTATGTCAATGCCCGAGATAGGAGTCACGATTGCATCTACGTTTAACTGTATAATCCACTTCGTAGGATAATATAAACCATGGATATTACCTTCACTTTTGTTCCGTTAAGAAGTGCGCCTCCTATGATGTCAAACCGGTTGGAAATTGAATTGGGTTGGGTCAACTGCAACTTTTTTGTGAACATAAGTATTTCATTACATTTGCGGTTAGTTTAAACCTTTAAATATCCCTATTATCGTGTTTTTGTTTTGTAGCTTGGGATTGCGGCGGATGCCCCATGTGCGAGTATACATCCTTGTTGCCTAAAATTACATTCATCAGAAAGCGGAAAGTTGGGCATTACCGATTCATTCTCGTTGCAAAAGATATGAATAAATTAAAAATCGTAGCCTCAAAGTAACTGATTTAGACGTTTGTTTTAAACA
This sequence comes from Limnanthes douglasii subsp. nivea, assembly GCA_036936605.1. Classification (NCBI taxonomy): domain Eukaryota; kingdom Viridiplantae; phylum Streptophyta; class Magnoliopsida; order Brassicales; family Limnanthaceae; genus Limnanthes; species Limnanthes douglasii. The sequence goes on along the minus strand of JAUPFV010000003.1, from coordinate 133,920,444 downwards.
CTTAGTCATTGTAATATATGTACAATTTGTCACCCCTAAAACCTGTACGTTTTAGAGTTTATGATGATATAAATTTAAAAACATTAACATTAACTTCTTATTTGGTTCACATAATTTAAGACATTACATAATTAGAAATACAAATGTAAACAACAAAAATAGTGTCTTTTACAACATCGAAATACATTATGCATAAAAAAACATTGATGAAGCCAGGTGTCTCTTGGAACATCGTGTCTTTTACAATCTCACAAACTTTGAGGAGGTTTTCATCTTCGTGCACATTCCAATTTGAAACATCAATTGGTATTTTTTTATGTTTGATGCTCTAGTGTGGTTCCATTATTTATAAATGGGTATTCGAAGAAAATATCCTAAAACTTTAGCGACAATCAAATAACATTTGACGGACTACCCAAATTTGGCGGGAAACTGTATAAAATTTGTTAACAATCTTTATATGGGGGTGATAACTGTCAACCATCGGGCCACAAATTCCCAACCGCCGGGTACATAATTCCCCAACGGTATACTCTTTTTCAATCGGTAAGGGTGGGTAGCAAATAAACAAACTCTTCAAAATTTGTTACCAATCTTCACCCGGTGGGGTGACAATTGTCAAACACCGGGTCATAAAATTTCAACAGTCAGGTACATAATTCCCATACGGTCTACTATTTTTTTCAACCAGTGAGGAGATGTACCAAATAAACAAACTTTTCAAATTTTGTTAATGGGCTCTCAACCGGTGGGCTAATAATTATCACCCACCGAGGTGATACTACCCCACCGGCTTGTAATTTTTCACCTGGTGGGGTCTTACCCACCGGAGCATGTATTCCGCTTCGGTGGGGAGACAACTAAAAACTTGCCTAAGTCAGGTGTAAGATTTTTCTCCACCCTCGGTAGGTGAGAAATTTTCAACCGGTGGAGGAAAACTACACCAGCAGTTGAAAATTTCGCACCTATTGATTAAGAGACCAAGATTCCAACTTAATATATAACTCAGATTTTGGATATACAACCTGCGGGGCTATAATTTTTTACCGACGGGGGAAACTACCCCGACGGTTGAAAATTTGTCAATAGTCGAATCGGGTGCCTGAACCTGGCGGGGAAAGACATTATTTCAACCATATGTATCCACTAAGCTAACTTAATCTCCCAGCAAGTAGTTCACTAAACCAAAAAATGATTACAAGCTAACATTAAGTATCACAAACACACAAATAAATACAACATATATCAACATACAAACTAAAATAAAAATCTAATACAACATATGTCAACCGATAAAACTAAAATCGAATATAACATACAAACCTTCAATGTTATGTTGTAAAACATACAAAATACCCAATAACTTGTTCGAGACAGTATGTAACTAAAATATCAAACATAGTATCAACAAACCTAACATGATGACGAGTCACAAACTAGTAATTTGAATTAATTTTCTAGAAAAATACATGAGCTCTTCGGGACTATTGTCGAGTGGTCGAACACAATTTATCGTGTTAATCGCATCCACTACGGAGTGTTTGTCGAGGATATACAGAGTGATGTGAAACCAATTGTACTTTGCAAAATAGGTTGCATACTGAGGCGTCAATGTCCTACGACTTCCCACCAACGGTCATGTGTACCTATCGATCACGAACAAGTGGTCCCTCCAGTTTCCCAGTGCCAAGCGTTAACATGATAACGCGTATTGTCACCTCTGTTGAGACCAACTCGAGTTACAATGGGATCCAACGGCTTCTCTTGGACCCAACCAAACTGTCTCATCACTCGACCGAATAGGTACACCTCATTGACATACATAACGCTAATAAGGTTGCGATACAACCCAATCGATTGTATTAGAAATGCCTTTTAATATCAAGGTACGACTGGAAAATCACATGCAAACAAACACATAACCTTGTAATAAATAAACACATAAATTCGTCGGTGACGTAAAAATTAAAGGTATTTATATATAATACTTACATTTGTTTCTTCTTAACGGACGATGATGCCATGGTTGTAAGTCTTCCCACGAACGTTTAACCCGTAAGTTTTTTGGGTAACCACGACAAAATCTTCAGATGAGTTGGGCTATAACCGGTGTTCATTGCAACCCGAAAGCAAAGGAAATGGTCGTAGACCAGCAGTCCAACATCACAGAGAAACCAACTAGACTCTTCAATGAGTGATTTGAAGTACCTCCCAAACTCTTATACAACTATACCAATACGCATGTACCCTACACAAACTTATCAAGGCTATCAAAGTGCTCTATATGGACGAGAAAAACACATTGGATATTTTCATGGCTCGTGTTCATGACTATGGTACAATTGAAGAAGAAAATGATGTACGCACAAACATCACGTTTAGTCGTCTCAATGGTACGTGTGGTATTGGCAACCAAATACTCGTCTCCCCAAAACACTTCTCTTAGACATCTAAGGCCAAAACCACTCCCATAATGTTACTCTATCTCTCCTTAAATCTGTTCGGACGTAATTCCCAACAACTCCGCTTATCGACCGTACAACTGATCTACCTGGGCGGTCCTAAATGTCTTGATAATTATTCTCTCCACCAGGAGGCCGATAATGACATACACGTCGTCTAACGTGATAATAATCTCGCCAAAGGAGAACTGAAAGGTGTTCGTCTTCTTATGCCACATTTCGATGAAGACCTCATCCAACTGCGAGTTGGAATTGTATATCAGCAAGTGGCGCATAAGCAACAAAAAATAGAGTACTTTCCAAAAGAGCCTTCACATCTTGTTGGTTTTTCAGGTTCCATTGACCGAGTAGACCTTATTTCTCTTGGACCGTAATGACAAGACGGGAATGAAACAATTTAAAACATATAAATATACCATAAATTAAATTCGTTAAATAAACAAAATAATTATTTGAGACATAAAATAAATTATTTACGTCTCCCATGAAAGTGTTGTATGCTTCGTGATGGATGTAGCCGGGAAACACAATAAAATTGTTTGCGAAAGGAACAAGTTCCTCAAGCTTTCTGGATTGGTGGACGTACTTGGATATGTACCGGTAGACTGGGTACATCCTTTTCTTGCTCATCATTGCGTGACGAGTCCCTAAGCGTACACTCCTCGCTTTGAGGTGATGGAACTATCAAAGTATGCTTCATTGCGCTACTGATTTTTATTGGCGTACGAATCGGTCGGAATGCTCCGAACACTCTCCCCGCTCTCCTTGATCTGTTATCATAGGTTCCATGGCCCGGGGCCACTCCCACTACCGCTACCAGCGTGCAAGCGAACCTTTTTCGATGTTGGTGGGACCTCTTCCCGATCACGTCGTCCTTTGTAACTTTTATCCTTCTCCGACATTGATACTTGTCGTCTGCGACAACAACAAAAGTGTTATTAGGATAGGTTATTAAAGTGTTAATGAATAGGTCTCCGCCATGTGAATCTGCGCAGACTCGGCGGGGAACGTACAAAAACTGCAAAAAAGAAATACTTCTCCCCCGTTGGGGCTGCCCAGACTCACCCGACGGGGGATAAGAACAACCTGCAAAAAATACGCTTCCATGTCGGGGGAGAATATCCTCCACGATGGGGACGAAAAATACATCCAAACAAAACCCGAAAACAACATGTTTTCTTCGAAAAAAACAACCTAAATCTATATTCCATAACAAATCTAACCATCCAACAAGAATATATCACTTAAAACAAACATAGATCTATATGTTTAAACACCATAAATACTAAAATCTACCAAAACCATTTAAAAACCTAAATAGAAACAAAAACTAAGAAAACAAGAAGCTTATTATTTTTCTTTGTCCATTTGATGTTGTTGAGTCGATTAGGTTACTCCTTTGTTGATGAAGAACAAATTTGGGTGAGCGGAAATAAGTTTTGTGATTTGTGGTAGATTCTAGGTTTTAGTAGTGTTGGTAGATAAGGTTCTCAAGGACAATGAAGATAAGAGGTTTGACAACTAGGGATGTTTTATTTTTAGGGCTGGTTGTTGATTATAAAAATAGGCGAGATTAGTTATAATTATGGCCGGTTATCAGTTTGGTCGACGATTTAGCTAAAGCCTTATCTCCTTTGTCTTTTTTATAAACTTGATAGAAGATTGTTTATATTAAAAGCTTAGTAGAAGCAAGTTCATATTTTTTGTGTTGTATATTGATGACATACTATTGGTTATAGATGATTAAACTTTCGTGCATAATATTAAATTTATGAAAGAATTTGATGATTTTTTTTTTAACTTGATAAGGGAGCAATTCGTCGATCTTAATAGAAAAGGAGTTAATTGTAAACAAGAGAAAGGAAATATACCCTTTATTGTATTTATTATTTATTGGGAAACTATTTATAAATAAAGTAGTTTGTAAATGACTGATAGTGAAATAGTGTAAGACCACTAAGGACATAAATGGAACCCACATTCCCCACTATAAAAAGGAGCCCATTTATTCTTGGTGGGGGACAATCTGAATATTATATTCTCTTTCTACTTTCTCTCTCTACATTTTGTGCTTTAGTCACATCAGGTCCAAGATCCAATATCCTCATTTCTTGTCATTTATTCTCTCATCATTGGCATCGTCTGTGGGAACGCGTGATACCAGAAAGGAATTTTTTTCTTTGAAAATCGCGATCTGATCTTAAAGAATGAATGACGAAGCAGTCGGAGAGAGGGTCGGGAGAGAAGTGACCCGAACCGTTTTGCTGTCTGAAGGCGAGGAAGCTCCGGGTCAGGAGTACTACGCGCAGGGTCGAGACAAGCGATCAATCCTTATCATGACCAAGAGACAGCTGCTGCAAGACATCGCAAAGCTAAATGCTGAAAAAGAGCGGGCACTAGATTATAAAAGAGCTCGGGAAGGTAAAGGGAAAGAGCCAGTCATAGACAACCGCAGAGAAGGCTATCCGACTATTGACCATCGTATCGATGCCCAACCTGTTCGATATTATCGGGAGTCTTGCCCGGAAAACGGACAGGATGGAAGAGCAGAGCAATACCCAAAGGATAACCGGAAAATCCCTGCTGATTATACTTCGGATGACTCGTCAGGAAGAGAGTACCGACGCAAGGAAAGGCTAAACAAGTGTGCGCAGAAAAGCAATTCCCGACGGAATAGGGCACCCCGTTCTGACTCTCCCAAGTTCAAGAAGGGTAGCACTAAGAAAAGAATGCCAATGTCATTCGAGAAAGAAGAGATGCTAACGGGTAGCAGAGAGGAGCAGGTAGTTCTACCCCAGGTCCAGTGGCAACCATCAAATAGCCATGACCAGGGGTACCGTGTCAGTAGCCAGTTCATCAACCCAGAAGATGAAGGTTTGTATGGGATTCAGACTGACGGGCTTGGAGGTAGAGCGTTCGGATTCGTAATGAATTTGAGAGCTTCACCGTTGTTCGAAAAAATATTGTCGAGACATCTCCCGAAGAGGTTTGACATTTCCAAGTTGGAGAAGTATGACGGTAAGAGGGATCCAGATAATCATTTGGAAGCCTTCAAGAAATTTATGTTGAGTTTCGATAACGACAATAAGTTATTATGCTAGGCGTTTTCGATGACCTTCAGGGATCGGTCGTCTAAGTGGTACAACCGACTACCACAGGGTTGTATTAAAAACTTCGGGATGTTCTGGATGATGTTCTGTCAGCACTTAGTGGGAAGCAAAAGTTTCCGAGCCAACGACGATACGATCATGAACTGTAAGCAGAGGCTGGGAGAGGGCCTCAGGGATTACACCAGGAGTTTTATTGATGCTAAGACCGACCTGGATCATTGTGAAGGGAACGTGGCTCTAACAGCGTATCGCTTAGGGTTGCTTCCAGGACCGATGAAGCAAGCGGTCACTAAAAAGCAAGCTTTTACTTTTTTCCGCCCTTCTGGCTCAGGTGGAAAAGCAGATACTAATAGAAGAAACCAAGGCGTCTGAATTGGCTGCGCAAATTCAACAGAGCGCGCAAGCGTCAGTCGTTATAAAACATGGTTCTCAATCTAGCTATGCTCAGCAAGCCTAGCCAGTCAACATAATACCACTGACCCAATCCTTACTAATCAAGCCTCTGGCTTCCCAGGGCCAAAGAGCAAAGCAGACGAACCAAGTGGTTTCGCGACCCATATCTAACAAGTGGATCCGACCTGCTTACTTCGCTGATTTGACAGAATGCGTGTCTTCAATCTATGAAAAAACTAAGAAGAGCGGGATGTGTCGAAGGCCTTTCCCCATACCAACACCTCCGGAGCACAGGAACAACCGGTATTATCGCTACCATGAAGACGTGGGATACGATACTAAGGACTGTATTGCTCTAAAAAATGAGATACAGATGCAGATAGAGCACGAGAACCTACTCGAGTACGTGAAAAAGAAAGCGCAGCAGGGCACAGCTTCGAAAGAAATCGTGACGATGTCGAAGCCCGAGACAACCATAACGATTTCCGAAGTGACCGACCCTTTTGATGTCTCCATCGAATATCTCGACCCAGATGTAAATCGTAACATCATCAGGGTCATCGAACAGGAAGCTGCGGAAAATAACAGAAACGTAAGAAACCTTTGTCAATTTTTCGAATCATTGACTATTTTTGGGGGTGATTCTATGGCAGGGATCACGTACTCCTCCAGAAAGCGACATATCGTGAACCTGGCTACTCAGTTGGAAGCTTGGCCCTATCCCCATTCAAAAGGCATCCCATCGCCGATTATATATTTTGACGACGACGACATACGAGATATAGCCGGTCCTCATGAAGACGCCGTCGTTATTGGGGCGGCCATTGTGGGGGAGGAGGTCCAACACATCCTAGTAGACACCGGAAGCTCAGGAAACATAATCTTTGTATCGATATTCGCGAAGTTCAGGGCGCCCCCGGTAATTACACGTTTCGACCGAACTATCGTAGGTTTCACAGGTTCTGCAGCAGACGTGGTTGGTGAATTTGAAGGTATCGTTCAGCTAGGCCGCTGGCCATTCAGAAAGGAGGTCACTGTTTTATTCATCGTGGTAGACGCACCAGCCTCTCATAATGCGATCTTTGGCAGGTCGTGGCTGTCGCGAATGCACGCGGTAACGTCCACGGTTCATCAATGTTTTAAGTACGTGGTCGGGAACAACGTGGGGGTAGTGTGAAGCAGCCAGAAAGCGGCCAGAGAATGTTACCGAGCGGCTTTAGCACCAAAAAGGGATCAAAATATGGAGCAAGCGCGGGACTAGCAATTAGTGGGACTTCCCTTAGGGTCACTACCCGTCGATGATCCTAAGGAAGGTCCCAGTTTTTTAACCATCGACGAAGAATGCGACAAACACTAATTTACCGAAGGAAACGTTTTACAGATAGGAATCAAATTGTCACTAAGCTTCAAGAAACAGTTGGTATTATTGCTACAGGAAAATTTAGATTTGTTCGCGTGGTGTTCGAAGGATGTGACCGGAGTCCCAGAGAACCATGTGATTCACAAGCTAACTATCAACAAGAATGTCAGACCCATCTCACAAAAACGTCGGGCCTTTTCCCCAGAAAATGCAGAAATCATTATGAGAGAAGTTAAAAGAATGCTCAGCGTCGGGCACATCAAATAATCAAATTATCCACTCTGGACATCCAATCCCGTCCTGGTAAAAAAGAAGAACGGGAAATAGAGGATGTATGTGGACTTTACCGACCTTAATCGAGCATGCCCAAATGATCCCTTCCCGTTGCCAAGAATTGACCAGTTGGTGGATTCCACGTTGGGGAACAAATTACTCTCTTTTATGGACGCATATGTCGGCTACAACCAAATCAAGTTGCACTCAGCGGATCAGGAAAGCACAACATTTACCATGAGTCGAGGCTTATATTGCTATAAGGTTATGCCGTTTGGGTTAAAAAATACCGGAGCGACTTATCAAAGATTGGTTAACAAGACCTTCGACTGCCAGATAGGAAGGAATATGGAAGTTTACATCGATGACATACTAGTGAAGAGCGGCACAGATGAGGACCATCTCGCTGATTTGAGGGAAACCCTTCATATTCTGAGGGGTATAAATCTCAAATTAAACCCGGAGAAATGCTCATCTGGGGTAAGGTCGGGCAAGTTTCTAGGGTTCTTTGTTAGCGAAAAAGGAATCGAGGCAGACTCGATCCAATTACAAACCCTTACCGATATGACACCACCTAAGAATATCAAGGAGGTCCAGATATTAACCGGACGTCTTGCGGCCTTGAATCGATTTATTTCTCGTTCATCTGACAAGTGCGCTCCATTTTTTCAGGTCTTGAGAACCGCTAAGAATTTTGTTTGGACGCCAGCTTGCAGCACAGCCTTTTTGGGGATCAAAACTTATTTATCATCCCGAACCTTCTAACGAAGCCCATGACAGGGGAGACTCTTTTTCTTTACATAGTGGTTTCAGATTTTGCAGTAAGTGCGGCTCTGATCAGTGAGTCGGGAACGGTTCCCAAAGCGGTATACTTCGTGAGCAAAAGCCTATTGGATGCAGAGACGCGGTATTTGAGGTTGAAAAAAATGGCCCTCGCTTTGGTGACCGCGACACGAAAAATGCAGCCATATTTTCAGGCCTACTCCATTATCGTCCAAACCTCGTTTCCACTCAAGTATGTGCTTCAGCGACCGAACATGTCGGGAAGAAGGTCTAAATGGTCGGTCGAGTTAGGCGACTTCGATATCAAATTTGAGCCAAGAACAGCTATCAAAGGTCAGGCTCTGGCTGATTTTATAGTCAAATTCCATTCCGACCGCTCGGACCAAGAAACACCGCCCAAAGCGGACGAACCAAATGAGTGGATGATCCAAACCGATGGAGGGTCAAACGTCAATAGATGCGGTGCATGCGTACAGATAGTCACCCCTACGGGCATAAGTATGCACCAGGCAATCCGCTTTGGTTTTCCTACTTCCAACAACGAAGCAGAATATGAAGCTGCCTTGGCCGGTTTGAGACTAGCACAGGTGTGCGGGGCTACGCACAAACGTCTTATAAGTGATTCTCAGCTTTTGATTAATCAAGCCTCGGGAGCGTCGGAAGCTAGGAAAGAGCATATGGTTCAGTACTTAGCAGCACTACGAGTATTAGCCGCTTCATTTTCCAAAGTAACGTATGAGCATGTCCCTAGAGCCGAACATGTGATCGCCGACTCCCTAGCGTCGGCATCCTGTTCGAGCAATTACCTCTGGATAACCGAACAAGAAAACCCATCAATTATAAAGAGGATAGAGATGGATAATCGACCAGAAATCACTTGTCAGGTATCCTCGGTAACTATATCAGACTGACGAAGGGATATTATAGCTTTCCTAGCCGAAAGACTACTACCAGACGATGGTAACTCGGCTCGGAAAATACGAAACAAGGCCCGGGGATATGTTTTGTTGGGGGACATAAAAAGTCGTTCAAGAGGCCTTTACTGAGATGCTTGGGGGTAAATGAGTCACAAATAATTGTATCCGAATTACATGACAGAGAGGGCACGGCTCATTGCGGTTATAAAGCACTGATACGAAGAATTTTCTCGCCGGTTTTTATTGGCCAACGATAACAGTTGATGCTCAGCAGATAGTAAAAACCTGCGAAATCTGTCAAAGATTCGCGAATGCAATAAATATGCCCGCAACCCCTTAGAATCAATATTTGAAGGCCTACCTTTTGACTGATGGGGAATTGACCTCGTAAGGGCCGTTACCGATGGTGTCCGGTGGAAGACAAATAATTGTGGTGGCTGTGGATTACTTTTCCAAATGGGTAGAAGTCGAGCCTTTATCGGGAACAAGAGCTAAGGACATCGTCAAATTTATTTGGTCGAACATCTGCTGTAGGTTCGGGGTACCTCAGAAACTCACCATAGATAACGGATGCCAGTTCGACAGCAACGAGATGAAATTTTTTTATACGACCCATAGGATTAGGCAATGCTTTTCTGTCCCCTTACATCCCCAAGCAAACAGGCAAGTTGAAGTTACAAACCGAACCATTTTGGACGGACTCAAAAAGAATTTAGAAGGGAAAGCTGGCAAATGGCCGGATTACTTGCAGGAAGTATTGTGGGCTTACCGAACCACACCTCGAACGACAACCAAAAAATCGCCTTATGCTTTAGTTTATGGAATGGATGATGTCACCCCAGCAGAATAAGTATTCCCATATTTTAGGGTCAGTATCTATACTGAAAATGAAAACGACGATGACAGACGACTAGCTCTAGACCTGATAGAAGAAAAAAGGGGTCAAGCTCAACTAAATTCTTTACATTATCAGACCTTAATGAGGAGTCGGTATGCGTCAAAGTACGTCGGCGAGAGTTCAAAGTCGGAGATAGGTTTTTGAGAAGAGTTTTTCTACACACCAAAGACAAGAGCCTTGGCACGCTCGCCCCAAACTAGGAAGGACCGTATAAAGTAGTGGAAATGATTAAGAGTGGGACACCTGGATTGCAGGAAAGGCACATGCGTTTGTTGAGGCTCCCATGGAACATTGAACATTTGAAGCTATATTTGGAGTAATTTTGTTGATTTTTGTAACTTTTTTTAATCATTATTTATGTAAGAACCTTTGGGCGGGGATGTACTCTTTCCGACCTCGGTGGCGCGAGAAGGTTTTAATGAGGCATCCAGAGCAACCGACCTTTTTTAATCGAACATTTTGCCTTTAAATCTCCGAAGTATTAATAAGGAGTCCATAAGCTGACGAGCTGATGGACGACTTTTGATGATCTTAATTGATCGACAGAACCTTAAGAGGTTTTTCAATGTTTAAACTGATCTACAATTTTATTCCCGACCCTATGGGAAGATTTTCAATTTTACATTGATCGATAGAACCTTCATAGGTTTTTCAGTGTTTAAACTGATCTACAATTTTATTCCCGACCCTATGGGAAAATTTTCAATTTTACATTGATCGACATAACCTTCATAGGTTTTTCAGTTCTTAAACTGATCTACAATTTTATTCCCGACCCTATGGGAAGATTTTCAATTTTACATTGATCGACAGAACCTTCATAGGTTTTTCAGTGCTTAAACTGATCTACAATTTTATTCCCGACCCTACGGGAAGATTTTCAAAGGATCGGTCCATTATGTAAATATATATATATATATATATATATATACCATCAGGAACCCAGGTCCGCAGCAGTCGCCTCGGGTTCTCCTTGCTATAGGGGCGGCCATTTTCCCAGCAGCCACTGAGGAAGACGAATCGATGCTTCCAACCTTTGTTGCCTTCGAGGAAGTCATTCACAATCTTCCAGGTATTAGCTAATAAAGAATAGAAGAATGGGGACTTGGGAGATTTCGAGAGCCCTGACATAGCTATGTACTCAGCCATTGGCATGTCCCCACCCGATAGGCGTGAGGGAATTATGCATGACATCAGCGTATACCACACGTAGGGCGTTAATTGAGAGGGGAAAATGTTAAGGGTCCTGAAATACAGAGAAATCTCAGGATCCAGAGGAAACTTGAGGCCCCAATTGAAGAGCTCTGTGAAAATAACGATCTCTCGTGACCGAACATGCACAGGTGTCTCCCCAGGAACGGGAAATCGGATAGTGACGCACTCCGGGATACCCCACCGGATTAGAAGCTCCTCCTGCTCCGCAGCAGAGAAGTAAATGTACTTGCCCTCAAAAAGGGAAATAACGTTGTCCCTGGGCAACTAGCGGTGGTAGGATGTGGTTATGACCGTCTCAATCTCCGCGGGAAGAGGCTCTTCGGGAGGAGCAACAGTGTTTCCAATAGCGGTAATATCTTCCTCAGCAACCAAAACGTCCGCTTCTGGCTCCTCGTTATTTTCTACCGGGACTGCATCAAGTCTAGGGGGCTGGCTGCAGAAGGATCAGACGGCTGGGCAAGAGGATCTGCAAGACCAGAACTGCTTCCGGTTTGGGCAAGTTGCAACTCTTTTCCCTGTTGACGAGCATGCTCTGGCTCCAGTTCATGACGGTCCTGATCTCGTAGGTTAAAACCCAAATGGGTACGCGTAGTATTAATGTCAGTCCGGTACCCTTGTATATCGGGTGTAAGCTGGATTATTTTGGAAGAATTATCTCCCGCAAGCGACGTTGAAGTGTTTAAGTCTCCCATGCAAAGAAATTTAGCTTTTCCTCGACGTCGTGGTGGAAAAGGGGTCAGAACAATATAAGAATTCATCGACGAAGGCGTCGGGCGGTTGAGTTGTGTAGCCGGGGAGTGCGGAGAGCTGCTGCTTGGGGGGGATAACAATGGATTTGGGGGTTTGAGCGCCAGACGGTTCGGGTACAGTAAAGGATTCGGCAGGGATCGGATCAGGAAGGACGGGGTCGTGGGGAAGCGGCACGGGCGTAAAAGGCTTTATATCAGAACTCCAAATTAGTCCCACGGCTCGATACTCTTCAGCACGGTCACCAATACTAGCCCAATCGACAAATCCAAACGTAAGCTCTTTCTTCTTCTTAGTTTTTGGTTTTGGCTTCGGGTTCCTATTTTTAATAAAACTTTATTTATCTCTCTAGAATGGTCCGGACAACACTTTCTCTCTCTAGAATTCCTCTGAGAGTGATTTTTGCTTATGGGGTATTTATAGGCACCCTCACTTAACCGCTTCACGTATGGGGGAGTCCAAACGACGAAAAGCAGCGGCAAATTGAAGGGCCTCTTGAAAAAACGTGCAGACAAGCACGCTTTGAATACTCAGATGACACGTGTAGCCCTTTCTTAGGCTAGCGCCGTTAGTCTACACCAACTAGCTCTGACGTATATACTAGTTGGGCTTCATATACTTGTTTCTGTCGTCTAAAAAGCCTGTTCACCCTTTTGAGCCCATGAAGAATCTGTCAATCAATGTCGGTAACAGACCCATGATAAGGATTGTAGCATCGGTGCGGTTCGCAGCCATCATTGGAGAAAGCGACCAATCGGGAATCCCGGGGCAGTCGACACCGAGGCTGGTATGTCCTTCGGTACTGAGGCATTGGGGACAGAGGCGTTTTCGGACCAACTCATTTTACGAGTCTTCATTCCCGACGCTCTTGAAGACTGGGGGGCTACTGATAAGGGAGTAATTCGTCGATCTTAATAGAAAATGAGTTAATTGTAAACAAGAGAAATGAAATATACCCCTTAATGTATTTATTATTTATTGAGAAACTATTTGTAAATAAAGTAGTTTGTAAAGGACTGATAGTGAAATAGTGTAAGTCCACTAAGGACATAAATGGAACCCACATTCCCCACTATAAAAGGGAGTCCATTTATTATTGGCGGGGGACAATCTGAATATTATATTCTCTTTCTACTTTCTCTCTACATTTTGTGCTTTAGTTACATCAGGTCCAATATTCTCATTTCTTGTCATTTATTCTCTGATCAGAACTGATTATATAAATACCATGTTATTTTAGATAATACAGAAAATTGAATTTACAAAAAAAAATAGTACAAACGAAACTAAAAATTTAATTTTTTTTATGATAGTCAATGTGAAATCATTATCTCAACTCGTTATAACTTAACTGAATATGATTTCAGTTTACGATGTAAATTTAAGTTTAAAAATCTAAATATTCAACAGTAACTTCGAACGATAAAAACAATATAAAAAACATAAAATTCAACCCTCATAATATTTTCCCTGGAAAAAAAATGTAAAAACAAAAATAGTATATAATTATAACTTTACTTATATCATTTATTATAAATTTATTAGCACTTATAAAATCAATAATCCACAACAAAATCACCGTCTTATACAAATTTTAAAATTAATAAAACGACACTGTAAAGTTTTTTTTATCATAATAAAAATATTTAATAATCACCGAGATTTTAAATTAAAAAGTATTAAAGATCAAATAACCATTATCTGAGTTTAAAAGGTAATTAATGAACTCGTAAATTGTAAGTGGTTACCCCCTGCCAATTTACATATCTATAAAAATAATGCTTCAGGTGTGACTGAAACATTAGTCTACTAACTTGGACTTTGAGTCAAATATGTAAGCGAAGAAAACGTTTGGACTATATAGTCTGAATTATTCAGTAGTAGTACCAGTAATAGTCTAACAATCATTTAATTATTCAGATTATAAATAAAAAAACACTAATGTGTTCATCATTTACGTAGGAAATGCTAATTAAATACGTAGGAAATGCTCCACCACTCAATTATATATTACTCTTCTGTTCCATTTTATTAGTCGTTTTAGAAGTTTGTTAGGATTCCACATTAATAGTGGTTCTCAAAATTTAAGGCAGTATTAAATATTATTTTATTAAAATAATAAAGTAGAACTAATAGTCTGTTTTTGTTTTTTATTTTTTAAATATAAAAAACATATTTATTACATCTGACCAATTAAATCTTTTTACTTTTAATCTTTTACAAGAAAGGTAAGTTATGATTACTTTTATTAATATTTGTGCTACTTCCTTAAACGTCCTATATTACGGAACGGAGGGAATATTAATTTAGCATCCTCTATTCGGTAAACATTCTTGTTCATAGTAGATGGATTTGGCCGACCTAGTAAACTAATACAAATAGATATAAATAATATTTTTACTTTATAAATAATATTATTGTATATCCAAGAAGATATATAGCTGTGCACATTGGATGGATGTAGACGCTATTAGAAGGACTGACTCATAGAAATAGTAGAAGAAGATTGATTTGCACAATCAAGGATGAAGCTGGAAGGATGGAGCTAAGGATGTAAGAGCAGCCACCACAACCAATAAGAGAAGCTAAAAAATGTACTTGAAAGGCGCTGAAGGATCATTTCAATGAGAGCGAGGATCTTTAAGGTTTAACAACAACAACATATAGACTACTTGTATTCAAATTCATAGTTGTCTTATCAGTACTTCATCAGACTTTGTATCTCTTGATTATCAATGGAATTTCTTTTGACCAAAATAAAAATAAAAATAAAAAATTAATTAATAAAATAATTAACTAAACCATTAAAATTATAATAAAACGTCGGTCTTCCTGCTTCTTCGGCAATTTTCCGACAGGAGTCCTCCTCCTCACTAACCTGTTTTTATTCAAAGCAGTTCAGTAAGAATTCCGATTCGAAAATTGAAAAAACTTCATTGCCAAATAGATTACGAAGACATTTCGAATCCGAAGCGAATCTATAAAAAAAAGGTTTTTTATTAGTATGAAAGTTTAGTTTACTAGGGGCGTTATATTTTTTCAGTTAATTTTAGCTTTTATCGATAAAACGTTCAAAATACAAAGGCTTAAAGTAAGTTTTGATATATTTATGCGCGAAAAGAAAAAGACATTATAATTTTTGAACTCCTCAAAGTCTCCTAGTCCAAACTCAAAATCATAGCTATAGCTTTAATAAATGCAATCATCCAGTCGATTGCATCTCGATTGCATCTCCTTGTAGTTCACCGAAATTTAATCCCACCATTTTCAAACCGAAATTTAATCCCACCATTTTCAATTTCAAAAAACTTTCTCTTCCAGAACCCTTCATAATTAGCATCAATTCCTTTGTTAATTAGTCTTAAACCGATGCTTTTGAGGAATACTATAGTTCTCAATGGATTAGGGGTAGTTGGATGATTGAAATCCATGTGTTCCTTCGTATGCAGAGTGTGCTTCGCAACCCAATCATCAACCTTGTTTTGCCCTCGAAATACATGTTTGATTGCCATCGTAAATATTATCAGATTCCAGCAATAGTTTATAAGGGGATCCAAGAACCAGATATATCTTCCTCTGCCTATTAATTCTACCAGAATACTAGAGTCTACTTCGATATCAAGATTTGTGATGTTTAGAGCTTTGCAGATTAATAATCCATTTATAAGTGTTTTGGTTTATACAATAATTGCAGATTTTTTCCCATAAATTCTACCAAACCCTGAAGAATAACCTCGTCCTGATTTCTTATCACACCACCACCACTAGCTTCTCTTGACGACGATGATGCTCCGTCAGTGTTTAATTTGTATCGGTTGAGTTTTAGAGCAATCATTTTTAGGTAGATGGGTATTATCTGTTTAGTTTGGTGAATACTGCATCCCAGTAATATTGCAACTTTGACATCTTTTCTCCAGTAACGTCTTCATAGTAAGTTTGCATTACTAAGACGAGTTAGGATACGAATCACATGATTGATAAGAGATATCCGTGTTATATGTATATCCTAATGCTTTTTGTAATTTCTTGCTTTCCACGGTGCACAAACAATAATGGCAGGGATGATAGATCTTATATTACAAGACTTCTCCGTGAACCAATACCATGTGCGAATTAGGTGATGTAGGGTCATGTTCCTAGAAATTGTTATTTCCAATATAGTATTGACATGGTTTCATACTGTCCAGGCCTGCTGACAATGAACCATTTAGAGCTTTTCTCGTTATAACAAAACTGACATTTTGAAGCCAACTCGAAGTTCCTTCTCTGCAAGTTAATCTTAGACAAAATCCAATTCAACAATGGTTTCCATAGAAAGAATAAGCATTTCTTAGATGTAATAGAATTCCAAATTGTCTTGTACATGCTGGATTCATTTCGTTGTACTCTTATAGTATTCCATGATATTTATGCTAAAAGTAAGGAGTTATATAGCCCAATTATGAATGAATTGTTGTTGAGCTTGAGTTTTAGTTTGTTAGAAACTATAGTGCTTGTGACTATATTAACTTGCTTTTCCATATCCCAATTTCCATTTATCCAAAATTAATAGATTTTTATATTTTTGTAGCAATTTCTATCATCAGTTTCAGATAAGACTTAAGAGCCCTTTATCGGGTACGTTATATATTAATATTATAATTGTTTTAGTTCTAATATCTAAAATAATTGTAATTAATTAAAATGATCGTTTTTATAATACCATTATCTTTAGTAAGTCGGTTCTTTTTATAGCCGCCCCCTAAATATATAATATACCATTCGAGAAAATCCCCAACGCTGCGTCTCTCTTGTCTATGGCTTCTACCACTGCTTGCGGACCTCACTCTTCCCTAACACACCAACCCATTTCGTCTTCCTCTCTCAAACCCACTCCCTCTAAATTTGCATTCAAATTCAACAACGTTCCATCTCTAATTTCACCACCATTGTCGTCTACTCGATCACTCTCCATTTCCTGCTCGCTCACCAAGGACCCCGCTGTTCAAATGGGAACCGAGAAGAAGTCCGACGCGGAGCTGTGGCAGCGACCCGACTCTTTTGGTCGGTTCGGGAAATTTGGAGGGAAGTATGTTCCTGAAACTCTTATGTACGCTCTCTCCGAGCTCGAAACCGCCTTTCATTTGCTCGCCGGTGACCAAGCTTTTCAAGTTAGTTTTTGTATTAGTTTAACTGATTTAAGCTCTATTATTTGTTTTCAATAAGCTTGTGGCTTTTTTGTATAAGTCATTATTTGGGTTCTCTAATAAAATTGCATTTTTTCTAAAGTATGAGTTTAAGCTTGAAGTCTAAATCTTTAGTTTGGTAAGAATGGAAATAAGCTCTGGCATTGTTTTTATAGATCTGTGTGTATACTTAACTTTTTAAGTTTTAAGTGATTGCTTGTACATATATGAGAGGCTCGTCTTTGTTTATTGTATTGCAGAAAGAATTAGCTGGCATTTTGAAGGACTATGTCGGTAGAGAGAGTCCTCTCTACTTCGCAGAGCGGCTGACAGAGCATTACAAGCGTGCTAATGGTGAAGGGCCGCATATATACCTCAAGAGGGAAGACCTTAACCACACCGGGGCTCATAAGATCAACAATGCTGTTGCTCAAGCTCTACTTGCTAAGCGTTTGGGGAAGAAACGTATCATAGCTGAGACTGGTGCTGGTCAGCACGGAGTGGCTACTGCTACTGTTTGTGCCCGGTTCGGATTGGAGTGTATTATTTACATGGGTGCCCAAGATATGGAGAGGCAAGCATTGAATGTTTTTAGGATGAGGCTTCTTGGGGCTGAGGTGAGCTTTCTTTTGCTCACTTTATGTGTTTGGCAATGGCTATTTGTATGCAGATAATATCTTAGGAACCTTTTGTGTAGTTTACATCTAGAGGTCTTATTAAATGCATGCTGTACTGTCTCATTTGTGTAAATCATATTGTAGTTTAGAAAATGTTCTTTAAGTCTCTTACCATGCTGGTTTAGTCAAAGTTTGGTACTCTGTTAGATTAGGTCAGCCCTGTATTACTCAATATATTGATATTACAAGATCAAAAGTCTGTAAAATCTCGGTTTTTCTTAGGTTTTTTTAGAAAGATAGTAGTTAGAGATTGTGGGTTAAAATGAACTGATACAGTTGTGGCAGCACATATTATACACCTAGAGGCATCAATATCCAATGTACACTTCACATGGTTGAGTCAACATAGTGTTTCTAGGAACCGAACTAAATATCAATTGTCATATTAAGACAGATTTTTTATATGAACTAGAGAAGATTCAACTTTTATGGAATCTCTTTGTTGTTATTGCTGCTAAAATGCATGTTTTTATGCTTCAGGTCAGGCCAGTTCATTCTGGCACAGCCACCCTGAAGGATGCTACTTCTGAGGCTATAAGGGACTGGGTGACGAATGTTGAAACAACCCATTACATCTTAGGATCTGTTGCTGGGCCTCATCCTTACCCTATGATGGTTAGAGAATTCCATGCTGTTATTGGTAAAGAAACAAGAAAACAAGCATTGGAAAAATGGGGTGGTAAGCCTGACGTGTTGGTTGCCTGTGTTGGTGGGGGTTCAAATGCTATGGGGCTGTTCCATGAATTCGTTAATGACACTGAAGTGAGGCTCATTGGTGTGGAGGCTGCTGGTTTTGGCTTGGATAGTGGCAAACACGCTGCCACTCTCACCAAAGGTGAAGTTGGAGTGCTTCATGGTGCTATGAGCTACTTGTTACAGGACGAAGATGGACAAATAGTCGAACCTCATTCTATTAGTGCAGGGTGGGTATAGTTTTTTCTTTTCTTTGGTTTTAGTCATTTTGCGTTTTGATCATTGAGGTTCATAGCCGTTTAGGAAAACGCCTATATTCAAAGTTTTCACACTCAAAATCATTAAAAATATTTACAGTTTTCACCCTGATATCTTTCTGAACAACTGTGAATATTCATAGTTTTCTCAGACTATGATGATACATGCACTGTTGAAATTCTCTACTCAATACAAGCATGGCTGATTTCTGTTGCTGCGGCACAAATTTCATTGTCATTGCAGGTTGGATTACCCAGGGGTTGGACCCGAACACAGCTTTTTGAAAGACGTCGGACGGGCTGAATACTACAGTGTGACAGATAAAGAAGCATTGGAAGGTACGAACACTACATTTCATTTTTTCAGCCTATTGAGATTTGTCATGCACAATAAAACACCAGACTAAAGATTGGTTGGTTAAAACTCAAAGATAGCTCTAGAAAGGCAAATAATGAAGTAGAAGCAAAACTCAATAACGAACTTCTTTCTATTGAGAGGCCAGAAAAAATCCAACCTTTATTTAACATAAAGCAGGTTTTGTTTTAGCCATAGACAAACCAAACTTACTTTTTGGTCAGAAGCCAAAAAGCCCAATGGCACCAACAAACTCCTTAGAAATTGAATCGCGAATTGGAATTCCTGGCTTCTGATAAAAAAACCCTGTATATGCAGCTTTCAAGAGAGTATCTCGATTAGAGGGTATCATCCCGGCATTGGAGACATCTCATGCATTGGCTTATCTAGAGAAGCTGTGCCCGACTCTCGCAGATGGAACAAAGCTGGTGCTCAACTTCAGTGGTAGAGGTGACAAAGATGTCCAAACAGCTATCAAGTACTTGGAAGTTTAATACATCAGATGTCAACGATAGTTAGTTATCGTAGTACTTGGAATCCACACAGCTACCGAGTACTATGAAGTTCTATACATCGTTTGTGGCCATTTCGACCACTTTAAAGATAGATACTTAAGAATAAAGGGGATGCACCCCAACTCTGAGTACTTTCTAAAGTTTTAAACGGAATTTAGAATTTTGCTTTACCGCATAAATGTATTTTATTAGAGTCCATGCATGGTGTTTTTTGCATTTTGTCTTAAACGACTACAGCTGAAACCACTAGATTTGCGCA
Source organism: Limnanthes douglasii subsp. nivea (assembly GCA_036936605.1). Taxonomy (NCBI): domain Eukaryota; kingdom Viridiplantae; phylum Streptophyta; class Magnoliopsida; order Brassicales; family Limnanthaceae; genus Limnanthes; species Limnanthes douglasii. Next base: position 133,900,365 of record JAUPFV010000003.1, on the reverse strand, counting down.
AAACTGAGGCTGCTTTTGCTATGCCAGTGGCATGCAAAGTGCTATCCGTGTAAACATAAAATACAAATTATATTTGAGACATTTTTGAAAATAACAAAAATAATAGGAGTAATAAGATTTTCCTGTTTTCGTCCTCTCCTATTCAAATAAATTTTTTAAGCTTTACGAAATCCGCTCAAACGGTTTTTCTTCTTCTTTCTGTTTCTGGGTTTTTTAGCACCAAAAATTGAAATTGATGAAATTGGTAGATATTGAAACCTAGCACGCCATTTGATAAAGTATAGCGAGATGCTTGCGCTAAGGCTTCAAAGAAAGATTCTTTCTGGTGCTGCATTTAGCCAGCAGTAAACTTAAAAGATTCTTTCTGGTGCTGCATTTAGCCAGCAGTAAACTTTCTCAGAATGGCGTGACAGTATGCCACCCATTCAACGCCAACTCAAAGTATACGGTATTTCGTGACTAAACTCCCTAGATGTCCAAAATTTGCATGAAGTCAAAAGTTGGAAAGGCTATGCACCGAACTCTATTTTTTAGGTTAGATTTTTTCTAGGTCTCTAGAATCTCATAAATAGGATTCATTACTAAACTCCCATAACTTTATAAGCTTATAACTTTATCATTTGAGGCATATCGTAATTATTAACGGTTTGTTTGGCCGTGATGTTTTTTAAAATTTTCAAAGTTTCTATCATTTAGGTCCGTGAGAAAAAAGAGAAACAATAAAATTTTGGACGAGATGGTAAAAAAAATCAAACTACTAAACATAGTTACAAAAAAAATTAAAATAATATTTAACAAATAATTGTTATTTTTTATAAAATAAATAAAATATATAACTACATTTATTAATTTTGATATATAATATAATAATTTTTCTTAAATTAAAAGAATTCATAAAATGTATGTATAAAAACAAGTATATTATAAATATTTTTTTAAAAATAAATTATGAAATAAGTATTTAAATCTATCTTATTTCTACCGTTATGTATACCGTAACGGATAAAATATCGTTTTGGTTTGTCTTTACTCATTACCAATAGTTTACTACCATGTTGGTTCACCATATAAGTGATCATGAATCTTAAAATGTATTAAATAGTTAATACAAATATATTGGATATAATAACCATTTTTGTAATTATTATACAAAACAATACAATTATAGTAGTACAGTTTATTTCAGTAGACATTTTACATACAGTGAGGGAGTTATTATTAGTCGAGTCGCAACTTGATTAAATTATGTAAAGTATTTTCAATATATAGGCCTTATAAGTTTTACGAGCCACGATTCGAGCCACGATTCTCACAATGATAATTGTAAGTATAATTTCGCACCCTCCTACAAAATGGCGAATTATTGAATTATAAGATGTTTGTATTATTATTTTTTTGGATATTTTCTTTTCAGATTTTTGGATATTTTAGTCCGTACAGATCCAAACCTCCTCGGTGACAATATTTGTGGTAATATATTAGGACTAACAACCTCTTTAAAAAACAATATTTTAATAGTTGCGAGTTCCAATTTGTTTGTGCTTAATACTTACAATGTGGTTGAACCTTTGGTTGTTTTCGAAAGAAGGCTCACTCATCAGGAGTCAGAAGGCCTTTTCGATCCGACAGTGCTTCAAGCTTAGGTCGAGGAGCAACATTAGATGTTTGTCGTCAAACTAGTGAATGCTTTTCCTAGATCTTGTACTTTCATGGACATATGATTCTTTTTCCTCTTAATATTTTGGCTTCAAGTTCCCATGAGAGCCTTGGCTAGATGCAGACCAAACTTAAGGATCCTTTTGGCCGACAAAATTATCGGCTCGAGTGGAACAAACGTGCTCAACCAAAGTCTCTAGCTATCTTTATGCCGAAAAATATCTTTGTACTCTAAAAAAAAACAAGGATGAGTCAATGTCGAAAAAAGATAATAAATACAATAAAGCAAAAAGTTTGTTGAAGATATGGTGCTTCAATATATTTTGTGCCCGTACTTGATTTCTTCCAGAAGCTTTAGGTAAATAGAGGGTTTCGCCTACTGATATGCATGTGTTCTCCCAAGTCTTTTTTATAAATTTAAATCATTTTCCATTATTTCTCTAACTTGATCAAACCATCTACTACCTTAAGTGGGTTATCAAGGAGATGTAGTACGATTAGAGGTACCAATTGGTAGAAATCGTGTAGAGGGATATGATTAACTATATTCTAAACTTAATATTTACAGACCTAAAATGATGATGCATGACATCATTGTTCTCCAGATGCTGGGACTAAATTGGCTTGGAAACAAGTCCAACAAGGTGAAAAATTTGAGTAGGGCGAGGTGAAACATAAGCTTAAACTCCCAAATGAATATATCAATGCATAACAAAAACTCATCGATCCAAGAAAAAGCAGGAGTCTCACCAAGGATTGGTAGCCAAATATTTACATTTCCAAGAGTACCCCATTAGATACAAAGTTATCCCAAAGCTTCAGGGTCATAAAAAATATACATAATAATTTGAAGAGAAACAAGATAGTTTTACGCACATCTAGGGTAATAAAGGATATCTATGAAGCTAAAAATCCCTCATTTACCTACATCACTTCATCCTCAACATACTCTCTAATACTCTTTGCCTTCTGAGACCCTTCACAAGCTTCATCTTTCTATGGTTAAAGCTCAAAACCTTTCTTCAAAAGGATGTGCTTCTTCTTCTTCTTTGGCTCTTGGGGCTGAGGATTACCCATAAGAAAGGGTTACATCTGTAAGGTCTGAAGCCATATATAGGCTAAAAAAATAGAGGAATGACTAAACCAACTATCCTACGATTCACTAGTGGGGATTCTATGAGGCATCCCTTATGAAGTGGATCTTTGGTTAGCAATCTTAATATGAGTTGGTAAGATTTTAGATTTATTTTCGTCTGAAGGCTTCTCACCACTTGAACCTTATGTTCTTCCTCTCTTTTTCCCATTAAAATATGGGAAGTAAAAATACTAGGAGAGTGAGAGTCACTAAAAGATTAGCCTTCATCATTATTACCCTCAACCTCAAGAAGGAAACTGAATCCCATAATTTTTAAAACCAATTTACGCCCTTACCTTGACCTATATTTTATTTAAGGAAAAAAACAGAGGGAAAATATTAGCTTGACTACTGGTGGAGGGGTGGTCAAACTGGTAAAAGATTAGTCATAGTGGATATCCAAAACAGATGGTGACAATAACATTTAGCAAATTGGTGAGTTTTAGACTAAACGACCAATAACTCATGAAATACTCTCTATAACTTTTAAATTTCAGGTGAAGTTTTTATGGTGACTTGAATCGTCGGAAAAGATTGTATGGTGGTCTAAGTTAAATTAGTAAAACTATCTATATATAATATTTTATCTTTCAAAACTGATGGATGAAGAGAAGTTAAAACTCATAAATTATTTATAGAGCAAATGTTGTTTCGTTTTAGTCTTTTTTGTTTTATTCTTGAATGATTGTATGCACTTTAGAAATTCTAAAATACACAATATTTAATGCACACGTGAGAAACTAATAAGCCTTTAACAGTTAGACTTATTAATAGGCTGACCACAGATGACATATGGTACGCAAAAACCAGACCCATGAAGAGAAAAATCTATGATAATTTAAGACTTAACAAATTCCTTAAGTAGCTACAACAACGTAAATGCTTCAGGCGTTCAAGATCAAGTTTTATTATGAAGCATATCCCAAGTCCAAATACTCAAATTATCGACCAAAATTTCTCTTGATCCCAAGCTCAATCTTTATACTTAAGCACTTTAAAGCCCAAAGAACAAGCTTTGATATGAATCATATTTTGAGTCCAAGCTCAGGTTTTAGACCGAAGTACTTCAAGAAGTTTAAGAAAAAGCTTTTATCTGGAACCTCTCCCAAGCTCAAGCCCAATCTTTAGTCCAAAGCATCTAATTCGATAAAGTTTTGATAATATGATTCAGTTTTAGAGGGTTATCCACATTCTTCCCTCGTCAAACCCACACAGACTACATAAGCTATTGATAAAAGAGTTATTAGTAAGGTCGTAATCCGGTTTTAGACCGGATAATTAAGTTATATATTAACTATTTACAACAAGCCCAATAACGGTTTAAATACTTATGAGTCTTATGAGCCACAAGGGCAAATAACAAATTTTGATCTGAATCATATCTTGAGTCCAAGCTCAGGTTTTAGGCCGAGGTACTTCAGGAGGTCTAAGAAAACACTTTTGTCTGAAGCCTCTCCCAAGCTCAAGCTCAATCGTTAGTCCAAAGCGTCTAATTTGATAAAGTTTTGATAATATGATTCAGTTTTAGATGACTATCCACATTCTTCCATTGTCAAACCCACAAGGACTACATAAGCTATTGATAAGAGAGTTGGTAGTCGGGTCGTAATTCAGTTTTGGACCAGATAATTAAGTCATATATTAGCTATTGTATATATACAAAAATCCCAATAACGGTTTATATACTTATGAGTCTTATGAGCCATGAGACCCACAATAATCACTATATATATTGTCACATTCCTAAAAAATGGTGAACGATCATTATTCTATTCTTAGATTTTTGTTTTCTCTTTTTTTCTAGATTTTTTGGTGATCCGGTCCGAAAAAATCGAACCCTTGTTAACGTATAATATATAATTATTTTTTTAAAAAATATTATAAAAAATTGCTAGAGATTTTTGTTCCCTTTATATTTTAGTACAAAAATAATATCATAATTACCTATATGATTGAGATCAATATTATTCTCTACTAATACTATTTTAATTTGACTATATGTAACTGTTTTTTATATTTTTTTAGCTATAGATTACAAAATCTATGATTTTTAAATATAATCTAAAATTATCCTTTCGTATAAAATTATTGATACCATCATTTCTACGGATTATATTTTTTATTTAGACTTCGATAATACAGTAATTAATTTTTTAGATTATATTATAAATGTCTCATTTGTGTTAGAAATATATTCTTTAAAGATGTCCAAAAATTGTTAATAACGCCGGTACAAAAATACTAAATTGCAGTTGTACGCGAAAAAATAAAATATATAAATTTTTATAAAATTATTGTCATTTTTTTCTCCGAAATCAAACTCCGAAAATCTCTAACTTTATCTGTTTAAGACTATAAATTTGAATTTAAATTTATATCCAAATTATTAAAAAATCTGACATTTCAACCTAACCTACAAATCGAACCACTCACCACAATTATTAATTTGTTCAAGTCGAGTTCAAAATCACAAACTACAAATACATAAAAATATATAAAAATAATAATTAACTATTAAATAAATCCTAAAACAAATTAAACCTACTGAAACCACAAATTCACTATAGTTTAAAACATTTAAAAATTGAACAAATATACATATATAATTGATGTGACGAATAATTATATATATTTGATTTTAGAAATAATCTTGAAATCAGATTCATTTTAAATTTGTTTTAAAATACTTTTGGAATTTTATTTTGAACTAAAAGTGCTTTTATTAATATGATAAGTAATAATACAAGCATAGTTTGATACAATTGGTGGAATTGTATTTAACAATGTTGAAACTTGGATTAATGTAATCCAAGATCAGTTTGGATTTTTGTTGCTCTGATCTTTGTTTTAGCATCATATTCCTTCCATGAAAGTTTGTGTAAAGCTTCAGTGTTTTCCTCTCATTTATGCATTCTCTGCCCTTGCTTGATTGTTCTGTCTTTTCTTGGCGTATACCCCTTGTAGTCTCTGTGATATTCAATTGAATCCTCATTCATCCTTGTTTTGCTGCTCATTTCTAAGTGATTCTGTAACCTGCAAAAGTAACAAATATGTTGGTCCGGTTAAAAACCTGCCACAAAGTTATTAGTATGTTAGGATAAGTTTCTGAAATAGCCCAAGTTCAAGCTTTCTAGTAATAGAATAGCATTGAGAGGACTAGGAGAATTGAGACCGTTAAAAGAGCAATCTTGTTTTTGTTTCAAAGCATACTTGGTAATCCAGTCAGCAACACAATTCTCTTCTCTAAAAATATGTTTAAGTATCATTTGTGAGTAAAGTAATTTTTTGCAACATGTTAATACTTTGGATAAGTACCAAGGATACTTATCATATGCTATCATGTTAAATAAAGCTAAAGAGTCAATCTCAACATCTATCTCTTTCAAGTTATTCATTTGACAAAACCTAAGACCATGTAACAAGGCTAATGATTCGGATATTAAGGGTGTACATTTACTAATTAATATGCCTTGACCAAAAATTAACTCACTATTAGAGTTTCTAATAATGAATCCACTGCTAGACTCCCCATTGTGAATTGATGAGCCATCACAGTTAAGTTTAAACCTATTTATGGAGGGAGGTTGCCACTTAATATAAAGGCAGTTCTTTCTATTTGAAAGATGATTAAAGCAGTAAAGATCCTTAGCTAGATGGAGATCTTTTCTCCAATGTTTAGGTTTGATTAAAGAGGATCTGTCTAAGGTAGATAAAAGATATGTAACATGCTTAATAATCGATCTATCTGTACTAATCAGGCCATCATGTTTCATTTTATTTCTGGCTATCCAAAGTCCCCACACTATCAATGATGGTATTACTGTTCTAACATGAGTCTTATACAGAGTAGAAGATAACCATTTATTTATAACATGGTTAATAGTGATATGCTTCCCTAATGTGATGTTAAAGATACTAGAAACATGTAGCCAAACATTCCATGTAATTGGACAAGAGACAAACAAATGATTCAACGTTTCTCATTCTGGACAGAACTGGCATTTAGATGCTAAATTGATTCCTCTAAGTTGAATGTTAGAGTCAAATAAAATCAAGTTGCTAATGACTCTTCACAAGATAATTGAGCATTTGTTTGGTGTAATATTATTCCATATTTGACTTTTAAAGAAAGATTTAACATTTTTTATTCTTATGTTATTCCAAGTGAGTTTAAGATTAAACTTACCATCTGGAGAGAGTTTCCAGATAATAGAGTCCTCATTGTTAGGATTAATTTGAATCTTGGATATCTTGTTAATTTCAGAATCAAAGATCACATCATTATTAATTTTAGGCATGTTCCATAAGGAATTAGTCCAGTATACATTAACCCTAGTTTTTGTATACCAATTACTTGAAGTATTCAGGACTAATTGAATTAGTGCCATAGATTCATGCCATTTATCTAAGAAAAATTCTATATTTCCTTCCCCAATTACCCAAAATATGTTTTCTTCTGCTTCAGTTCTGATTTTTAACATTCTTTTCCATATTCTAGAGTCTAATTGCTTAGGTAAAACTTGTAAAAGATGTAATTTAGAGCAATAGATATTATTTAATAAGTTGGCCCATAAAGGTTTGTTTTCCCTAAAGTTGAACCACAGTTTGTGTAACCAAGCTAATTATATGGTTGAAAGGTCGCTAATTATATGGTTGAAAGGTCTCTAAGGTTTAGACCATTTTCGTTAAAAGGTTTACGCAATTTAGACCAGTCAGTCCATAATATACTTTTATTGTTCCCAGTATGACCCCATTGGAACTTATTAAGTAATTTGTTAACCCTATTAATAATTGTCTTTGGTATTGTGATACACTGCATATAGTAAAGAGGATAAGCAAGCAAAACTGATTTAATCAGAATCAGTCTGCCCCCAAAAGATAATGATTTTGAATTCCAATGGTCTATGCTAGTTCTTATCTTATAAATAACTTCATCATAGTAGATGGTTTTGTTTCTTAGGAATATTGGAATACCTAAGTGTTTGAAAGGAAATAAGCTATGTTAAAACCTAATAGTTGTTCAAGTGTTCTAATCCTATGCATGGTTAAATTTGATGGAGAAATAAAGGTAGTTTTCTATAAATTGATTTGTTGACCAGATAGTCTTTGATAGATACTCATAAAGTTACTTATATTTTTTAGATTCCTAACTAAGTCATTTAGAAATAATAGAACATCATCAGCAAAGGCTGAACAGTTTATGATTAAGGAGCCTCTAGTTTTGTAAATTAGAGTAGGGTTTAAAGTTATGTTCTTGTTAATTCCTATGATAAAAAACTCCTCTGCTAGAATGAATAGAGAGGGGGATAAGGGATCCCCCTGTCTGATTCCATTTGATGATTTAAAAAACCCATAAGCAATGTCATTTACAATAACATAATAATGAATATATTGAATGCTTTTTTTTAACTAGATTGATAACTCTATTGTGAAATCCAAATGATTGCATTACTTGATATATAAAGTTAAAATTTTATTTTTCAAAAGCTTTTTTCATATCCAGATTGATTATAATATTACTACCCTTTGTTTCTTGTTTAAATCATGAACTAATTCTTGGGTAATCAAAATATTCTCCTGTATATTTTTATTAGGGACATATGCCCCTTGTTAATTTGAAATTAACTTATGTAGTAATATTAGTAATCTATTATTCATGAGTTTTGAGATTATTCTGTTAAAGAAAGAACACAAACTAATTGGTCTAAAATCACACCAGGTTTTAGCAGGGTTTTTTTTGTATTAAACAAATAGAGGTTGCAAACATTACTTTTGGGAAGCTATGTTTGCTAAGGTAATCAGAGATTGCATTAACTAGGTCTTTTTTAATTATTGGCCAGCATTCTTGATAGAATCTAGAGTTGAAGCCATCAACTCCAGAGACACTACAACTATTAAGACCCTTTACGACTATGTATGTCTCTTCTAATGTAGGCTCAGCTAACAAAAATATATTTTCCTGGTCAGTTACTAAATTTGGTATAATGTCAGATGGAAAATGAGGAACAGGTTCATCAATTTTGTTATTTAATAGTTCTTGAAAGAATTTAGCAGCTGATTCACCTATTAAATTGTGATCATCTAATATATTATTATCAATGATCTCATTAATCCTGTTTCTACATCTTTTCTTTTTGACAAAATTATGAAATGTTTTAGTATTATTATCTCCATCTTTTAACCAGTTTGAGGCACTCTTTTGTTGCCAGTAAGTCTTTTCCCTAGCAAGCAGAACTAAGTGTTTGGCCTTTAACTCAGATAGTTTCTTATTGTTTTCAATAAAATAAGATAGCTCTAAAATTCTTTCAGTAATTTCAATTTCCTCTTCATTTTTTTTCAATACAGTCAAAAATGTTACCAAATACTTCTTTATTCCAAGTTTTTAAATAGTTTTTCAGTCTTTTAAGCTTAAACCAGAATAAATGAATATAAAAGTTGGTAAAGGGTGATGTATCTATTGGTGTATTTCTAATTATTTTCAACTGTTGAAATGAAATTTTGATGACTAAATTACATATTTTGAAATCTAAAGGGTGGCTTTTGTTCTATTGACACAATTGAGACTGAAATTATTAAGGGTGAGTGGTCTGACCCAGTTCTGGCCAGATGCATCACCCTAGTTATATCAAAATAATCTCTCCAATTGTCATTATATAAGACTCGATCTAAACGTTCCTACTTATGGTTGTTAGTCCATGTAAAATTTGAACCTGAGAATCCTGGATCCTCAAGTTTACAGTCCAAGATCATATTATTAAAGTCCTACATTGCATTCATACACCAGTGTAGCTGATTCAGAGTGAAACGTAACAGAAGCCAAAGAGGGATAAAAACCCTAATTTTTTATTAATAAAAAACAACTCCCTTAAAAATAAGGTTTGAGGCACTTTAAATAAGAATCGCTTAAATCCCTAATACAAAATATGGAAACAAAAATAAACGCAATAAAATAATATCACTTTAAATCTGAATGTAATGAGATTTAATTTGATATCTTAAATAGATCCTTAAAATATAAAAAATAAAATAAAACTAAAACTAAAACATTTAAATATTATAAAATATTTAAATATTATTTTGCAGAGGCCTTCCGCCTACATCATCCTTCCCCAACTGTCAATTCACCACATTCTTCGGGTGATCGCCAGTCTTCATAAATTCCAGCGCTAAACTATCTGCATCATTCCCGCCGGGGTCGAGAAGATTCGTCATCGAATCAGAACCAGTCTCCTCGTCAGAAGAGTCACCTTTATAAGGAATCAGATGCTTAACATTAAAGACATCAGACGTACGAAGATGGCTAGGCAAACGCAGTCGATAAGCATTCGGGTTGATCTGCTCCACAATCTCCACCGGGCCAATCATCCGGGCGGCCAGTTTGTTGTACTCACTAGCTGGGTACCGATTTTTGGTTAAAACTGCCCACACATAATCACCAACTTCGAACTGAACATGACGACGATAAGAATCCGCCTCAGACTTATACTTGACGGTGCTCAAGACAAGCTGATTGTAAGTCGTCTGGCGGGTTTGGCGAATCTGCGATACAAGCTCCTCAGCGGTTGTGTGAACACGAATTTTACTGGGCAGTGCGAGCAAGTCGACAGGACCCCGGGGCACAACACCATACATCACTTGGAAAGGAAAAAGACCCGTCGAGCGGTGAAGGGCATGATTGTGGGCAAACTCTGCCTGCGGTAGGCGCTGATCCCATGCCTTCGGGTGATCTCCCACCAGGCTGGTGTCACAGTCAGAAACAGGAAACACATCGGCAAACACATTAGTCACAACAGAGCTAGCAATGGGAAACACATCTGCAAACACATAAGTCCCAACAGGGCTAGCAATGGGAAACACATCTGCAAACACATCAGTCCCAACATGGCCAGCAATAGGAAACACTTCTGCAAACACATCAGTCCCAACAGGGCTAGCAATAGGAAACACATCTGCAAACACATTAGTCACAACAGGGCTAGCAACGGGAAACACATCTGCAAACACATCAGTCCCAATAGGGCTAGCAACGGGAAACACATCAAACACATCAGTCCCAACATGGCTAGCAATAGGAAACACCTCTGCAAACACATCAGTCCTAACATAGCTAGCAATAGGAAACACATCTGCAAACACATTAGTCACAACAGGACTAGCAACGGGAAACACATCTGCAAACACATCAACTGTCACAACCTCCGCCGTAACCTCCGCCATATCATCATCATATGTATCAAACTTTTGAGGACCATCAAGCACAATGAGATTCGGTTCAAACGCCTCCTGAGAGAAAAGACCCCTAGTACCCGCAGCATTTGGATACTCTACCTGACGATGCCCTAACTCGCCACGGCCATAGCAGCGTAAATTGCTTGAAGAACAGCTTGGCGCACCGCGCCCAGGAGGAATCAGATCAGGGGTTGGACGGGGAACTGGTTTGGACACCGAAATCATTGAAGGAGCACTGATCCGTACGCCGGTCTGGGTCCGGCGAGCCGACTGCTTTTCTGCTTGGAGGGCACGCCGATGGGCTCCGGAAACAGAGGACGGGTCGAACATATTAAGCACATCTTGAAGCTGAAGGCGCAACCCACCAATATAGCGGGATACCCGCTGATGCGGCGACTCGGTCACATATGTGCGAGCCAGCAACTGATAGAATTCTTCGGTATATTCATCCACAGATCTGGTTCCCTGACGAAGATTCTGAAGTCGCTGGTAGAATTCCCGCTCAAAGTTGTAAGGAAGGAAAGTCTTGCGGATTTTTCTTTTGAACTTCTCCCAGCTGCGGACTTTATCCTTGCCTTCACGCGCGCGGTTCTTCTTCACCTGCTGCTACCAAGCCTGTGCCCTACCGCGTAGGTGAATGGTGACTAATGCGACCCTTCTCTCCTCAGGGACTTCCATGAAGTCCAGGACTTCTTCAATCTGGGATAACCAATCGATAAGTCCCTTATATTCACTTTTATCTCTCACTAATTCAATATATTTAAAAAACTGCATTAATAGTCTCCTCGCATATGTGAGTATTGAGAAGTGATGGAGAGTGAAACGTAGCAGAAGCCTAAAGGGATAAAACCCTAATTTTTTTATTAATAAAAAACAATTCCCCTAACAATGAATAGAAGATAGGTTTATATAGAGTTTAAGCAAAACCCTAAAACTAAAAATATGAAAATTACAAAAATAGCCTAAAGTATTAAAATTGCGAAAAAAGAGGATAGATGAGCCCGAATGCCTAAAAAAGCCCATAGCTCACGAGCAAAGCTGGTGACTTGCGTTCGTGACGTCGTTTCCTTCGAAACAAGGTGCTGTGGGTAAAAAACTGACACCGGAGCTCCAAACTGCTAATTCACCGAACTGTCTGCATCATTCCCGCCGGGGTAGAAAAGATTCGCCCTCGAATCTGAACCGGTCTCCCCATCAGAAGAGTCACCTGCATAAGGAATCAGATGCTTAATATTGAAAACATCAGTCGTGCGGACATGGCTAGGCAAACGTAGTCGATAAGCATTCGGATTGATCCGCTCCACAATCTCTACTGGACCAATCTTTCGGGCGGCCAGTTTATTGTATTCACCAGCAGAGTACCGATTCTTTGTTAAAACTGCCCATACATAGTCACCAACGTCGAACTGAACAGGACGACGATGAGAATCTTCCTGAGACTTATATTTGGCGGTGCTCAAGACCAACTGATCATGAGTCTGCTGGTGGGTTTGGCGAATCTGTGAGACAAGTTCCTCAGTAGTTGTATGAGGACGAATCTTGCTAGGCAGTGCTAACAAGTCTACTGGACCCCTAGGCACAATACCATACATCACCTGAAAAGGACAAAAACATGTGGATCTATTTAGGGCATGGTTATGGGCGAACTCCGCCTGCGGTAAGCGCTGATCCAAGCCTTCGGATGATCTCCTACCAGACTGCACAACAAGTTACCGAGAGATCGGTTAACCACCTCTGTCTGACCATCCGTCTGAGGGTGGTAAGCACTACTGAAGTTGAGCTGTGTATTCACCATACGCCATAAGATGCGCCAAAAATGACTCACAAACCGGGTGTCACGGTCAGAAAAAATGGTACTGGGAAGGCCATGAATACGATAAATCTCCCGAAAGAAAAGCTGCGCAACACACACTGCATCAGATGTTTTTCTACAGGGAATGAGGTGTACCATCTTAGAAAAACGATCAACCACCACAAAAATAGAATCGAATCCACGCTGAGTCCGGGGTAAACCAAGAACAAAATACATACTGATGTCGGTCCAGGGCTGAGCCGGAATCGGAAGGGGTAAATAAAGACCTGCATTTGTGGATGTTCCCTTGGCCAACTGACAAATTCGACAACGGGCGACAAAACGACCAACTTCCTTCCGCATTGATGGCCAAAAATAGGATGACGACAGCAACTGGTATGTTCGATCACGACCCACATGACCTTCATTATGCAGCTCCTGGATCAGCCGCGAACGCAAACTACAGTCTGGGATACACATCTGTACGCCACGAAAGAGAAAGCCATCTTCCAATAAAAAATCAGAATGTTCACCCCGCTGAATCAGTTCCAGAACCCGAGAAAAGAATGAGTCAGTAACATAAAGGTCAACAAAAGAATCAAAGCCAGGAACCTGAATGCGCATCTCAGTCAACAGAGTGTGACGTCGGCTCAAAGCATCAGCAACCTAATTCGTAATACCAGCCTTGTGCTTGATGACAAAAGTGAACTGTTGCAAATAAGCTATCCAAGCAGCATGTCTATGAGATACTTTGTCTTGACTACCAAGGTACTTCAAAGAATCATGATCAGTATATAGCAAAAATTCATGCTGAAACAAGTAATGACGCCAATGTTTGATAGCCTGAACGATCGCATAAAATTCAATATCATAAGTACTAAATCGCAGTTTGGCATTTGCCAATTTCTCACTGAAGAAAGCCACAGGACGCCCTAATTGTGAGAGAACTGCCCCAAAACCAAATTTAGACGCATCACAATGAAGCTCGAATGGTTGGGAAAAGTCGGGCAGCACCAAAATAGGCGCTGTGGTGAGACGCCGTTTAACTTCTACAAATGCTGCATCAGCATCGTCGGACCAACTAAATTTTGTGCCCTTCATGCAATCCGTAATCGGGGCCATAATACTGCTGAAATGGGGAATAAAACGCCGATAAAACGATGCTAAACCATGAAAACTACGAACCTCGGTTATGGAAGTAGGTCGAGACCACTGGTCCACAGCAGCAACTTTGCTCGGATAAGCTCGTAACCCGTCAACAGAGACAATATAACCCAAAAATTGAACAACTGGGGACATAAACGAACATTTGGCAGTAGCAGCATAAAACTTATCTCGACGCAACACCAATAACACCTCACGTAAATGGGATAGATGCACAGAATGGTTCGAGCTATAGATCAGAATATCATCGAAGTAAACAACAACAAATTTACCGATGAAAGGCCTCAATGCCTGATTCATGATACGCATGAACGAGCTAGGCGCGTTGGACAGGCCAAACGGCATCACCATCCACTCAAACAAGCCCTCACGCGTCTTAAACGTCGTCTTCCACTCATCACCAGGACGAATCCGAATCTGATGGTATTCACTCTTCAAATCAAGCTTGCTGAACACAAAAGCACCACCCAACTGGTCTAACAGATCATCCAGGCGAGGTATAGGAAACCTGTAGCGAATAGTGATCTTGTTAATAGCTCGGCTGTCCACACACATACGCCAAGAACCATCCTTCTTCGGTGTCAGTAATGCCGGAACTGCACAAGGGCTGAGACTTTCCCGAATATGTCCCTTCTTCAACAAATCCTCCACATGTCATCGTAATTCTTCATGCTCCTTTGGGCTCATTCGGTAGTAGGGTTGATTTGGGAGAGCAGCACCAGGGACCAGGTCGATCTGATGTTGAATATCTCTCAGAGGAGGTAACTCGGGTGGAAAATCCGCTGGAAACACATCTGCAAACTCCTGCAAAAGAGACTGAATGACAGGACTATGGTCCGCCTTGGAATTAGGCACAACAGGGTCACAGAACAATAGGAAAACCACGCCAGCCTCTTCCATGGCTGTCTGAAAAGAAGCACGGGACAGCGAAGTCGATGTGGAAGGAGTAAAGTGAATGCTCAGGGGTCGAGGCTTTGCTGGCATAAGAATGATCTTTTTTCCCCGAAAGAGGAATGAGTAGGTATTTGCACGCCCATCATGTATAACAGATAGATCGTACTGCCAAGAACGGCCAAGTAGTAGATGACAAACATCCATAGAGACAATATCACAAAAGACTTCATCATGGTATGTTTGCCCTACAGAAAAAGAAACAAGCACGCGCTTGGAGACTGTGATATCAGTACTTATGCTTAACCAGGCGAACTTGTACGGCTTGTGATGCGATTCTGCCCTCAACCCTAGCTTCAAAACCGCTGCTTCGGCGAGCGAACTGGTTTGGACGCCCAGGAGGGATCGGATCAGGTGTTGGGCGGAGAACTGGTTTGGACGCCGAAATCCCTGAAGGAGCACTGGTCCTTACGCCAGCCTGGGTCCGGCGAGCCGACTGGTTTTCTGCCTGGAGGGCACGCCGATGGGCTTCGGAAACAGAGGATGGATCGAACATATTCAGCGTATCTTGAAGCTGAAGGCGTAACCCGCCAATATAGCGGGAGACCCGCTGGTGCGGTGACTCGGTCACATCTGTGCGAGCCAGCAGCTGATAGAATTCTTCGGTATATTCATCCACAGATCTGGGTCCCTGACAAAGATTCTGAAGTCGCTGGTAGAGTTCCCGCTCGAAGTTGAAGGGAAGGAAAGCCTTGCGGATTTTTCTTTTGAATTTCTCCCAACTCTGGACTTTATCCTTGCCTGCACGCGCGCGGTTCTGCTTCACCTGCTGCCACCAAGCCTGTGCCCTACCGCGTAGGTGGATGGTGACTAATGCGACCCTTCTCTCCTCCGGAACTTCCTTGAAGTCCAAGACTTCTTCAATCTGGGATAACCAATCGATAAGTGCCTCTGCCTTAAGGCTGCCATCAAAGTCCGGGACGTCTATCTTGAATCCAAGCTCCCAGCGGCGGGTGTAAGAAGTATTCTGGTCGATCCCCTCCCCAAAAGGGTTAACCATATCCTCAACCTTTGTGCCTTGTTGCTTGGGTAAGAACAGCCACTTGACGGGTAAGATCGGCTACCTGACGGCGTAGGTCAGCATCTTCACGATCATCTACATCACTTGTATCTCTAGTCACTCTAGCACCACCGCGACCGCTGGTTCTTCCTCGTACCATCATGCAGGACTGCCTGTGTCTGATACCACTATGATGGAGAGTGAAACGTAGCAGAAGCCATAAGGGAATAAAACCCTAATTTTTTTTATATTAATAAAAAACAATTTCCCCAACAATGAATAGAAGATAGGTTTATATAGAGTTCAAGCAAAACCCTAAAACTAAAAATATGAAAATTACAAAAATAGCCTAAAGTATTAAAATTGCGAAAAAATAGGATAGATGAGCCCGAATGCCCAAAAAAGCCCATAGCTCACGAGCAAAAGTCGTGACTTGCGTTCGTGACGTCGTTTCCTTCGAAACAAGGTGTTGTGGGTCAAAATCTGACACCAGAGCTCCAAACTGTCAATTCACCGGACTGTCTGCATCATTCCCGCCGGGGAAGAGAAGATTCATCCTCGAATCAGAACCGGTCTCCCCATCAGAAGAGTCGTCTGCATAAGGAATCGCTGACGAAGATGCTAGAGTCGCTGGTAGAGTTCCCGCTCGAAGTTGTAAGGAAGGAAAGCTTTGCGGGTTTTTCTTTTGAATTTCTCCCAGCTGCGGACTTTATCCTTGCCTTCACGCGCGCGGTTATTCTTCACCTGCTGCCACCAAGCCTGTGCCCTACCGCGTAGGTGAATGGTGACTAATGCGACCCTTATCTCCTTAGGAACTTCCTTGAAGTCCATGACTTTTTCAATCTGGGATAACCAATCGATAAGTGCCTCTGCCTTAAGGATGCCATCAAAGTCCAGGATGTCTATCTTGAATCCAAGCTCCCAGCGGCGGGTGTGAGAAGTATTCTAGACGATCCCCTCCCCAAAAGGGTTATCCATACCCTCAACCTCTGTGCCTTGTTGCCTGGCGTTCAGATCAGCCATCTGACGGGTAAGATCGGCTACCTGACGGCGTAGGTCAGCAACTTCACGATCATCTACATTACTTGTATCTCTAGTCACTCTAGCGCCACCGCGACCGCTGGTTCTTGCTCGTACCATCGCGCAGGACTGCTTGTGTCTGATACCACTATGATGGAGAATGAAACGTAACAGAAGCCAAAGAGGGATAAAAACCCTAATTTTTTATTAATAAAAAACAACTCCCTTAAAAATAGGGTTTGAGGCACTTTAAATAAGAATCGCTCAAATCCCTAATGCAAAATATGGAAACAAAAATAAACGCAATAAAATAATATCACTTTAAATCTGAATGTAATCAGATTTAATTTGATATCTTAAATAGATCCTTAAAATATAAAAAATAAAATAAAACTAAAAGTAAAACATTTAAATATTATTAAATATTTAAATATTATTTTACAGAGGCCTTCCGCCTACATCATCCTTCCCCAACTGTCAATTCACCGCATTCTTCGGGTGATCGCCAGTCTTCATAAATTCCAGCGCTAAACTATCTGCATCAGTAGCACAATTAAGTTGTTCACTTGCATTGGAGATGGTGTGAAAATCTCCAACAACAAGCCAAGGGTCATTGTTGTTGTTATTGGACAGGTTTCTCAATTGGTCCCAAAGGGTCAGCCTATGTATTCTATTACATTTTGCATACACTATGGTAACCAGAAAATCTTTCAAAGAGTCAGAATGGTGTACCATAGTGTGGACAAGTTGGTCAGCATCTAATACTATATCAATTTTATATGATTTTCTCCAGCCATATTTTATTATTTGTATTACCAAAGAAATGATCAAAACCAAGTTTCTTAGAAGTTTTTTCAATTTTATCAATAGATATCATAGGCTCCTGAAGCACTATGAGATCTATTGAGAGATTTTTAACTATATATCTGATTCTTCTAATGGTATTTTGGTTCCCAACACCTCTGACATTTCAGTTTAAAAAAAACTGTCATTTTTAAATATTTTTTGAGGATCTTACATATCCTTTAGAGTTTATTGGCTTGTTAATGAGATTATTCTTAAAACTTTTGATCTTTATCTTATTGGTTTTCCTTCGACCTATGTGTTCTATCTTATCTATTTGTTTGGCTACTAGAGACGGTGGGAGACTTAAGTTAGGTCTGTCACTAGAATTTTCACAGAAGTCTTTATCAGAAAAAGTATCATCATTCAAAATATTAAAAGTGTTACTTAGATTTATAGATTGTATGGCTTCAATGACATCACTTTCATTAATATCAGGGGGGTCATTATTCTGATTAAAGACCATACAATTTTCTTCTGTGTTTATCTTTTTAGGCAAAGTTAAGTCTGTATTATTGTAGTTATACTCAGTTCGATCTTTAAGTGTATTCTCCACAGGGTGATTTGGTTCACTAGACACATTTTAAGAACTATGCAGACTATTACTTAAAGGTACCACTACTGATTTCAACTTGGGAATCCATCACTCATTATATGTTTTCACCTTTTTAATACTCTTCTGGTTTTCTTTTGATTTTAACTCTTCCATTTTACAAGAATTTTCTCCATGACCTAGATGTTTACAAATTATGCAATAGGTAGGTATGTCATTATGAATGACATCCTGCCAGAAACCATCTCGATCACCAAAGCTTATCCAAAGTATTTGGGGAAGGAGACTTGAAATGTCTACCATTGTCCAAGCTTTACAAAGATTAAAGCTTGCATGGTTTCTATTGGGTATCCATATTGACAAAGGCAAACCAATTGCCTTTGCAATATGTTCAATTGTGTAAGGGTTGTACATCATTTCAAGGATCTTAAGGAAATAAATCCAAACTGGAGTCAAGGGAGACTCCCGTTTGGGGTGAAAGTCAGTGGTTCATTTAAGGATTCTAAAGGAGAATTGACCTACAGTTCTAACTGTTCTTTTCCAGAATGTTTTAACGTCTTCTATGTTGTCAAATTCCACAAAAATGTGCCTATAGTCCCATTTATAAACACTATAGTTCCCTATGAACCTAAAAGTTTCCAAGAAGGTCTTAAAACCTATGGCAGTAGGCGAACCATAGGAGAATTTTGCAATTAAAGTAGTTTTAGCTAAATAAGAAAGAATCGACTTATCTGTTTCGTCAAATTTGACGAATTTGTAATCCTCCTCGACTCCACAGGAGACTTTTGCATGTAAGAATCCTGTAGTGTTTCTTCTATCTTCATCTGGAACCTTCTTTTTAGGATTCTTCACCATGTCAGCATATGTAACCCTTGTAGTGGTTTTCGTCTAATTCATCGGAGCGTCTTCAAATATAGGATTGAATAACGCCTGAACTTGAGCAACATGTTGTTGCATGTCTTGACGATGAGACTGAGAGGACTGAGATCTTCCTTGATTGTAGCTTGAATCGCTATTTTGAGAAGAGAGCACTTTTTGCTATTCGTAGGGGTGAGATTCGGTCGGTTCGGTCGGTTTTTTGAGATATATTTAAACCAAATCGAATTAATTCGGTTTATAAATTATTAAACCGATATATTAAAATAATATCGGTTTTTTTCGGTTTTTTTCGGTTTCGGTCGGTTTTTCGGTTCGAACATCAATACGGTTCGGTCAGCTCGATTTGTTTTTTAAAATGATTTTTTAATAAAAAAATCGAATTTAAGAAGCTTTTTTTTAAATATCTGAGGATTTCGTTGCCTCGCACGGCTGTTGCGAGTTCTACTTCCAATTGCTCGACTTGAAACTCTTTAGAATATATCTTTTCTCTTAATAAAGTGGTCACTAAAGTTTCCGCTTTAAGTTCAGTTCTTATAGCCTCATCTTTTGTAAGTTGATGGTTTAGTTTCTCTGACCCTTGATGACCAATGCTTTGTGACTCAGATTCGGCAGTTACCAGACTATATTTCTCATGCAACAAAGTAGACATTATTTGCAAACTCCTTGTTAGGTTTTCAGCTCCACGAGTGATTCCTTGAATTCTCATGTCAGATTCAACTATAAGTTACCTATCTAAACCATTCTTGTTTGATTCTACATCTTGAGCTTGAGAGAACTTGTCTGCCTTCCATTTTACAAATTCCAGCAACTTAGAAGATAGTTGGATGTTCTCCTTTAGCATGGAAAGCCCTTGATCTTGCAAGCAACTTATGCGGGTCCTCATCTCTGTATCTAGTTTAAAAGTCAAAACGTCAACCTTGTTAACACATTTCAAGCGATTCAATAAATGAATATTCTCCTGCTTTTGATTTCTAAACTAATATATAAAGTTGCTTTTGAATTCTAAAACACCATAGTACGTACTTGTTGTACAAAAAAAATATATGTATCACTCGAGTATCGAACACATGACCAGAGATGGTACGATGACTCTAAGTTATCTTGAACCACCCGCGCTAGCACTTGTCATTAGAGGCATTCTGACTCCAATGGAAAATATATAATATATATGTTTTGTATTCGGTCGGTTCGGTTCGATTCGGCTCCAGAAATCGAAAAAACCGAAAACCGACCGAATCTAATTCGGTGTGAAAGATCGAAATGGAATTTAATTTTTATAAACCGACCAAACCGGTCCATTTCGGTTCGGTTCGGTCGATTCAGTTTTTTTTTGTTTTTTGCTCACCCCTAGCTCTTCGAGAGGAAGAGCAGAGGGGCTTGATTGCATCATAGTGTTAGGATTAGGGTTATAAAGAAGATAGGGAGAGACTGATGAGGCCAACCCGATTCGACGCTTTACGATCTATAAACCAAGAAACCCTTATTTCGTTTCTTGGAGCCCCATTTCCATCAATTAAATCACACTCACATTTTTTGAAATATTTTTGGAATTTGTTTTTAAAAAGTAAAAACGTTTTTAATAAAATTATATTCTTTTTTCTTAAAACCAATTAATTTTTTTTCAAAAGCAATTTTAAACATTTGAAACGGTTTATACGAAGTGACATTTTAAATCCAAACAACAACGCCTTATTTATAACCAAAATCGTGGGAAAACGTATTCTTTCCGTCTCATCCAAATTTATTTTGCCTGCATAAATCAGAAAATACGCACCAATCCACGGGCACCGATGACGTTATCAACCAACCACTTTGTCTCCTTATTAATTTTGGCACGCTTTATTAAGATGGATACAGAAGAAAATTGGCCCTTCATGTGGATGAAAAGACAGGTCTTCAAACCTGACATGGAATATGCTTTTCTTTCAGGGACGTTGATACTTCCAAGTCTTCCAAACAACTTAGCGTCATATTATCAAAGACATCAATATGGTCTCTCGTAACCGGGGTTGTGGAGTACTCCTATTTTTAGAGTAAACACATGATACCTTTTATTTCGATAGTAATTTTATATATTGTTTATAATTTTTTTTTATTCGAGAAACTTTTTTAGAGTAAACACATGATACCTTTTATTTCGATAGTAATTTTATATATTGTTTATAATTTTTTTTTATTCGAGAAACTTTTAACATAGACGAAATACAATTATTCCAACTAAAACCTGTTTAATTGTAGGGTTAGGTTAAATTAGGGTCCAATTTTTGTTAATCATTCTCAAAATATAGAAAATCTTTTTAATTCAATAGTTAAAGACGGTTTTATCTTTTGACCAAGAATCTTTAATTTTGTCTTGTAGTGGAATGTGGGTATGGTTAGCCAAATGTAGAAGAACACAAAATTACTCTTCCAAACAACCATTTTATACTCAACACTTAACAAAAATTTTAAAAACTTCCAAAAATTCAAAAACTCCAAAAATTTCAAAAACTCACAAATAAACACTTGAACCTCAAAAAATCATTACTTTTTTTTTGTAAATTCGGAATAATCGAAGGATGGACTCTGAATGTGAGAAGCTTGCTAAGGAGCATGTGACTCCAAATATGGTAGTTGTTCTAACCAATCTATTTAGAAAAGTTTCCATTTTGGTAGACCTTCTACATTTAGAAAGGTAGAACCCGAACTGCCCCGCCGGTTTCAACCATCTAAACCGGCGGGGACTAAGAACATTCATAATAAAAACTATGAAGGTTCCCCGCCGGGCACACCATGTCCACCCGGCGGGTTCATCGAGTCCCAACCGTCGGGTGGGACACCCGTAGCCGGCAGGGTTGTTACTCTGTACCCGGCGGGGCCAACTCCTTTGTTTTATGCATATTATGAGTTTCATTTTGTGTTTAATCCCCGCCGGATATATTATTGAAAACCGCCGGGGGTAGATTGTTCCACCGCCGGTGCAGGATTACGTAACCGCCGGGGTCAACCCCTGGCTTGTTTCCCCAATGGAGTTTGATTTTGACCCCGACCCCCGGCGGGTGGTGAATTGTCAACCGACGGTTGACAATATCCCCGACGGGTTGAGAATTTTCAACCGCCGGTGTAACAATGTCCCCGCCGGTTGGAACCATTTAGAACCGGCGGGGCAACATCCTCTAATGTGTGAATTTTCTAACCGTTGGGTTGGGGTTGGCTTATTTTATCCATGCTCGTAATTGATGGTTTTTTTTCCACATAGGGTGAAGAGTTAAAGAGTGGAGATGGAGGGTTAAAGGATGAGTCAAAGGATGATTTCTCTAGTTCGTGCATAGCAAAGACGGATGAGGAGGAAATACCGGTGCCTTGCTCCGTCGATTATAGCGAGTTGTTCAACACCAAATCTCACTACTACTCCCAGGCAGACCTGATTGAATGGTTTAAGGAAACCACATTAGATAACGGGTTTGTGATTATTTTACGCCGATGCGATAGACACGATCGTAAAACTCCGAGAGTAGAGTTTGTGTGTGAAAGATCTGGAGTTTACACAAAACTGGTAGATCCCAATGATCTAAAGAGGAAGTCTACCAGAACGAAAAAAATGCGGATGCCCGTTCGCCCTTAAAGGAAAGAAGATGGGTGATGATTTGTGGGGAATAGAGGTTGTGTGCGGCGTTCACAACCACGATACTACATCCTACAAAGAAGGTCATTCCTACGTGGGACGCTTTCAAAAAATAGAGATGGATTTCGTGGTTAGTTATACGAAAATGGGATCCCGTCCTCGTGATATTCTTGGTGGAGTGAAGAAATTGAACCCTAAGAATTCTTCTACAATGCGCACCGTGTACAACGCATTACTAAAACACCGGAAGCTCGAGAAAGGCGGTCGGTCGCAATTCCAATACTTGTTGGGTGAACTAAAGCGACTAAACTACTATGAATTCCATAGAAAGTCCGAAGACGGAAGCGATATAATAGGCGAGCTTTTTTTTGCGCACCCGGTTAGTTTGGATTTGTTACGGACATTTCTGAACGTCATTTTAATGGATAAAACGTACAAGGTGATCAAATACGGGATGCCGTTGTACGAGGTCGTGGGTGCGATTTGTACGGGGAAAACATTCTACATTGGATTTGCGTTTATGTCGAATGAAAAAATCGAGACCTACAAGTGGGTGTTAGGATGCTTACATTCATTGATGGTAACTCACTCCATCGAATTACCATCCATTGTTTTGACGGATAAAGACTTGGCGCTTGTGAATGCGGTGGAGGAAGTGTTCCCCAATGCAACGCACATGTTGTGTCGATGGCACATCAACATGAACGTCCTAGGAAAAACAAAAAAGATCATAAAGGAGAAGAAAGTGTCCAACGCCTTTTTGAAAGTGTGGAATGAAATGATGTTGGCGGAAATGGAATTAGCCTATGAGAACTACCGGTCGGAATTGCACCGCGACTTCAAAGAGTATCCGCAAGCAATTGAGTATACCGAAAGTTGGGTAGGGTCGTACGGTGACAAGTTTGTCACGTGAAGAACTAACAAGTGGATGCATTTTGGTAACCAAACCACAAAACGCGTGGTGAGCGCTCATTCGAGCCTCAAACGTTTCATCGGTATGAGCAAAGGTAACTTTGAATCTTTTTGGTTGAAGTTGCATACTTTGATGGAATTGCAACACGGGAACATCAAGGCTTCCTTTGAAAAGAGCCGGTTGTTGGCCCTACATAAATTCACAAACATTGTGTACGGTAAACTAAAAAACAACATCTCCCACTATGCAATGGAACTTTTGGCCGACGAAGTCGAATGTGCCCGCAATATGACAATCGCACCGGATATGCCTTGCGGTTGTGCCATACAAACTACGCACGGTATGCCTTGCGCCCACGAAATCTATGAGTTTGTTGCAAAAGGCATAGAGGTGCCGCTTGAGTTGTTTCATGAACATTAGAAGAGGTTAGACATCCTAGTTAGTACCAACCTCTCGACGATCGAGCAACTTAAAGCCAAACTTGAAAAATTAGTATGCAATGTCATGGAATCCAATGACGAAGCACGCATAGAGCACGTTTATAAACAATGCTTTGCCGTCGTCCATCCCGAAACAACTAACATCTTGGAGCCATTGGTTAAGCAAAAAGCGCGCGGTGGTCCACCTAACAAACGTAAGTTATCTATTGCCGCTGATGATACATCCACTAAACGCGACAAAAGTGGGCACGAGTATGTGCTTGAATCATAAAATGCTAGTACGCCATCCTTACTTGGAGACTTCAAACTTCAAACCGCAACCTCAAGTAAAGGGGAAAAATGAAGGGGCCTAAACGTGGTTCGGAAAGCGCCCCCGCTCGTACGAAAGGTAGCGCTATTCCAACGCAAGCAAGTGGGACAATGCTTAGTAGTGGAACGGTGGGTTGTAGGTCAAGCTCTACGATACCGGTTAAGGCAAGTTTTGTAGACCATAAAGGATACATGAACCAATTCCCCATCTATTTTAGGCCTTTCGTAGAGTCCATTAGCGATGTTAAATCCGATGGCCATTGCGGGTACCGCTCGATAGCGTACGCCTTGAACGGACAACAAGATGGGTGGAGGTTGATAAGGGATGCCCTTTACAACGAGCTGATGGATTACGCATCCATCTACGTTAAGATTTTTACTAGCATGGAGGATTTGATTGATGTTGCGGAGCGTGTGAAATGTTCTAGCGATGTGGGAACTAAGGACCATTGGATGTCCATGCCCGAGATGGGAGTGGCAATTGCATCTGCGTTTAACTGCATACTCCATTTTGTTGGGGTATTCCGAAATATGGATGTCGGCTTCACTTTTCTTCCGCTAAGAGGTGCACCTCCTCAGATGCCAAACCGGTTGGAAATCGGATTGGGTTGGGTCAACTCCAACCATTTCATGAACGTAAGTATTCATACAAGGGGTATGTTAATGGTAATTTTAATATCAAGAAATTTATTTTATCGTGTTTTCGTTTTGTAGCTTGGGATTAAGGTGGAGGCCCCATGTGCTAGGATACATCCTTGTTGCTTAAAGTTGCGTTCACCAGAAGTAGAAGGTTGGGCATTGCCGATTGCATCTCGTTGCAAGAAAGACAAAGAGCTTAAAAATAATTACCCCGAAGTAACCGATTTATCCGCTTTTGCTTGATGACTAGACAATTGTAATGAATGTAAACCCTGGATGGTTTTTATGTTTTTATGGTTTTTATGTTTGGATGTTTTTTATGTTAAAAACAATAACACTTAAGCTTCTTAATATGTCGATTGCATTAAAACATTACACTTTAATTTAAACCATTGCATAATTAGAAATACATAAGCACATAACATAAACCAGATGATAGATAAACTAACTATGAGTTAGCATTGCACATTTAGTTTTACGGGGTCTGAGTTAGCATTGCACATTCCCTCGGGAGTTGAGTACGTTTCAACGGCGCTGGCTATTGCATCGGCTATTTCTTGCTCCATCCGCTGTATCGCACGTGACACCATCTCCTGCGTAATTGTACTCTGCAATCCCATGTCAAATACCGTTCGGACTTTGGTTCGGACTTCCCAAGGAAGTGACTCGATATGTATAGTCACTGTTTTAAGATAAGCTAACCTATCAGCGACTTCTTCGCGGGCACGTGGTCGGGGCATTAAACATCATGGACACGATGCCTCCCTACCGTGGTTGAAGAACATTCTGCACAGAACCGCATCGACGAAACCATGAATCTCCTCTTGCATCGTAGCTTTGACGAAGTCGAATGCGCTTAGGAGGCTTGCATCTTCGTACATATTCCAGCCAGAATCACCCATTGTTATAACTTAAGTGTTTAGTTTCATAGTCGGATTACAGTAATTATAGAGTACATGTATGTGGTTCAATCATAAAAATAATGAGCGAGAAATGGTGTTATTTTTCCCGCTTATTATTTCTTTATTGGCGGGAGTCTCATTAGGTTGGTGTTCGAATTTGGCGGGACGTCAAATTTGGCGCCGCTTTGGCCGCCTTCTCCTTCGAGCGAGGTGCCTCGTGTCTGCAAAAACAATCACAACAAAACAAGTTAGAACGAAACAAAAAAATATTACTACTTCTATAAAAATAACAGGCCTCCCCGTCGGTTGACCAATTTTCACCCGGCGGGTGAAAACTATTTTTCTGAAAATTGAATTTTCTACCCGCAAGGTGACAATTATTCACCTGGCGGGTAGAAATTCAATTTCCAAATAATAATTTTCGCCCGCCGGGTGAATCGGCCCCCAGCCGGCGGGGAACGTAGGACAATATTTTCATGTTCATCGTTCCCCGCCGGGTAAATCGGCCCAGCAGCGGCGGGGAAGGATGAATATCTGGAAATTCATCTTTCCCCGCCGGTCTAAACCCCTAATACCCGGCGGGGAAGGATGAACATCTGCAAAAAAAAAAAATCCCCCGCCGGGTATCCAAGCACTGAACCGGCGGGGGAGGCTCAAAACCACCATTAACGACTTGGAGAAAAACTCCAAAAACTTCCTAAAAAACCAAATCAGCCAAAACCAAATCTACCCTAGCATCACTAGACAACTAAAAACAACTTCATAACCAAACTTCGCCAATTCTAACACCCTATGCGTATCAAAATAAAAAAACTTGAGCAAAACCAAATATAGAAAAAAACTGCAGTTAAGAGTAAAAACTTACTCTTTTCCTTTGCCCATGGTAGTTCTTGCCTTGGTGTTGATGTGGTAGAGTTCTTCGGATTTGATTTTGGGGCTGATTTTGCAAGATTGTAGAACTTTGGAAATGAGAGTTTGTTTCGGGTTTTGGGGCTGATTTTGGGTTGGGGCTGGTTTAGAGAAGGGAATGGTTAGTGTTTAGGGTTTTGACTTAGTAAAAAAAAGAAATGGTGTTTTGGGTATAATGTTGGGGCTACTTAAAATTTGTTTGGGTATGGTTAAAATTGGGGCTCGTTAGCCAATTGGGCCCTAATTTAGCCAAAGCCTTAATTGTATTACTGAATCTCCAACAAAAACATATAGAACTATAGAATTTCGGTCGTACTTAAAGTTTAAATGTGAATTCCAAAACAACAAAACAAAAGCAAAAAATAAAAATAAAACACAAATACGTACACACGACAGGTTTAACGTGACTCAGATTTTGAAAAAAATCTCAATTTACAGACAACGAACACATATTTTATATATAGGAGATTACAAAAAAACTCTTTCAAACACCAAACACGCAACCATTCATCCTTGTTACAAAACACTCTCAGCTTATAAATGAACAATGGATATCAATATGTCTCCAAGTATTTATCTTCTACCTCACCATGCTGAAAGCTTCTAGCTTTCTCTCTCAAATCTCTCAAGTATTTTCACATGCAACAAATGACTTCATGTTCAACTCTCACTATTTATAAATGATCAATGATGCACACAAAACTCTCTAACTCACAATAGCGTCTAACGACCCATTTTCTCATTTGGTTAGGCAGACCAACACAAAAAGATAATGTCAGTGTTGACATTCGTACGACAGAGGTAGTGACGCATCCCTTGTACTATTTTCACATGTAACACATCTAGATCAATGACTGAGATTCTTCATCAATCAGAACCTTAGTGAATCATCTTCTTCTAGAAGCATCCAAATATCCTCAGAAGTCCTTCAACAATAATGTTTTGCATATTCGACTTCATAGATAATTAGTCTGCACCTTCGACTCTGGCAAAACATACCTCTTGCCTTTGACATATATTTCCATTAGGTTCTACCAAACACATTTTCTCATAAATCTCGACCCCAACTTCTATCTACGAGAGATTCAAACAGTTCATGCTCTATATCTTTTCGGTTATCCATCTTCGACTACAAGTAGTATTCTGCAAGACTCTCTTCTCAAGTTACTTCTAGCCTACTTTTAAAAATTCTCCACTTAGGCTATAGTAACTCCAACATCCGTTCACCCGATGTTATGATTTTTAGAGACCAACTTCATGCATCCCAGACTTGCACAAGTTTCATGCAGTTTGTGAAATTTGAAACCGGTAATATCTTGGTCATAGCGTCCGAATGATTTTTCTTGCTAGTAATCTTAGCCACATTTACTTTCTCTCTCCCCACCACGTCTGAGATGAAGTGATAACTTTATATCTATATGCTTGATTCGCTCATGGAACTTAAGATTCTCCATTAAATGAAAAACATTAGTATTATCAGATAACAAAATCATATATTGCTTTTATATCAGTGACCTCACTCAACAATCCCTTCAACCAAATTGCTTCATTCATGGTTTCCATAGCAGCCATATATTATGCTTCAATAGATGATAAGAACATAACCGCTTGTATCTAAGACTTCCAGCTAACTATTGCTTCAAACACCGAAAGCAAAACCCGAAGTAGACATCCTTGTGTCAAGGCAAGATACATAATCAAAGTCAATATACCATCTCAATATTACATCAATCGTATCATTTTGATTATAACACAACCGAATTTCAGCTAAACCTTTCAAGTATCTCATGGGCCACTTGATTGCATGCAAATGTGGCTTTCCTAGATTTGACATGAATTTTCTCAAAAGAAGAATAGAGTAAGAAGGGTTCATGAAAATCATAGCTTATATAAAGCTACCAATAATATTGGCATAAAATATGTATTACATATACTCCTTATCTGCTGACTCAGTTGGTGATTGAGTGCCACTAAGTTTGAATTATGCATCGATGAGAGCTTCAGACTTTTTGGCCCTAGACCATAGTTTTAAGCGATGTGCGACACCCCACGATGACGAGGGGTAAAAACGTTGCAGCCACGCGACGAGAGTTGCGGCGAGAGTTATTCTGTTTACTAATATTATTAATTAAATAATAAATAATATAGTAAAAAAATAAAGAATTAAGTCAAAAAATAAATACAAATATTATAAAGTTTTAATGTCAAATATTTTAAGACATTCAAATGCGATTAAACATAAAAAATACTCCAACTAAACATAAAAAACTCAAATATCATCATAAATTAAGTTATCATCATCTCCTTGGTCATTTGCGTGATACACATCCCACATAGGATTAATCTCATCGTCCTCCCACATAAAATGTGAATAGCTTTTATCGATATAAATAAATTGATTAGACATTTAATAAATTAGTAATTCAATAATTAGTTTATATTTAAGATAAGTTAGTGGTTTTTAGTCGAATAGTTTGAAAGTTGAATAGTAACCGTTACTTCATAATGGGTTTACTTTACTTTATACATAACATTTCAGTTCAATTATATCAGTTTAAGTAATTAAAATTAGTTTATATATAATAAAAACAATAATAGATGTAGCCAGTGGAATAACACTCGCAAAGCAACATGACGTTACGTCTTTGTAACGCCGCTGCAGTGGGCGTTTTTCCGTTCAGACTGTTACGTGACTCGCCGTAACGTTTTTTGAGCGTTAAACGCCGTCGTGCGCTGCAGCGGCGCCGCAACGACGTTTTTTAAAACTATGCCATAGACATACCAAACTTCCAAAAGATCTTATATATGTGTTCTTGTTAAGATAATAATAGATTCTTCTTAAACATGTTCTTCTTAATTTAATACCAAGTATCCTATTAGTCTCTCTCGTATCCTTTATTACTCTCATTTCAATTGAGTCTTCATCGTTTCAATCATCTTCTTGTCTCTTTCAACCATTATAATATCATTCACATATAATAACAACATGATTTGTTTGTCCATATGTATTTGTCTATTACAATAGACATATTTGTCATAACAACTTCTAATATACTTGATGGACTTTATAAAAGAATCAAATCTTCTATTCTACTACCTCAACAACTGTTTCTGAACAAATAAATGTGTATTCAACAAACACACATCTCGTTCTTTTTTTCTTCAAACCCTTTTGGTTTACACATTTAAATTATCTCATCTACTTCTTTATGAAAAAAAATATCTCTTTAATCTAACTCTAGATCAAATCTAGAAACAATTGACAACAAACTTTTTATCGAGGCTTGTTTCACAATTAACGAGAGCATTTTATTTAAATCAAACTTTTCTTATGCGTGAAGCCCTTAGCCACCAGTCTAGCCTTGTACTTGAATAACTCAACTCCATGAATTTCTCGCTTCATTTAGAAAACCTATTTCTCCCAATAAACTTATGATCATTTGGTTGCTTCAGAAGAATTCATATGCCATCTTTTTTAGAGATATTAATTTTTCCCTCATGGCCTCCAACCATTTCTCTTTATCACTGTTACTCATAGTATTATGACAACTTTGGGGTAAAAAATATCTCTTTTAGTATATTAATTGATAAAGCATAACCAATTACATCATCATAACCATACATTATTGGGGTTTCTTGGTCTCCATACTCTATCTCTTATCAGTTGAATAACTGTCAAGCCCATGTTTCTCACACATTTGATTATTCGAAGTCCTAAAACCTCAAACCCTCGACCATCTTCAGACTCAAGTAATGGTTGAACTTCCTCTGCATGAGTCGAAGCTGGACCAATACCTAAATCATCTTTGACATAAGTATCCTCAACTTCAATCTCTAGATCAGAGTCATCACCAACTTCACATGTTTTCTCGGTAGTAATAGGTAAGGTCTTCACCACCTTCTTCAATGGTATATCCTCCTCACTGAAAACCACGTCTCTGATTATTAAAACCTTCTAACATCTATGTTCAAGGCAAGATAACCTATATTATTTTACTCATTCTGAATAACATAAGAGCAAAGATTTTAGTGCTCTTGATTGAAGCTTATCTTGCTTCACATGTGTAGGTAGCACACCAGAACACACTATAATATTCCAACTGAGTTTTTTTTCCATTTCAAGCATCTTGAGGACAAATAAACTTCAATGTCGTAGATGGACTTCTATTGATGATATATGCAACTGTAGTCATAAATTCTCCCCAGAACCTTCGACTCATTCAAGCTGTTTGAAGCATACACTTAACTCTTTCTATCAAGGTTCAATTTATTATTTTAGCAAGCCCATTTTATTGAGGAGTTCCCCTTATGGTTTGGTGTTTAGAAATGCAAATCTTTAAATAATAGCTACTGAATTTCTTGTTCATATATTCCAAGTCATTGTCAGTCTGAATCTTCTTCAGAATCTTTACAGTTTGATTCTCCACCAAAGTCTTTCAAACTTAAAAGCACCAGATGCTTCATCTTCGGTTTTGATAAGTATAACCTATACTTTACTGGAATAGTCATCACTCATAGACATGAGTACATGGGACCACATATCCTGTGTCAGAACACAAAGATCCGATTGAACATACTTAATTACACCATTGGTTGTGTAATCACCAGGCATAAGTTTTACTATTTTTTCCTTACCCACTATACAACTTCCATAAAAGATTAACTTTTGATCTGTGCTACTATTCAACAAATCTTTGGCTAAACTCAATAAAGTTCTTATCACTCACAAAATAAGCTTCAAATTCTATAACTTTCCTGAATTCTTCTCCATACTAGATATAGCTCATAACACTATAAAACCTTCAAGAATTAACACATCATTAGTCTTATAGCTTTCATAACAACAAGTGATCTTTGCAAGAACCTAAGTTTGTCATCTCCACATATATAAGTAAATCAGTTTTCATATAATATTTCAATAAAAAAGAAGGTTTTGTTTAACTTTGGGCACATACCTCACGTTGTTAATAAATTTCTAAAGTCCTGTAGAGAACTCAAGACGAATAGTTCCCACTCTTTTGGAAACATATGATTCATTATTCCCATAATCATTTAAAAGCAACCGAGATGTGAAAGTTTCTCATGTTGAAAATAATAAATATTTACATGTTGATCTCCACGCTAAAGTTGAAACCAATACGAAATTTAAATCTAAGTTGGACTCTCTGAAAGAAAAAACTTGTTGTAAAATAGATTATGACCTTGTTCTGATATGTGGATATGCTTCAGAAAATCTTTGAATAATCATGCTATGTATGTTGAAGCACTTTCGAATGAGTTATAAATGACTGTTGATGAGCTGAAAGAGGTGAAATATTTAAAAGATGTTGAGCATAACCAATATAAAGAATTGATGATGACTGTAAAAACTAAGCGTAACCAGAGAGAAAACT
Source organism: Limnanthes douglasii subsp. nivea (assembly GCA_036936605.1). NCBI lineage: Eukaryota > Viridiplantae > Streptophyta > Magnoliopsida > Brassicales > Limnanthaceae > Limnanthes > Limnanthes douglasii. The sequence goes on along the minus strand of JAUPFV010000003.1, from coordinate 133,868,034 downwards.
TATTGTATAATACTAAAGATAAACGCAAGCTTAAATAAGAATGGTTACAAAGATGAAACTTGAGCATATTAATAATTATGGATTTTGTAAAAGAGTTGGAAGAATGTTTGAAATCAACTATTGAAAAGGTTATAAATGATGTTAAAAAGGTTAATGCTTGTAGTCCATAACATATTTCCATAATTTGACCAGGATTAATTCTAATCACATGTCCCGGCTCAACATAGACACTAAGATGTTAAATGGAAAAGTCCCAAAATAGGATAAATGCCTCATGGATTATGTAAAAGGTGGACATAATATTGCATCTCTTCTACTTAAATGTGAGACTTCTTAAATATCTTTAATCATCATTCTCAAACTTTTGTTAATGTTTTTTTTGCCCTTGTTCTCTGGATGGTGGTAATGAAGATCACTTTCGATGCATATGAAAGTGTAAGTGATCCTTAATCTACCAATGAAGCTAATATTATTGATGTTCTTCCATCCGTTGTTTATGTTGACCCTTATGGAGTCATTGGCTATAATGAGAAAACTGACCCTCCATATTAATTTTAATTTCTTTGTTTCTGTATATTTTTACTTGCTTTTCCATGAGGTAAATATTTTGAACCAGAGTCCCTAGATGGGTATGATTTTCTTGCATGACCTCTATTTTTAGTTTTAGTTTTTTGTTGAAAAATATTATAAGTTAAATATTATATTTTTCTTTACTTTTGTTGTCTTATTTTCTGATTTGTGACTTTATCATTTGGATTCCTATTGATAGTCTCGGAGTAAGGATACATATTTGTTAAAAAATATAAAATCATGGTAGTCTTTAAAATGTTGCTTGATTTTTATAAGAAGGAAATGTGTTTTGGTAGTTTTTATTAAATTGTTATTGAGCCGCGAGAGTCTTTAGTATATTAAACACTATAACAATCCTCAGTTTGGAAGAGGGAAATATATTTATGATACTTTGTTTATCCTAAACATCTTGATCAGTTATGAAGGCATATACTTTATTTTTGTTAGCTTGTTGGCATTTGTAGGATTCTTTAGGTGTAATATTTTATCTAAAATCATTCATACACTTAATTTTATTTGTTTGAAAGGTACATCACTCCATGAAGTGTTTAATACTATGTTTAGAGTCATCGTACACTTAGTTTTCTGTTTGTTTAAAGGATAAAAGAACTCCATGAAGTGTTTAAAATTACGTTTAGAATTAACCCACATCTAGTTTTTAGTTTGTATGAGGGGTTACAAGGACTCCTGTAGTGCTTACGTTTAGAATAATCCCAAAATTAGTTTTTTTTGTTTAAAGAGTACGAGGGCTCACTGAATACTTGCAAATATATTTCTAATAATCTTAGTCATAAGATGAAAATGGAAAAATATTTTATTAATAATGGATACCGCATTAAAATCTTCCCGCGCTGCGAGGATAGAAAATAGTATATGTCAAAATGAAAGTTTAAAAATGAAACAAAGGAAAATAATAGATACAATAGTAATAAAAATTATAGTTACCAAAGCTATGTTATGCTCACGAGTTTTATAGATTGAGATGATCTATGTTCAAGGAATTTAGAATCGGATGTCCTTCTTCATCTAACATCTTGTATGTACCAGGGTTGACCTTGAATTCTATTGTGTATATTTCTATCTAATTTGGACCAAATTTGCTGAAAGCTTAATCTCTAACATGGAGGAACACACTCTTGAGAATGTTGTCTTGCATTTTGAAGCTTCGATAGTGAATTTTGGAATTTTATATGTCCCTCATAAGAGTTTTGTAGTGCTCCGATCTTAAACATTCATCTTCTCCTATCAGATGACATCAAATTCTTATTTTTTTAAATGTATCGTTTCTTCTTTCATCTTATGTTTATATTACATATGAAGACATACCCGTTTAACATGACAACGCTACTTTCATTCCATATATAAATGAAAAATATGTTTTGGTTGTTGTAGTTCTTAAAGTGGTTTTGTATAACCATAAGACTTCCTATAAGAAACCATGATAATTTCCGGTTGCATCTTTCAACACTTTATTGATTCCATATACTATTGTTATATTTGTGGATGCAAGAGAGAAAATAAGTTTTGTTCTATACATGTTGAATACCTTTGTTATGCAGAATAGCTTTGTCTGCGACATATATTGCTAGTCCGAAAGTTGATAACTTCATTTTCTATGATTCCGTCTAAAGATTGTGCATCCACCAATTTTGATAAATAACCTACAATAACTATTAAATTCTTTCTTCCTCCACAAATTTTTGGCAGGAACCCTACAATATCAAAGCCCCATCTATCGATTGTAATATGATCTCTAAGAAGGAAGTTGGAAGTTGTATTGAGTTGGTAAAACACTGAAAAATGTCACAAAGCTTGACAAACTTTTTTGCACATGCCATGATTGTGGATCAATAGTACCATTGCAGTAGGATTCTCCTATATATTTTTGCAAAAATATTATTTCTTCATGCCCGAAAAATCGTAACAAATATTTAGTTATGGTTCAAAATATGATATTTTAAAAGAAAAAAAACAGGAGAGAGAAAACCATACAATTAAATATTTTAGGCAGTTAAATTTCTATTTTCGCAATTATTTTCTTCATATTTACGCAATCCAATTGCACGTAATTCCAAATTCATTACGCAACTTAATTACACATTATTACGCAACGAAAAATACAAAAAATATTTTTTTAATATAGGGTCATTCAACACTTGTTTTGGAATTATGATCTAAAAATATGAAGTTTAAAAAAACAAAAACAAAATTAAAAATATATTTATACCAGTATAAAAGGCACGATAGCCCTATTTTAATTGGTAAATAGATTTGATTATTCAAAATTAAAATCACTATATCTATTTACACGTTTCTTGATAAAGGAAGAGTGAAGATTAATTGGAATTGGGTTTAGGCCTCCAAGAACCTAAATCCGTTTCTTGGTTTTAAGGCCGTGGGCCTGGTGTATATTATAAAGATGAAGCCTTTAAATAGTCATTCCTTTGACTAACCCTAGTTCATCATCGATCTCTTTGCAGCCGCTCTAAACCATCTCTCTCAGTTCTCCTCACAAAACCATGCCTTTCTTCCACACAAAATCGACATGCAAAAGTTGATTCTTCATCAAAACGATTTCTTTGATTCTCTTTTAGAAATCGATCATGCAAAAGTTGATTTCTGTTCTTCATCTTGAAGAACAGAATCGGATATATCCACCATTATCTTCAAACCAAATCTCACCAAAAAACCGGCCATCAAACAATTTCGTTTCAAAAATACAGCCACTAAATCAGATCTTACAACCATTAAACCCAATTTCTGAGGCACATTTTTTTGAAAACCCTACTTTCAAAAGAAATGTGTCTCCAGATAAAGACTCTTCCAGATCTGGAAAGGTGTCTGATAGAATGAAGGATCCAAGAACATATGTAGAAGTTTTAAGATCGGGAAAGGAGACAACGATATCGACTGTTGGTGCTGCTGAGGGATTTGTTCACGACAAGGTGGAAATCGGAGCTGAGGAAGGGTATCTGTTCGTAAAATTTTGCGAAAAAGATAAGTCTTTCTTAAACTCTCTGGCTAAATACACATTGATTGCTAAATTTTCATTTGGTTGCCCTCCTGCTATAGAATTTAGGAAATATCTAGATTCTTTAAAGTTTATAGGAAATTATAGTCTTTATAAATGGGATTTCCGGCATGTCTTTGTAGAATTTGATAATATGCTAGATGTAAAAAGTTTTTGGAAGGTTAATGTTAGGTCTTTAGGGCAGTATACGTTTAGAATATTAAAATGGAGTCCTGACTTTCACCCTAAACACGAGTCACCAATGACTCCTGTTTGGGTTTCCTTTCCAAAACTGCCTGAATTTATGTACAATAGAGACACCATAGAAAATTTAGCAAAGGCAATAGGATTTCCTTTAAAAACTTGGCTACCTTTGAGAAATAGGGCAAGTTACAATTTCTGTGAAGTCTGGACAGTTCTGGATGTCTCTAGCATTCTTCCTAAGAAAATATGGGTTAGTTTTGGTGATAAAGAAGGGTACTGGCAAGATATAAGTTACAGAAATAGGCCTGATTACTGCAAAAAGTGCAGACACCTAGGGCATAAGGATATTGGGTGTAAGTCAGAGGATTTAGAGTTTAAAAAATCTCAGAACTATAAAAAACCTGATATTAATTCTTTGGTTAGGAAGAATGATAACATTTGGATACCTAAAACTAAAAACAACAAAGAAGTTAAGAATATGCAACCTAAAATGGATGAGTTATTGAATGTTAAAAATAGTGATAAAGGAAGTGGAAATGGTTGTAATTCTAATGAATTTGCTAATCTTAGGGTTAATAATGATGCTAATAAAGATAGTGATATGCTTGGTGTTTCTGATGTTGCATTGAATGAGTGTAATTTGAATGATAGTATTGCTATTTTGAATAAAGAGAAACATTATGGTAGTAATTCTAATGAATCTGTTAATCATAGAGTTAATAATGATGCTAATAAAAATGGTGATATGCTTGCTGTTTCTGATGTTGCATTGAATGAGTGTAATTTGAATGATAGTATTGATATTTTGAATAAGGAGAAACATTATGGTAGTAATTCTAATGAATCTGCTAATCATAGAGTTAATAATGATGTTAATAAAGATAGTGATATGCTTGCTGTTTCTGATGTTGCATTGAATGAGTGTAATTTGAATGAAGGTGATAATTTGTCATTGAATAATGCATTTGATAGTGTTGTTGAACATTCTGATTTGAGAAATAAAAATGCTATTATTGGGAATGATAATACATTAATCATTGATAGAAATGTTGACATAATTGATTCTTTGCCTTTGAATGCAAATAAAGATATGATTAGAATAGATGATGTTTTAGCTTTGGATTTGCATGCTGTTTTAAATGATCCTTTACTTTGTAGTGCAACTAAAGATATGGTTAGAAAAGATGTTGATATATTAATAGATAGGTCTGCTGATTTAAATGACAATTTAAATAAAATGGTTAGTAAAGATGTTGGTTCAACTAGGATTAGATATGCTGTTTTAAATGATTCTTTGCATACAAATAAAGGTATATGTAGAAAAGATGATGATCCTTTGGTAGTTAAACATGCTGATGACACTTTGTCATTGAATGATTTAAAATCTAAAGAGTCAATTGTTGTGGTTAATTCTTTGATATTGCATGATGTACAAGATAATTCTGTTAGAAAGAATATCAATGAAGGAACTAATTGTAATTCATTGTCTTATGAACATGTTGATTCTGACTTATCATGTAAAAACAATAACATATCAAGGATAGTTGATGATAATCTGCCAGTGAATGTCTGTTTTTCAAGGGATGATAATCTGTCATTATATGTTTGTAATTCAAGTGATGATAAAGTTAATAACTTATCTGTTAAAAACAATAACATGTCAATGATAGTTGATGATAATCTGCCAGTTAATGTTTGTATTTCAAGTGATGATAATCTTCCATTGTATGTTTGCAATTCAAGTGATGATGTGATCCTTAATATAGTAAGAGAACCAACTATTGAGAATACTGTAAATGTGCCATTAGAGAGTCAAAGTAAAATTTTAAAATTTTCCAATCAGGAAGAAAATACAGTTAAAATAACTAATAGGGATATAATTAGTGAAATTGAGAACATAAAAATGAATAACCCTTTTAAACCTTTGTCTGATAATGAATTTGAAGAAGTAGATGATGCTATAGATGTTAATAGATTGAAAGATAGGTCCACTTTAAGTGAGTCTAATTCACCTAGAAACATGTTAAAAGAAACCTCTAATGTCAGTTTAAGAAGATCTGCTAGAAACAGAATGTTAACTAGATCAAGGAGTTTTAAAAGATCTTTAGGATCTTCTTATAGAAGTTTCAGATGACAGTGTTGTTAAATTGGAATATAAGGGGTATTGGGAACTATAAATCATTAAGAAGATTAAGGCATTTAGCTAAAAAATTTGTTGTTGACATAGTTGCTCTTCAAGAGCCTTTTATATCAGTAGATAAAATTGATTCTGTCTGTGTAAAACTTGGTTTTGACTCTTATTTTGCAAATGAAAATAATAAAATTTGGTTATTTTGGAAAAATGGTTTTGAAATCAAGGTGTTAGATAATTTTGATCAATTATTAAATACTGTGGTGAATCATTCTGCTTCAAAATCTGTAGTTGCAATTACTATTGTATATGCTAAGTGTAATAGGGCTCATAGGTTAATGTTGTGGGATCAGTTAAGGTTAATATATGTTACTAGTCTTCCCTGGCTGGTTGCTGGGGACTTTAACACTATTTCAAATTTAAATGAACAACTGGCTTGTAGTAATCTTTGCACTAGAGGTATAGATGAGTTCAATATGATGATACTAGACTGTAAGCTAGAGGACCCATGGTATATTGGATCAGATTATACTTGGACCAATAAGCATAAGTGGAAAAGATTAGATAGAATTTTGCATAATGATAAATGGGGAGATACTTTTAATGTAACAAAGGTTAATCATTTGCCAAGATCATATTCAGATCATTCTCCTTTATTAGTCACAGTTACAAACAACTCCTTTTATAAAAAGCCATCCTTTAGATTTCAAAATATGTGGACTAAACATGAAGACTTTTTTAGAACTGTAGAGGGAAACTGGTCTAAACAGATTAGGGATTCTTCTAATATTTTTGTTTTTTGGTCAAAACTTAAGAGACTTAAGAAACATCTAGTATGTTGGAATAAGGAGAAATTTGGAAACATTTTTGACCTTATAAGTAAAACAGAAGAAGAAATTAAAGTTTCTGAGTTAAGATTAGAAGAGGATAATAATATTGACAATAGAGCTAAACTAGATAGTTTGAATATTACTTACTCTATGTTGCTTGAGAGAGAAGAGATTTTTTGGAAACAAAAAAGCTACTCTAATTGGGTTATAAATGGTGACAGTAATTCTAAAATGTTTCATAGTTATGTTAAAAAGAGAAGGTTAAAAAATATTATTATGGGAATTATGGAAAATAATAACTGGATTGACAAGGATAGTCTGATTGGCTCTTCTGCAGTTAATTACTTTTCAAATTTGTTAAATAAGACCCCTATAGAAAATGATATAGTGTCTGTTAGAAGCTTGATTCCTAGGTTAATCTCTGACATAGATAATGACTTTATACTTCAATTACCTTCTTTAGATGAGTTATATGCTGTTGTCAAAAGCTTAAATGTTGATAGTGCTTCTGGAGTTGATGGTTTCAACTCCAGGTTTTACATTGATTGCTGGTATATAATAAAGGATGATCTGTTAAATGCTGTGATAGATTTCTTTTCTGAGGTTATTCTGCCTAAAGGATTGTTTGCTACATTGATCTGTTTAATTCCTAAAACAAAATCACCTAAGACATGGTTACAGTTTAGGCCTATCAGCTTATGCAATGTTCTTAATATTATCATATCCAAAATAATAAACTTTAGATTAGCTAAACTTCTGCCTAAAATAATCTCTAAAGAACAAGGTGCATATGTGGAACATAGGAATATTCAAGAGAATATTTTAATTACGCAGGAACTAGTAAAAGAACTGAACAAAAAAACTAGAGGTCATAATGTAATCATTAACTTAGATATGTCTAAAGCCTTCGATAACTTAGATTTTAAGTTTATTTATGATGTCTTGCTGTCCTTTGGTTTCAATGATAAAGTTATTCTGTTAATTAAAAAGTGTATTGAAAATGTTAGATATTCAATAATAGTTAATGGATGTGCCTATGGATTTTTCAAATCAATTAATGGTCTTAGACAGGGTGACCCTTTGTCTCCCTGTCTATTTATTATAGCAGAGGAGTTCTTAATAAGGGGTATTAACAATCTGATAAACCTGAATAGCTTTATGTCATATAGTATGAAAAGTCTAATTAAAGTGAATTGCTTGGCATATGCAGATGATATAATACTGTTTGTAAATGGTTCACAAAGAAGTATTAGGCTGTTATCCAATTTTTTAGATAAATATCAATTACTTTCTGGTCAACAGATTAATAGACAAAAGACTACATTTATTCCATCTTTAAGAATGAATAGAGCTAGTTTACATGCATTAGAAAGCATCCTAGGATTCAGGCCTGCTAAGTTACCTTTTAATTATCTAGGAATACCAATTCATTCTAATAATTATTCAATTCATTTTGAGAAACTAATTGATAAGATAAGGAATAAAATTACAGATTGGAACTCTAAACATATATCCTTTGGAGGGAAGTTGACTTTGATAAACTCTGTTTTAATGTCTTACCCAATATATTATTTACAAGCTATAAACTTACCAATGAAAACAATATCTAGAATTGAGAAGATATTAAACAAATTTTTGTGGGGTTATAGTGATTCTAATAAGAACATGATGTGGTCTAGTTGGGAGAAACTGTGTAAGCCATATAATGAAAATGGTTTAAATTTTAGGAATATAAGAGATATACAAACTGCATATTCTTTTAAACTGTGGCTGAATTTTAGAGAAAATAAGTCATTATGGTCTAGTTTGATGCATTCTAAATACTGTTCTAATATTCATCCATTACAGTCCACTCTTAGAGGTTCTGATTCTAAAGTATGGAGAAGGATGTTTGAAGTTAGGGTTAGAGCTGAGTCTCAAATAGGATGGAAGGTAGGAATGGGTAATATAGATTTCTGGTTAGACCACTGGTTTGGTACTAGACCTTTAATAACATTAACAGTCTTAAACTCTAGACATTATACACCTTCAAAGATAAATGAATATTGGATTGCTAATGAATGGAATATTGATAAATTACTAAGAATGTTGCCTTCTGCTTATGTGACTGAAATCATTAGAGTTAAATTTAATATTCTTGTATTAGATTCAACTGTTTGGAAACTATCTGATGATGGTAAGTTTAGTCTAAAAAATGCAGTGAATGATATAAGGCTTAAGGGTGTAAAATCTCTAATAAAAGGAAAAATTTGGAATTGTATTACACCTAAAAAATGTTCCTTTGTTCTTTGGAGAATCATGAATAATATGCTTAGTGTTGATAGTAAGTTACAACAATTAGGTTTTAGTTTAGCCTCAAAATGTTATAGCTGTATGAATTTAGAAAACTTGAACCATGTATTTGTTGAATGTGAATCTGCTTGGCTCACTTGGTCATACTTTTTCTGCTATATTTAGGATAAGTATTGGGAGATACATGACTGTAAATAACATCATTAACCTATGGTTTATGTCTACAAACAAAAGAACCCATATTAGAACTGTTTTGCCATCCTTGATTGTTTACTCAATATGGAATAGTAGAAATAACAGCAAACATAATGATAAAGTCTTAACATCTAAAAGATTAATTAATCACATATTATATATGTTAACAGCCTTAGACTATGGTAGACATTTAACTAGGAAACATTGGTTTAAAGACCTTCATATAGCTAAGGAATTGCACTGTTTTAATCATAGTAAAACTGCTTTATTAAATCAGTATGTGGTTTGGTCGTTGCCTGTTAGTAATAGGCTGAAACTTAATGTAGATGGTTCTTCTCTTTTAAATGGTGAGGCTAGTTATGGCTTTATCATTAGGGATAGTTTAGGTTCTACTATTATAGCTAAAGGTAATCTAATAGGTAAATGCTCTGCTATAATGGCAGAGGCCATTGCTCTTATAAATGGACTTATATACTGTGATGATAATGGCTTGAACTGTGTAGATGTTGAAACAGATTGTTTAGAATTATTTTCTATGATGGAAACTGGTAAATACCCTTGGCATTTAGATAAGTTGTTACAATATAGTAGAACACTTTTTAAACCACAAATGACATTGAAGCATATATATAGAGAACAAAATTCTGCTGCTGATTGGATAGCTAAATACGCATTAAAAATTCATTCTAGATTCATAGTAGGATCATCACATACTTTAAAAGAATTATATGCTATAACTCTGCTGGAATCATTAAATTTAGGTTATTTTAGGATTTTTGATTAACTAATTGACAAGTTGTAAGACTTGGCAATTAATGTGTATTGGTTATTCTAGAGCAGGTAAAGGACTGATGCAATATAAAGCAATAGACAGCAAGGGGATAAAGTCTGTAAAGGATGGGCAGCAAAGGAAGACAAGGAAGGAAAGATAGGCAGCAGAAGGAGAGAGCTTTGAAGGCAGGTAGCAAGGAGAGAAAGACTTGAAATAGGGAAGCGAAACTATTAGGATTAGATTGATATATGTATAAGTTAGCTACACAATGTAGCTTACTTAGCTTACTGAATCTGTAATGAACAAGATGTAAACTTTTTGATTGGATTCAATAAAATTTTCATTTCTTGGGAAAAAAAAAAAAAAATATTTACACGTTTCTTATCTTTTATTTAATTTGGTTTTGTGCGTTTTAAATCTGGTTCTCATAATAAATCAGCCTCCAACAATAGGATATGGATTCTACAGTCTTCCAGAATTTTAGTAGGAAATGTTCTGACTTTTCTCTTTTTAAAAGCTTTTTAAGATATAATAACTCTCGAGAGTTTTATGTTTGTTTTCAGAATAAAATATGTTATCCTTTCACCAGATATCAAAACCGAATCCATCCTCCTACTAAAGCATTGACAAAAGCTTATTTTATCTTCAGTTCAAACTTTCACTCATCTAAACAGAAAAGCTTATACAATCTTCAGCTCAAATTTTCACTCATCAAAACATATAGAGAGGATAAAACAGTGTATTAAACAGCAAACTGCAAGAAAGTTTTCAAATCGGTTTTTTATTATGTTTCTACAGAAACAGAGAGGTTTAGTGTCATAATCCAAGATTACTTTCACTCTAATCTATACTCGTTATTATTCGAAATATCTACATGATACATCGCCCCGTAGTCTCTCGGCGAACCAGAGTTACAGAATCCAGTGAACAACACAAACTTTCATCTCCTTTTCAATTAAAAAACAAATATTCTCCCCCTTCATAGTTTTAGCTACATAAAGTCCAGTTCTTTCCCTCACTGCTTTGCCTGCGTAATATTATAAGATGTATATGATTATAAAAGAATAAAGTACAAACTTGCCTTTATTCTATGGGAATGAAACCAAGCATATTCTTGATTTCATTTATTATTTTCCACTTTTGTGTTTTCAGTCCTACAGCATATAAGATGCTCTTCAAAGTTAGGTAAGCACTAGTCAATTGGGTTTAGTTTTATGTCTACCTTCTCTTGAATTTCAAATATTCAAACAGCAAAGGATCTCGATATATGCCAAAGAGTTCATACTTAAAATTGACTATGAGGATGAAGAGAAAATTACCTGGGAGTACAAGAAAGTCCCAAAAACTGCAATAGCTGCACCCAGGGCATTGACAGGCTGCACAGGTGTGCGGAAGATGATAATAGAAGAGACTATAACAGATATACGCTTCATTGTATTTCCAACGCTGAACGTCAACGGAGATATCTCATCAAGAGACATGTATGATACTTGGTTGTACAGATGGTAGAACACACTTTGAGCCGCTAACCACCTATAGTGTATAATAACAGCCAAACCAACATCTCTTATTAGAGAAGCCAAAATCAACGTTTTCTATGTGTTTAATCTAAGAGACTTGAATTTGAAGAAAGGAGAAAACATGCTGATTACAAGATAAAAGCTGCATAAGTGTCTAGATTGGTTTCTATGACATTACAGATAAAAATATTCACATAGAAAAAGCAAATAAAATATCACAATTCTAGGCTCGGTGGAGAATTTGGTATAAAAGCAGAAAGATAGGTGGGGAGATAAAGCAAGATCATCATGTGCAGTCTTACCAGAATATATAAGGGGTTCTAGACATATGACCTGACCTTATCAGAAACATATGGTCCAGATTTTTAGCTGTGACCAAGAAATACAAACATATCTCATACAAGTAAGATGAGTAAAAAAACTTACAAAAAGTAATTCTACACTAATAACGTGGTTTAAAAAACAGAAAGTTATATTTCCAAACTACAGCTTTTTTAATTTTCTTAGCGAACCAGACTATTCCGATTTTAAACAGAAACATTCAAGGGTTCCAGCATAGTAAAATAATGTGAACACTAAAAGGAAATAACTGATGAAGAAATTACCAAATGAACTGTGGTCCAATATCAGCGAGAGACTTTTGCCATCCAGCTGCCCACATCTGTGGCCCCTCCACAGCGATTGCAAAAGGTGTAAGAAGTACAAGTGACAACAAAGAGAGACAAGCGTAGTAGTTCATTCCGCTCACAGATTTCCCCTTCATACCCCTCTTTGAAAATATGTTTCGGAAAACAAAGGCCACGTTGGAAATCATGGCTCCCATAAAACCTACAACCCAAATTTTCTGAAAGTTTAAGCCAAATTCCAAGGCCTGAAATTCTAACTAGCCGATGCACGAATATAATATAACCACATAATGAACAAGCCTACTTACAATCTTAATTTGCTAATAATTAGTAGAGAAGAGTGAAAACAGCAAGCAAGTTTTGATTAATCTATTTTCTTTACAAATTGATACACACACTAACCACAATGACGAGAAACACAACCAACGTTCTAAAATCTTAAGAAAAGTAGTAACAAGTATGTTACCAATCATGTTGAAGTTGAGCTCAGTTAAGGCAGCGAGAGAGCAACCACCGATGATTGGAATAAGTGATAGGTAGACTGACGTGGGAAAAGTCTCTCCCAAAAATAGCGCGGAGACTAAGACACTGAAGGCAGGTTCACCACTCTTGATGATATGGGTGAAGGAAACTGCAACCTTTGACATGCTCACCGTTGCTGCTACGTGCCCAATTGTATGTGCCACAGCAACCTAATGAATAAACAAAGCTTAATCAATAATTACCACAAAACCACAGTTTAACTAAGCTTAATCAACCAAACCGTTCTTCTAACATTGCAGTACTAGAATTGTGAGAACTAAAAGATTTTGGATTTCGAAATTGTAAGAGAAAAAAAGCTTGATTATTTGATTGACTACCTAATTTAGACTAAAATGACACAAAATTTCATTTTAAACAAGAGAACAAGACAAGGCAGAAACATCATTATCGTCTGCTCAGTTTTCTCAGCAATAAGACAGAACACAACAAAACTGCACTTATCACAAACTAAACACAAACACCATCAAAACCAGAAGACAACAAACACAGAAAACATCAGTTTACTCCTTTGTTTTTTTCTCAGGTACCAAACAAACAAACAACAAAATAACAAAAAAAAAAAAAGCAAGAACAAAATCTAACCGGAAGCAAGGTTTTCCAAAACTCGAAATCGGTCTTCGGCGTCTCGGCGATCCTCAAAGCCCAGGAAATAAGCATCATAAGAGAACCAGTGGCCAAAGAGAGCGTAGAAGTCAACCAAGGGTAGGGGTAAGCATTCAACACCTTCTTGTTGTAAATATTGAACACAACGTTCAAACTCCACCAAGTGGCAAAGTAAATCCCTATTTTCAATTTCTTCGCCGATTCCGATTTCTCCACAGCAGCCGCCGCCGCCGGCGTCAGTTCGATCGGACTCGGCTGGTCTGGTTTGTCAGCCTCGTAAGCGTTGCATTTGATCAGGCATTTTTTTGCTACCGTTTCGATCGAAGAGACACGAAGAGGGTTAAAGATCGAGAGATTCAAAAGCTTCGAGGGGTTTCGAGGTTGAAGAGACGGTGAAAAAGAAGATCTTGTTGTAGAGAAGTCCGATTTTCTACGGAAAAGGGTATCGGAGCCAGTGATCGCTGATATCGAAACCGATTGTTTCACAGTCGAAATCATAGTGATTATACAAACACAAAATTTCTGTCTTTTTAGTGTTGGTTTTCAGTACTGGGTTTCTCTTTCTATTAGAACGAAACCCAGAACGATTAAATTAGAAAACTCTGACCGAACACTTAAAAGGGTTCGTGATCTTATCTTTTACAGAAACAAAAAAAACACAATTTTTTGTTTCTGGAAAGAAAAGATTGGTACTATGGGTTGGTGGGTTATGGAGAGAAGAAGAGATAGTATTCGATATTTGGTTTTAGAGTCTAAAACCGACGGCCACCTAACTCAATACACGCTCGCTCTCTTTCTTAATAGGAGTACTCAATACAGTAGAAGACTTAGTTAAGTATAAAGGATGGTTTTTGTTGAATCACCTTTTCCTTACTACCAATGGCTCTCTCTCTCTCTGCTTCATCGAAAGGTGCTTTATTTTTAGGGTTTTCATTCTCCGTGCCCGTTCTCTAAAGTTTTCAATAATGTTCCATTCATAGTTTGCCACGTGTTCCATCCGTTTTTTCTTCATTTTGAGTGATTTTGTTGCTGGGTGAAAGTTAAACGTATGGAATAATATTTATTTTTACGATATTTGTGATGTATGGTGTGGCGAAATGTTATAATCATTTATTTAAATTCGATTAAAAGATTATTCATTATTGTAGTCTATTTTATTTGTGATTGATATATAAAAAGTTCTTTTTTGTACATTCCATAATTTTCAACATATTTTTCGCATGAAACTTTGATATTGATATAACTTATAACAGAATCATTGTAAAAGTTGCTATTATTTCGAAGCTAGTGGATGTGATTTTAATAAATATGAAAATTTGTTGTTCTTGTTTTCAAAGATCTACGAAATTAAAAATGTTACGTAGGTTTTGATTTGTCTAAGATTGATGGTGAAGAATAGTCATTCGAGCAATCAAAAATGAATTTATCGAAGAAGTCAATAAAATGACATATAATTAAGTATATCATTGTAAATAGAGAAAAGATGTTCGTGAAATTGGATTGAATATGAAGGGTTAAAAAAAATTAGAACGTGGTTGTTCATCTGCAAATAAAGATAATTGACCTTAAGCTTAATAAAAAAAATGTTTAATATTAATCCAACATTCATTGCTTATATTTTAACTCATGAATAAAGATTATAGAAATATACTTCTTCATCACGTAATAAGCAATATTCAACATTTATACCACATAACAATTAACATGTAATGTATTTTACATGTTTAACTTACAACTAGAGAATAATATATATATGAATAATATATCCTAACTTGTCCATGTGTATAATGACTAAGAACATTCGTTCAAATCTAAAGTGTTATTTAATTTAAACCAATTCAATTTAAACTTTCATATATAAAAGTCCATATATTTTTTAATTTTTAAAATTCAAACATTAAAGCCACCTTAGAAAAAAGTAAATCAATTTCTCAATATGCTTTTGGTTCTTGGACATTTCATAATTTCCAAAAGTTTAATATCAAATGATGTCTTAAATATAATTTGGTAAAATTATACATGGGTAAGTCAAATAGGTGTTACGGGTTGTCTTCTCAATGTGAACTAATTATATTATGCATTTTTTTAATTAAGCAAATATATATAATGGATGCTCCGATGAATCAATATTAATTTTTTTATTTTGATATGAATATTTCAATTTTTTTAGGTTTGTTTATTTATATTTTTGTAGAAATATTTCTTATCTTTGCACATAACAAACAAAAAAATAGGTCATATTTTTGAACATATCGTGAGAAAATATTAGTCTACACAATGATATATATAATAATTTCTTAGCGATTTCTACTACTTAAATTGATGACAATTTCGTTATGATAATAAGTTGTTTTCTTACAAAAAAATCACTTATCTATCTCGGTAGTAGCCATCACGAAAATGTTGATTTTGTTATTATGATGAACATTAATTTTATATGTTATGTATAAAAACTTGGCCAATTTTCGTACATAATGTACGAAATTAATGTATAATTTAAACTCTTTTGTCACTTAACTTTATCATAAAATTAGCTCGAGTTAAAAATAATAAACTATATATTAAATAACATAACAAAAGTATGAAATCATAATTTGAGGTTGAATATGTAGTGAAAATACATAATATATTATCTAAAATATATTTAAAACATAGCATCATACATCATTTAAACATAAAATACTATATAAAACAAAACATGCAACATCATATATAAAGATATTATATGTGTATTATTTCATCCAACCTATCATCTTTATCTTCAGAATTCATCATATATTATATATGACTTGTACCTAACGGTATTAGGATACCCATGAGACATGCTCACCTTATCTGCAATGACGTGAACATTTATAAATGTGCGATCTGAAACATGGTTTGTTATACTAAAATTTGGTGTGGTTTATTTTCGGTTGAGGGTAATTTTGTCTAGAGTTTTGTGATGTTTCAAAGGTATTTAATATCTGGATAGATTGTAGTGAGAAATTTGAGGTGCCTGGTTGTGTTAAATGTTCATTACCCTCGTTAATGAAAGTGGTTGGGTATTTATACCTTTAATTATGGGCCACATGGGCTTTCGGGTCACACTTATATATTCGGGTCGAGTTCAATGACCCATTAGTTTTTAAGCAAGTAACTAATTAGCTTAGTCATGAAGTGGTTTAGTTTTGAATACATTAGTCCTGTTCGGATGGTTCAGTGGGTGGTTTTTGTCCGAATTGCCCCTGTCCGGTTCCCACAGTGAGTGGTGAGAAAATCCAGACTCATCAGTAGCCCCTTTTTTAAGTTGTGTTCTAAGGCCTTTGGCAAAACCTAAAAAACAGTTCAAGTGTAATCATAACTTTGTCCGGACATTTCGAAATGTGTAATGAATTTATCCGGAAAAACTCAAAACCCTTAGAAGCTGAGCGGTTTTGCCAGAGATAGTGGGACACGTGTCATTCTCTGATTCGCCTCACTGGCCGTTTTCCTCCTAGAAAGGCGCTTCCACTTGTTTCGAAAAAGTAACCTCTTAGTTAATGTTGGTGACATCAGCACCGTCTTTAATCATTATACCTATCTTTTTGTCTTCTCCTAGGTATCAAAGCATCATTTGTCTCTTTAGTATAAATCAGTTCACTTTTTATTGTTTTATCATCTTCATTATCTTTACTATGTTAATCTTCAAAGTTTTTACCTTTTAAAAAACCCTTCTTTTGTTGTGAGTTTATGTTCACAGCAAGAAACGCCCTAGTAAAAGGTGGGTGACTCAACTTATCGGAGTTAGAAAAAGCTCAAAAAGTCGAGAGAGAAAAGCGCATTGTTGCAGGCCTCCCTGTTTCTCCTGTTGACAAGCCTGATACACCAAGCTCGGAGCCTGATTGGGGTTCATCTTCTGCCAAAAGTTCTAAACCCAGAAGGTTATTCCAGCCCATTCTTTCTCCAATCGCCTCAGGCTCATCGGTTAAAGAGTCAGAGCCTGTTGTTGAACCAGAAAAGGTGGTTACAAGCCTTACGAAAACTTCCCCATTCATTGCTATGGGGTCAGATACCGATATTTCCCCGGAGAAGCTGGTAAATAGACGAAGGGGTCGTCTAGTAAAAGGGCAGGCTTTTAGTACACAACCTAAATCAAAATCCACGCCTTCGAAATCCGGGGCAAAAATTAAAACTACACGGTCAGAAGCACCCATCAAAATTCCCAAGGACAAGCTGTCCGGTCCGGAGGCACCAGCTCAAGCCTTCGAAAAGAGACCTCCGGGTCCGAACCCCAGCCGGACTCTAGACCACAAGGGGGAAAGGATGCTCAACAATCCGGAAGGACTATTGAGCCAACCACTAGCTCTTCTCTTCCTAAAATAGCTGACAATCCCTCCATGGTAATGGAGAATGTAATGGAGGACATCATCGAAGAATCCCCTTTTGAGACTGATGTTTCCGGGCAAACAAACGAGACTGCCATTACTAGGAAGAGCAAAGGCAAGGAAAAATATGTTTAAAGCATCCGGACCTGCCGGAGTGCCTTGTGGGAAAAGTGGGGCCTTGTTTCCACAAAGTAAGTGTTAAATATCTGCTGGCCATACAGAAGATCAATTACGCTTTCATTCACACAGCTGAACTTGGCCGGATGAGGACGAAGTGGGGGATTCCAGAAAATGTTAAAGTAAGGATTCCAATTGATCCGGAGACGCCCATGGACTGTAAGCTCAACGAGATTATCTTCTATACTGAGTTATTCAAATGGGGACTTAGGTTTCCCTTGGACCCAGAAATAGTCAGATATTTCCATCTGATAAAGCTTTGCCCAAGTCAGCTAAGCCCTAATGCATGGTTCACCATTATGGCATGTATCATGGATTCAAGGCTCTCCGGAATTCCTCTTCCGATGGAGCAATTTGCTGCCGTAGCAAGCCTCTGCAGAAATCATGTCATCCCTTTCTATCACTTCAACATGAGCGACAATTACAAGGTGGTGGATGACTTACTCGAGTCGGAGAAAAGCTGGAAGACTCAATTTCTGTTCATCAGCGGTGCCTGGGAGAATGGGAAGAAAATTAAAGCTGGTGTCAACCCAAGCATGCTTACCAGTAGATGGCGAAGTGATGGTAACAATCTCACTACATACTTCTACTTTTACTTATATATATATTTTTATCTAATTCTTTTTCTTTTTCTTTTTGGTAGTGCTGCCTAGGGATTTCAATGATTACTTAGAGGCTGGGCAAACCATTTGTGCCAAGCTAAATGCTTGGGCTGCTGAAAAATGGGGAAACCGCTTCCACAACTGCTTTACCGGAGGCAATTTAACCAAACCCTACCTTTGGAATACAACTGACCGGAGGGATCTGTCTTGGGAGGAATTAACCATTCCACACCCTCCGGGAGCGATTCTCCGGAAAACAAAGGGAAAAGATGGGAAATTGGTCTTGCCGGGCAGAGCTAAAGCCCCAAGCAAGATGAAGGGCAAAAACGTTAAGGCCAAGCAAGATGTGGTAGAGGCCAATCATACCGAGATGGAGGAAACTGTCCCAACAAACCCAGAGGGACAAGATCAAGGGAAGATCGATGATGCCTTACTACAAGTGGTGGAGCACGAGAGCACCAATGAAGTAGCTGGGTCTCCAAAACCTCAAAAGGTCTCCAAAAAGGACAGAAAACGGGGAGCAGAAGGTGGAGACCGGGATGCCAAGAAAAAGAAAACCTCCAAGGGAGACGAGGTTTCTCTCCGGGTTCCGGAGCCACTACCTCCTGTTGACCCTACTAACCCCACTCAAGCAGAAGAGATCCCTGGTGAATTTCAAACCGAAGGGGGTGCAGGAGGGGATATCAGCATTGATGGTGTCGATATCAGCGGGCTTGAGGGGATTGGTGTTTACTTCGAAAACCTCCCCAAAGACGATTTTGCTAGGCCTTACCTCCCCCCAAGTTCTTCGAACCTCGTTACATTCAATGGTAGGTCGTTTTCTATCTCAAGTGAGAGAGATGTCATCTCTCACTCTTTACTGAGAAATGTCCAGCCAGTGCTTACTTTGGAGAAGCAAGTACGAAATCAATCAGCCATCATCAATACCCTCAATTCTGACAAAGAGAAATTGTCTAGCGACCTCCTCACTGCCAATCAAAATACTGAGGCGTTGAGGAAAGAAAATGAAGAGTTAAATAAACGCCAGGAAGACTTGGTCAATAGGTTGGCCACTTCAGAAGGACTTGTCAAAGAACTCCAATTAAAGCAATCTGATCTGGAAAGAGACCTATTTTCTTCAAAAGAGGAGGTGAAGGCCAAAGATAGCACCATTCAGGCCTTAACTAATGGCAAGATCACTCTTAAAAATAGTGTGTCCAAGGCTGAGCAAGAAAATGCTGACTTGTTAAGGGAGCAGGAGAAAACAATCCAATCTAGGATTGATGCTTATACCAATGAGGTGATAGATTCTCAGGAGGCAAGGTATGCTGAAGTCAAGTCAGATATGGTCCTACTCTTCCATGAAAAATTTCCGAAGAGGACCTTGGGAGATTTATGGCGACTCGTGGAGTACGAAGACCTTCCCCATCATACCATGGCTGATGGTGATAAGTATAACTACTCCAGTGGCTGGGATGACACCACCGATGAAGAAGAAAAGACAGGGGAGAGTCTAGATGACGACCCAAAGAAGAAGAAGCCAAGTGAGGCTGATCCATCTACAAAAGCTCAGTCTTAGAGTATCAATTATCTTTTTTTTTTAATTTTCTTGTGATTGAACCAAAGTCCTTGGATGTCCAAGGCATTTTTTGTAACCATGTCTGGTCCTTGTCCGGATAAACCTTTCTTGTTTTGACAATTTAAAGTCCTTGGATGGCCAAGGCATTTCGTATGTTTTAATGGGTAGTTTCATTTTGCACAACTCTTGCATTCTTTCATAGTTTTTCAATTTTGGTGGCTAATGTTTAAACAGCCCTTAGTTATTTCACAAGTATTTTAAAGTGAGAGTGTTTAAATTCTCCGATGACAAACGTTTAAGTAGTCATCATTCCTCTAATTTAATCCGGTCTGTTCAATAAAAAATTTCAACGAAAACTATTAACTGAAAACACTCCGAATCTTTTAAGAAGGTATCATATTTTATAAAAAATACTGGACACCTCATTAAAACCTCCCCGAGCCACCAGGGAGGAAAGAGTATGCCCCAAAATATTTACATGAATTTTTAAACAAGTAAATATTTACATAGTTTTTATTCTAAGTACAAACGGAGGTGCTCAATGTTCCAGGGGTGATTCAAAATCCTTCCATCTTTGTCTTGGAGCCGGTATGTCCCAGGCTTAATCTTTTCACTGACCACATAGGGTCCTTCCCAAGTTGGAGCCAACTTACCGAACTTATTCTCTTTAGTATGTAGGAAAACTTTTCTCAATACCTTATCCCTGGTTGAAAATCCCTTCTCTTAACTTTAGAAGCAAACCTGCTTCTCATCAAACCTTGATAGTGTGCAGCTCTAAGGTGAGCCTTAACTCTTCTTTCTTCCATTAAGTCAAGCTAGCCTCTGATTGCCACTTCGTTAGCGTGTTTGGAAAAATTATGAACTCGAAATGAAGGGAGAGTAGCTTCTATGAGAGCGATGGCATCCATCCCATATACTAAAGCAAAGGGAGAATCTTGTGTTGCAGCCCTGAGAGTGGTCCGGTAATCCCACAAGACTTTTTGCAAGTAACTTGGCCATTTTCCAGCAGTCCCTTCTAAATTCTTCTTCAGACCGGACCGTATTTTCCTGTTAGCCACTTCAACTTGACCGTTTGCCTATGGGTGGAAAGGAGAAGAAAAGAAGTGTTGAATGCCTCTAGAGGCACATAAAGCCTCCATTTCCCTGTTGTCGAATTGTGGCCCCATTGTCTATTGTTATCTTCTGTGGAATTCCAAATCTGCAACAAATGTTAGACATAATGAATTTGATAACAGGTTTCGAGGTAGTTCCTGCCAATGGGGCCGCTTCGATCCACTTTGAAAAGTAATCAATGGTAACAATTATAGTTCTGCACCCCCCGGATGCCATGGGTAGAGGTCCCACCAAATCCAACCCCCACCGAGCGAAATGTACTGGCTCAGAAATTGATTCCAAAGGGACAGCTCGGGTATGAATTTCATTACCATATCGTTGGCATAGATCACATTTTTTTACCAACTCCTTGGCATCTTGCATTATGGAGGGCTAATAGTACCCAACTAATAAAACTCTTCTAGTTAGAGCCCTGAATCCACAATGTGCTGATCCCTCACCATCATGTAATTCAGAGAGCACTATTTGAGACTCATCGACCCCCAAACATCGTAAGAGGGGTTTACTATAAGATTTCTTGTAAAGAATATCTCTTAGGATGACAAAACCACGAGCCTTGTACTTTACTTTCCTTGCTACTGCTTTTTCTGGAGGCAAGATGCCATCTAAGAGATATTGAAGGAGAGGAAATCTCCAATCTTGAGGCTGTTTTATTTGTATATTCAAACTTTCTTCTTCTTTATCCGAATTGATTTGAATGGATGGACATTCTTGCACATGTATCCAAGGGTAGGACTCAGAGTAGGCTATGGTTGCCAATGAGTCTGCTAGTGTATTTTCTGTTCGAGGCATCTGCTCATAAGTGACGCTTTTGAAATTGAGTGCCACTTATTTGAGGATGAACAAATGTTTAATCAGTTGTTCTTTCTTAGCTTCAGACTGACCTTGTGCATGATGGATAAGAAGCTGGGAGTCGCTCATTAACCTGACTCTTTTGGCTCCACAAATGAGAGCCAACTTTAAACCAGCTATAGCAGCCTCATACTCGGAATCATTATTGGAAGCCTTGAAGGCAAAGCATATAGCCTGGTACATTCTGTCACCGTACAGAGAGGTTAAACATATCCCAGCACCACAACCCATGGTGGTTGATCCACCGTCAGTCGGATGATTCATACTTTTTTATCTTTTACTCCGGTTGCTTGTTTAGTATCTCTGTCTGAGTGAAATTCAACTAAGAAATTAGCCACCGCTTGGGCTTTGACTTCTGTTTGAGGGGAAAAATCAATATCGTAATCTCCCAATTCCACTGACCACTTGGTCATTCTAATTGAAATATCGGCCTTTTGGAGAACGTTTTTCAAGGGAAAAGACGTCCGGACAATGATAGGGTGAGCATGAAAATAAGAACTCATCTTCCTCGCAGCAATCACCAGGGCTAGTGCTAATTTTTCAAGTTTTAAATAGCGTTTTTCTGCATCTATCAAGCTCTTGCTAATGTAATACACCGGACGGGGATAATTATCTACTTCCCTTACCAACACTGCACTTATGGCACAATTAGAGACTGCCAAGTATACGAAGAGAGTCTCTCCATCAACGGGTTTAAACAAATTTTTAGGGGAAGACAAGTGCTTTTTAATCTCATTGAAGGCCTCATCACACTGCGGGGACCAATTGAAATCTTTTGCACCTTTCAGAGTTTGAAAAAATGGGGCGCACGTGTCCGAGGATCTTGAAATAAAACGGTTTAGTGCAGCCAGCCTCCCGGTCAATCGCTGTACTTCTTTAATATTCCGAGGAGGCTTTATTTGTAGTAAAGCATTAAGCTGGTCCGGATCAGGCTGTATCCCTTGCTCACTTATTACGTACCCCAAGAATTTTCCGGACTCCACTCCAAAGACACACTTTTCTGGGTTTAATTTCAAATTTACTTTTACTAAGTTAGCAAAAGTTTCTTGGAGATCTGCCAAGTGTAGCTCTTCGTCCACACTTTTCACCATCATGTCGTCGATGTAAACTTCCATGTTTCTTCCAATTTGATCAGCAAAAGACTTGTTTACCAACCTCTGATAAGTAGCCCCAACATTTTTAACCCAAATGGCATCACCTTGTAACAATGAAGAGCCCTATTAGTAACAAATGTAGTATGTTCTTGATCCTTCAGATCCACTTGAATCTGATTATACCCGGAGAAGGCATCCATAAAGGATATCAGCTTGTTTCCAGATGTGGAGTCCACCAACTGATCAATTCGGGGGACCGGGTATAAATCCTTTGGGCAAGCTCTGTTGAGATCTGTGAAATCGATGCATATACGCCATTTGCCATTTTTATTTTTCACCAACATCGGGTTGGCTGTCCATAAAGGGTATTGAGATTCCTTTATGTGCCCTATTTTAGTAAGCCGGTCGACCTCTTAAACTATGGCATCAGCCTTTTCCTTAGAAAATGCTCTTCTCTTTTGTACCACAGGTGCTATGTCCCTTCGGATGGACAATTGGTGTGATATAATATCTGCCGGTACTCCGGTAACATCAGCATTGCACCAAGCAAAAACATGCTGATGGTCTTTCAAGAATTTTAACATTTTACCCTTTAATTCCAATGTCATCTGGGATCCTTGACACATTTTCTTCAACCAGAGAGTGAGTTTCAACTTCTTCAATTGGTATTAAAACACCAGGGGTCTCTCTGGGGTCATCAATTTCACCCTATCCCCCAGAGGGCCCCTTAAACTGCTATTCCTCATTGATCCGAACTGCCCCCAACGTCCGAGGAGCCAGTGCTTTTGCATAACACTCTCTTGCTACCTTTTGGCTGCTCCGAACAACTCCCACTTGTCCTTGCACAACATACTTCAAGCATTGGTGGACTGTTGAAGCCATGACATGCATCCTAAAGAGCCAAGATCTCCCAAGAATAGTGTTATAACAAGTGGGACAATCCACCACAACGAATAGTATTCTAACCATCTTTTTAAAAGGGCCTTTGCCCAATAAAACCTCCTCCTCAAATTCCCCGATCACATCTGCTGAGCTTCCTGTGAAACCCACAATTGACATGTTCGAACGTTGAATTACTGCCGAATTATTCATCTTTTTATAGGAAGTTAAAAAGAGAATATTGGCAGAACTTCCGGTGTCCACCAAAATTCGTCTTATGCCATTGCCCCCGATGGATGCTCCTATGACAACAACATCTTCATGAGGACCATCAATATCCCTCAAGTCATCCTCATCGAAAACAATAAAGGGAAATGGAATCTGTGATTGATAGGAAGTCATGCCTCCTTCCAGTTGGGTAGCTAAAGTATGAACGTGCCTCTTTCTCGAAGAAGCAGTTGGTGCTGTCATGGTGTCTCCTCCGAATATCGTAAGTGATTCATAAAAGTTGATAAGTCTGGACACCGGCTTGCATTGTTCTGTGATAACACTCACTTTATTCTGGGTTGGATCAGGATCCAAATATTCTGATTCTACATCGAACCTTTCGATTATGACCATAGCCCCATCCGGATCCGATGTGCCTGCATTGTTTGGACCAGCCCGATGAGCATTATCATGCCTATTTCCACCTCTTCTTTTAACATACGCCCCAACTGTCCTCTTTCAATCAAATTCTGGACTTTTTGTTTCAAGGCAATACAATCCTCAGTGGTATGGCCAGTATCATTGTGATACTGGCAGCAACAATTATTGCGGCTATCCCTAGGAGACTGTAGTGCAGCCGGCCTTCTGTAGTGTACTTCGTCTTTTGTTTTGTCATAAATAGTGGCTACGCTTTCTTTCAACTCAGCAAACCACTCCGGTTGAACCCAAGGCCCTCGTTTATTCCTAGATTGCTGGCTCCGAGCTGGCCCAGCTGGATGAGACTGGGCTTTGGCTCTGTTATGACACTGCCCGGTCTCCTTGGCTTTGTTCCCGGATTGATTTTGGTTTTGATTTGGCGCAACTAGGGCAGATCTCACTTGCCTGTGCACCCTAGTTTTATTTGTTTCATATACATTAATCTATTTACCGACCTGATTCAACAAACCTCCCCATGTCATGGCCTTCTTCCTGGTTACTGAATCAGCCAAGTTTCCGGGGTTCAAACCCTGTCTCAGAGAGGCTATTACTACTTGTTCAAAGCAATCAGCCAATCCATTCTTGGTATTTATGTATTATTTCAAAGATTCGTTTAGTTCTTGGGCACAATGGATAATTGTGTCTTCATTTCCCTTTACCTCCTTACTTCCAACAAACTGTCTTCGAAAGGCCACCCAAAAAGTGTCAAAATTTCTGATGCAGCCTTGTGGTAAACTGTTGTACCACTTCAGAGCACTCCCCGTAAATGATTGGGAGAATTCTCTACAAAGTAACTTGTCGTCATCATCAAAATTCATCATGAAATTTTTGAATTGTTCCAAGTGGTTATCCAGGTCTTTACTGCCATCGTATTTTTCCATTTTTGTACTGTCAAACCTCTTAGGAAGGTTTCCAGACAGTATCTTGGAGGACAATGGAGATTCTCTCCAATTCCGGCCACGACTGAAAACGGTATCTTTATTAGGAGTTGCGAAGATACCTGGCTCATCATGGAATGCAAAAGGATCCATTAACAATCGATCTACGTGTCTCCGGCTATGACTGTGAGACGATCCTTTGCTCAGATGCCTTTTCAACTTTCTATGCATATCCCTTTTCCTTGAGTACTTTTTGACCAACTTTTGTTTCTTTTTTGAACGGCCTTTATCACTGCTTGATGACAAAGATTCTTCAACTCCATCTTCATTTGAGGAGCTACTGGAAGACTCTGAGTCTGAATCAGAGCTCTCCACCGGTTTAGACCGGTGAGATTTTTTTGAGCTAGAATGAGTCTTTTTTGCACTCACATGAGTTTTTGATGGCTCATGCTCTCTAGGGTTGTCAGTACAATGAGCTACTGACACCTTAGACTTTTCTTTTGCGCCTATATCTGTCCTCTTGACAGCCCTCAGAGCTTATATTTTAGCTTTTTACCTATCCCGCTCCTGGATTGTATATTCATCATTTTCTCCCACCACTTCTGCCAAAACTGGTGGTACTTCTTGCACGTCCGGATTCATCCGAACTGATTTTTCTTGATGGTTTTGAATGCTAGATTCAGGAACCTTCTTCTCCCACTGTGGTCGCCAATTTGGTGTGGTTTATTTTCGGTTGAGGGTAATTTTGTCCAGATTTTTGTGATGTTTCAAAGGTATTTAATGTTTGGATAGATTGTAGTGAGAGATTTGAGCTGCCTGGTTGTGTTAAATGTTCATTACCCTCATTAATGAAAGTGGTTGGGTATTTATACCTTTAATTATGGGCCACATGGGATTTTGGGTCACACTTATGAATTCGGGTCGATTTCAATGACTCATTAGTTTTTAAGCAAGTAGGTAATTAGCTTAGTCATAAAGTGGTTTAGTTTTGAATACATTAGTCATGTTCGGATGGTTTAGTGGGTGGTTTTTGTCCGAATTGCCCCTGTCCGGTTCCCACAGTGAGTGGTGAGAAAATCCGGACTCATCAAAATTGATTTATGTAATAACATCTTTAGTATTTCATACAATAATACATATACAATAAAAACTAAAACGTGACAATTTACAATATTGGTTATTCTGAAATGTAAAATTGGTTCACCACTTAAAGTCACAAAAACTTAATTCCCAATGTTAATAATCAAACAATCATTCATCCACTAATTTCCAATTTATTGTAAGAATTGGTCTTCAAAACATTTAATACCGAAAAATACGCTCAACAGACGCAGCTGTAACCAGAATAATTAAGGATAACTCAATCAAAAAAATATGTTAATGAGGAATTATTACACTTCACATTTATACCATTTTCTTTTATTGGGTTTTCAAATTATCAATATCTTTAAATCACGATTTTATTGAAAATCTTGAACATATATTTGAATTTCTAGTCGAAATGACAATTTAGTAAAAATAAAATTATCGGGATACTAGACGATCTATGTGAACTAACTTGTCAACATAAAACAAAGTAAACAATTGTCTTGAATTAATATAAAAAATGCAAGAAACAAATTCAGTGTATATCTTGCGAAAACTATTATCCATATCTTGCCTTCACATATCAAATAACTAACAACTAACAAAAAACAAGTAAAAGTTAACTATTAAAGCATATTTAAAAATAATTGATTGTTTATTAAATTGCATGCAGATGTTACCTTACAAAAGTCTGAATGCGAAGTAAATATGGTTAGTTATAATTTCAACATGTCCTTAGAAATATCGACTTATCTTTCTTCTATTAGATTCGATATCGATGATGGAAATGAATGTTTTTTGAAAAAGATACTGACTTCAATATAAAGATCATTTTACCTTACATCTCGAACCCGATCTTTGATTTTTGTATCAAAACTCTTAGTTCGTTTTTGCAAACCTGGATCACCCATAACATCATCCTCTTGAACTTCTACATCACTATTATGTTCAATATTTTTAATATTTTATGGATTTGGACTCTGAACACTAATTGAACCGACTAAGCTTTTATGTGTTTTAGGAAAATAAGAGAAAATTTTGTATATTAAATTTATATTTTATATTTTATTATTTAAAATATTTATTATATTTTATTATGTAAATTATATTTTATATCCTTTTGTAAGGTATCAATTTTATGTTTATTATAAATTTTAAAAAAAGTAAATAGAATATACATAGTTCATGTTACACACTCCAGAATTGTGAAAATATTTTTTGAGCAATATCCATTCAAAACGCATTATAAATCTATAATAGTGCATTATGCATAATCCTAATATGATAATATAATATAATAAGAAAAAGTAACTAAAAATACATAATTACACAAGTATGAAAGTAACAATAAGATTAACATACATTTATATATGTAAGAAATAAGAGTTTAGAGACCGAGTATAATCTAGTTTTAGAGTGTTGAAACAGAAAGGTAATGATGCCTCATCATTCATATTGTTCATTCATATTGTGGTACGCCAATTATATAGAATTAGGTTAAAAGTTAAGATATCAACTAATATGTCCTTAATCATATATGCAAACAACTGACATGTATGAAATATTCGACCGCTGATTTTAATTCGAAAAATGATGGACGGTTTTATGACAGCTCCGGCTAAGGGGCAACAACCACTAACCACATGTGAATCTATCTATATTTATGTGTATATGTTGGTATTTTTTTATGTATGTTTTGGTGTTAAAAAAATCCATGTTCACCACATCAAACCAAAAATAGATTATGCACCTTATTTGGTAATCAAGTTATTTATGCTAAGACTTTCTCGATACTCATTAATTTTATACTTAGTTCTAATAAGATATTATGTTAATTCTTCAATGGTCGAGTATCTCATGCGTGTTTTATGCTTATGTATATATATTTTTAAGAACTATTGTTTAAGGATCACGTTGTACTATTTGAATACAACCAAAATATCGTAGTATACGTTTAAGATATTACACTTCAACACTATCAAACTTGATGAGGGTAAAAAATATTATGAGGGTAAAATAGGAAGATATTCTCGTAATTTAGTATTTAGTATTTTTTTAGAGAGTCATAAGAGAAAATAGGTGCTTGTATTTAATATTTTTGGAAAAAATCCAACCCATTTAATGCTAATGGTTGGGGTATTTACACTTTTTCCAAGGATCTATGGGTGTTTCGGGTCAAACCTTATATTTGGGTCCTTCCCAGAAGCTACCAAACCCAAAAGTTAAAGTTCTAGACACACAGTTGAGTCATTGGTATACTCAAGTCACTGTTCAATCAACGAGTTTTATTCATCCTGTCTAAACTGCCCCTTCGGATAAAAACAAAATTACTATAGTACTCCTCCGACGATATCCAATCCAATCATATAACCCCCTTAGCTCTTTCCAAAGTGTTTCAAGAGAGCTAACATTATAAAGGAAATCTGAACCGTATCCGAAGCGTGTTATCAAAACTGTTTTTATGGAAAGATCACGACTTTAAGCGATTGGTTTTCTCATGACACGTGTCATGTAGTTACTTGGAGAGACCGAAAAGTTTCTTCCTTAGAAACAAAATCTATTCACCAAAAAAGGAACTAACAGATATTTTTCGTAGCCTCCTCTAATTATCACCATTAGCTTGTCTTCCTTAGTGAATCACTTGAGTAATTTTATTTATATATATAAGATTAATCTTCATTATTTTTCTGTCATTAAAGTAAGAAAAAACAAGTTTATCTGCATAATTTTAGAAAGATAAAACTCTTAACTTTTACCCAGATTTTCCTTCGATTCTTCTTGTCTGATTTCAAAGTTTTGCATGTTCACAGCTAGGACATCACTTATTAAAGAAGGTTGGCTTAATTGTTTAGAGTTAGAAAAAAAAGAAGCAAGTTAGAATTTCCGCCGGATTACCCCCTTCTCTGGTGACACAAATGCCAGAACCAGATGAAAGCTCATCATCTGGTAAGCAACCCTTCGTTTCTAAATTAAGCCCTTATGATCAATCTTCCATAGTCATTAATCAATCTACCCAGAAAAGTGAGGTTTCTACCAAACAAGTTATTAACAATCGTAAACCTAGATCAACTTTCATTGTCATGGGTCAAATGTCGGAGAAAATACTCATCGACGGCTCACCAGACTTTTAAAGGCTTCAAACAAGCCTTCTACATTGGAAAAAGAAAGGGATAAACCATAAGAGCCCTCTACTGATTTTAGAAACCCCCCAACAACAACCGATTGAAGAGGGAAATATTTCTTTAACTCATCCAACAACTTCCTCTGCTGAGGTTCTTCCTTCTGAGAAAGATAACCTAGATAAACAGGTCGGTGATACAGTGGAGATGGGTCCCTAGATGATGGAAGAAGAAATAGACGATAATGGTGAAAATACACCCTTGGAGACATTAGAATGCACTGGTGGTGATAAAAAAGAAAAATAAATAAATAAAGAAAGCCCCATTGTTAGAATCCGAACCATTGCCAATGTCGTGACACATGATAGTGAGCCTCTCGAAGTATCTAGTGAACATGAAACCTTGTGGTACAACCTTTTATGCTACATTAGGACAATAGTTGACTTGGAGAGATAAGTTAGATCTCAAGTCACAGATATTACATCCCTTTGTAGAGAAAAACAATCCATTCTCAATGAAAACTAATCTCACAAGATACTGTAAGTTCAGAGAAAAATAAAGTGAAAAGTTTAAATAAGGAAGAGAAAACTCTTAAAGATGAGTTGGCTCAGTCTAAGTCTCATCATAATCAACTGCAACTTAACTTTGTTGATCTTGGAAAACGATTCGTCTTTGAAAGGGCAACAAAAGAAGAACAAAACTAGCTTCCAGACGTTATCAGAAAAAAGACAAATGTGCATGATCTTCTAAAGAAGAAAGAAGATGAAATCGCCGATCTCAAGGGAAACATTGCCAAGGAAATATCTGATACCGTAAACACCTATTCTAAGGGTGTATTGAAATATTTAGACCGGAGAGACGAGTCTATTAAATCTGATATGGTATTACTGTTCCGTGAAATTTTTCCCCAAATGATCTCTTGGGAAATTATGGAAGTTCGTGTCATACAAAGAAATCCTTTTCATACTATGCCGCTTGGTGATAAACTGGGCATTTCTTTGGATGATTATGAGTCTGATGAGGTTGGGGAAGAATCAGATAATGGTGAAAAAAAAGAACAAGAGGAAGAGAAAATTAAGAAGAAGACCGAAAGACTGAGCCCTAAAGTTAATCATTTTTATTAATTATGTATTTGGAAACCAAAGTCCTTGAAATGTTTTAAGACATTTTTGTTATATATTAAAATTGTATTTTCTAGTAGCCATGTTGGCGTAAGCCCTTGTCGTACACAATGTATTTTTGTAATATAGATCGGGTGTCTTTTATGACTCTGCCATCATTTTATGTCATGTTTGTTTTTATCCACTTAGTGTTTTGCCATGTTTCTTGTTATATTTCCATTAATATCCGATTTTTCTTAACGAAAATAATATAAAGCAATATATTAAACCTGATCAATAATTAAAAAAGATAATGTTTAATAGGTCTTTAACCCATCCGAAAGAGGCTTTTAATCCATCTGAGTCATTCAAAGGTAATCCACTTGAAGGAAATAAGTGTTTAATAAACCTTTAATTCATGTGATCCACTCAAAGGCAATCCATTTGAGGGAAACAAGTGCTTAATAAGCCTTTAATCCATATGATCCACTAAACGATAATCCATTTGAGGGCAACAAGTGTTTCATAAGCCTTTAATTCATCCGATTTAATCAAAGATAATCCGTTTGAGGGAAACAAGTGTTTAATAAGCCTTTAATTCATCTGATCCACTCAAAGGTAATCCATTTGAGGGCAATAACTGTTTAATAAGCCTTTAATTCATCCGATCATACTAACCACAATAGTTTCTTTAAAAAAGCAAAGGATAATATATTTATTGAGATCTGGACACCTCATTAAAACCTCTCCGCACCACCAGGGTAAGAACGATTATGCCCCACATATTTACATTGAAGTAAAACAAAGTAAATATTTACAAAACGAGTTTATTCTAAGCATAACCTGAGATGCTCAACATGCTAAGGATGCTTCAACAGGTTGCCTTTTTTTCCTGGAAGCTTGTATGTTCCTTGTTTAGCTCTTTCACATACAATGTATGGTCCTTCATAGTTCGAAACTAGCTTTCCGAACTGCTTCTCCTTGGTGTGTAGGATCACTTTTCTTAACACCTAGTCTCCTACTTGAAAATATCTTCTTTTTTACTTTGGATGTGAACCCGCTCCTCATCAAGACTTGGTAATGTTCGGTTTTTAAATGTTCTTTTATTAAATTTTATTTAATTAAATCTAACTTATTCCTCATTGCTATCTCATTCTCGCTTTCAGAGTAATTTTGAATTTAGAAGAAAGAAAAAGTAGCTTTTATAGGTTTGATTGCATCCATCCCATAAACTAGAGAAAATAGAGACTCTTGTGTGGCTGTATGATGAGTTGTTCGGTATGCCCAAAGTACCTTGTGTAAATAACTCGGCCATTTTCCAACTGCTCCTTCTAAGGTCTTTTTTAAGCTCGACAAAATGGTCAGATTTTCCACTATAACTTGTCCATTAGCTTGAGGATAAAAAGGAGAAGAGAAACAGTGTTGAATTCTTCTTGATGTACAAAATACATCCATGTTTTTGTTATCAAACTGAGGACCATTATCTATAGTGATGCGCTTGGGAATACCAAATTGGCAGCATATGTTGGAGATAATAAATTTTATCACTGCCTTAGATGTTCCAGCTAAAGGTGCAGCTTCTACCCATCTGGAGAAGTAATATATTGCAACAATTATGGCACGAAAACCTCCAGAAGCCATTGGAAGGGGTCCAACCAAATCAAGTCCCCATCTACCAAAGGGTATAGGTTCAGATATTGACTCCATGGGGACTACTGGCACATGGATAACAGTTCTATATTTTTTAACAATGATCACATATTTTGACCAAATGTTTAGTATATTTCATTATAATAGGCCAATAATATCCTGCTAACAAGACTCTTATGGTCAAAAATTTATAGCCACAATGTGTTGACCCCTCTCCATTATGCAATTCAGATAGAACATATTGAGACTCATTGGATCCGAGGCAACGCAATAGATGCATGCTGAAAGATTTTTTTATTATAAAGAACCCCTCTTAGGACTAGAGAACCACAAGCTTTGTATAAGGCTTATCTAGGCTTTCTCCTAATTCACTCTCCTTTCACGTGGTTGCATCTATAGAAGGACATATTATGTATAGAGAACCAAGGTATGCTTTAGAATATGCTATAGTGGCTAAAGAATATGACATGATGTTTTCTGATATGGGGATATGCTCATATTTGATGCATTTAAAACCAATGGTGACTTTCTTTAGCACTTGTAGATATTTTATCAAGTGATCTTTTCTGGTTTCAGATTGTCCTTGAGCTCGATGAATGAGTAGTTGTGAATCACTTATCAATCATAATCTTTTAGCCTCATATATTTGAGCTAAACTTAGACCAGCTACGACCGCTTCATATTCTGAATCATTATTGGATGCTCTGAATCCAAAACATATAACCTCATACATGGTGTCACCATAAAGAGAGGCCATGAAAATTCCAGCTCCACACTCCATGGTACTAAATCCATCATCAGTTCGGATCACCCATTCCTTCTTAAACTTACTGATTTGAGCTTCTTCACGAGGCCTCTTAGAATGAAACTATACTAAAATATCATCCATAACTTGAGTTTTGATTGTAGTTCGAGGCGCAAAGTCAATATCATAATCCCCAAGCTCAACTGATCATTTGGTCATTTTCCCCGATCTAGCATTTTTTAGTACATTTTCAGTAGAAAAGAAGTTCGAACTGTGATAAAGTGTGCTTGAAAGTAAGGTCTCATCTTTCTAGATGCTATTACTAATGTCAAAGCTATTTTTTCCAATTTCAAGTACTTATTGTCAGCTTCCAGTAAAATCTTTCTTATATAGTACTCTGATATTGCTAGATACATATAAAGCATTTCTCCTTCAACAGGTTTGAACAACGTCTTGGGCGAAGATAAGTGTTTATTAATTTCAAGGAAAGCTTGATCAGAGTTAGGAAACCAATTGAAGTCTTTAGCATTTATTAAAACTTGGAAGAATTGTGCACATTTTTTGGATGATCTTGAAATAAACCGGTTCAATGCAGCCAATATTCCATTTAATATCTGAATTTCTTTAGTATTTTGAGGTGGATCCATAGCTAACAAAGCGTTTAACTGATCCGGATCAGTTTGAATCCCTTTCTCACTTATAATATACTTCAAATATTTACCAAATTGGAGTCCGAAGGTATATTTCTCTGGATTTGACTTCAAATTGATGGCTTCCAAGTTAGAAAATATTTCTTGGATATCAGATATTTGATCTTTCTACTTAAGAATTTTTACCATCATATCAACAATGTAAATTTCTATATTTCTTCCGATTTGATTAGCAAGTGCCTTATACACCAGTCGTTAATAAATAACTCCAGGTTTTTTCAACCTAAATGACATTACTTTATAAAAATGGAGCCCTATGTCAGTAATAAACGTAATATGGTCTTGATCATTCAAATTCATTTATATTTGATTATACCCAGAAAAAGCATCCATAAGGGATAATAACTTGTTTCCAGATGTGGAGTCCACTAATTGATCTATCTGGGGTATTAGAAATGGGTCTTTAGGGCAAGCTCTATTAAGATTCGTGAAGTCAATGCACATATGCCATTTTCCATTTTATCTTGATTAAAACTGGGTTAGCTGTCCAAAGAGGGTATTGAGATTCTTTGATATGCCCCATTTTGGTTAACCGATCTACTTCTTGAACAATCACTTCAGATTATCCTTGGAAAAAGCTCTTTTTTCTACACTACCGGTCAAACATCGAATTTCACAAACATCGTATGATTAATTATACTGGTTGGTACTCCGATTATCTTTAGGAGATTGAATTGGTGTTGTTATTCTAAAATGTACAACATTATTAATTTTATCATAAATGGTAGCCATACTTTTACCCAGTTCAGAAAACCATTCAGGTTGAATGCATGGACCTCTCTTGGTTTTAAATTGTTGGGCTTGACTTGATTGATTCTGTCTCGTCCGATGTGACCCATGCCCGAAATCGTTTGGCCTATAATTAATTAAGGCCTAAGATTGAGTACTGTCTTATAGAATTAATGTTGTAGGAGCAGACCTGTTTGGCGCAATACTCTGGATTTCTTAGTTTCCTCCACCATAATCTGTTTTCTGACCTGATTTAATAAACCATCCCATGTTATTGTTTTTTCCGAGTCATTGAATCAACCAATTCACCTAGATTTAATCCTTGTCTTAGGGAAGCAATGACTACGTGTTCAAAATAATCAGCAAATCCATTCTTTGTATTCACAAAACGGCTGATATATATTCTTTTAAAGACTAGTTCAGTTCTTGGGCATAATGGATGATAATATCACCATTCCCTTTAAGCTCCCTACTTCCCATGAATTGTCTCTGAAAGGCCATCTAGTTAACATCAAAGTTTTTTATAGATCGATGTGGTAAACTATTATACCATTTTGTAGCACTCTTCTTGAAAGTTTGTGAGAAAACTCAGCATAAAAGCTTATCATCATCATCAAAATTTATCATAAAATTCTTGAACTGCTCGAGGTGGTTATCATGATCTTTACTCCCATCGTATTTTTCCATTTTAGAGCTGTCAAACCGCCTTGGCATATCCACAGAGTATATTTGAGGACAAAGGTGATTGTCTTCAATTTTGGTTATGACTAAACACATTGTCTTCATCAGGAGTGGCAAATATACTTGGTTCAGACTGGATTTCAAATTGTTCACTTAGTAGATCAATATGGTGATCCGCTGACCTCTTTATTTTTCCTAGATATTTATTCCTTTTCAATTCTCCCTTCATGTCCCTTTTTATATTATTTTCTTAGTTAACCTCATTTTATTTTTCTAGACGACCCTGGTCATTATCTGATGAATATAACCCATCAGAATCAGTTGTTGTGGTTGAATTTTCATCAGAATCCGACGTGCTCATCACTTGTTTATTCTGATGCTCATTTTTAGAATTAATATGAGCCTTTGGAAAATGATCATTTTCACCTTGTTTATTATTATCACCATACTCATCTGTAGAGATACCTCCCACATCAAATTTGTCTTCCAATGCTCTTTCAGTTTGCCTTTGGGCACTCAAAATCTTCAATCTTAACCCTCAACTGATCACGTTCATCTTGCATGAATAGTATTTTCTCTGTGTTGTGATTGACACGAGACATAGTATCATGCTCATTATAATCTTTTATTCCTTCATTTTCATGTGGTAGAACTTCTTGCATATTGAGATCCCACTGTGGTCGCCAATTTGATGAGGGTAAAAAGTATTGTGAGGGTAACATAGGAAGATCTTATGGTAATTTAGTATTTAAGATTCTTATAGAGAGTAGTAAGAGAAGAAGTGCTTGTATTTAATATTTTTAGAAAAAATCCAACCATTTAATGTTGCTGGTTGGGATATTTATACTTTTTTCTAGAAATCCATGGGCCTTTCGGGTTCGACCTTATATTCGGGTCCAACCTATAAGCCCCCAAGCCCAAGAGTTAAAATGTTAGGCACGCAGCTGAGTCATTGGTCTAATCAGAACTAGTTAACATTTTTATTTTTAATCAACGAGTTTTATTCATCCTGTCCGAACTGCCCCTTTGGATAAAAATAGAATTACTATAATACTCCTCTGACGATATCCGATCTGATCAGAACTAGTTAACAGTCTTGTCTATTTATGCGACATCTCAAAATGGTTTTTTAATTCATATATATTGTATGGCTAAAATTGGCATGACAAAGTCAAAATAACATGAGAGATTTACCGATAACCACCAAACTAGAAATTAAATTACCTATAACCACCTCGATTTTGTACCATAAACTATTACGACAATACCCTTTTGAATACACAAACATGTATAACCTTTCATAATTAGTTATTCTTAACCTCCAAAACTCCATATCTTTCAAACCCTAACTCAATCTGTTTTCCAAAAAATACATATTTTTTAGTAAAGACGAACAAAACGAAATTCATGAGTGATATTTTTGGAGATTTTTTTTTTCTATTTTCGCAATCAAATTACACGTAATTATACAAGTGGAACACAATTATTTTTTAACAACCAAATTACATGTAATTTTGCAATTGGAACAAAATTTCTATTTCTAGACTTATTTTGGCACTCTAATTACACATATTTTCGTACCTCGAACACATTCTATTATTTTTAAAACAATTCAACACAAAATACACATATTTTTGCAACTACAAAAAATTTAGATATTTCATACATAATTAACACTTATTTTCATAGAATATTTATGTATTTTGTTTTTTCACACATTTAGACTTATTTAGACTTATTTAGCAACCAAATTCAGAGTTTGTATTTATAAGGAAGAGAAGTGATAGAAAAAATAGGGGTTGACCTTATCCGAGTAACCGACTAAGGCCAACTT
Organism: Limnanthes douglasii subsp. nivea; assembly: GCA_036936605.1. Lineage (NCBI taxonomy): Eukaryota > Viridiplantae > Streptophyta > Magnoliopsida > Brassicales > Limnanthaceae > Limnanthes > Limnanthes douglasii. The sequence continues at coordinate 133,830,901 of JAUPFV010000003.1, read as the reverse complement.
CTTTTTTAATTTTTCTCTTTCATATAAATACACTATCTCATTTCCTGCTCATCCCTAAAAAAATATTTTCTTCTATAATCTTCAAAATCTCTTTATTTTTCATTCAAAATTCGATTAAAGTTCCAAATTTGATTAAAATTCAAAATTCGATCAATGTTCCAAAGTCAATCAACGCATTCATGTACTCGATAGCTTTGTTGACAAATTTTACAGATGGTGAATTATTGGTAATTAAGGGCTTGATATGCTCTATACATTATTTTAAGTATGTTATTGTTTGACATAATCTGTTTTATACTACTGGTTGTTTTAATGGCACACAAAAACAAAAGTACATTAATTTTATAATGTCAAAAGTAAATCCATAAAATGTTAATACTAGTGATCAATGTAACTCTCTCCAACCTATAAACCTAGATGATTATTACAATACTGGGAAAAACATAGAGATGTGTATTCTAGTCAACAAAATCTCAACCCCCGAAATAAATTCTTCCAAAGTTAACGCTACTGCTACCACTAGTTCAAATGTTAGGAAGAAAACATCGTGGATGTTGCAACATTGTTTTGATAATATAAATGTTAATAAAGTTAAGTGTAAAATTGTAATTTTTTTATGCTATATGTATGGAGCAAACAATAGCGTTGTATGAGGTGAATTTTTTTTCAAACACTGAATAATAAATAAATCAGAAGTTGAAGATGGGATGGGGAACCAAACAACCATATATCTAAAATCCGAGAAGGTATTTTTTACCAATATGATTCAATATAGGATGAAGACAATGAAATTTATCCTTGGTTATCCACTTTTTTTAATGAAAAATATTACAGTCCTTAATGTGTGATTTATGACTTACTAAATTACACTGTCTTTTCAAATTCACTTCAGCTCTTTAATGAGCCTAACACTTGCATCATCTTCATTGTACTATCATCATCGCCAGATTTACTGTCTTTTTATCTAACGATCTCCCACTTGAAGACTGGTTTCAACCTGTCTTCACACCTTGATCTATGCAGCATATCTTTCTGGTTTTGTTACTCCTGTAGACCAACTAAAGCTGAACACAACTTCAGTTTTTTAATGACTACTATCTTTGTCAACATATCAACTCGATTCTAGTTTCTTTGTATCTTTTCAAGTATTAGCACCTCATCTTCCAATAAAGATCCAATGAAATGATAATGAATAGTGATATGCTTGGTTCTCGAATGAAATGTTGAATTCTACGCCAATTGAAATGTACTATGACTATCACTATCCAGAACATTCTTCTTTTGTTTGAATCCCAACTCGGTTAACAAACCTTGAAGCCATATTATCTCTTTAGTGGCTTCGGTCACTGCTACATACTCAGCCATTATAGTCGATAGAGTGACAATTTTTTGTAGCTTTCACATCCAACTAACAGTTGTAGTTCCATCAGTAAATATATAACCAATGGTGATTTTCCGGTGATCAACTTTACTTCCAAAATTTACATCTACGTAGCCTTGTACCTTTAACCCACCCTTACCGAAGTACAAAATATTTTATGTGGTACCTAGTAGGTATCTCAAAATCCATTTGACAGCTTCCCAATGAATTTTATCTGGGTTTGACATAAACCTACTAACAACTCTTACTGCATGACTAATGTTTGGTCTCGTACAGACCATTGCATATATTAAACTTCCAATAGCTAAAGTGTAAGGAACCGTAACCATGAATTATTTTTCTTCCTCCGTCTAAAGAGATTGATCCTTGGATAAACGAAAGTGACCTGCGAATGATGTACTAACTGGCTTGACATCACCCATGTTAAATCTCTTCAAAACGCGATCGATATACTCTGACTCAGATAATTGCAAAACTTTCTATGCTTATCTCTCGTGATTTTTATTCCCAAGAATCTTCTTCACCGGACTCAAGTCCTTCATGTCAAATTCTTTTGACAATTGTTTCTTCAATATTCTAATATCATCCGTACCTGAACCTGCTACTAACCTATCATCAACATAAAGTAGCAAAATGATATAACTAGACTTACATCTTTTAAAATAACAGTGATCCGTATTACACTTGTGAAAGCTCTATTTGTGCATAAAACCGTCAAATTTATTGTACCACTATCTTGGAGCTTGTTTTAGACTATACAAACTTTTCTTGAGTCTGCATACCATGTTTTCTTTCCCTTCTTTTAAGAAATATTTTGGTTGATACATGTATATCTCCTCATCCAAGTCCCCGTGAAGAAATGCAGTCTTCACATCTAACTGTTCAAAATTGGTGTGGTTTATTTTCATCTGAGGGTAAATTTGTAATTTTTGTTTAGAGTTTTGTGGAAATTTGTGAGTATTTAATGTTTGGGTAGAGTGTAGAGGGAGAATTAAGCAGCCTGGTTGTACTTAATTTTCATTACCCTCATTTAATGTTGGTGGTTGGGTATTTATACCCTTATATTTGGGCCTTATGGACTTTCGGGTCATGTTTAATGGACCCGGGTCGAGTTTAAGGACCCATTAGTTCTAAGTAGGAGAACAAGCAGCTTAGTCAAAAAGTGATTAGGTTTTAAGTACTTTAGTCTTGTTCGAACAGTCCAATGGATGATGGCGTCCAAACTGCCCCTGTCCGGTTAGGTAGACATTGTCTGGACTGACCCTGTCTGAAGTGCTGACAGAATCCAGACTCATCAAAAATAAAGGTCTTCAATGGCAATAATAATCAACACTGATCCAATAGTATTGAACTTCACAACTTCACACTGACCCTGTCCGGTTAGGTAGACATTGTCCGAACTGACCCTGTCCGAAGTGCTGACAGAATACGGACTCATCAGTAGCCCTTTTTTTAGGTGGTGTTCAAAAATCTTTGGCAAGACCTAAAAAATAGTCTGTTGCTAGTGACAGTTACATCCGGACAGGTCCTTCGAAGTGTGTCATAGCTTTATCCGGACTGAAAAAGGTTTCTTGAATTTAAACGGTTTTTTGCCAGAGTTCGTGGGACACGTGTCTCTCTCTGGTTCGTTATTTCAGCCGTTTTTTCACCTTGAATTTCGCTCCCACCTTCTCTGAAAAACAACCTCTTCATTAAATGAAGATGACATCAGCGCCATTCCTTAATCATTGTAATTCCTTTCGAATTCTCCTAGGAATCAAAGCACCCTTTTGGGTGTTTACTATAAATTAATCATTTCTCCACTGTTTATCTTCATCTTCATATTTACTTTGCTAATTTTCAGATCTTTCTCTCTCAAAACACAAATTCTTCTCTTTGGTTGTGAGTTTATGTTCACAGCTAGGAACGCTTTAATCAAAGGCGGGTGGCTTAATCTATCAGAGCTAGAAAAGGCACAAAAAGTTGAACGGGAGAGGCGCATTGCAGTAGGTCTACCTACTTCCCCTATCGACAAACCAGTAATCTCAAACATAGAGCCTGACCAGGGTTCCTCCTCAACCAGAAGTGTTAAACCGAGGAGATTTTTTCAATCCAACCTTTCTCCTATTGTTTCAGGCTCGTCGGTTCAAGAATGAGAGCCCACTGTTGAACCAGGGCTAGCAGTTACCAGCTTCAAAAAGCCTTCCCCATTTATAGCCATGGGGTCAGATACAGATATCTCTCCCAACAAGTTAGTCGATCGAAGAAAAAGTCGCCTGGTAAAAGGGCAGGCTTCCAAAGGCACCCCTTCAAAATCAGGGGTCAAGGACAGCAATATAGGGTCATAGGCACCCATAAAAGTACCTCAGGACAGGCTGTCCGGACCGGAGGCCACTAGCTCAAGCCTCCAAATAGAAACCACCACATCTGAGCCCCAGCCGGAGGCCAGAGTTCAGGAAAGTATTGAAGCTCAACAGTCCGGAGGTCATACTGAACCAACTTCTAATCCCCCCTCCCAAAGACAACTGAAAACCCCTCCTCGGTAATGGAGGAAATAATTGAGGATTCTATCGAAGAGGCTCCATTCAAGTCCGAACCCTCAGGACAAACTTCTGATGCTACTGCTGCCAAGAAGGATAAATGCAAAGAAAAACTATGCCTTAGGCACCCAGACCTACCAGAAATTCTTGAAGGAAAAAGTGGGACCTTGTTTCCACAAGGTTAGTGTTAAATATCTTCTTGCCTTACAAAAAATTACTTATGCTTTCATCCACACAACCAAATTGGGCCGGATGCGTACGAAGTGGGGGATTCCGGAGAACGTGAAAATAAGAATCCCCATAGACCATGAAACCCCAATGGACTGCAAGCTTAGTGAAATAGTCATCTTCACTGAGCTCTTTAACTGGGGGCTAAGGTTTCCCTTAGATCCGGAGATAGTCAGGTACTTCCATCTTATCAAACTTTGCCCTAGTCAACTGAGCCCCAACGCCTGGTACACTCTTATGGCCTGTATCATGGCTTCCATGCTCTCCGGAATTCCTTTACCAATGGAGGAATTCGCAGCTGTGGCCAGCCTCTGTAGAAACCACCACATTCCCTTCTATCACTTCAACATGGGTGATAATTATAAAGCAGTGGATGACCTGCTTGAGTCGGAGAGAAACTGGAGGACTCAATTCTTGTTTGTACGCGGCGCTTGGGAGAATGGAAGGAAGATCAAAGCTGGAGTCAATCCGAGTCTCCTCACCAGCAGATGGTGAAGTGATCGTAAGGATCCTACCTTACATTCTCATTTTTACTTTTATCGAATTTGTTTAAACTGACTGGTCTTGTCTTTTTTTCTTGACAGAGCTGCCGAAAGACTTCAATGACTATTTAAAGGTCGGGTAGGCCACTTGTACCAAGATCAACACTTGGGCTGCTGAGAAGTGGAGAAACCGTTTTCATGACGCTTTTACCGGAGGCAATCTCGCAAGGTCTCATCTCTGGAACACTACTGGCCGGAGAGACTTGACTTGGGAAGAACTTACCACTCCACCCCCTCCGGATGTAGTCCTTAAAAGAACACATGCACCGGACGGGTCACTGTACTTGCCAGGTCGAGCCAAGGCCCCAAGTAAGATGAAAGGTAAAAAAGGGAAAGGCAAGAAAGCTGCGGGCGAGGCTAATCCTGCCGAGGTAGAGGAGACTACTCCAACAAACCCAGAGGGCCAGTTCTAAGCCAAATCGATGCTGCTCTGCTAGAAGTGGTAGAGCATGAGAGTGCTAGGGAAGAAGCAGGATCTCCAAAACCCCCAAGGGTTCCTAAAAGAGACCGGAGACGAGGAGCAGAAAGCAAGGAGAGGGATGCCAAGAAGAAAAAGACCTCCAGGGGTGATGAACTTTCTCTCCGACCTCCAGAGCCTCTCCTTCTTGTTGACCCTATCGATCCAACAAGAGCAGATGAGATCCCTGGCGATTTTCGAACTGAAGAGGTTGGAGGAGGAGACCTTAGTATTGATGGTGTCGACTTTACGGGGCTTGAGGGGCTTGGGGAGTACTTTGAAAACCTCCCCAGAGATGATTTTGCTGGGCCCTATCTCCCTCCAAGCACTTCGAACACTGTTACCTTTAATGGTAAAACTTTCACTGTTTCAAGTGAAAGAGAGGCTATAACTCACTCCATACTGAGCACCGTTCAGCCAGTGTTGGTCCTGGAGAAGCAAGTACGAGGTCATGCAGCAATCATTACCTCCCTTAACTTTGACAAGGAAAAACTATCCAACGACCTCCTCACTGCCACCCAAAATGCTGATGTTTTGAAAGGAGAAAACGAGGAGCTAAAGAAGAGTCAGGAGGGGTTGACCACAAAGGTTGCCACCTCAGAAGATACTATCAAAGATCTCCGGGAAAAGCTGTCCGAATTAGAGAAAGATCTCACCTCTTCAAAAGAGGAGGCGAATGCCAAGGACCAAGTTATCCATAACTTGACAAATGACAAGATTGCGCTCGAGAATTCGGTGTCTAAGGCTGCAGAGGAGAAAGCTGATCTGCTAAGGGAGAAAGAGGCCAAAATTCAGGCCAAGATTGATGCTTATGCCAAAAATGTGATAGACAGTCAAGAGGAGATGTATGCCAAGGTGAAGTTGGACATGGTTTTTCTATTTCACGAGAAGTTCCCGAAGAGGAATCTGGGAGACTTATGGAGTTTTGTAGAGTATCCAGACCTTCCCTTTCATACAATGGCTGAGGGTAACAGGTTTGACTTCTCTAGTGCGTCCTCATCCGATGAAGAAGGGAACACCGGGGAGAGTCCAAGTGAGGGGAATGATGACCCTAAGAAAAAGAAAACAGGTGAGGCTCAGCCATCTTCAAAGGCTCAGTCTTAGAATATCAATTATCTCTTGTGTGTGTTTTTTTATTAAACTATAGTCCTTGGAAGGCCAAGGCATTTCTGTAACCGTGTCCGGTGTTTGTTTGGACAGATCTGTTTGTTTTGAAAACTTAAAGTCCTTGCATTCTTTCATAGTTTGTTTCAATTTTGGTGGCTAGTGTTTAAACAACCCTTATTTATTTCATAAATATTCTAAAGCGAGAGTGTTTAAATTCTCCGATGACAAATGTTTAAGTAGTCATCATTCCTTTAATTCAATCCGGATGGTGTGACAAGAAACAAAGTAAGAACACTCTGAATTTTTAAGAAGGCATCAAATTTTATAAAAAACCCCGGACACCTCATTAAAACCTCCCCGCGCCACCAGGGTAGGAAAGAGTATGCCCCCAAATATTTACATGGATTTTTAAACAAGTAAATATTTACATAGTTTCTACTCCAAGTACATTCGGAGATGCTCAATGTTCCAAGGGTGATTCAAAACCCTTCCATCCTTGTCTTCTAGCCACTATGTTCCACGTTTAAGCCTTTCAATGACCATATAAGGTCCTTCCCAAGTTGGGGCTAACTTGCCGAGCAGCTTTTCTTTAGTGTGTAAGAAGACTTTCCTTAACACCTTGTCCCCCGGCTGAAAATCTCTTCTTTTAACTCTGGAAGAAAACCTGCTTCTCATCAAACCCTAATAGTGTGCAGCTCTAAGGTGAGCTTTAACTCTTCTTTCTTCTATCAAGTCGAGCTGACCTCTGATTGCCACTTCATTAGCGTGTTCGGAGAAATTGTGAACTCGAAATGAAGGGAGAGTTGCCTCTATGGGAGCTATAGCATCCATCCCATAGACCAAGGAAAAAGGTGACTCTTGTGTCGCAGCCCCAGGTGTAGTCCTGTAGGCCCACAAAACCTCTTGTAAATAACTAGGCCATTTTCCAGCAGCCCCTTCTAAATTTTTCTTCAAACCGGACAGTATAGTTCTGTTAGCCACTTCAACCTGATCATTTGCTTGTGGGTGGAAAGGTGAAGAGAAACAATGTTGTATACCCCTAGAGGCACAGAAACTCTCCATTTTCTTGTTGTCAAACTGTGGCCCATTGTCTGTTGTTATCTTCTGTGGAATGCCAAATCTGCAACAGATATTGGATAAAATAAATTTTATGACAACTTTTGATGTTGTTCCTGCCAGTGGGGCTGCTTCGATCCACTTCAAAAAATAATCAATAGCAACAATTATTGTCGTGCATCCTCCGGATGCCACAAGAAGAGGTCCCATCAGATCCAACCCCCATCGAGCAAAAGGTATAGGCTCAGAAATCGACTCTAAAGGGATGGATGGGACATGAATTTCATTGCTATATCTCTGGCATGGGTCACACTTTTTCACCAGCTACTTAGCATCTTGCATTATAGATGGCCAGTAATAGCCATCCAATACCACTCTTCTTGTTAGAGCCCTGAATCCACAGTGAGCTGATACCTCACCATCATGTAATTCGGAGAGGACTATTTGAGATTCATCATCCCCCAAACATCGTAAAAGGGGTTTACTGTAAGACTTCTTATAAAGAACATCTCGTAGTATGATGAAATCACGAGCCTTGTACTTTACTTTTCTTGTTATCAACTTGTCCGGAGGAAAAATACCACCGGAGAGATATTGCAGGATAGGAAACCTCCAATCTTGAGGTTGTTTCATATGTACATCAAAAATTTATTCCTCCTTACCAATATTGAGTTGAATGGAAGGGCACTCCAGCACATGGATCTAAGGGTATGACTCAGTATAGGCTATGGTTGCCAAGGAATCTGCTAGTTCATTTTATGTTCGGGGTATGTGTTCATAAACAATGCTTGTAAACTTAAGTGCCTCATTTTAAAGAAGAAGTAAGTACTTCAGTAGTTGCTCCTTTTTAACTTCGGATTGACCCTGTGCATGATGGATAAGAAGTTGGGAATCGCTCATCAACTTGACCCGTTTGGCTCCAGAAATGAAAGCCAACTTCAAACCAGCTATAGCAGCTTCATATTCAGACTCATTGTTAGAAGCCCTAAAAGAAAAACATATAGCCTGGTACATTTTGTCACCATACGGAGAGGTCAAGCATACCCCTGCACCATATCCCATAGTACTTGATCCACCATCCGTCCGGACGATCCAGACCTTTTTATCTTTCATCTCAGTCGTTTGCTCTGTATCCCTATCTGAGTGGAATTCAACTAAGAAATCAGCCACAGCCTGGGCTTTGATTGCTCTTCAAGGAGCAAAATCAATATCAAAGTCCCCTAACTCCACTGACCACTTAGTCATTCTACTTGAAATGTCTGCCTTTTGAAGAACATTTTTCAAGGGATAGGATGTCCGGACCATAATAGGATGAGCCTGAAAATAAGGCCTCATATTCCTTGCAGCAATTACCAAGGCTCATGCTAATTTTTTGAGCTTTAAATAGCGTTTCTCTGCATCTATCAAGCTCTTGGTGATGTAGTACACTAGACGGGGGTAACTATCCACCTCTCTTACCAATACAGCACTGATGACACAACTGGAAACTGCCAAGTATACGAAGAGTGTCTCTCCATTAACAGGTTTAAATAAAGTCTTGGGGGAGGACAAATGTTTCTTAATCTCATTGAGGGCCTCATCACACTGTGAAGTCCAGTCAAATCCCTTTGCACCCTTTAAAGTTTGAAAAAACGGGGCACATCCGTCCGAAGACCTCGAGATAAATCGATTTAAAGCAGCCAACCTCCCAGTGAACCGTTGTACTTCTTTAATATTCCGAGGAGGCTCCATTTGGAATAAAGCATTAAGTTGGTCCGGATCGGGCTGTATCCCTTGCTCAGTTATTATATACCCCAGGAATTTCCCGAACTGCACTCCGAACACACACTTCTCTGGATTTAGTTTCAAATTTACTTTTACTAAGTTAGCAAAAGTTTCTTGGAGATCTGCCAAGTGCAGTTCTTCATCCATACTTTTTACCATCATGTCATCCATGTACACCTCCATATTCCTTCCAATTTGATCAGCAAAGGCTTTGTTCACTAACCTCTGATAGGTAGCCCCAACATTTTTAACCCAAATGGCATCACCTTGTAACAATGAAGACCTCTATCAGTGACAAACGTGGTATGCTCCTGATCTTTTGGATCTACTTGAATCTGATTGTACCCGGAGAAGGGATCCATGAAAGACAATAGCTTATTCCCAGAAGTGGAATCCACCAGCTGATCAATCCGGGGGACTGGGTATAAATCTTTTGGGCAAGCCCTATTGAGATCTGTGAAGTCAATGCACATACGCCACTTGCCATTCTTATTTTTCACCAAGACCGGATTGGATGTCCACAAAGGATACTGAGACTCCTTTATATGCCCCATTTTAGTAAGCCTGTTGACCTCTTGAACTATGACATCAGCCTTTTCTTTGGAAAAAGCTCTTCTTTTTTGTACCACATGCGCTATGTCTCTCCGGATGGATAGGTGATGTGATATAATATCTGCTGGAACCCCGGTAACATCAGCATTGCACCAAGCAAAAACATGTTGATGGTTTTTTAGAAACTTCAACATTTTACTCTTTAGTTCGGATGGAATTTTGGACCCTATCTTAACATTTTTTCCCTCTTCTAAAGAATGTGTTTCAACTTCTTCAACCGGTATTAACACTCCAGGGGTCTCTCTGGGGTCATCAATTTCACCCTCACCCCCAGAAAGCCCCTCAAACTGCTATTCTTCATTGATACGAACTGCCCCCAGTGTCCGTGGAGCCAGTGTTGTGGCATAACACTATCTTGCAATCTTTTGACTGCTCTGAACAACTCCCACTTGCCCTTGAACAACATATTTCAAACATTGGTGGACTGTTGAGGCCACTACATGCATCCTAGAGAGCCAAGACCTCCCTAAAATAACATTATAACAAGTGGGACAATCCACCACAATAAAAATTACTCTAACCATCTTCTTAAAAGGGCCATTGCCCAACAAAACTTCCTCTTCGAACTCCCCGATCACATCTGCTGAGCTCCCAGTTAAATCCACAATTGATCTGTCCGAACGCTGAATTATAGCTGGGTTTTTCATCTTTTTGTAAGAGGTTAAAAATAGGATATTGGCTGAACTCCCAGTATCCACCAAGATTCGTCTTATGTCATTGCCCCCAATGGATGCTCCTATGACAACAGCATCTTCATGGGGGCCAGCTATATCCCTCAAGTCATCTTCATCAAAAGTAATGAAGGGAAATGGAATCTGTGATTGATAAGAGGTCATGCCTCCTTCCAGCTGGGTAGCTAAAGTATGAACATGCCTCTTTCTTGAAGAAGCAGTGGGTGCTGTCATAGTATCCCCTCCGAAAATTGTGAGTGACTCAAAAACGTTAATAAGCCCGGAGACTGTTTTACAACGTTCCTCAATGGCACCCACTCTGTTTCGAGTTGGATCAGGATCCAAGTATTCCGACTCTACATCGAATCTTTCGATTATAACCATAGCTCCCTCCGGAGCGGAAGTGCCTGCATTATTTGGACCAGACCGATGAGCATTATCAGGCATATTTCCTCCTCTTCTTTTGAGATATGCCCCCAGCTTTCCTCTTTCAATTAAATTCTGAACTTCTTGATTTAAAGCAATACAATCGTCGGTGGTATGACCAGTATCATTATGGTACTGACATAAGGAATTGTTACGATGTTATCTAGGAAATTGTAGTGCAGCCAGCCTTCTATAGTGTACTTCTTCCTTTGTTTTGTCATAAATGGTGGCCACACTTTCTTTCAACTCAGCAAACCACTCCGGTTGAACCCAAGGCCCTCTCTTATTTCTAGATTGTTGACTCTGGGCAGGCGCAGCTGGCTGAGACTGAGCTTTAGCTCTGTTATGACACTGTCCGGTCTCCCTTGTCTTGTTCCCGGACTGATTTTTGTTGGGGTTAGGTGCAACCGGGGTAGACCTCACCTGCATGTGCACCCTATTTTTCTTTGTTTCATCAACGTTAATTTACTTTCCGACCTGATTCAGCAGACCTCCCCAAGTCATGGCTTTCTTTCTGGTCACTGAATCAACCAAATTTCCAGGTTTTAAGACCTGCCTTAAAGATGCTATGGCTACTTGCTCAAAGCAATCAACCAACCCGTTTTTGGTATTTACAAAACGACTTATGTATTCTTTCAGTGATTTGTTCGGTTCTTGGGCACAATGGATAATTGTGTCCCCATTGCCCTTCAATTGCTTACTTCCAACGAACTGCCTTCGAAAGTCCACCCAAAAGGTATCGAAATTTCTAATGCAACCTTGTGGTAGGCTGTTATACCACTTCAGAGCACTCCCCGTAAAGGATTGGGAGAATGCTCTGTGAGTAACTTGTCATCATCATCGAAATTCATCATGAAGTTTTTGAATTGCTCTAAGTGGTTGTCCGGATCTTTACTGCCATCGTATTTCTCCATTTTCGTACTATCGAACCTCTTAGGGAGGTTTCCGGACAGGATCTTGGAAGAAAATGGAGATTGTCTCCAATTCCGACCACAACTGAAAACGGTATCCTCATTGGGAGTTGCAAAGATACCTGGTTCATCATGGAAGGCAAAAGGATCCACCAGCATCCGGTCTACGTGTCTCCGGCTATGAGATGATCCTTTGCCTATATTCCTCTTTAACTTCCCATGTCTATCCCTTTTTCTTGAATACTTTTTAATCAACTTTTGTTTCTTTTTAGATCGGCCCTCATCACTACTAGAGGATAAGGACTCTTCAACTCCATCATCGCCCGAAGAGCTATCAGAAGATTCTGAGTCCGAGTCAGAGCACTCCACTAGGTTGGACCGGTGAGACTTTTTTGGGCTAGTATGAGTCTTCTTGGTACTCAAATGGGTCTTCGAAGGCTCATGCTCTCTAGGGTTGTCAGTATGATGAGCAACTGATGCCTTTGACTTCTCTTTTACGCCCATCTTTGCCTTTTCTGCCCTCAGAGCTTCTATCTCACCCTTTAATCTATCACGCTCCTCGATGGTGTATTCATCATTTTCACCCACCACTTCGAGCAAAGCTGGTGGTACTTCTGGTGCGTCCGGATTCATTCGGACTAGTTTTTCTGATGGTTTTGAATGCTAGATTCAGGCACCGTCGTGCTCCCACTGTGGTCGCCAATTTGGTGTGGTTTATTTTTGTCTGAGGGTAAATTTGTAATTTTTGTTTAGAGTTTTGTGGAAGTTTGTGAGTATTTAATGTTTGGGTAGAGTGTAGAGGGAGAATTAAGCAGCCTGGTTGTATTTAATTTTCATTACCCTCATTTAATGTTGGTGGTTGGGTATTTATACCCTTATATTTGGGCCTTATGGGCTTTCAGGTCGTGTTTAATGGACCCAGGTCGAGTTTAAGGACCCATTAGTTCTAAGTAGGAGAACAGGCAGCTTAGTCAAGAAGTGATTAGGTTTTAAGTACTTTAGTTCTGTTCGAACAGTTCAATGGATGATGGCGTCCGAACTACCCCTGTCCGGTTAGGTAGACATTGTCCGGACTGACCCTGTCCGAAGTGCTGACAGAATCCAGACTCATAAAAAATAAAGGTCTTCAATGACAATAATAATCAACACTGATCCAATAGTATTGAACTTCACAACTGGAGCAAAAATATCGGTGTAATCAATTCCTTCCTTTTGATAGAACCCTTTGATAACTAGTCGGGCTTTGTATCTCTTAGAGCCAGCATACTCATCTTTCACCCGATACACCCATTTGTTATGAAGTGCCTTCTTACCCATTGGTAATTCAACTAATTCCCATGTATCATTTGAGATTAAAGATTTCATCTCGTTTTTCATGGAAAACTCCCACTTGCTAGCATCACTGCTCTGAAAAGCTTCATCATAGCATTCAGGCTCCCCTCCATCGGTACGTAATAGATAGTTCAAGTATCTCCTGTTGAGAACATGAGATCAGGAAGATCTTCTCAAAATAAGAACTTTCTCGGGCAGCTGTAGGATATCAGACTGTTGTCGATCACTCTGTCCAACTGACTCTCCTTGTTGAGGGGTTAATCCGATCGAATCTATTTCTTGAATATCTACAAATATTGATCCGTACGACATTTAGTCATTTGTTTCGGTTTTATGTCTGTTATTGTACACCACTGTTTCATTGAAGATCGCATCTCTGCTTCATATCATATTTCTATTTTCCTCATCCCAAACACGATAACCGAACTCATCTTCGCCATAGCCGATCAGGAAACATTTCTTCGACTTCAGATCAAGCTTGTTCTTGCTTTGATCAAGTATATGAACATATAATGTACAACCAAAAACTCTTAGATGTGATAATTTTATATTCTTACCACTCCATACCTCCCCGAGTATTCTATGTTCTATGGGACCGATGGGTTTAAGTTAACCAAGTAAGCCAATGTGTTGATTGCTTTTGCCCAGATTTTCTTCGGTAAACCAGACTGTATACGAATGCTTCTGGCTCTATCTGTTAACATTTTGTTCATACGTTCGTCAATACCATTGTGTTGAGGCATACATGGCATGATTCTCTCCATCCTGATCCCATGCTCATATCAAAACCTTTTGAATTTGGTGTCCTCAGATTCACCACCATTATCCGTTCTCAGCTTTTTAATCTTCAGACATGTCTCATTCTCAACCATAAATTTCCAACTCCTAAAAACATCAAACACTTTAGATTTATGCTTTAGAAAGTAAAACCATAAATTTCAAGAATGATCATCGATAAAGGTCACGAAATAGTGTTTCCCTCCTATAGATAAAACATTTGTTGGCCCCCAAACGTCAGAGTGAACAAGCTCCAGCCTTTCTTTCTTTGAGGTTCTGCCACTCGTCTGAAAACTGACCCTTTTCCGTTACCCAAGTATGCAATCTTCGCACATGTCTATATCGATTGACTTAAGACCTCGCAGCTTCCCCTCTGAGTAAATAAGTTTCATACCGTTCTTACTCATGTAACCAAGCCTCTGGTGCCACACATTTGGACTTTCGCTTTCTACTACTATTGCAATTGAACAGCTCGTCTTTGTTGTCTTGTAAAGAGTACCATTCTTCTTTCCGCGAGCATCTGCCATTGCTCCCTTTGAAATCTTCCGATTGTCACCATGAAAGATCGTATTGTAGCCTTCGCTAGCCAACTTCCCTACTTCTATTAAGTTCTTTCTCAGATCGGTGATATGTCTGACATCTTTCAGTTCCCATACAGACCCATTCAACTTAATCTTCACAGTACTTTTACCAATAATATCACAAGGTTGATCATCACCAAGATATACTTTTCCAAGGTTACCAGGGACATACCTCTCGAAGAATTATTTCTTCGAAGTAGCGTGAAACGATGCTCCAGAGTCTAACACCCAAGACTCTTCTTTGCTTTCTAAGGAGCATATTAACCCATCGTCTCCTTCTGAAGTGATATTTGTCTCTCTCTTCTTCTCATGGTCTTTTGGTTCTCTCATGCACTGAAATTTATAGTGCCCGGTCTTTCCATAATTCCAGCACTTGATGTTTCTCAACCCCTAGGAAGTTTTAGGATGCCTAGACTTGGACCTCCAGTATCTTGGTTTGTCTCGGTAGTTTGATTTAACGCATCCATATCCTCTGGTTGAATTTATTCCTCTCGACTCTGTATGTAAGACTGAGGATATTGATGACTCACATGATTCTCTCATTCGAATCTCTTCACTGAGAACTAGGTCACGAACATCATCAAATTTCAACTTATTGCTTCTTGACGAGCTACTCACCACTGTGACTGTAACATTCCAAATATCTGGTAGTGAAGACAAGAGTATCAATTCTCGTATTTTTTCATCAAAATAAATTTCAACTGAACTCAATTGGGTTGTGATTGTATTGACTTTATTGAGATGTCGAGCTACACGCGCGCCTTCCGTCATTCGCAAATTGAATAAACTCCTCATCAAGTGAACTTTTTTAGACGCTGATGACTTCTCACACATACAGGAAAGAGCCTTCATAAGATCTGCCGTAGTTGTTTCTTTTACGATCTTAAAAGAAACGTTGTGGGATAGTGCCAATTGGATGACTCCAAGAGCTTGTCTGTCAAGAAGGGTCCATTCTTTATCTTTTATACTCTCTAGTTTTTTTTTTCTGAGAGAGGTTGATAGAGTTTTTTCTGGTATAGATAACCTTTAATATGCATCTTCTAGAACCCAAAATCTATACTATCGTACTTTACGAGTCTCACATTTCCTTCGTCTGTAGCCACCGCTCCCACTCAAATCTGACCTCTTTTGGATCGTTACCAACCTGGCTCTGATACCAGTTGTAAGGGAAATACAGTAATACCTAGAAAATCACTTCTAAAGTGACTTGAGGTAAAAAAAGGTTTTTGGAAAATACCTAATTTTCCTGCAATCAAATCAAAATAAAAAAAGGAACACAAAAAATAAAAGTGAAATCAAACACACAATTGTTAACGAAGTTAAGCAAATTATGCCTACGTCTCCGGACCTGCTGCAGATCGATTCTATTAGAAAGACACAGTGACTCTACCGTTTTTGATGCATACAAAAAAACCTAGCTTTTAGTTTTTTTGTAGAGATTGTAATACAAAAAAGGAAAAAACGTTTACAGTCCTTAATGTGCAATTTATGACTTACTCAATTACACTGTTTTTTCAAATTAACTTCAGCTCTTTTTAATGAGCCTAACACTTGCATCATCTTCACTTTCCTATCATCATCACCAGCTTCACTGTCTTTTCATCTAACAAGTAGTATGATTATACATTTCCATTGAAAGTGTGTTTGACTAGTGATATCGTAGTATTTGTTGAGTTTGATATTATGTATATTACTTTACATTGGATTGATATTGATTGGGTACTTCAAAGAATAATTATATGTTTTAGTTCTAATTCCAAACACAATGCAGGCATTGAACAGTAGATCGTCCCTCGACTATCGCGTTTGGTGGCAGATAGTCCCTTGACTTTCAAATGTTCGTTGACAGTCCCTGGACTATCGCGTTTGGATGAAGTTAGTCCACTAGATCCTCTGATCCATGAGAGTCTGCCACCTGTCACCACAGTCTCCATATTTTTGTATCACCACTAGTCCCTTGAGTTTAGGTCAAACCCAAAATGTAGAATATTACGGATAACTAAACTCAAGGGACTAGTGGTGATACAAATATATGGGGACTATGGTGACAGGTGGCAGCCTCTCATGGATCAGAGGATCTGGTGGACTAACTTATCCAAACGCGATAGTCTAGGGACTGTCAATGGACATTTGAAAGTCAAGGGACTATCTGCCACCAAACGCGATAGTCAAGGGACGATGTACTTTTCAAAGCCGCATGTCAAATTTCAATAAGTATTGCACAATGTATGCATGATTTTAATGTTAAGAATAAAATTATGGTAAGATATTTTGATAATGCATCCGCTAATGTCGCAAGTATTAATAGACTTTAAATTGCACGCACTGTGGAATTTGAGAAAAAAATTGCATACTTAATGTGTATGTCATATAATTCAATTGATTATAAATGATGGAATAAAGATAATACTGCATAAATTTATGCAACATATTAAAATGACGGTTATATTAATCATTAACTCATGTCCTGAAAACGTCAATATAAATAAATGGTTATGGTTATAGTAAAGAAATTTAACAAAATACTCAGGGATGTTGATACTTGATGAAACTTTACTTATAAACTTATTGTATGTGCTTATTTGTTTAAAGATGAGGTTACATGTTTTTATGAGCTATATAGGCCTAATAATGATGACTATAACCGACCTCTCACAGATCAAAATTGGACATATTATCATTAATTGATATTGTTTCTAGAAATGTTTAAAGAATATACTCATGTTTTTTCCAACACAATATAGTCATTGAATGTATTGTCAATCTTCCCATGCATTTAAATACAAAATAAGGTAATGATGTGTATAGAGAAATGATCCTCGCTATAGAAGAAAACTTTATTCAGTATCTTCTTCATATGACACACACATATATTTTATGTCCATTTTATATTCGACTTTCAAATTTAATTTCTTTCATTGATATGTTATGCATTTTTATGAGAGTGTCAAAATTAATAATGATTTTAAGTGATATAATATCTTATTTGCATAAGATGTATAATTTTTATGCTGATAAATATGGGAACAATAATCGTAGTTCATCCCCGAGTTTATATGGTAGTAGCTCAGGAAGTAACTTTAAGTCTCGTCATAACTACTTGAAAAAATATGCAAAATACCTCGGAAACATCAATAACTAGTCGAGATGTCAATGACTTGATTATATATTTGCATGTATATTGATACCAACCCATTTGATGTCTTAGCGTGGTGGAAGTCCATGGCATTATAGTTTACTATTCTTTCTATATTAGAGACATATATTATTTTATACCTATCTCCATAGTAGAAAGTGAATCCACATTTAGTATGACCAATCTGCAATACATAACTAGACGAGCAAGATTGACTAGCCAAGTATGTGTTGTAATCAAGGACTAGACTATGCTGGACATAGGATACATGATAAATAATATGCCTTGGAAGAAAAATCAAAAGCAAATGTTTGATGAACTAAGGGATATTTAAGAATACATTAGAGATGAAGTTGGTGAGGATGAAGAATTATGGTAAAAATCAAATTATGTAATGCCTAAAGAAGATCATTCGTATTAGGAATTTATCAGTCAATTTGTATTATTGGTAGTTCAAACTACAAACATTTATAAAAATTCTTGGCCCGCAGGAATATAAACTATGAACAACTCAACTCAATATTTGTTTGCATCCTTCAATCTCAAACTCTAATAACATTCATACCACTTATACTACCTATACTATATTCAAACTACAATAACATTTCTCATATATACTATTAGTACACTACTTATACTACAAGTCTATAATCTAATTATAACACCACTTATCATATATACTATAAGTCCATAACTATAGTACTTATACTATAATCAAACTATAAAAACACTTCTCACATATACTCTAAGTGAAATACTTATACTATAAGCCTACAATTAAACTATACTTTTGTTGTGTATCCTGGAGCATTATTTCTTATACTTTTGTTGTGTATCCTGGAGCATTATTTCTTATACTTTTCTTTGATGATAAATTTTATCTTTTTATCTTTTTGTTTAAACATTTTGTTTGTAAGTACTATGTTTTCCCTTTTTACGTGATCAGTTTCAATAGGCCGAGAGTTAGGTTTGGAATACCTACGTTCCTTGCTTGGATCATGTCTAGAATTTTCAAAGCTTTTGTTTTTTTTGAAAGGATGCATGACTCGTTTTAGTTTTTTTTCTCATTTTTAGAGAGGTCAAAGCTTACTGAATGGATGATGACTAGTTTTTTCAATCATCAAAGGCTTATTTTTATTTTATTTTGATAGATTTTATAAATCCTTTGATGTCTATGTTGGAATCATCCTTTTATTGGCATATTGCTTCAACGTTTATAAGTGTACTTCTACTTTAAAATCAAAATAAAACATGATATATATTTTATTAATTTCGAATGCCTCTTTAAAACCTTATCACGTCATCAAGGTAGGAAATAATACATCCCTATAGTTTAGTAAACATATTTAAAAAATAAT
Organism: Limnanthes douglasii subsp. nivea; assembly: GCA_036936605.1. NCBI lineage: Eukaryota > Viridiplantae > Streptophyta > Magnoliopsida > Brassicales > Limnanthaceae > Limnanthes > Limnanthes douglasii. The sequence goes on along the minus strand of JAUPFV010000003.1, from coordinate 133,812,043 downwards.
AGATGAACTACAAGCCGAGTCTTACTAATTATGATAAAGTTTCAAATGGTCTATTTTTGAGGGTTTCCAAATCTGACTTGTTTCTTCATTTAGTAATCTATAAGTTCTTGGGTTTACTTTACCTTTAATTGTATAGGGCACTTCCCAAGTTGGAGCAAGTTTGGTGAGTCTTTTTTCTTTTGTACGAAGGAAAACTCTTTTTAAAATTTTATCAACTGGTACGAAAATCATGAAGCGTGCTTTAGAATGATATCTATTCATTATTAAGGCTTTATAATATTTTGACCGAATGTATGTTTTGACATATTTTTCTTTAATTACATCTAGATTGGCGTTTGTCGCTTATGCATACTTATTGCATCATAAGTTATGATTCGACATACATATTCCGGCATTGAACAGTAAATCGTCCCTCGACTATCGCGTTTGGTGGCAGATAGTCCCTTGACTTTCAAATCTCCGTTGACAGTCCCTGGACTATCGCGTTTGGATAAAGTTAGTCCACCAGAGCCTCTGATCCATGAGAGGCTGCCACCTGTCACCATAGTCTCCAGATTTTTGTATGACCACTAGTCCCTTGAGTTTAGGTCAAACAAAAAATGTAGAATATTACGGATAACTAAACTCAAGGGACTAGTGGTGATACAAAAATTTGGGGACTATGGTGACACGTGGCAGCCTCTCATGGATCAGAGGATCTGGTGGACTAACTTTATCCAAACGCGATAGTCCAGGGACTGTCAACGGACATTTGAAAGTCCAGGGACTGTCAACGGACATTTGAAAGTCAAAGGACTATCTGCCACCAAACGCGATAGTCGAGGGACGATGTACTGTTCAAAGCCTACATATTCCAGATTGTACGGCTGGTTTCGCTCCCTTCACTGAGGTGAGTTTTATTAGAACCATATATCTTTTTATATGTTTATATTTCACAAGATCTATATATATTTTTCTTCGTATACAAATAGAATATAAATTTTATGGATCGGATTAAAATAATCCGCTATAAAAGATATAACAATTTTTGCAAATAAAAAATTGCAGTGCAGAAAAAATTATCCATATCCTCGAATTGAAAATGAAAACACTGAAAAGATTCTAATTGAAAATGATCAAACAAGGATCTAATCCATTACGAACGGTTCGAGACAAATTTTCCATATCCTCGAAAAGGCTATGGCGCTCTTCCATCTCGTACTCCTCCTTCCAAACTTCCCACGTAAGAGCTACAAACTTGACCTCCACCCGCTCCAGAAAGGGTGCGTTCTTAAATAAGCATGTTAGCAGGTGAATTCCATCCTCGGTGGCCCGAAAGCTCGACAACTTAAATCTCGTAAGGCTAGAACTAACACACGAAGGTGGTGTCTCAAACATATCACAGGCTGATGAACAAATTTCCTATATAAGAAAAGGTAGCAGATTAAATAAAAGGCATAATCACTCATTAGGAACGTTATTTTAGGAAAAATAAAAGCATCAACGATTAACTGGGACGATCGTGAGGGACTCCAAATGTGGAGTCTGGTTAAGAAAGTACAATAACTCCTCGCCTACAACTTCGTAGTCCTTCAATTCCACCACCGTCAGATTGATCAGTTTTTCAAACATTGAAACCGAAAGATGATTATCTGACGCGGAAAAACACTGCAAATAACCAAAAACAGCTCATCATAAGAGTTCTAATCTAATGAGCAAGAGCAAGAACTAAGAAGGCGCAAATATGTACCTGGAGGGTGTCAGTCGACAGTTTAAGATATTCGACAGTGTGAAGTTGATTGATTAATCCAAATGCACCTCTCCCACGGACATCGAGATATGCTTCGACCAATAACGATGCATCGTATAACAGAAACTCAAATGTCATATAAGCTTTGAAGTCGAGAAACGCAAGATTTCTAGCGTAGATCTTGAATTTACAATCAGGCATACTGTCTAGATACTCATTCACATTAAGGTGAAAAGTAAATTTTTTCACGGTAGGAATGATCAGGGTTAAAGTCAGTATATTACTCCAATCGCATTTGTGTAAGACCAACTCTTGTAAGGATGGACAATTAGAAAACAGACGTTGAGTAGACTCGTCGTCTTGGAATACAACACGCGAGAGATGAAAGGTCTCAAGGCATGGAAAACTGATGGAGCTAGGAAAATCCAACTCACACCTCATCTTTAGTTTCAGTATCGTCAATGATCCGCAAATGAAAAGTTTATTGGGGAACATAAAAAATTGTCCTTTGAAAAGGGAAAGATCAAGCTCTTTAACTTGATGCTTGATTGCATAAGATACGCATCTCAATATGAGAAGTGGGTCGACACAAAAATTGAAAACAATGCGGAATTTATTTAGGCATGAACCGCCACGATGAAAAAGCAAATTATGAATCAAATTCTGAAATTTTACTCTCAGTAAAATACTGTTGCTATCTTCCTTCAACGGCTCAGCTTCGAAATCGAAGTCATGCAAGAAAAGCCATAAGTATCGCCATTTTGTAGACAAGATGGAGGTTCTTATGGCGTTCTTCGTTGGAAGGAAAGAAAGAACCCGAACAAGAATATCATTTGGCAATTCATTGATATGCTCACAGCCATGAACCGTACGATCCTGCCCTTCAATGCATTTCTGGATTTTTGACATAGGCGGTGTCATGCTCACTGACCTCTAGATAGTCATATCACCAGAATAATACTTACTAACAGGTGAGAGTATGAACTATGAAGCCTGAAACTTTCAGTCTATGTTACTCTTTGTATGAAAAGACTCAAAACTTTCCATTGCTCCACAAGACAAGGCCAAAACAAGAACAGTATAAAATCAGAAAAAGGAAATATATCAGAAAAGTAAATTTTATTATGTAACAAAGACAGAACTGAATTTGAACCAAAACGTTTATTGGATTTCTTGGTTCATCAATTTGGTTGGCCTGGGAGATTTTATAAACATATTCTTAGCAATAAAATATTAACTCTATATTCCAGGCACGTATTGTTTCAACTTTCAAAGAGCTTGAATGGAAGACATGTTAGGTGAGTGGAAGACATGTTAGATGTGTTTAGACTCATTAGAGCATGTACAGTCGTACATGTTAAAATTATATGTTAACTAGTCACACGTAGGATAAAAAGATATGATTTACCTATTTTTTAGCTAACTAATCTGAATGGCCTTTAGTCGTATATATTAAAAGATATTAGTTAACGAATAAAATAACAAAAAAAAGAGTGGAGGAGAAAAAAAAGGAAAAATAACCGCTAAAACACAATGGATATATCTGCTAACTCGCTCTGGGAATTTAACAAACGAGTTAACAAAAATTACTTCCACGTCATCTAACTTCAATCTTAACATGTTCACTGGAGTACATTTTACATTTTTTAGTGTTTTAACTAAAAATCAAATTAACAAATGATTTAACACTTCCGCTGTACATGCTCTTATAACATTAGAGCATGTAGACCTTAAAGTATATGTTAAAGAGTGTTTTTACTTTTTTTAATAAAAAGTATTTAGCGGAGAGGTTAACTAACTCGAACTAAAAAAAAGCTAGTGGATTTGCTAATTTTCAAGAGCCACTTAACAAATCCACGTCAGCTTTGTTAACATTTGGCGGAATTTTTATTTTTCTCCCGTTTTTTTTAATATCTTTTTTATTTTCAATGTTTTTTTCATGATTCATCTTCTTCCTATTGCAGTTTTTTTTTTCATCATAGTTATTCACCATCTTCATTGTTTCTTTCCGTAAGAAATTTAAAGATTTAGAATCCAAATCTCATATATCAATTTTTGATGATATATATATATATATATATATATATTGATTAACAACCACCAAAGTAAAGTGTTTAATTAAAGTATATTTAATATATATGGATAAGAACCGACACAATTAAAATATCTTTGATATATATGGATAAGAACGAATTAAAATCGTTAATTAAAAAGTGTTTTAAAATATAAAATTAAAAAAACTAATGGAGTAAAATTAGGATTGTTAGCTAAAAGAATGTTAAATTATGTTTCTCACTCTTAGTTGGCACTCACTAACACACAATTTTAACAATAACATTGTACATGCTCTTAGGTTTGAGTTAGATCATTCTTGGATGTTGAAATCATTTTATCTGAAATTTACATAAACCAATTTAGACTAATTATAACTTTATAACGGTGATAACAATTTTTTTCGGAATCGGTGGATAGTCTACTAGACCAAATGGATTAGTCCAATTTAGGCGGTGGGTGTCCGTTAATTTAATATTAATTAAAATACTATATTGGGTGTCCGTTAATTTAATATTAATTAAAATATTATATTGTTTTTTAGAAATATGGGTATTGTGAATATGGGTCTGGTCCGCATATTCAGCTTCTGTTAATTTAATATTAATTAAAATAATATATTGTTTTTTTGAGAATATGGGTGTTGTGAATATGGGTCCGGTCCGCATACAAGTAAGAACAACACGATCTCAACACTAATATGATAGTGTCCGCTTTAGCATCCGAAGGCCCTTTGGTCTATTACCAAAAGGCCTCACACTAATTGAGATATGTTCTTATTTATATACCACTGATCCTTCCCATGTTTAACCGATATGAGATGTGAGACTTTGGTCGACACCCTAACAAATCCTCCTCTCGAACAAAGTACCACCTTAGCCTCCTCTCAATTGACTTTCATCCGCCCACTAATCCTCCTCTCGAACAAAGTATCACCTTAACCTCCTCTCAATTGACTTTCATCCGCCCACTCTAATCAGGTTGGAAGACTACCTCACCATAGAGGCACTACACATGTTACTGCTCACCTCCTATTAGACCCTTAGCACCACTCCAATCAAGCCATCAGTATGGCTACTGGTTCATCATGTTCGACCTCTAATAATATTACCACCATCGCGTTTCGTTTGGGTCTGGCTCTGATACCACGTGTTGGGAATATGGGTGTTGTGTCCACATATTCCGCCTCCGTATATAAGTACGGACAATACGATCTCAACACTAGTATGATATTGTCCGCTTTGACACCCGAAGGCCCACACGATTTTGCATTTGGTTTATTACCAAAAGGCCTCACACTAGTTGAGATATGTTCTTACTTATGTACCACTGATCATTCCCATGTTTAACCGATGTGGGATGTGGGACTTTGGTCGCCATCCTAACAGTTTTTTATTGGTTTTCAACCTTAAAAAATTCTAAAGTTTTATAAAAATATATATGGTTTAAAAAATAGTTATTCATATCCGCTGATGAATATCTAAACCCAACTAATTCGGGTTTGGAAAAAAATTGCTCCTTTATGTTAGATATTATAAAAATAGATTTTGATTATCACCCCTAGTTATAAAATTATATTGTCATTATCATCTGGGCGAAGCTATTTCCTCCATAAGATTTATTATTTCTTCAATCTTAAATTTTCAAAAAAATATCAACATTTGCTTTTACCTTTTTGTCTTTAATTTACTTTCTAATATATATTTTGATGCCACTATGCACTATCCAACCCTTACTTAAAACAAACACACCATTCAGTCAAATTACAACCAACATATATAATTTGACTTCTAAAATTAAACTCTTAAAAAAAAAAATCAAATTTCTTACAAATTAATCATCTGAAAAAGAAGACACCGAAACCAAATATTCAACGGCTAAGAACATCACTCAATTAACCAACAAGATAATGTAATCTTGTGAAAATGGTAACAAGAAAAAATCATAGAGTTAGGAATAAAAAACAAGTTAAAGTTTTTTTTTAAATAAACATATCAAAAAACAGATTTCCAAAGTTTTATAAAAGTAATTAGATACTAAAAAAATCAGAAATCTGATCCAGGAACTCAATATGCTGGAAAAAAAATTATTTTTTTAGAGAAAAGTACCACTAAATACCCACTCAACTATCTAATTACCCACTAGTACCCGTTTTTTGGATAGTGTCACTTGGTACCTCGAATTGAAATTTGGACAAAAATACCCCCGACTATATATACCTACTAGTACCTTCACCGGTACTAACCTGAGAGTTGTTTGAAAAAATAACCTGAGAGTTGTTTGAAAAACTAACCTGAGAGTTGTTTGAAAAACTAACCTGAGAGTTGTTTGAAAAACTAACCTGAGAGTTGTTTGAAAAACTAACCTGAGAGTTGTTTGAAAAGCGAACCTGAGAGTTGTTTGAAAAACTAACATGAGAGTTGTTTGAAAAACTAACATGAGAGTTGTTTGAAAAAACTAACAAAAGTACCTCGAATTGAAATTTGGACAAAAATACCCCCGACTATATATACCTACTAGTACCTTCACCGGTACTAACCTGAGAGTTGTTTGAAAAAATAACCTGAGAGTTGTTTGAAAAACTAACCTGAGAGTTGTTTGAAAAACTAACCTGAGAGTTGTTTGAAAAACTAACCTGAGAGTTGTTTGAAAAGCGAACCTGAGAGTTGTTTGAAAAACTAACATGAGAGTTGTTTGAAAAAACTAACAAAACTCTCGATTTTCTGAGAGTTGTTTGCAGCTCACTCGATTTCCTAAGAGTTGTTACTGGTGAAATTTTATTTTTAAAAAAAATAAAAAACTATTATCAATGGATCTAGTTTTGTTCATTTTAAAAAACAAAAGCGATGCTACTTTCATTTATTTTTTCCGAGCTCCGGTTTGAAAGATATAGATCTTTTAAAAATAATAAAAAAAAAAGTAAGAAAGAGAAATTTTGGTTACGTGGTTGTTGATGAAGGGTGAGGGTAGTTAGGGTATTCAAATAATATTAGGTATTAAGTGGTAATTAGGTAGTTGATATGGATATTAAGAGATAATAGAACAAAGTGCGGGCACTAGATGACAATAGAATAGTTGACTGGGTACCTTAGGTGCAATTTCCCTTTTTTATAGCAAGATAAATTTGGGAACTATAATTTTTTTTGCATATCGAGTTTGTGGAACTATGTATGCAGAGTATAGCTTATTTCCCGGAAATCTTGCCAACCAACAGATTAAAAACAAAATATTTAGGAGAGATTTTTACCTTTGATAGATTGCTTCAATCGGAAGTTATGGCTAGGTTTTTTTTTCTCGGTTAAAACAGTTACGGCTATGTATTTATATTGATAGGATTATAGTTTATGGGTTGAAGTAAATATGGTGGGTAGAAGGTTGCTTGAAAAATTAAGGTAGATATAATGTTAAAGTGGTTGGTGGAGAAGAAGGTAAATATGAGCGTTTGAAGTAAAATTAAAAAAAGGTAAATTAATAATTTTCTTTATGAAGGAAATAACAAAGTGGAGTCTTTTTTGAAATATGGGGAAAATAAAAAACTATGGAAGAAATAACTTCACCCTTATCATCTCTAATTATAACATTATATTTGAATTACGTTAAACCCCTCGTCCAAAATCATATATCAGGATTTAACATAAACGTGAAGTGTGTTTAGACTAATTATAACACTGGGTTTTGGTTGGATCCTTCATGATTGATGTTAAAAGCATCTGTCTGAAACCATTTATCAGAGATTTAACATAAAAAATGAAAAATTAAAACGATTTAAAAAACTTCTTCAATTTTAGATTTTTATGCATTTTTTTTATCACCTAATATTAGAAACCGTACAGAAACTTAAAACACGATTCGGTGACCGTGAGTATGATTAATTAATTCTTTTATAAAGATATAATACCAAAAAAATAAGGTGCTTAATTTTCGTAAATTTAAACAAATATTTTTCTTCATAAAATTGACTGGTTGAATTGGAAGTCTCGAACTTCTGTTTTTGCATAAAATTATTTAGGTTCCGTTCATATACAACTAAATTTTTACATGTGATGAACGGAAACTTACAAAAATATACTTTAAATTAGAGAGCATGTAACTCTATTTTAAATTCCTATTTTTATAAAACAACGAACCAACCAATAACAACCAATTAACTTTGGTAAATATCTAAAACCCAAATCTCTCTCAACATGAACAAAAATTGTCCCGAAAGAGATAGCCGAATTAGTTGAGTAGATGAGTTCGTGACCAAAAATCAACAAGTTGCACACTGAGGGTTAACCCTGTGTACATTCGCTTTGATGTTAAAAATTGCATGATCAAATAATAAATTTACGACCAACATATTTACGAATGTAAGTAATACACTTACTTATATGATACTTTATGTGAATAAGTGCATTACTTATACATAAAAAAGATGGTAATCAATTCTTACTTGAGCTATCATGCAATCTTTCAGCATCAAAATCAAAATCTACAATCTTCTCCATCTCTAGAAAATCCTCAAGTTTTCCGATTAATCTTGATCGGAAGAAATGACATAATCTAAATAAGAAGTCACAATGCAATTATTTAATCTCATCATTTGCACAGTTCATACCACACATTTTCCATATTATGCACATGGGATAGAAAACCGGTAACAGTCACCACCAGTGAAAGAAAAGGCTAAACAAACATCACATAAAACAGAATAAACTATATGCATTGATATTTCAAGTAGATTTCACATGAGTATTTACTTAAATTGCATAACGGAGATTATAAAACAGATAACCACCTTGAAAAAATGATACAAACATTTAAAAAAAATAAACTTAAAACATTACCTAATGAACCTTTAGATTTGCTAAAGCAATTTGATAAGAGTAATTTCGTGCTGTAAAAATCACGTTTACATTTAAATTACAATCATGCATCTCGTCGATCAAGAATTATAGCTCAAAACAGTCAATAATGCCAAACACGGAAGATACAGAAAGATCATCAAAATGATTTGCATTCTCTCTAAGAGTTACAGGCAACCATAAAACAATGTTCTTAATTAGACAAAAGGATGTTATTATTCAAAATTAGAAAAAGATAAAACAAGTTTTCCTTGATTTTTAACATACAAAAAAACAAGAACCTTAAAGTATCAAAATTTTAAGATTTAAACTGAAAGTAAAACAAGTATCAACCGATGAGTGCTTGTGGTATTTTTCTTTCCCCATTAGTCCAAGGGTGGTGTGATTGGAGATTTGATTTTGTTGTGATATTTCGAGAGGAATGACGGCTGTCAAATTTTCAGGGGGGCACGAACTATAAAATGTAGTAACATCATGTGGGGGTTGAGGCTCAGTATATTCACCAGCAGCAACTCTTTCTTCGAACTTTTTGCTAATAAGGAGCCACTCTGGAATCCGGCGCGGTTTATAAGCAAGCTTTCTCTCTCTAGAAATTCTGGGTGGAAAGTCTAAGCTATTGATGAAGGAGATCAATATTTATAGAAGACAATGGGCTTTTAGGATTAGTCAGGCCTGGGGACATTTTCTCTTGTTTGCCTAGGGGCATTACGGGAAACATAGGTGCACAATAGTTGATAGAAAAAAACGCGGGAGAAGCTGCAGAGTCATGATCTAGTCTGGGGAATATGAAAAGGTTTCTAATAAGATGTGCTGACAAGGAAGTACGACCGCCGACGTCAGTTCTTCTTGTTCCAATCCTTGAAATTTCTTAGCTTAGTATTGGTGGCTTTGATATGATGATACAGTAAATTCCGATGCACGATGTTACCAAGGCCTGGGTCCAGACTGGCTAAGACATTGCAAGGATTGGGGGGCTACTGGTTAGTTTGACCTAAAAAGTAGTTTATATTCAAAAGGTATACTTATTAAGAAGACGTTTTTTCGATGAGACATGTAGCATTTAAAGTATTGTTCGAGAGGATTTCCGAGGAGGAAATTTTGCAGTTGAGGAGTTATCCGAGGAGAAGATGCTCGAGGGAACAATGGATACTTCTTTAGAGTCCTAGTAAAACTATTTTTACTAGAACTGGGGGGCTACTGATGAGGGAGAATAAAAGACATGAGAGAATTGCAAAGAAGAAGTTTGTTAAGGAGAGAATTGCCAAGAAGAAGTTTGTTAATGAGAGAATTGCAAAGAAGAAGTATGTTAGGAGGAAGTTGTAAAGAAGAAATTGTATTAGGGGAAAATTGTATAAACTACTAAAGAAGTAACCATTATGAGAAGATGAAAAGATATAGGGACCAAAAATGTAATACACGGGAATTAAAGCGTGTGGGACACGCAATTGTACTATAAATGGGGCCACACACGCTTCACAGATCCCGAGATGAATAGAATATTACTTTCTCTCTCTACTTAATCTAATCCTTATTTTCTTTCTCTAAAAAGACTCACAAACAAAGTGTTACAGTCTATTTTTACACTAAAAGATCTCCGTATCACAAAATCACCCCAGATCCTTCTTAAAACTCTTCAGTGGTGCCGTCTGTGGGAATCGAAGATTGTTCTGACGACAATCGCTTCCTGGAAATAATCCCTAATCCGAGGGGAATTATGGAAGAGCAAGGGGATGATTTTGTTAACAAATGCGAGGAGAATCTGATGGGCGACGATTATCGGAATGACATGGAATACGAGGCGCATGGGGGCCAGCGAGTCGGAGATACTTTTGATGACTCAGATTTGTTGGTTCGAAGGAACGAACTGTTGCTGGAAATCAAAAGATTGAAGGCAGAAAAAAAAACTGTTCAGGCATATCTTCACTTTGAGGTGAGAAGGGAGCCAGACAGTGGAAAAGATGAGCGTGAAACCGATTTTCGTCCTAAAGCCAGGGATGATAGATATAGAGGATATGAACGACGATCTTCGAGGAGGAAAAAAAAACGACGTATGGAGTCATCTGACTCGAGCGATTATTCTCGTTACAGCTCGTCGGAATCATCTCCTAGGAAAAATCACAGAAAGAAAAGACATGGTCGAGGACACGCAGATCACCGGAGGGGAAGAAGAATTATCATACTCGAATTAATGAGCGAGGTTATGGCCAAACAAATTTTCCCGCTAGAAATCAAAACGTTGGCCCGCGAAATTTGGAGTGGCAGCATCAATATACTCTACCATCTGAAGAGGGACTGTATTTTCCGAGCAATGAGAATTTGAGATCTAATGCTTATCGGACGGGTCATAATTAGAGAGCTTCTCCTTTGTCCCCGGAAATTTTGGTGGGAAATCTCCCAAAGCATTTCGACATCTCGAAGTTAGAAAAAATCGATGGGATACAAGACCCTGACAACCATATCGAGCAATTCAAAAACTTCATGATTTACTTCGATGACGATGATAAATTGTTGTGTATAGCGTTTTCTCAGACCTTCAAAGGGGTAGCTTCCAAGTGGTATAATAGGCTTCCGCAGGGCTCGATAAATAATTTCAACATGTTCTGGAATATCTTTAGACAACACTTTGTGGGGAGCAAAAAGTTCAGAGCTAACGGAGGTACGATAATCTATTGTAGACAAAAAGTTTCGGAAAGCTTAAAGAATTACACCAATCGATTCATCAAAACGAAAACAGACATGGAGTATTGTAAAGACTCAGTGGCACTTGCAGCTTTTAGGATGGGCCTACTCCCCAAACTATTAAAGGACACAGTGGCAGAGAGTCAGGCCATGACCTTCAGAGTATTGTTGGATCATGTTGAGAAGCGAATTCTGGTGGAGGAGACTCAGGAATCTGAGAAAGGATCCGGTGATCAATTGGATCAGAACCAGTTTCAAAGATCTGAACCTAGTAACCAAGGGCCTCGTACCAATGTTCAAGCCAAAAGTACGGGTCAGTATCCGCCGAGGCAGAAAACAAACCCACCATATTATGGCAACCAGCAAAATTAAAATCAAGGGGCTAGACCAATGTCGAACAAGTGGGTTCGACCGGACTACTTCGCGGAGTTAATAGAAAATATTGCAGCTATATTTGATAAGGCAAGATCCACAGTACCGTTCAGGAAACCTTTTCATATTCAGACTCCGAGGGAAAGCAAAAGTGCTAAAAAATATTGTAAGTATCACGAGGATATCGGGTACAACACCAAGGACTGCATAGCTTTGAAAAAAGAAGTGCAAGCATTGATTGAGAATGGAATGTTGTTAGAGTTTGTAAAAAAACACTCCCAGAAAAATATTGTGGTAAAGGCTGTTCTAAAAAACGCTGGTACAGCCATGGTGATTTCCGAGGAGGTCGATGTTTTTGATATTGAGCAAGAGTATCTGGATCCTAAGGAGGGCAGGAACAACGTAAATATGGTGGAAGAAATTATTCCAAGGGGAAAGTAAACGACCTCTGTGCTTTCTTTGAGTCACTGGCAATCTTTGGAGGGGATACCATCGCAGGGAATTCGAATAGCTCGCGGAAAAGGCATATGGTCAATCTGACTACCCAGATTGAAGCAGGGGTGTCGACACAAATGCACTGATTACCCTCTCCTATAATATGTTTTGATGATGATGATATGCGAAATGTCGCGGGCCCACACGAAGATGCGGTGGTGATTGCTGCGGGTATTGCTGGAGATCAAGTTCAGAAGATACTTGTTGATACAGGAAGTTCAGCGAATATCTTGTTTATGAGCACTTACAGGAGAATTTCTGGCCCACCAGTTATACGACGTTCAGATAGAACCATAGTGGGATTTACCGGCGCCACAACAGTGGTGGTTGGAGAATTTCAGTGTGTGGTCGAGTTAGGTCGTGGGTCGTTCAAGAAGGAGGTGGAAGTATTGTTTATTGTTTTCGATGCACCGACTTTGTATAATGCAATTTTAGGTCGCTCTTGGCTATCCCGAATGCATGGTGTAATCTCGATGGTGCATCAGTGTTTGAAATATATGGTAGGAAACAACATTGGGACAATCAGGAGCAGCCAGAAAATGGCCCGCGAATGTTACCAGATCGCTTTATCCTCGAAGGGAGTTCGAGGAGAAATATCGGACAAGGCATAGCAATTAAAGGGGCCTTTCTCGGACATCATTCCATGTGATGATCCGAGGGAGACCCCCGGATTTCTGGTCCCAGAAGAGGATTCCGAGGCACATGAATTTGGAAATGGAAAATCTCTGAAGATTGGAGTAAAACTTTCTTTTGAGTTCAGAGAAAGATTAATTGTGTTTTTGTCTAACAAACTCGATATGTTTGCTTGGTGTGCACATGATTTTACGGGAGTACCATCAGAGATAGTTTGTCACAAACTTGCGGTACGACTTGATGTTCGACCCATTGTCCAGAAAAGGAGACCAGTTTCTCAGGAGAAGGCTACAACTATTTTGTTGGAAGTAGAAAGGCTATTAAGCATAGACCACATTCGCGAGTCGCATTATCCCATATGGGCCTCGAATCCAGTCTTAGTCAGGAAAAATTATGGCAAGTGGAGAATGTGCGTGGACTTCGCAGACCTAAACAGAGCTTGTCCTAAGGATCCATTTCTGGTGGCCCACATTGATCAGTTAGTGGATTCGACCTCGGGAAATCGGTTGTTGTCTTTCATGGACGCGTATTCAGGGTATAATCAAATCCGGCTGGATGCACAAGATGAAGAGAGCACGTCTTTTATTACCGGGATAGGGTTATATTGTTACAAGGTTATGCCATTTGGCTTAAAAAATACAGGGGAAACTTATCAGCGCTTGGTCAACAAAACCTTTGAGGGACAAATTGGTCGGAATGTCGAAGCATATATCGATGATATGCTTGTCAAGAGTTTGCGAGACGGAGATAATTTTGCTGACCTGGAGGATACTTTTGATAATTTGAGTAAGGTCAATTTGAAATTGAACCCAGAAAAGTGTGTTTTTGGGGTACGATCGGGCAAGTTCCTTGGATATATGATAAGTGAAAAAGGCATTGAGGTTGACCCAGGACAGATAAAATCTTTAATCACCATGACCTCACCTCAAAATATCAAGGAAGGAGATTGGTAGCGCTGAATAGGTTCATTTCTCGGTCCTCAGACAAATGTGCACCTTTCGTCAAGGTATTACGAAACGCGAAACAATTTAATTGGACCGATGAGTGTTCAACAGCTTTTCGCCAAATTCAGGAATATTTGACATCCCCTGATATACTGTCTAAACCATTGGTGGGGGAAAGATTAATTATCTATGTAGCAGTTTCAGATTGTGCGGTCAGTGTTGTTTTACTCCGAGAAGAGGACGCTCTTTTGAAACCTATTTATTATGTCAGTAAGAGTTTGTTGGATGCAGAGAAATGAAATCTCAAATTAGAGAATGTAGCTTTAGCTTTGGTAACAGCTGCCAGAAAGATAAGACCTTATTTCCAGGCACATTTTATAGTTGTTCGAACGACATTCCCCCTAAAGGATTTGTTACAAAGGCCCGATATCTCTGGGAGGATGACTAAATGGTCAGTAGAATTGGGAGACTTTGACATAGAATTTGAGCCTCGAACGGCGATAAAAGCACAGGTTCTGGCTGACTTTTTGGTTGAATTCCACTCAGACAAAGAGGATATGGAGGTCATTGATCATTTTGATGACACAGAATGGTTGGTTCGCACGGATGGAGGATCGAATAACTCTGGAAGCGGAGCGGGTGTCAAATTAATTTCTCCAGAAGGGATATCTATGTTTCAAGCAATTCGATATGGTTTCAAGGTAACTAATAATGAAGCGGAGTATGAGGCAGCATTGGCGGGTTTGCGTTTAGCTCAGATATGTGGGGCCAAAAAGATTAACTGATCAGTGACTCACAGTTGGTGATAAACCAAGCGCTGGGGGAATCTGAGGCCAGAAAAAATAAGCTGATACAGTATCTGAAAGCATTAAAATATTTGGTTGCTGAGTTTGATGGGGTTAAATATGAACATGTTCGAAGAGAAGCAAATGTCGTCCCAGATTCTTTGGCCATAGCCTCAAGGACGGAGGGATACCCATGGGTTTTGATTCAGGAGCATCATTCGGTCATGATCAATGCAGAACATTCAATGAACATTAAAGAGGTAAGCAATATGATCGCAAATGATTGGAGGTACAAAATTATTGACTTCTTGGAAAAAGATACTTTACCTGCTGGAAAGTACGAGGCTAGGAAGATTAGGTTCAAGTCTCATGGGTATATCATGTTGGGAAGCGTTCTGTATAAGAAATCTTTGAGCCGACCATTACTAAGGTGTCTGAATAAGGATGAGTCGCAATTTGTTCTGTCCGAATTGCACGATGGGAAAGGTTCATCCATATGTGGGTATAAGGCGTTAATTCGGCGGGTGTTTCTGGCTGGTTATTATTGGCCAACTATTTCTTTGGATGCGAAAGAATTGGTAAAACGATGTGACACATGTCAGCGCTATGCAAACGTAATCCACAAGCCTGGGGTGTTATTGGAGAGTATTTCAGAGGCAGTCCCATTTGAAAGATGGGGCATTGATCTGGTTGGGCCCCTACTAATGGCGTCTCGAGGCAGGCAGACTATCGTCGTAGCGGTAGATTATTTCTCTAAGTGGGTGGAAGCGGAACCCCTAGCAGGGACGAAAGCCAAAGATGTTATCAAATTTGTCATTTCAAATATTTGTTGTCGCTTTGGGGTACCACTGCAGATCACAACGGATAATTGACCTCAGTTCGATAACAAGGAGTTCAAAAGCTTTTGCCTTTCTAGAGGCATCCGACAATGTTTTTCTGCTCCATTTCACCCCCAAGCTAACGGACAGGTGGAAGTGACCAATCGAACAATTTTGGATGGGTTGAAAAAGAATTTGGAAGGAAAGACAGGAAGATGGCCTGATTATCTACAAGAAGTATTGTGGGCTTATAGGACAACGCCTCGAACTGCCACTGCTGCATCTCCGTTTGCACTAGTATATGGTATGGATGCCATTGTCCCTTCGGAGATTATTTTCCCATCATATCGTGTGGTGACTTATACAGCAGACTTGAACGATCAAAGCAGAACCCTGGAATTAGATTTGGTTGAAGAGAAAAGACAACGCGCACAGTTGAAGTCCCTACATTATCAAACTCTAATGAGGAGTCGATATGCTTCTAAAGTAAAGCACATGGATTTTAAGGTGGGGGACAAAGTGTTACGCAAAGTCATTCTACATACTAAAGAGAAGAGTCTTGGAAAATTGAGACCAAATTGGGAGGGCCCCTATGAAGTGACGAAGAAGGTGAAACAGGGGACATACAGATTAAAAGACAAGGAAGGGCGATGTCTGAGGTTGCCATGGAACATCGAACACTTAAAATTGTACCTCGAATGAGGAACAAGTTAACATGTATTATATGTATTTTTTATCTTTCCAGGTTAACGAAAAAGAGTGAGGGCATACTCTTTCCTACCCTGTTAGGCACAGGAAGGTTTTAATGAGGTGTCCCTATGAGCTAATCAATACAACTATGTTTTTTGCCTTATACTATTCTTTTCGAAAGTGTATTTTTGTGCCTCGAACTATTCATTATGAGGCAGTATTTCACTCATCGAACTATTCTTTATGAGGCAATATTCCACTCCTCGAATTATTCTCTATGAGGCAGTGTTTCCTTAGACTATTATGTGAGAAGCGAAATTTTCTGCTTCGAACTATTCTTTATCGCGACCTTTTGATGGTTCGAATTATTCTCAGTTGGCCTTAGTGCAGCATACACTAAATATTACGATGCAAATCGATTCATAAATAACTATTCAACGCAAGTTGGTTTACTCATTTTTTCATAAGATAAATATGGAGAGTCACCACTCGCACACTTATCATTCAGAAAAAGTGGCATACACAAAAATTCGAGGAGCTACAAGTTGTACAACGCTCCTCGAAGAACTTCAGATGGCTTATAAAAACTGTCTTACAAGAACTTATACATAAAAAAATGCCACAATAGAATAACATATTTTCCTAGTCAGAATTTTTTGAGGAGTTGTTCTCATATGGGTCTGATTCTTCACTGTCACTCACTACAACATTAGGAGGACGAAGGTCGGGGGCAACAAGCTTCCAAAAACTCCCTAAGTCATACTCAGGGTGTTCTGTATGAATTTGGGTAATCAGCCCTGCTCGAATTGCAGCATCTCGTGCATTAAGATTGTCTGAACACTTAGCCGCATAAGCATTCACGGCTTTTTCCTTCTCCTCCTCGACTGGCCTGGGAAAGTCTTCAATTCTCTTCACCAACTTCTCCCTGTCCTTCATAACCTTTTCATAATCGTCCCAGCAATTCTTAAAACCCCGACATGCTAGTTCATGAGCGTCTTTATATTCTGCCAGAAGCTTTTCTTGTCCCTCCGTCTTGTTCTGGTAGAGGTCTCTCTCTCCTTGGCAGCATCGTTCAAGCATTATGACGTAATTTTCCGAGGCGGACAATTT
The DNA here is from genome assembly GCA_036936605.1 of Limnanthes douglasii subsp. nivea. NCBI lineage: Eukaryota > Viridiplantae > Streptophyta > Magnoliopsida > Brassicales > Limnanthaceae > Limnanthes > Limnanthes douglasii. The sequence continues at coordinate 133,794,892 of JAUPFV010000003.1, read as the reverse complement.
TTCATAAAGTACATCTGCTTGCTTCTCCACAATGGCATATTGTTTCTTTGAATCTTTAAGTTGCGAGGAGACCAGAGCTGCCTTAAATTTATAATGATTTTTTCGATTCTCTAGATGTTGTATTTTCTTTCCCCTATTGACAGAAGTGTGCAGCAAGCTCCGAAGACTTAGTGAAAATTCATCATCAAGAGGAACTTCGAAGGAACTGGTGGGTGAGCCTAAGGTTGCGAGGTCAAAATCCGATGACTCCCCCACTAGAATATTAAGGTCAACATGTTGAGGATGTTTACTTCGAGGAATCGGCAGTGGAGCTAAAATAGGGGGATCTTCGATGGGGGTGGATGTGAGGCCTGGGTGAGAGGAGTGCTGGGTGTCAGGTTTGAGTTCTGTTTGGGAGAATTATCTCCAACTTTATTTTCAGGTTCACCTAATGCCCTTTGGGGCTCAATTTCTTGGGCAGGTTCGGGGGAGTCGTCTTGCATTTTGCCGTCCTCGGATAACTCCTGGATGGGCTCCAAGGCAGTTTTGTTCTTTTTTTCTGTGACTTTCGAGTCTCTCTTCTTCCGAGGATGGACAGACTTTTTGGGGGAGAGCTGGGATTGGGAGTCACTTTGTTGGCCGAGGAGGATGGCTCTTGGTTGGTGACTACTTCTATTTTTGGCTGATGTTTTTTGGTGGAAATTTCCTCATCGGATTCACCCAAGTGACTTTTAGCACGAGAACGCTTCAGAAGGTAAATTACTATATCCTTCTTAGTCACTCGCTCTAGCACCTCATCTTGAGAAGGGGGGGGGGGGGTCATCAGCTCTTTTAAGGACAACCGGTCAAGGGGGTTTAACCTCCAGAGTCTGCTCAAAGCCATATTGTTGTCCCTAAAGCACATGAGAAATCTATTTTCCCAATTCTCTTTAGCCCATTCGCTGAGCTTGGTGAAGATGGTAGTGGCACTCTCTACGTGGTCAGCAAATGGCTTTGAGACACCAGTCATAGCTACAAAGATATCAAGTTAGAACCCCATTATTCGAAGGGTTACCATAAGTGAAATAGTTCGAAGACTTACATTTGTTGGTCCAAAGGAGAGATAGTTTGTGAGGGTTCGAAGGGGTTGATTATGAGCCTGTCTCCCAATAGCCTGAGAATAAGATGAATTGCTGTCTCCACTTTTTGTCAGCCTCTAGCAAGTCCTTCAATACTTTCTACCTTCGACTAAAGGTTAATGAATAAAATGGAAAGAAAGGGTTTTTAGTTAAACCAGATAGTCCGATGAGCTGCTCCAAGGAAAATTCTTGGCCTGAGATTCTCGACGCCATGATGCATGCCATCAGTGTGAACCACATGTTGGGATCGGCTTGAGAAGGGCAAAAGCCAATCTTAGCAAAATATTCAATGAAAAATGGGTCTAAAGGAAATCTTAGTCCCCAATTCATGATTTCGGTATACACGACAAGTTCATTATCCCTCACTGATAATAGGGTCTCTCCCTCAGAGGGGAACCTAATGTCGATGTATGAAGAAATGCACCACCGGGTCCTCAGCAACATTTCTTCTGAAGGCGAAAAGTACTTGTATGATATGCTGTGAAGAGCAACCAAATGTTTATTCTCGGTCCCTCGGATATTGTTTCCTACAATGGCATCAAGTTCCAAGGGAAGAGTTATGTCTCCTTTTGACTTGGGGGAAATTCGGTTCGCTTGCTCTTCGGATATTATTGGAGGAGCGATGGGCATTTTGCTAGATGACTCTGCAGAAATCTCGATGAATTTGCTTTGATCATAGACCTGAATCCCTTGGGTAGATGGCTCGGGATTGTCCGGGGTGATGGGCCTTTTGTCAGAGCGGACCACATCCAGCTGGTCCTCTGTTATATAATCCGTCACCTGACAGTTGAACCGGTTACCCGCAACACGACGTTCCGATTCGGTGAGGCCAGAAACTACATGTCGATGGGATGTGACCAAGACCGACCACCTAGCTCGCACTTCATCAACACGCCTTGAAATGTAAGGCGGCTGAACACCATCCCTTCCGTACAGGAAGTACATCTGGCATACTAATGCCTCGCAGTACCTTTTACCACCCTCTGGAATGTGCATATTACCAACTTCAACTGATGCCCTCATCAAATACTGATCTTCCAACTCAGTCCATGAACACATTTTTCAGCTTGATTTATCATTTAATTTACAATTTAATGTGCATGAAGCTTCTATTTATAGACGGACCGGTAAGAAAAACATTCAAATGAAAACGTAACACGTGTAAAGTAAGAAACCCAAAACTCCCTCTCATTCTTGAAAATTCAAAAAATCCCGCTCATTCTAAAATATCAAAACTCTCTCCCATTCTCAAAATTCTAAAACTCCCTCTCATTCTCGAAAATTCAAAAAATCCCGCTCATTCTAAAAAATCAAAACTCCCTCCCATTCTCAAAATTCTTAAACTCCCTCTCATTCTCGAAAATTCAAAAAATACCGCTCATTCTAAAAAATCAAAACTCCCTTCCATTCTCAAAAATTCTTAAACTCCCTCTCATTCTCTAAAATAAAGTCCCACCTAAATTCACTTCACTATATAAAGGGACTACAAATCCGTTTACATTCATATAATCATCTCAAACTTAGAAAGTTCAACAAATAGAGTTTACTCCCCATGAAGACTACCATTTGCTTCAAGCGGCGAGGATTGCCCGCCGAGAGATGGGGGAAGATACTAGTGATGCTTTTTTTGATCGGGTACTTTGTAAGATGTACTACGGCTACGGCCGTTTACAAACCGGAGGTCTCCTCGTTCGCAACCGTGAGCAAATCAAGCAGAGGTATCTTTTTTGTCAACCGCTCCAGCGTTTGTTGTTTTTGCCGTATAAAATTAAGCAAGAAGCGGCCGCCGTCTTTAACATGACGGTGGTAGACTACATCAGTAGGGATATGGTGGCGTATCTTCAGGATAGGATTATGGAAAGGGAGGAGGGGGTTGATTCTGACGATAACTTGGGATATGACTTCGATGATTGAGAATTTTGGGCCTGCAAAATCCGGTGTTTAATTATTTTCTTATGTTTCGTTTAGTTAAAAGTGTTAAATTATTGTTTTCCTCTTTATGTAACCACTTCAAGTGTACTTGTTGTTTTCCTCTTTATGTACTTCTTCAAAGTATACTTGTTGTTTTCTTCCTTATAATGGTATTTTAAGAGTTTCTCACAACCCTTATGAGATACTAACAATTCTTCTTCATATTATTCGTGCATAGATGAATCCCTTCTAGTAGAATAATCAAGACGAGTTTTATTTTCCTTACCGCGACCGAGGTTTGGAGTACTCCACATTTTTTTCTGTAAGAGTTTGCAAAGAAGAAAAATAAATAATCTAAAATCCGCATAAATTTCTTAAGACAATGGCTTTGTTGATAAACATAAAACTCTCATAGTTTTTCATTTAAATTTGTAAAGTAAGCATTTCCATTTTATTCTCCTATTAGTTTAACTCGAAAAATCATATCTAGTCTTCTTCAATGCTCATTTATAATTCAGGTAGGAATATACCCATCTGCCTTTTGGATGGATTTTAATTCATGGGTAAATGGTAACCCGTATGTCGCTCGAATGGTACTCGTCCTTTTCAGGATAATTATCGTATATTATCGTTAAAACGATTGGTGAGATGTACCCCGAAGTAATTTGAAATGTTCAAACTCTTAGAGTTTATGAATTAGGCAACACTTGCTTAACTGTAGATTTTTTTTTATGGTTGAATGTTGCATCGCAACAAAACCATGAATGTTTTCTCAAAACCCTTTGAAATTCAATTGGTTTGTCCTATTAGACGTGTGATGTCAAAATGCACGATCTTGTTAGTGTATGCATAAACAAACTTCTATTTGTATAGTTTAATCAATGAGAGTCTAGGACGTACTCAACTGCTTTCCTTTGTCAACTCGTCGTGTCATTCACATAACATGTGACTCGCACTCGGAAATAATGTATCTATGGTATTCATCTAGGCAAGTTCAGCATCTGTGATATTGCTTTGGGCGATTAATCTCGCACGGCTTTGCTCTTGGTTTACTCCCAAAAGACCTCACATTAGTTGAGATATTCCATTCACTTATATAGTGTAAGTACTTTCTCAGTCTAAGCAATGTGGGATAAAAGACCAAGTTTACACACTATTAACATCTATGATTAACAATCAAGGAAAGGTCCATATTAAATCAATGTTAAAGCTGTGAAAAAACTAATTGGTTATTACATTTGATCCTTCATAGGTCGTGACGCCATTGAATGTATTTGTGCATTTGTAATTTTGCTAACAAGTATTGCATTTGCAACCGACCACCCATTTCAACAATTGTTTTTTACGTTGATTAAATAGGTGAGGGATGTTGGATCAATTCTCCGGATCGGTCTTCTTTAATCCACCAAATATTTGAGGCAAATTAATTTTTTTTACCGTCAAAACGTCGACAAGCTCTTTTTTCTTTGGTGTTAACTTCGTTCATTACATATATTCTTGTAAATACACAAATAGATCATGCTTGTATTTGCAGGAAATCACACTTAAGGTCCACTTATCATCAAATTTAACCGGATTACCAACCAAATGAAAATGGAAATTGATTTTTTTTGCTACCGCACGTCTTCCGCTTACGAACACACTCTGTCACCTTAGACTTACATATATCAGATCTCTCGTATATGTAATCTACTCTAGGTTTTCTTCCTCTTTTGCATTTTCTTTAGATTTTAAATTAAGCGAAAATCCAAGTGTTTTGCCCTTTTTTACTCACTCAGTCATCATATCGAAGCTATACTCCTCGTAAGTTACAAAATGGTGAGCATAGTCCACAATAGCTGATATTTCACGCTGGATAACCTCCTGCAATGCATATAAAGCAAACGAATCAATTGAACCAGAAACCTATATTACGTAAGATCTTTCCCCCCACGACCGCAGAATAATTGCTCATTCTGCCATGGTCTTGGCGAAATTTGAACTCATTCCGCCAATGCCACGATGCCAAGGTAAATGTGTTAGTCATCGACTTGGCAGAAGCTACCACGACGCCAAGGTAAATGTGTTAGTCATCGACTTGGCAGAAGCTATCATCTTTTCTGCCACGACGATGACGACGAATACTACCTGGGTGTCACCATCAGACAGAATCTAAGTCTTTCAGATATTTTTTAAAACATTTCTTATAAAAAACAACAAAAAAGAAGAAGAGTATATACATCTTCTATATTCATATTGGACTGTAAAAGAACGAGTTCTTCTATTTCGGTATGATTTTTTATTTTAAAAACTTATAAAAAATAAAAAAATTAACTTTGAATTTTGTTAATTTTAACAAATTTTAAAAACTAAAATATTAGGTTTTACTGGTTTTTGTGTTATGCATCATAAAAGTAAATAATGACTTCACACACATTGATAGAAACAAGATTTTAGAAGGGGCCAAGCTAGAAATATTACACATTTTTATAGATCTTAAACCGCTAGATCTTATACCTAATTGATAGATCTCGCACCTAATTTTTTACCATTTTACCCTTTTCAGAAAACCTAGGTATAAAAGCGTTTGATAGATCTCTCACCACTTTTTTTCCTCTCTTTCTCTCTCTCTCTCTAGAAAACTCTCAAGCACCCGTAGGATCCATTTCAAAAACTCAATTTTTGAAGAATCTGAAGTGAAGAAAACTTAAAGGTAAACGATACAAACATCATGGTGTAATTTGTTTTAGATTTCATTCGGTCTAAACTGTCGAATCTAGGTTTTTTAGTTTTTTAGGTTTCGATTTCAAAAGTTCGATTTTTGCATGATTTTAGGTGTTGTTTTGTTAGATTAGTGTTGTATTGTTGTTAGTTTTGCTAGGATCTATATTTTTGTGTTTGATTTTGTGTGAAATGAGGCTGTTTTGGTGTTGTTAGAAATTTGGGTCGAGTTTGTTGTTGGTAGCACAATCGTGCTACCAGATGGGATCTGGTCGCACGATCGTGCGACTAAGACAGCCCTTGGTCGCATGAGACGGCTGTACATTGCCGTCTCATGCGACAGAAAGCTAAGCTGTCTCATGAGACGACAGCTTAAACTGTCTCATGAGACAGCTTAAGTTGTTTCATTTTTTTTATTTTATTTGGTGTTTTGTGACTAGTATATATTTTCTTACGTTGTCTTTACAGGATGGGACGGTTCAAGACTAAAGTTAAAAATTCGTTCAAGAAACTTAGGGCGGACGAGGAGGCAGCAGCGGCTAGAGCTTTGTCCCAGGCCGAGGATGTACAGGGTGCTCCCAGCGAGGGACATGTTCCTGGTACACGTAGTAGACGACGTCTCCGTCGTCACGGCGATTATATTCCTACTCCTGGTGATGGTAGCACAGGGGCAGCTTCCACGTCGCAGCCACCTGACTATGATTACGATGACGATGCAGATGCACCGGATTATATGGAGGCCGATGCACCTCACGCACCAGATTATACGGAGGCCGATGCACCTCACGCACTAGAGGTAGCATCCCACGCACCTGAGGTTGAGGATCTTGATTTTTTGTCCGTGCTGTCGCATGTTCCGGCACTTTTCCCGGATTACACCCTGCACGAGGCTTTTAGCGTCTATCACGGAGATGTAAGTGTTATACCTTTATACTGTTTTATCATTTTCTTACGTTTTCGATACATATGTTTATAATTATTTTTTTTTATGAATTTACGTATTTTATACATATTGCAGGATAGGGTCACCCTGCGATGCTTCGCTATGTACGACAGTCTCCGGAGATGGGACCTTACAAAGCAGAGCAGGGTACGGGAAAGGGTGATGGAGACTATATTTGGCCCATTCGTTGATGCACTCACCCGCTGGCATACGAACCTCCATTTGGTGGAGGCATTCTTAGAGCGGTGGCATGAGGAGACTTCTTCATTCCATTTCTCGTTCGGGGAGATGACAGTCACCTTGGACGATGTCCACGTCATCACCGGACTACCGGTTGTAGGTAGGTCCTTCGATGCTCTACCATTTGACTCTGACGTTGAGAGGCTTGGTACTTATGCTGGCATGCTAGGTGTGCGATCATCGGAGTTGAGTAAAAACCTTAGGAATGCTAGTAGTGTGAACCTAGGGTGGCTGCGTAGTACTTTTAGTGGTTCTCACTATAGTGATAGGAGGATCGGTGATGAGGGTTTAGATCATGCCACCCGTGCCTACATACTAGATTTGTTAGGTACCACTATATGTGCGAACAAAACCGGCAACAGCATTCCTTTAGATTACCTCCAGTTTGTGAACCAATACCGGAGTATGCATATGTACAACTGGGGTCAGTTGATTTTAGCGCAGCTGTACCACTCCCTTAGTCAGGGATCTCTCCATGGTACGGGAGGCATTTGCGGGTTCATAGGGATGCTCGAGTCGTGGATTTTTGCACACTTTGTTCAGCTTCGAGCTCTACTATTTTGCGATTACGACATATCCATGCCCCATATGTGCCGACATGCGCCGCAGAAGATTGGTGTCTCTCATGATGTGCGCAGGCAGATGAAACACGCACTTTCGACGTGCACCGATGCAGATGTAAGTCATATTAGTTCATTTCAATTATAAGTACTTTTACTAATATAAATGGCTAAGTTGTTAATTTTTTTATTTACAGGTCATGTTCCTTCCCTTCATACATTTACAGGACCATTTTTCGTTCCAGCAGGTGACTTATGTTGAGTTGACCCTTAGGTCGTTCGACGTGGTTGTGGCGTACTACCCAGACCGTGTCACTCGACAGATGGGGTATGTACAGCTGATTCCTAAGGATATACGCCCTCCTAAGTCGAAAAAATCAGGGAAGAAAATGGTCAGTAGCTTAAAATGGGACGGACACTTGTGGACGAATTGGGAAAACCACGTGTTCACTCCTGCTGGTACGGCGTACCGTGGTAGTGGAGCGAGTGCTGACCCGATGTACTACATTTGGGTGAAGAAGAGGCTGTGGTACATCGTCAGTCGTTCTGCGCCGGAGAGAGGTCCTCGGTTGGAGCCGCAGGGTGGTGCTGACTACTCAGGATACGAGCAGATTGCTAGGTTTGCTCCATCGATACCTACTATGGATCACGAGGATCTTGTAGAGACCGCCCTCATGATGTGTAGGATCGCTGAGAGGTACCGACGACACTGATTATTACTCTCAGCATAACTTTGTTAGATTTTTGGACATCAACACTATATTTTGTAATCGGTTTATTGTATGACTGCTTTTATTTTTTGTATTTTAATTTATTGTATGCTTGCTTTGAATTTATCATGTTTATGGGTTCGATTCCATTTGAATTAGAGTTAGAGCTTGTACCATTCAAACACACACTCATACAAACTCCCTCTAAAACACAAATACAAACTCACACTCAAACACAAAACTGAAATAGACACTCATACGTAAATTGAAAGCAAGCACTCATGCTTAAACTGAAATACAAACTAACACTCAAACAGAAATACACACTCATACTTAAACTGAAATTCACACTCATACTTAAAATGAAACACACAGTCGTCATAAAACTGAAGCACGCACAAATACATACTTATCTATCAGGCCAGTTCCATTTCATCAACCTCCTTTATTCTTTCGCATCTTTGTAGTCACTTATTTCCTGTAGCCGAATGTCAATAATGTCAGAGCGGACCACATCCAGCTGGTCCTCTGTTATATAATCCGTCACCTGACAGTTGAACCGGTTACCCGCAACACGACGTTCCGATTCGGTGAGGCCAGAAACTACATGTCGATGGGATGTGACCAAGACCGACCACCTAGCTCGCACTTCATCAACACGCCTTGAAATGTAAGGCGGCTGAACACCATCCCTTCCGTACAGGAAGTACATCTGGCATACTAATGCCTCGTAGTACCTTTTACCACCCTCTGGAATGTGCATATTACCAACTTCAACTGATGCCCTCATCAAATACTGATCTTCCAACTCAGTCCATGAACACATTTTTCAGCTTGATTTATCATTTAATTTACAATTTAATGTGCATGAAGCTTCTATTTATAGACGGACCGGTAAGAAAAACATTCAAATGAAAACGTAACACGTGTAAAGTAAGAAACCCAAAACTCCCTCTCATTCTTGAAAATTCAAAAAATCCCGCTCATTCTAAAATATCAAAACTCTCTCCCATTCTCAAAATTCTAAAACTCCCTCTCATTCTCGAAAATTCAAAAAATCCCGCTCATTCTAAAAAATCAAAACTCCCTCCCATTCTCAAAATTCTTAAACTCCCTCTCATTCTCGAAAATTCAAAAAATACCGTTCATTCTAGAAAATCAAAACTCCCTCCCATTCTCAAAAATTCTTAAACTCCCTCTCATTCTCTAAAATAAAGTCCCACCTAAATTCACTTCACTATATAAAGGGACTACAAATCCGTTTACATTCATATAATCATCTCAAACTTAGAAAGTTCAACAAATGGAGTTTACTCCCCATGAAGACTACCATTTGCTTCAAGCGGCGAGGATTGCCCGCCGAGAGATGGGGGAAGATACTAGTGATGCTTTTTTTGATCGGGTAATTTTTGGCCTAGCGTCGCATGAGACGAGGCCCAAAGGGCGTCTCATGTGACCAGGACCAAAAGACGTCTCATTTTGGGCCTGCGATAAATGCCTTCTGTCTGAAAAACCAGGCCAAATTTTTGGCCTAGCGTCGCATGAGACGAGGCCCAAAGGGCGTCTCATTTTGGGCCTGCGACAACTTCATTATGTTTGAAAAACCAGGCCAAATTTTTGGCCTGGCGTCGCATGAGACGAGGCCCAAAGGGCGTCTCATTTTGGGCCTGCGACAACTGCATTCTGTTTGAAAAACCAGGCCAAATTTTTGGCCTAGCGTCGCATGAGACGAGGCCCAAAGGGCGTCTCATTTTGGGCATGCGACAACTGCATTATGTTTGTAAAACCAGGCCAAATTTTGACATTAGATATGTGATATGTGTTTGTTATGAAAATTACATTAAACTTAAAATCGTCAAACACCTTAGTATCAAATCGTCAAACACCTTAAACTACATTATATCAAAATTACATCAAAATTACATAACTATGTTACAGTAGATGTTAGGCAAACTAACTAACTTAAACTACAAATGTTGCACAAAAACATTTCAAACATTTCAAACGTCATCGTCTCTAGTCAAATCTGTTACATGTGGTTTTTCGTTCAAGTTGATTTTCCTTGCGGGCATTATCTGTGTAAATTTGTTCAACCGCCGGTAGTATGGATGCGCCCATTGATTCGCTTCTTCGGTTGCATAAGCGGCCCAACAAGGGTATAATGGAGGCAACGGTCCATCGGGTGGAGTAGTAATCTACAAGGAAATAAAATAAACGAATTCATTAGTAATGATAGCGTAAGAAATTTTGATTGGAAACGAAATATACTTACATTAACAAAGTGACATCCATGCACGAAAGCTATCCCAACTTCTATGATCGTCGAATTGTTGACGGGTGGCTTTCCACGGATTGGTAGATACGTTAACGAGGCTGCTTGCGATACATGGTATACCATGCATTGATACCTTGTCGCGATGACTAGTCCAATGTCCGGAAATGTCATCCAATAGTGGCTACTAGGATTGGGCTTGAAGTAATCTAACCTTTGTATCAAATCGTCAAACACCTTCTCCGAACCATATACATCCAACCAACATGCACGGTTGTCCCGCAACTCCTTCAACAACTCGCGTCTAACATCCTCCCATCTATCTTCGTCGTTGTATATTGAATGCGCTACAGAACGATATCCGCATTGTCCGTCCGGAAGAACGTCAACTAATTTTAAAATGTAAGTGTGTAGAAAGGCCGGGATGCAATCCGGATATAACGTTAACTTCCCATCCTTAACAATTTTCTTAGGCCTTCCAACTTTCTTTTTTGCTAATGGGGGTTTGGGTGGTACGATGGGAACCACTTTGGATGCGGTCGTGCTCCCTAATGTGTTTACGAGTGTACTACCTACCAAGTTAGCCGGAGTACTAGCACTAGCGGTTTGTTCGATGGGATATTCCCATGAACTAGGGTTCCGTTTAGTCGATTTATCAACGCCTCCCTTTGGTCTACCCTTAGCTCTAACCGCTTCTTTAGGATCTTGAATATGACTTGTCTCGGGCCTCAATATTTGCATTATCCTATTGATAATGTGGTCTTGTTGGTCGGGGTGGAAACTACGAATGGAGTTGTCAATTAAGGAAATCTTTTTTTGCAATTCCTCTTCGCGAGAGGTAGGATCCCTGTGCACAATATCTAATATTTTCCAAAAAATATCCACATCTTCTTAAGGGATTCACCTACCTTCTCTAGCTATAAACGCAATTTCACATGCACAAGGTAAACCATGCGTTTTCCTAAGGAAACAACCTCCACATGCCACCCGATCTACTCTTATATTCCGAGCACGTACAATAGCAACCATCAGTATCTTTAGCCCCGTATGTGACACATGACCTTTAAGATTTTTGGTCAAAACACCATCGAAGCCGGGAATTGATCTAAACTTACTTCGCTCGAATGATTCGACGATACCCGCATGCTGCTTCGTTAACAAGTTATGAACTTTTTCCCAAAAAGTCTCAAAGTTGCATTGATTCATCCCAAGATATTTTTTTAGGGACGAGTGAGCACCCTCCGCCCTACATAGTACAAGTAATAAATTATCAACTTATTTGAACTTAAATAAAATAACTCAACGAAAAGTAGGATACATGGACTAAACTATTTGTAGTTGTTTGGCCATAATGCTTAATCGTGTTCGTTTTGTACGCAAGGAACTTGTCAGCATATTTTGTTATCCACGAGTCCATAACGTACGCAAAACACTCAGGTTTAGATGCAAACATATCCTTAAGTGTATCCAGATTCTTTTGGTAACTCTCAAACGTGTTCGCCTCCGCAACGTAGCCGTAAAGTTCAACAAATTGTTTCGCTACCGCATCATCGTGCAATATCTTCCGAACCGCCCCAAGAATGTTCTTACTAATGTGCCACGTGCATAACAAGTGGTGCGTTCCGGGAAAAATTCTATCCACCGCACGCATGAGAGCTAACTCCCGATCGGTAACAATAATGGATGGAAATGCGCAATCGCTATCCATCATCAAACCATGAAGAGTTTCCAAAGCCCATACGTAGTTTCCAATCTTCTCTCGCTCATAAATACGTACGCAACGGTAAATGTGATGGAAGTGGACGTTAAACCGACAACCTCTAACAACGACATCTTATACCTAGTCGTCTTGTACGTACAATCCATGAATAACACGTTCGGGAATGTACGTAATAAGTCTACGCTAGTAGGATGTGCGAAGAAAAAGTCAGTGATCACCTTTGAATCATCTTTCAAACGCTCCCACGTCGAGTATCCATTCTCCTTCAACTTCGTCAATAGATATTGCATTTGGGTTTGTCCCCCGTGTTCAGCGTCCCGATGTTTTTGGCGGACATTGTAGATTTCACGCATGTTCGAAATGTTTTCTGGATATTGGTGCTTCAAACCACTATATATCTCCTTAGGGCGCGAACCGAGGTGAGACAAACTACGAACTAGTTCCTCTTCATCCAGTTTTAGCCTACAAGCGCGGGAATGACCGTCTAGGAGAACGTAGGTTCATGATTGTGAGTACCGTTTATCACCTCCAAACGCCATTTCATGGCTAGTACGTAGATCGGATGACCTTTTAGCACAAACGGACAATTACAATTCTTCGTGGATGTCTTCCTCTTTTTCAAAGTTTCCGGCTTTGCCTTTGATACGTATACACCGTATCGCTTGCAAACGTACTCTAACCTAGGAGTCCTTCCCCATTTCCCGATATCGTAGAGTTTTCTTATTGTGACAAACTTGATCTTCTTTGATTCAATATCCACAAAAGCATCTAATTCGTCTTTAGTGAATAATTTATCCGTGTTGAATATTTTACTGTAATCAGCATCCATAAATGGAGGCTGGGCACGTTCCTCCTGCAAAATATACAATCGAAAAGTATGAGTTTATATATACCTGTTGTCGCACGAGACATGACTCTAGTCGGTCGCATGAGACGCTCTTCTGTATTCGTCTCATGCGATAGATATGGGTACCGTGTCGCACGATCGTGCGATGACGATGCTGTTCGTCGCACGAACATCGTGCGATGACGATGCTGTTCGTCGCACGAACATCGTGCGACACGACTGAAATCCGAATAGCAGGGTTTCGGTTCTTACCTCCATCCGGTAAGCTCCCTCCTCGTCCAGTAAGTCTTCCAGAGACACGTCCATCTCTTCATTATCCATAAATACTCCGATTCAAGATTTTTCGAAGTGGATTTGATGGGTTTGGGTAAAAAACGCCAACTTTTTCGATTTAATGGGTTTAGAGTAGTAGATGTTAGTACAAAGCTTGTAGATCTAGTGTAATAACGGATAGATATCAGTGTTTCGGCCGATTTGGAGACTAAATGGCATCAATGTAAAAATCTAGAGAGAGGAAGGACAATTTTGGAATTTCAACTTTGAGTTTGAAAAAGAAAAAGAATTGGGTGAGAGATCTATCAAAATGTGTAATATTTCTAACCTGGCCCTTTTAGAAGTTCTTCGGTGAATGAAAAATTTATAAATTCTGAAGATATCACTTTATGCGTCTTTCAGCAATTCTCTATCTAATAAACAAAATCAAAATTCAAATACAGTATAAAGTCTCTAATGTTCGAAATACATAACTTTTTTTTTAGCAGCAAAATACTAATGAATTAATAAAGAACCATTATCCAACAAACAAAGGCCCCAACTTAACCATCTTATAAAATCTCATTACGGTGTTTTATAATCAACTTATGATATGGATATTGTTTAGAGGTTTTAGCAAAAGAATTTCTCTTCAAAGAATTAACAAATATATTTAAATAGCATTTTTTTCATAAAAGGATAAAATAAGACATCTACCAAATTTTTGGATGAAATCCAAACGGTGAAACAACCTAGCCTTTAATATATATACAAGCTAAACCTGAAGTAAAACCATAATTAATTCAACAGAAAAGGTCTAAAAAAAAGTTGTTGTAATATCTAAGTCTGCTATACTTAGAAGCCTCATTGCCATTGTCAGACATTTGTTGTTCAAGCACTGCTCAACAAAAATGATTTTTTCTGATATCATATCTTCACTTCCCAACATTAACTTATTCTTTAACTTTGCAAAGATACTGCAGATCCATCGTTGCTTGTTGTTGCGTCCCATCGACATATCGACCCGTCCTCGCAGCAGCTAACAATGGTGCTGCAATAAAAAGGACAAGAAATCGAGCTACGTTTACCAGCTTTACTAAAAACACAGACAAACAAGATGATATCACTGCAAAATAAAAATACCTTCCATCATAAGACACGGCAGTCTGTCTAATTGGGCATTTTGCATTCGAATGACATAACCTGAGAAACAGAAGGAAGCAATTGTTCAGCAGAATCAATTTTGATAAATTGAAAACAGTCCACACTTAAAATCATCACTACTCCTCCGACTATCGTGGTTTCAAGAAGTTAGTCCTCCAAGTATTAAAGGTATCATCACTAGTCCTGGTGGACTAGCCGTATATAAATTTAGGCGAGTAATTTTTTTAGGTTAAAAGGGAGAACTGTATATATTTTTTATAACTCTATAAGGGACTAAATTCTCCATTACTACATAATCGATGCACCAACCAACAATCAAAGACTAAAATCCATGTAATAAACAAACAAACCTTGTAATCAGAACCGGAGGGCTGCTTTGTAGGTCCCATACAAAGATTTTTCCTTCTCTATTCCCTGGTAGCCATAGATCAATAGCTTAGTTTTGGTAAATGCACCAACAAAAAAACTTGACTATAGAAATGTGTTCGGTAAAATGCTATTTACCTATAGCAACAGATTTGAAACCAAAATCACAAGAAAACTTTATGAACCAAATATCACATTCAGGTACTGGGTATTTCTGAAGGATGTCAGGTGTCCCCTAAACCATAAAAAACCAAGCAAATAAGATTACCTCCTTATGTAAAGATAGCTGATCGGTAATAGAGTAATCTCAAGTCCTAACCTCCCCAGGAGAATGATCTTTTACTTTCGGTTCCCACAACACAATTTCATTGTCCACGCTCTGCAGTTTTGCACCAGAATAAGTTAAAAGTGTGCATAAACTCTACAATTATTGGTTTTTAAATAAGGAAACATTCCTCTAACCGTCTAACAGCTTACCTTTGAGAGGATAAAATCCCCGAGCCACCGGGTACAGTCGACGTAGTTCGAATGGACTGAAGCTACGAACACCTGAAAATAGCAGATAAAGAAATCTTCAACAAGAAAGTGACAAATGGTACTTTAAAGGAGATAGGCTTAAAATCATCATTAGTCCTTCAACTATTACGGTTTCAAGAATTAATCCTGAAAACATTCACTACCATCACAGTCACCTAGGGACTAGCCCCCTGTGTGACTATAATAACCCAAGACTAGTGTTATGTTTGTAAAATGGAAGACTAATTTATCAACAGCGTTATACTATGGAACTAACTAGCATTCGAATCCAAAGACGGCCAGCTACTTACAGGGAACTGTACGTATTTTGTAGGAAATTTTGAAGGGGAGTCGGTCCATGTGAATGACTTCTCTACATATGTCCAAAACTCTGAAGAAACAGCAACAATTTAAGAAAGAACATACAAGACATGGAATTTACTTATATACATGCCACAAACATGGGAATATAAACCGTACCTTTCATTGACCAAAGCTTAACAGTGTTGTCCATACCACAACTTGCAATTCGATACTTGTCCGCAGGATGAAAATCCTATGAAAAATATCAATACAAGTACAATAACACATTTGAGAATCGAGACTCTGTACAAACTACAGAGTAAATAATATGATTTTTGTTTCTTTAAAGCGTTTTACACTGACCACACTAAGAACTTCGTTACGATGACCACCTGCTCCAGCAAATATCAGGACACAGATTCCGGTTTGAATATTCCACAGCCTAACTGATTCATCCTGATCCAGAAAAAAACATAAAATAATTAATATTGATTAAACTCTTAAAACGATCATAACTCAAGACACTGACTTTGCTTGCAGACACCACAAGAGATGAGTTTAGAGGTTGAGTCCTGATTTCATTGATTGAGTCCCCATGGCCCACGAAACTCTGTATATTCACGATTATCAAGTGAAATAGTTATTAGACATGGCAAAACTAAGCAGCCATAGATATAAAAAGTTAATCGGTACTTTATCTAATTTCTCGTTGCCAACATCAATGACACGGATTATGCCATTGAGCCCTCCAGCAACTATATACGGCGTTCTAGAGATGTCTGCTGCCCAACTGACAGTGTAGAAGGACTCTTCCTTCTGAAACACAAGGCATACGGATCACTCAACTTTTTGCTAGTGAAACTAATTGGTTTTGCATAACAACAATTAACAATGTTTATAGATGAACCAAGAAATAGAACCAAAGATCAAGTTTTTTCTTACATCTTCATCCTGGTACGACTGTAAGGCAGATACAACACCCTTTGGTAGACATTGGTAAATCGTTATCTGCACAACCAAATATACAAAATCCCTCACAAGTTGCAGAATGCTAAATGACATATATTTATACTCCTTTCTATATATATACATCTATTTTACAAGTGAATTCTGCAATCAAGTGAGACAGAAAAACCTTGTTTAAGATTAGTTTATAGCAACTAAACTCACTTTACTTAACAATAGCAATTATCTTTCAAAGAAAAAATTCAGGCTAACATTGTAGATTAAATTTTCAAAATTAAAAACAAACCCAGAGATGATTGTAAGCTCCACTTTCGAATTACTTGAAAGAAAAAAACGAAACTAAAAGGGCAGTAAATGGGTACCTTGTTGCCGCCGGCGGTGGCGAAGATGTTGAAGTAAGGGGGGTCGATAAAATTGAAAGCAACGGCGTACAAGGGGCGTTTGCCTTCATGGAGTCTGTTGCTTAATGTGTAGTCCTTAGTCTTCGATTGGACCAGTGATCCCACCACTGGCTCGCACCCTATTGCTACTTTCGCCATTCTCTCTTTAAGTCTAAGGGTGTGTTTGTCTGGTATGGGTTCCCCTAAATTATGAACAGTTGTGCTGGGGATAGTCGATTGATGCTGTTCTCTAAGTTTTGGTTTTCCTTTTCTAATAGACATTTTTTTTGGAAAAGGCTATATAAAAAAACTAGAATTATTCAATATAGTTGATATAAGTCATATAACTTTCAATATAATTTGTTCGGGACGAAAGTGAATTTTAAGAAAGGAAAATGTAAGTAGCTCTTGAGTCGATTAATAATGGTTTTAGGTTTCGTTTTAGGTTTTATAGATGTTTTTAATAGCCTGAATTCCACTTAATTTTGTGGGAAGGATTATCTTCTCAATGGGTATTGAGTTTTTTTTTAATTCCATCTAAAATTAAAAAATAAAACTTTTAAGTTTTTGCTATTTTACTTTTTATTTAATTTCTAAAAATTCTAATATAAGTTTCAATATTATAGTATTTATACTAAATATTTTTAGTACCAAACACCTGACAAAATATTTCTCTTTTTATATAATTTTTTTATCATCAAAACTATCGTTTTACGAGTTTAAAGACTTTTACTATCTGAAAGGAATCTAAAAGGTCAAAAGACAACAAAATACTTTACTACCCTCTCTTTTTTCTAAATACATTCATAATTTTTTGTTGTTTTTTATTATTTAAAAGTTTGTATATTTTGAATTGTAATTTTAAAAATAAAATCAAAATCACTATTGTGTTTATATTTACGAGAAGAATCAAACAAATGGTTATTTTAAAAAAATATTAAAAAAATTAGATTAATACCGTTAAAAATTTAATATTACTAATTAGCCGTATTAAAAGAACGCTGCGTTGCTAATTAGTACTATTAAATTAGCGGTATTAATTCTTATTTTACATGCCCTAAATAAAACAAAACCCACAATAATATCAACCTTTAATTAAAATAACCCTAAATATATATATGTATATAATAGATATATTTTTATCTTCCAAATGTGTAGCCGAGTTGGTTGAGTAAGGCATGGTCATGAGTTCGAGTCCTTCTACATACGATTCAATCGGCTGAGCCTATCACCTTGTGTGGTTTACCTTATGGCTTTGGTTTGCAGGCTATTACGTCAGAATGAAGGTTTACCATGTGCGCACTCACTGCAATCTGAGTAGTGGCGGTGGGTTCCCTCCGGAAAAAAAGAAGAAGATATTTTTAGCCTGTCACCTTACCATGTGCGCACTCATTGCACTCTGAGTAGCGGAGGCAGATTCCCTCCGACAAGAAAATATGTTTATACACAAAACATATTTTATACGATATCAATCAAGTCCGATGTCAATCAAGTCTTGAAAATGAGATATTTTATACGATCTTTTTTCGTGGACATAATAGACTTTTGCATAATTCACCAACCAATCTCTCTATTTACACCATCCAAAACCTTACATTTTCTCTCCACCTTCTTAAACCCAAAAAAACTCATTAAAATTCATTCGATTTTCTTTGTTTATGGGTAATCTGTTTTCGTGGTTTATTTCCATTCTCTCATGATGGGATTAACCATAGACGTCGAGCAGCTGTTGAGTCGACTCGTTGAACATGTAACGAGATCATTGCTTTACTCGAATGTAAAAACTTTTTCAAGAAGTTACATGTCAATTTATTATGTAAGATCAAATTGTTGACACCAATGTTCGAGGAATTGATGGATGGAGATAAGGAGATGATCGAAGAAGAAGACGTGTCGCTGTCCTTCGATTTTGCAATTACAAAGACGAATAATATCAAATAAAAAAAGTAGAATTTTTGGTTTTGATTGAACATTAGTCATTAACGTTAATTAATTAGGTATTTTCAAAATGATTAGTATTAAATTGATTTAAAAAAATATTTTTATGTCTTAAAAGGAAATAGATTTCTAAAAGGGAAAAAAATGGATTA
Source organism: Limnanthes douglasii subsp. nivea (assembly GCA_036936605.1). NCBI lineage: Eukaryota > Viridiplantae > Streptophyta > Magnoliopsida > Brassicales > Limnanthaceae > Limnanthes > Limnanthes douglasii. The sequence goes on along the minus strand of JAUPFV010000003.1, from coordinate 133,775,855 downwards.
TAGACTTATTTTGGTATTTGCAGGGGAAATAACTTTTAATTTTAAATTTATATATTATTGTTTTTTTTCTTTTGTTTTTTATAACAATTTAATTTTTTTTCAATTCAACCGAATATATAATCATAAACCTATAAAATTCAACCGAATATATAATCATAAACCTATAAAATTCAAAATAATTTAAAATTTTAAATAATTCAACATCAAATAAAACTCATCAAAAATTTCTAAATAAAAAAAACATGAAAGCATACAAAAATTATAGAGACGTGTTGGAATTAGACTTTCGTTATACTAAGAGAGTGGTAATTAAATAACATTAAATCAAGAAACAAATTGAAAAAAAAAACCTAATTAAATACTATAATTTATTCTGCGAGCTTCGAAGTCATAAAGATGGTGTAAGATCTCTAATTTGACGGTTATCTGTATAATTCTTCTTGTTCATTCTGTGATTTTCATAAGTAAAACAACAAGGATTGATGGCAAGTAATATTTCAAATATGATTTTGGAACTGTTTATAGTCATTAAGTTTTTTATTATAAAATTTCATATGTTTACCTTCCAAAAGTCTATAATTTATTGAGTAGTATGTATTTAACCATGAGTGTTGTATGTTGAAGTTTTATAATTATGGGATTTTAATTAAAATCCAGGTTGTGGATATGTTTGTGCAAAAAATTATAAGATTGTGATTTTTGTCTTGAACAAAATGAGGGTAAAAATAAATTTTACCTTATATAGAAAATAAGGAAACAGAAAAAAAGTTTAGAACATAGAGAAAATAAAAAAAATATGGATGAAATAGTTTTTCCTTAATTTTGTTAGATTTATCCTTTACGACCCATAAAATATCTATTAATTTATTTTACCTTTTATTTTTTATGATTTATTTATGTCATTGGTCTATACAAAATTAAGTTAAGTCCAACGAAATACATCTTTTACTTTGATTTTGGTTTAAACGAAATTTTTACAAAAAATTAAGATTCAAAAAAATTCAAACATCAATTATGAATGATGATTTGGTTCGAACAAAACTATCATTAGATTTAAACTCAACTCAGGTGATTCATGTCTTATAAATGAGAAAGCTAGTGGTGGTGGCCTTATTAGAAATAGTTATGGAGTTATCATTAAAGCATATTGAATATTATATGGCTAACAGACAACTATTATTGGTGAGTGTCGAGCACTCTTTAATGGATTGCTAATATGTAAACAAATGTGCATAACTAACTTAGACACTGAAATGAACTCATCTATATTAGTTTAAATGCTTTCAAGAGGAATTGCTATGTGGTTCTTAACTTATTTAACTAGCTACTCTAGGAAACTAATTGTACTAACAATGACTATCATCCATATATTTCGGAAGTAAAGTAAAACTACTGATTGGCTAACCAAGTGGACCATTAAATGCAAGATGAAACAAAACTTATCTATAGATGAGGTCATAATCATCTCAGGGCTATCACCTTACTTGTAAGCCTTGGTACTAGATATCTTAGACCTGATGATTGACAGAACTACTCATCTTTAAAAAACTAAGCAATAGTCAATCTTTACTTTTGGTAATTTCAAACAATCAACATAGTTGATTAAAGTAAAATCAATGCAAACATGTAACAAGCATGTCATGTACCTGAAATTATACTCTAATTTCTCTCGATAGTTACAAGTAAACCAATCTCACGCATGAGCATCTTTGATAAGACGTTTGTTAACTAGAGGATTATCTACAAGAACTAACTAAAGATTATATGAATTTTTAAAATGAGATAAATACTAGTATATAATGATTTCTTGGGGTGATATCAACAATAAATCATCCACAACTCAAATACTAGAGTCAGACTCTCAAAGAAGATCTTTCAAGTTAATGTAATGAACAAGATTGGTTAATGATTCCAATTAGGGTTTGATTTTATACTTGGGTATGGATCCGATAAAAGCAACTCAAACTATGGGAAATTCGATGATAATAAATAGAAAAATAAATAAGAACAAAATAGTGCAATTAACAGCTTCAGAAGGAAGAATAATAAATTCTGGACAATGAATTGTAGACATGAATCTTATGAAAATCAAGAAGGATACACAGTTTGTGTTTCTTCAAGTATATAAGGAAAAAAGATTTGGATTAACTATGGCTACTATATCTCAAGCTCAGATAGAAGCGTGTTGATTTTTTTCCAATTTATTCAATCTACCCGCTTTATTTTCAATTTTACGCCTATTATCTGACAATGTGCCAAATCAATGAAATTGATCAAACCATTGTAACACTATCATTATCAATAGAGTGTTTTACTTGTTAATAAATAATATCGTTAGACTGTATAAAATAAATTATATTGTTTGAAGAATGTATTTTGTCTGAATAATTCAAAAACACGTTAACACAATTTTTTGATTTTTTAGAATGGAATCTGACATATTTTATATAAAAATATCGAAATTCTCACCCGAAAAAATAAAGTGAGTTGTGAAACTTAAAAGAAAAATATAATTAGAGAACAACAAGCCAAGAAGCCATAACAAAAAAACAATATAGATCAAGTAATACCAAACAAAAACATACAATTCAAAACGGATTAAAACTAGTAAAAAATAAGATTTTTTTACCTTTTTAAAATTTAGGTTTCTTGAATCTATGAAAATTTTAGATACACATTATAAATTAATCAAAGCACGATATGCATTTGATTTCGAATTAAAAACCTATAAATATCAGTTTTTTTTTTTAAATTTAAGTTATAGATAAAATAAAATATAATTTGAACTAACATGAAATCAAAATATATAAAATAAATTATTATGTTTGGAGAGTGCGTTTTGACCAAACAAAAAAACACGCTAATAAATTTTTTGAGTTTTTTTTGGTCAAAATCCGACCTTTTCCTTAAAAGGACATTAAATTTTTGACCCAAAAGAGCGAAATTAACTTCAATCTTGAAAAGATAAAATGTTTTTCACGAAAAACAAATCAAAAACCCTAATTTCATATCCACACCAAAATAATAAAATAAAGAATCTATATAAATAAAAAATTACAGATCAAGTAATACCAAACACACAAAAACAAATTTCAACTAGTTGAACATAAGGAAAAACCATATTGTTAAAAGATTTTTGATAGTTTTTTAGAAACTAGGTTTCTTCACTCTAGCATTTCAATATGTCTAGAAAATTCTTAAAGGATACACAATAGAAGTTAATTAAATCAAAATTTCACCTTTTGATTCAAACCAAATACCTAAACAAATAAAAATTTAAAACTTTTTATATCTCATCCATAAATTACAAAATATATGATTTCAACAACCTAAATCGAACTGTATATTCCGTTTTCTTTTAAAATCAAAATTAAAATTCCGACCGCATAAGTAAAATTAATTTTGAAACTTGCAATAATAAAATATCTTTCACAAATAATAAATCAAGATCGTTGGAAATTAATCCTTCTCTTTAATCTAGAAAGTAGGATTTAATCTTTTTTTTATATAGGATTTAATCCCTCTCCCTTTTTAGAATGTAGGATTTAATCTATCTGTTCTTTAGAATGTATTTGCTTCTTTAGAACGTAGGATTAATGTAGAATTGCGTTAAACAAAATTTTAGATAACAAATAATATAACATATTTAATGCTCCACCTATGGAAAGAATAGGTCCTAACAAACCATCACCCAATGAATTAGTTATGCAGATAGATGCAGAAGACGAAGAAGATAACAATCAAGTTCAATGTTAATGGGAAGAATGTTAGATATGTAGGCTGAAAGTCCCTGAGATAAAACAGGAGATGCAGATAACAAATATACATATACTGATCTACACAAAGGTCGTATACACCAAAAATAAAAAAGAGCAAGTGTGGAAATGTTACTTTTATTTCATCTTCAAACATCAATACAGGGTCTCTTATATAGAGAAGAAAATAACGGTTTGATGTTATCTTACTAACTACTTTAATAACTGAATATTAACACGTGTTCAAGTTCAATGTTTATCTAACATTCTTCCCCTTAACATTGAACTTGATTGTTGTTTCTTCGTCTTCTGCATCTATCTGCACAATTAATTCATTGGGTGATGGTTTGTTAGGACCTATTATTTCCATAGGTGGAGCATTAAATATGTTACATTATTTCTTTCCTTTCTTCCTGATCTTCCTTTTTTTCCGAAGACTTCTTGAAGATTTGTCGGCTCATCCTCTGTTGGACTGCCTCTCGAACGGCCTGCTTTCAGAGCTCTGTAATCTCTTGAGTTATTGTTTCTTCTTGGCGTAATATTCACCAACCCGCATCTCCTTGAGTGTGTCCCAAGACTCCTTTGTCGTCTGCTTCACCACGATTGCCACCTTTGTAATCTTATTCAGTTGCTGTTTCATCACCTGTACGCGTGCCTTCTTGACACGATCTTCACCAACCCACATCTCCCTAAGTGCGCCCCAAACCTCATTTGTCGTCTACTTCTCTGCTTGAGAAATGACGCTTTGATCTTTGTCATCATATGTATCTTCACCTTTGATCACTGACCATACTCCTAGCAAACACAAGATTATCTTGATCTTGACAACCCATATGTCGTAGTTCGTTTCGCTTAACGTTGGATATTGGATCAGGATGACTGCAACTGCCTTCGATTGATCTCCTTCGATGTCGGCCATTGTTTTGACAACACGAGCCAAAATTAATAAAATGAAGAACCTACACGATAAAAAAAGCATAAACCAAGTAATACTGAACATAAATATACAACTCAAAACCTGTTTAAAATAGTTTTAAAGAATAATATTTTAAAGGATTTTGATGATTTTTAAAGTAGGTAATTGACTCTAAAAATCCAATATTCTTCAAAAAATCTTTAACAATAGAAAATATAAGTTAATTATAACACGATGTTATCTTTTGAAGTGTGTATGATTTATTTAAAACTTGAAGTGTGTATGCTTCATTTAAAAAAGAAAGACATTGACTTGGTCAAATGGACACGTGCAACCCAACTTTGATACAAATCGGCTATATGGCCTAGTACAATCTAACCTGGCCTCACGACCAAGATTCTAATCATACATGATCGTCCGCTAAAGCATGACTAGAAGCTTGGCAACATGACCAAGCAAATGTATCAAGCTGACCGCACATCATGACTTGACTAACCAGCTAAATCAATGGTCAAGCTTGTTTTAAAGCCTAATCGTGCACCATACTAAGGCCAGCTCGCATACCATGATCCGACCGACAAGTTTGGCCAACGTGCCAAAGCCTGGTCGCGAACCATGTTTTGACCAAAACTATTGGCACACAGTCAAGCTCGTGCTAAGGCATGGCCGTGCACTATATCCCGATCAAGAAGCTTCATCAATGGCCAAGTTAGTGCAAGGTATGGTCGTGTGCCATGAAACGATCAACAAGTTTCATTGATGGCCAAGCTTGTACTACAACATGATTGCATAACATGGCACGACCGAAAAGCATCACCAATGGACAAACTTATGCCATAGTGTGGTCACGCACAATGTCACAACCACCGAGCTTAGCTAATGGTAAATATTATGCCAAGGCGTGATCGTGCACCATTGCACGACCATTAAGCTTGCCTAATGGCCAATATTGTGTCAAGGCATGATCGTGCACCATGAAACGACTAAAAAGTTTGGCCAGTGGTCAAGATTACACAAATTCATAGTCGTGCATCATAGAACGACCAATAAGTTTGACCAATGGCGAAGCTTATGACTACACATGGTCGTGCACCATGACACGACCAACAAGTTTGACCGAAGGTGAGGCTTGTGCCACAGTCTGGTCGTGCACCATGGCTCGAACATCAAGCTAGCTAATTGTGGCTAAACTAATTTAGATGACAGCTCGCGCGCTAGAGCATTACCCAAAGTTATGCGGTGTGCTAACATCATAAAAAAAGTCCCTTACCTTTGATACGCCACATATAGTACGGAAGTCACGCCTGATAAAACAAAAATTGTATCTAATATCGTATGGATAAAGCATTAGAGACCGTACAATGCTACAACCAAAAGAATGACCTGATTATGAAAAAGTATCGAGACGACTCAAAAAGGTTGCGCCAATTTGAAGACACCTACCTAGAACACCTCTAAATCGAGGCTCTTATAAAAAGTAAAGGAATCGTTTGGATGGTGGGTGAAAGTTAGAGAGAGAGATATACCATAGAGAATGATATAGAATCATATTAGTTGTAATCCTACTTATGAATTAAATACAAGTATTTTTCATAGAGTTTATTTGGTTATTGTCTTGTTTATATCCTTGATCTTATTTTCCACTTTAGTTTTAAAGATATACTTGTTAGATGAGTTTTTAACCTCACTATTTTGGTTCCGTTGCCGAGAAACGAGTGCAGCCATATATCTTAAACAACTATCAAGACATTAGAAAATGAATCCAATACCGAAGCCGTCATATGTGTCACCATGCCATCATATGGTCTCTCATAACACAATACGAGAAAACAAAGATTCATGAAAAATGGGCGTGGTAGACGCTAAGCCTCCATAAGATTTCTCTAAAAAAGACGCGGTGCAAGCTTGTATATTGGGCCCACCATGGTTGTTTGATATTAAGACAACACCTTACTTTACAATTAATGCATGAGCTACGTGGTGGGATATAAAATAGGAGTAATAAGAGATACCCCAGGGTAATGTACGAATAGCCAATAGAAGACCTGTGGAAATTGGCTCAAGAGCTATAACTGCATACGTTGGAAAAATGATGAATGTGTTAGCCATCTAACAATAGAGTCCCCCTCGCTTAGGACAACCCCCGGTAGCACTAATCCGAGTTTAGCACTACATAGAAGTTGGATGAGATATGCCAGAAGTAAAGGATGACTATATGGTGAGTATTATGATGAATTTGAGTAAAGAGTTGAAGGCAGACGTGGTTTTTTTACTGTAGAAGCACAAGGATGTTTTTGTATGGAACATCACATTTTCGATATGTATTCCCAAATATTTTGCTACCCATCCGATTATGACAGCTCTTCAAGTGAAACTTGTACAATTGAAATAAGGTATCTAGCTCTAGAAAGATTGAAAGTGGTAAATGAAAAGGTTGATCGATTCTTAGCTATGGGCCATCTACGTGAAGTTAGGTACCCTAAGTCGGTGGCAAACCCAATTTTGGTAAAAATAAAAATAGGAAGCGGACAATGTGCATTGATTTTACCAGTCTCAACTAAGCATACCCTAAAGATCTATTAACTTTACCCCGAATAGACCAACTCGTGATACAACCTGATTAAGATGGATCTATAATATCAAGAGAAAACTTCATTCACTACCAACTAAATATTTTATTGATACATGGCAATGCCTTTCAAACTCAAGAAAACAGGCTCAACCTACCAAAAAATGATGAACAAAATTTTTAAAACGTATTTAGGAAGGAATATTAATGTGTAAATCGATGACATACTTATCAAGAGTGAGTATAAATGCTCATACCCCGAAAATATATAGAGATACTCTTCATCGTAAGGCAGCATAACATGAAACTCAAGCCCACGAAGTGTTTCTTCGGCCTGGTATTCGAGAAATTTCTCGGGTTTATCGTTCATAAGAAGGGAATTGACATTGATCCAAACCAAATTGCAGTGCTAAACAAGATAAACCCACCCCGAATGGTAAAAGAACCATGTTAGTAGGGGTGTCCTTGTGCGTCGTAAGCGCCACATTAGTAGTAAAGAGAGATAAAGCATAATGCCCATATACAACGTCAATAAATCTGTCTTAAGGGTTGAAACTAGGTACTCTACCTCTAAAAAAACCATGTTGTTATTAGTATCGTCCGCCTGGAAGCTTTAATGGTACTTTCAATCTCACTTGATCTATATGTCCACATCCTTACCCATAAGATATATCTTAAGTAAACCTAAGGCCTCAGGGTGCTTTTGGCCAAATATGAAATCAAACTAGGAAAGCTTGATATTAAATTTGTGTCTAAAAATTCAATAAAAGGACACGTGTTGGTCAACTTTATACCCGAGTGAATATGTGAAACTCCCACGAATCAACATGGAACTAACCATGCATGGTTGATGTACATGGATAAAACATCCAATGTAAGAAGATGTAGAGGATGAGTGTACATCATGGCACCAAAATAAGAAGATGTAATATTGGTCATTGGCTTTAAATATTAGGCCTCAAACAAAAAGGAATAATATAAGGATATGATAACGATACTACAAATAATCCAAGAATTCACAATCGATAATATTCGACTATGCAATGACTCTCAACTGGCTATGAATCAAATTCTCTGGGAATACGAGACTAGAGAAGACATAATGAGAAGTGAAAAAGCTCAGACAACCTTTCGAACAAGCGACATTTGGAGTAGATTGGTCAAGAGTATAACACGGTGGATTATTTTTCCTCGAAAGAAAGCGCAAGGGAGGCCCTCGAAAAGAAGAAGTTCCAAAAATAATGGGAATCATACCTTGTGAAAGAGAAAGTGGAGGTAGTAACCGTAATTACGGCATAGCCACGAACGTGAATAAAATAAATAATAAAATACTTAGTTGAAGAATTTCAGCCCTCCAAATAAAGTAGAAGCAAGAATGATGAAGTCATGAGCCGCAAGGTATGCGATCATGGATAGGAAACTGTTATGTACGGGATACCTCCAACCTTTGCTAAAATGTTTAGGGCCGACATAAGCCAAATAATGCCTAAAGGAAATACATATAGGGTCATGAGATGGGCAATCCGGGGGATAAACTTTAGCATATAAAGGTTTGAATTTTGGGTACTACTAGACTGACTAGCACAATAATGCCAATAATTTGGTAAAAAAATACGACAACTACCAATGATGGTCCAAGTTTCAGCACCAACCGGAAGTCAAGCTGATATAAATACTAGGGGTGTGTTCGTTCGATCGGTGATGCATGGACCTGGTAGGTCCCCTCCGTCCCAGACCAAGAAATATCAGGTTTGTAATCGTCACAATCAACTAATTTAATAAATAAGTCGAGATGGAAGCTCTGAACCACACCAAGGGATAAGAGCTCAGGAAATTCATATGATAACATATATTCTGTCTTTTCGATATCCTTACAAACCTCATTTCTGATAATAAGTTGTAGCTCATCAATGAGGAGATGAAATAATTTTTCTTGGAGTATTAGATCCACCACCATTTCTCCTAGTCCTACCACCCACATGTTAATGGAAAATTGGAGATGACCAACCGCATGATTATAAACAACCTAAAGAAAAATATGGGAAATGTGAAAATGGAAGTGTTTGAAGACGATACTAAAACTAATATGGACATATCAAACAAAATTGTAGGGCATGACTAGGGAAACTTGCTTCCAGCTTACTTTTGAAGCGGGGACTGTAGTGTCAGTGGAAATCAAGGCACCAACCTCATACTTAGACGTGTCTTTCAACACACCCAATAACCAGAAGTAGGAAAATTAGCACCCATTTGGGAAGGACAATATAAGATAATCGAATACAACCTACTCGGGACCAATTGGTTAGAAGACATGAATTAGAGAAATATCCATAAACCATATAATATATAATATATATTCTTATAATATACTTAGAATTCTTGCCCTGTTATATCTGGTCGAATTGTAAATTCATTACTTATTTGTATTTAAAGAGAAACACGTCACAACCATTGTTTACACAGGTTTACGCCCCGACCTCCTATCTGACCCATCGTGGGGTATAAGCTAGACCAATAACTTGCTCAATAATAAATCGGTAAATTGATAAAGTAGGGTAAGATTATACAAAAGACGATACTAAAGCACCCAAGACGATACTAACTTGACCAAATACAATCCAACTTGGTTATGAATTAGTTACATGGCCTAGCGCAACCCAACTTAGTCATAGATTAGTTACATGGCCTATGGAAACCTAACATGACATAATTTCCAAGCTACCAATCATACATGGTCGTGCATTAAAGCACAACCATAAGCTTGTACACATGCCAAGAAAATGTATATGTCTGGGCGTGCATCATGTCTCGACCATCAAGCTTGGTAAAATGGCCGAGCTTGTATCGGGGCTTGAATGTGTGTTATGCCAGGCCAGGTGGCCCAAGCGAAAAGTTTGGCCAATGTGCCAAGGTTTGGTCGCGCACCATGGTCCGACCGATAAGCTTGGCCCACGATCAAGCTCGCACCAAGGCTTGATCGGGCATCATGGATCGATCGATAAGATTAACTAATAGTCAAGCTTTTGCTAAGTCATGGTCGTGCACTATGGTACGAGCAACAAAATTGTGCCAATTCTTGAACATGCACCACGACATGACCAAAAATATTGACCAATGGCCAAGCTTGTGCCAAACCATGATCGTACATTATTGCACAACCAACAAGCTTGTCTAATAGCCAAGCTTGTACTACATCATGATTGCGCACCATGGCGCAACCATCGAGCTTAGTCATTGGATAATCTTGTGCCAATGATAGTCACACATTATGCACGATAAACAATCTTGGTCGACGATCGAGCTTGTGCCACAACTTGATCATGCATCATGGCTCGACTAAAAAGCTAGCCCATGGTGGACAAGCTATTTCAGATGACAACTCAAGTATTACCCAAAATTGGGCGATCTACTAGCATAATAATCAAGTCCCTTACCACTCTCAAATCATATACAATACGAAGACCATGTCTGGCTATACAGAAAAGTGTATTACATCGTATGAATAAAGGATATAAAACTGTACGACGACACAACCAAAAATGCGTACCCGATTCTAATAAGGTACCAAGAAGGTCAGAAAATGTTGCACCAATGGGGAGGGACCTACCTAGGATACCCTCAAATTGAGGCTACCATATAGAGAGCAAATGAGTCATTTAGATGGTAGGTAAAATTTAAAGAGAGATATTATAGCATAAAATATAGAACCATATGTGTTATAATTCTATTTACGAACTAAATACAAGTGTTCTTCAAAGAGTTTACTTAGTTATTGTTTTATTTGTATCATTGATCTTATTTTCCATTTTACTTTTAAAGTTCTACTTGCTAGGTGAGATTTTAGCTTCACCACGTCTCATACATACATTATAGTAAGCATCTAACATATCCATGTACCAAACCATTCGCTTGAGAATTGATAAACTCAACATTTATATAGATGAGACTAGAACTCTTAAATGATATTTTTACAAATGATGGTAACTCAATTCATCAATAATTTAAATCTATATATCAAATTTTATAATGAATAATAACAAGTCATTTATAGAATGTTTACCATATAAAAATGATTTACATTTGTGATGAGTGGTATATGATGGTAAGTTTAAAAAACTCTTAAATACAATTTAGTTGATACAAGAAGTTGTAAGAATTGTAACTATGACAATCTCAAGATGTCGGATGTCATAAGAGAATTGAGTTATTTCAAGTAAAATTATTTAATCGGATAAACACACCGTTGAAATAACATTGAACAAAATTGAGTATAAATACTAATAAAATATATGTGGGTGTAAGATAGCTAGTGTAAGATAGTTAGATAAAAATAATGAGACAGTTGGTTTAAAGTTATAATATTATATTGTTATTTTACTATTTATAAATACCTTAACTTTTAATTTACAATTTCTTTTATTTATATGTGTATTTTTGAACAATCTTTTATTTTTTATGAATAAAATGATTAATTTTTTTTTAATATAATGTAATTTTTTATATATATCCTATCACATATTTTTAAACATTTATAAAACATCTGTTAAAACTCGTGTCAAATTAAATAGACGTATAATATTACAACTTTTAAATAAATAAATTAGCAGTAATAAAATTTATGACCCTTAAAATAATATTAAAACTATAAAAATTAATATTATTAAAATAAATTATATAACAGTAATAAATTTAACGTTAATAAAAATTTAAAAGTCATAAATTAATATTGTTAGAACTTTAACGATACTAAAGTTTTAACACTAATACAATTTTAGAAATATTGATTTTTTAAAAAAAGTATTAATTTTTTTAACAATATTAAAAACAATTTTCAGCACATATATTTTACACCATTTGTTTGATCCTCTCATAAAAATAAATACAACGGTAGTTTCATTTAAGAAAAAATAAAAATAAAAATATATTAACTTTTGTAAAAAAAATCCAGCTTTTGTTAAAAGTCACGTGAAATATAATAAAGATATTATAATACATTTTTTTGTTTTTAAAAACATTAAATATATCATAAATAAATTTAGAGTATGATGGAGAAAGTCCTAAAACTTATATTACAAAAAATTAAAATACAAATAATAACAAAAGATTTAAAGTAAAAATTCAAAATTTAGATCCGAAAATGACAGAACTAGAACCCATTTACCGGACTAGATAAAAATAAGCTCATCTCGAAATAAAATCGCTTACATTTTAAAAAAATAGAATATAAATAAAACACTTACTTTCTTGACACTAACATCTAATTTTTTTTATCAACATAATTAATAACAAGTAAAAGAGAATGGAGTAAAACAATTGCACCGACCACAAATATATGTGATGAGAAACCAAAAAACTACAACAAATATTTTTGATAAATCTAAGAAACTCGAATGACTCAAAGAATAAAACAATAAAAAAAGATTCACTTTATCAAAATTTCAATATTTTTGGTTGAATAAATGCATTAAATAAAATAAAAATATTCATACAAGTATCTAGGGTATACTACATGGGAAAGCATAAACTTCGGTGAGTAAAATATATGGCAAAGACCATAGCGAGGTCAGAAAAGGCCTATAGTAGTAATAAAACAACAATAATATAAATAAGATGAGGATCTATAAAGTTAAAGATGCGTCGAAACAACTGAGGACACCAACATCCTCAGAAATTAAAAGACAAAAGCAATATTTCGTTATTGGATAATGGATTAATAAGGCCAGTCAGTCTTCGTTTCTAAAAATCGGGAGCGAAGGTCAGCTAGTAAGGAAAAATAGAAAATAGATGCAAGGTACGGAGGGGAACCAAATATTATGTTATTACGCTCCTTCAAATATAATAAGTGATAGCGCCAAGCAGGCCCTCCATATATGATGGGTATTTGAGGGAGTCCAATTGGAGGCTTCAAGAAGCCAAAAGTTCCAATTGGAATTGTTCCGGAAGGGAATCTCAATCTTTGTGAGAGCATGCTCCCATAGGCTCTGAGAAAAACTACAATAATAGAGAATGTGATTAATACTCTAATCCGCATTATTGCAGAGGAAACATGAGGGGGAAGTGTTAATCTCCAAAACAAAAGTTTGTCACGAGTGGTAAGTTTGCCACGGAGGGCAAGCCAAAGAATAAAAGAATGACGAGGAATATTAAATTTACTCCAGACAAGACTCGTCCATCCGATACAGGGGATGAGCGTTCGGATGGTAGTGTAAGTATCTTTGATCGTGAAAGTGAAAGTTTTTTTATTCGTCGTCCAAATATGAATATCATTAAAGTAGACACTTGGAAGAGGAAGAGAGAGAATACTGTTGCGGAGTTCCAAAGATTGTTTTTGTTTCCAACATTGGCGGATCTTTCGTTGATAGGCCAACTCCATCGTCCGTCAGAGATAAAATCAGAGACAGTAATGCGCTTACCTATTATTGAGTCGGAGATGATAGAATGACCGTAGTAAGATGCAAGGGAAGTAGAGAGTAGCCAGGGGCAAACCATATGAGGTATTCCTATCGTTACTGATAACCATCTTGAAAAGATTACTTGCAAAAAGTCCAAGGGATAAAACTTTTCTCTAAATCTAGAAGAAGGTTTTTGAATTCACACATCTAGAAACAATAAAAAAAAGAACAATAACAAAACCATAAAATAATTTTGTTTCATAAATCTAATCGCAAAAGAATAATCTAAAATCAAACAACAAAAAATACCAAAAATATAAAAAGAATAACATAATTTTTTATTTTTTTAAACGGGTTAAAAGCATAAGCTAAAAAATTGTAAAAAATAAAATGTTAAGTGAAAAAAAGAAGATAAAAAGCGCATTCTCTGCAAGCTTTAAGAAAAATAAAAAAATTTAAAATTTAAAATTATCATATTTAAAACTAAATGTTGAACTTCATATGATATTTTTTTATGTGACATACGCGTTTTATAAAATGTATGAATAAAATGTTTTCAACTTTTTAGTTTATGTAATTTAATGGCGTCAAATATATTTTAATTTTTTATAGCGATATACAATTTAAGTTCCAATAAAAGACTCTTGGTGAATAAAAAAAGAGGAAAGATCCAAAAAAGATCCAAAAAAGATGATTACTTTCAAGTCCTTCCCTTAACTATTCAATCTTATTCATCCTTCTAAGCTTCTTCCATGTCATCTTCTTCCTTAACCAAGATGTGTTCGTACAGCAATCCAGCACTCATCAACGAATATTTCATGATCTTCAACATTCAATAATCAAATCGATTGTTCAACAACCAAACTTTCAGCAATAATTGCTGCAAAAAGAGAAAGAAAAGATATCTCAAGATGAAGCAAAAAGAAAAATGGCAGGAACATATGTAGAAATTACAAGTGAAAGCACCAAGCAAGAAGAGCTAAAACCATTAAAGATGGATAAAAAATCGGACCACATTTCAATTCAATTCAAGCAAGAAGATATAAAATTTTATCTTTAGATACTAAACACACTTTAGTAGGTAAATTTGCGCAAGGATTGCCTAGACAGAAAGCCTTAAACCTGTTCTTGAACTCTATGAAATTAAAAGGTAAATGCAACACTGCAATATGGGATTCGAGGCATATTTTCTTGGAGTTTGATCCAAAGGAAGACCTGAAAAGAATCTGGTACAGAAAAGTGTGGACAGTATGGGAAAAGTCTATGAGATTACTAAAATGGGATATCAATTTCAACCCTAGACATGAAAATCCTGTTACCCCGGTATGGATCAGAATTGAAAGACTTCCAGAATACATGTATAAAGAACGTATCATCAATTTGATTGCAGCAACTTTAGGAAACCCATTGAAATTCAACATTCCAAAAAACAACAGAGCTTATTTTAATGCATGCTACGCATGGATTGAAATAAATGTTTCAAGACAAATTCAACACAAAATATGGGTGGGTTATGGTGACAACCAGGGTTGTTGGTTAAGCATAAGCTACAAAGATTTACATTCGTAATTGTTTGTTATCATCTTGGTCAACACGGAATCCTGCAAGAAAAAGAAAGGAAAAAATCAGCAAGGTGAAGAGATGCTTCAAGATAACAAGGCTGATAAAACTTATGACACTCAAGATCGGGTCAATGAGATAAACCGTCCTAAAGTTAAGCCACTAATGATTTTCCGAGAAAATAACAGTGATTCAATAATGTCAAACAATAAAGACTTGTAAAATAACCCTTCTGGATAAACTTCTACCACGAACATATCAAACAACAAGCATGGGTCTTCACTTCAGCAAAAGAATAAAAAAAAAGAATGCTAAGCTCAAATCAATCATAGTCAAAACTACTCAGCAAACCAGTAAAGATAACAGTCCAAAAAGCCTAAGTAAACTTTCTGAAAACCAAATCACAGCCCAGAAATCTATTCATACCTCTCCGAAACTCAACAAATCTGGTAGCCTTCCAATAATTTATGTCACTACACATGAAATCAAAACTATTGGAAAGCTCCTGAGCAGAAAATCAAAAAAAGTAAAGTTAAAACCACCAAAAGGATTAAACACAACAAAGGTCATACACTTCAAAGGGTCAGCCATGCATCATTGGCATCTCTAAATGACTATATCAATCATATATTATCAGGAGATTGTCAGCATAATGGTCTATGCTTAAAATAATCTTACCAGTTCATTCATCAGACCGAAGGCGATTTGCAATCTATTTGAAGTCTCCTTGTTGTTGGCCTAAATCAAGCTATTGTCGTCTACTTCTTCTCTATTAGAATTAAGTAGTTTTTGGATCTGAGTCTTGTGCTTCCCAATCATTCTACTCTACTTTCAGTTTTTTGCTCGGTCTTCCTTTCCTGATTCATGAAAAATGAGGAAAAATTAGAAATTTAAATCAGCATCAAGATTCCAGATAATCTCTAATGGAGAAACTAATCAGAAGGCACACATAAGTATTCAATCAGTTCACTTACAATGCTTTTCAGTTCTCTCAAATGAAATGTTGACTTGATTATTTCCTTTGATGTGAGATATCTTTGCCGATTGACACTGTCATCTGCTCTTCATTCGATTCTACGGCGAGAGTATCTCCTTTGTTTCTGCAATTTGTTCCTTCGAGAATATTAGTTTCTCCCGGTTCTGATGTTTAATTTCAAAGGATTAGATATTTTCGACTAAAAATATCTTTTAGAAAGAGATAGAAACGGTAACTGACAGGGATTGAAGGCCGGTGGTTCTCGAGCCACGTTGACTGAGGCAAGGTGGAAGAGACAATGACGTTGGCAGTTGTTAAGGCTTCTGAGGTTGGGATTTTAGTGATGGTTTTCTGAATTTTACGAGATCGGAAGGATAATTCGGAGGAAACTGAAAGATCATTGAGTTCTTCAATGTTGATTTTGGAAATGTTGTTTCGTGAAAGTATTTTCATGGTGGCGACAAAGTGACTAAGAAGCAAATCATCTTTGTGTTTTCAAACCTTAATTTTTGTATCTAATGGGCTGTAACCCGGTTCATCAATCTGTCATCTCATTAGAATTAGATATATGATGTATACGATTTCAATAATAATACAAGAGGAACGTTTTGATTAAAAAAATAAAAATAAAAAAGAGGCAAATATAATTACGATTTATTTATGGGCAAGGCTATATTGAGACCCTATTTGGCTATAATGAGACCTCAAAATCAGATTTTTTTTCTTCAATGTGAAATGTCCATTTTACCCTTCATTTATAAGACCAACTTTGTAAGAAAAAAAAACAATTTTCTTCTACTTCTCCCTTAAGATTTCTCTCTCTAAAATTACTAAAAACTCTAAAAAAAACCATGGATTTGAGTGATTGGAGTGAAGGTTTCAGCTGCAATATCGTTGATTTTGCGTCGGAGGAGGAGGAGCCGTTGACGGACCATTTGCAAACCCAAGATGAGGTGATTTTTGTTTTTTTAAGTTTCTGTGCGAATATAGCGCTACCAGCGCTACATATTGGATGAACTATGAACCCAGGGTTCGCAGTTTTGCATGAAAAAATATGCAAAATTGCGAACATGTTGTTCACGAAAACACCAAATGGACAAACAACGTGTTCGCGATTTTGCCAACATTGCGAGCACTCCCTTCGCAAATATACCAAATGGACGAACAGTCAACACGCAATTATGGAAAATACACGCGTACGGTGCTCACAATTTGGCCAAATCGCCGTATTGGCTGTTCGCAATTTGGCAGAAAAATCGAACTCCATGTTTGCGAATATGATATGTTTTGCAAATTAAATGATCGGTTACAATTAAGTATGTTTTCATATAATTGCATCAATCACATATGTAGGGACCGGATCGACCGCCATGTTCGATGGCCGATTACACGAAAGTGTTTAGTACAGACACCTTCTACACCAAAGCCGATTTGATAGATTGGGTCGAGTCCAAAAGCATAAAACTAGGATACATTTTGGTCCGTAGTAAAAACGACGACAGTAGCAAAAGTATGAAAACTCCTAGGATATATTTTAGGTGCGAGAGGCACGGGGTTTACAAACCTAACCCCAAATAGGGGTATGTTAAGAAGCGCTGAGAATGTTCATCGAAAAAATTGCGGGTGTCCGTTCTATTTAAGAGGGAGTCCGGTCTTAGAGCTACCTGGTTATTGGAAAGTGATAGTGCTAAACGGGAAACACAATCACGAACTATTTTTGCACTTGGATGGTCATTTACGAGCCGCTAGACTAAAAGTCGAAGAACAATTGTTCGTTTGTAGTCAAACGGAAGTCGGTTCTCGTCCAATAGAGATATATCTCAGTTTGAAGATTAAAGACTTGCAAAATGTATCAAGCATGCGCACGATATACAATATGCGGCAAAAACATGATTTGGTTGATAAAGCGGGCAAGACCCAAATGCAATACTTGTTTTCTAAGTTAAAAGAACACGAGTACTATGTTTGGGAGCGAACTTGTGAAGCAACGGACGAGATCCTCGAGCTGTTTTTTGCACACTCTAAAAGCATCGATTTCATGCGCACTTTTCCTCAAGTTCTTATAATGGATAGCACGTATAAGACTACAAGGTATAAGATGCCTTTACTTGAATAGTTGGCCAAACTTTGACGAAGAATACATTTTGTGTTGCTTTTGTTTTTTTGAGCTCCGAGAAACAAGAGAACTACACTTGGGGATTGAGCGTTCTAAACAATGTGTTGACGAACAACAAGTGCGCATTACCTAACATTATCGTCACCGATAGGGAGTTGGCTTTAATGAATGCTATCGATAATATATTTCCGGATGCAACTCATATGCTATGCAATTGGCATATTGGTAAGAACATCACCTCTTACGCTAAAAAAGGTTTACCAAATTCGGACATGGCCGAAGAGTTCGGCGAATATTACCAAAGGGTAGTCTATTCGGCCACGCTCGAAGATTATAACAAAAACCTTTCCGAATTGCACCACACGTACGCATTTTGTCCATTGGTTATCGAGTACGTTATGAAGCAATGGATTGACGAATATGGACACAAATTTCTCAATATTCACACGAACAAATTTAAACATTTTGGCAACCAAACTAGCAATCGGTGAGTTATATTTCCATCTCCACACAATATTTTTTAATATCAAGTGTTAGAAATCTAATTTATTTTATCTCACGTTATAGGGCGGAGAGTGCTCACTCTAGCCTCAAGCGGGCAATTGGTAGTAGTCTATGCACGTTCGAGAAATTTTGGAAAAAATGTTCATGCATTACTAACCGCTCAACACTCTAACATTTTCGAGTCATTCGAGCGTAGTAGGTATCGTCCAAGAAACTCAACTAGGGGGCCTAACAAAACCATCTACAAGGATGTCAAATGTGAGCTTTCATGTACGACTATAGAATTAATAGAGACAAATCTTGCAACGGTCTTGAAAATATGGTTCACTCCCGGAATGTGTGGGTGTGTTATTAGGACAACTCATAATTTACCATGTGCATGCGAATTAGCTTTGATTTATAAAGAAGGAAGGGCAGTTAGAAAAGATGAGTGTGATGTTTATTGGAGTACGTTAAAGATCAAACCTAATGACGAGTTTGATACCGAAGACGAGCTCACGAGAAAACTCTCCTCAATAGATAGCACCATCCGCGGTTACGAACAACACGTCCAAGATCACGTTATAAATAGGATGATGCAAATCCTAGATCCTGCTAGAAGTCATGTTTTGGAACCTAAGGAGCCGGTTGTCACTAAAGGTAGGAAAAAAGCCGGCCGGGACAAATCAACTACATGGGACCCTAACGAGTGGGAATATGATGGTAGTCTAGGTGCTAGCACTCCCGGTACGATAGGTAGCACGAGTACCTCGGTAGCTAATAGAACATTTTTAGCGCCAAAAGATAAGGCAAAAGATAAAGCGAAAACCAAGGCTCAACCGAAGAAAGAGAGAGTGCCTCGATCGAAAAAATCATCGAAGGGCAAAGATTTTAGCGGCTACGAGAGTTGGTTTCCTAACTATTTGCATGACTACATTTCTAGCGTCGAAGACGTGTCTCCCGACGGTAATTGCGGATTCTGGGCCGTTGCTTTGACGGTATACGGTAAATCCGATTCATGGGACCAAGTTAGATGGGATTTGATCGGCGAATTGCAAAATGAACGCGAGCTATGGGATAAAGTGTTTGATGGTTCACAAGCTGTAGATAACCTAGTGAGAAGGTTGAACGTTTTTGAATTGTATGGTGCTGATAGTCGGTATTGGATGACGTTACCCGATTTAGGCTTAGTGATAGCCACTAGATACCAATGTATCGTATACCACATTTCACTCCACCAATCATACACTTATCTACCTCTAAGCGGTGTGCCTCCTCGATCGTGTCCTAACATGGAAGTTGGTATAGGTTTTGTATACGGTAACCATTTCGTGAAAGTAAGTATACAAATGAAATTTTTAATTTTATATATTATTTTGTGACCAAATATTTATCTTACTTTTATTTGTGTAGGTTGTGTTGAATGGACCATTTCCGAAAATCTATCCTACTTGGTTTCCGTTTTGCACGGAAGATGCCGTCACCGGTTGGGCAATACCGCTCGACAAGAGATTGAACAAATATAACCAAATCAAGCCCGCCCAACCATCGATCGCACGCGAAGAGCCACCACGTGTCTTCGATTTGGTTTAAGACTAATGATTTGTTTATGCATTAGTTGTTTTTATCCCGTTTGTTTACGAATACTTTTTTTTTACTTTCATCTCGGTTTGTAATCGATACTCCCACGTTTTATTTATTTTAAAAATTCCATTTCATAACATTATTTTAAAATAAATAACCACCTTAAATTAAAATACAATTTGCACATAAAAATTAATTGTTTTGCAAAAAAAAGTGAAAAATAATTCAATTAATCGGCACAGTGGCGGACTTGCGAATAAGGAATGTTGGATTGTGGCAAAATTGCGAACGCCCAACCCTACAATTGCACGAAATTACGAACAGGCTGTTCACAATTTTGGCAATCTACAGCCTCCTGCATTCGCGAATTTGGCAACTTACAGCCTTCTGTGTTCGCAAAAACCTCTGTAAATTTTATAATTTTACTATTTTTTAACTTTCCCGAGTCCGAAACTTTATTTTTTTACCAACATTATACATTAGTCATTTGGCTCGAATGATTCGAAATTTGTGGGAAAATAAAATAAAATAAAAAACTCAAAAATGGTTGAAAAAACTACTTCAAAGTAGCCTAAAGTGGTCAAAATTTTGACATTTTCACGTTTATTTACTTATTGAGTCTGAAACTTTTTTTTACCAACATTATACACTAGTCATTTTCACTCGAATGATTCGAAATTTGTGGAAAAATAAAATAAAAAATAAAAACTCAAAAATGGTTGAAAAAACTACTTCAAAGTAGCCTAGAGTGGTCACAATTTTGACATTTTCATGTTTATTTACTTCTTGAGTCCGAAACTTTATTTTTTTACCAACATTATACATTAGTCATTTTGACTCGAATGATTTGAAATTTGTGAATTTTTTTTAAAAAAAAAACTCTAAAAAGGTAAAAATAACTACTACAAACTAGCTCAAAGTGGTCATAATTTTAACATTTTCACGTTCATTTACTTCTTGAGTCCGAAATTCTATTTTTTACCAACATTATACATTAGTCATTTTGACTCGAATGATACGAAATATGTGCAAAAAATAATAATTTAAAAACACCCTAAAATGGTAAAAAAAACTACTTAAAAGTAGCTTAAAGTTGTCAGACATGTAAGGATAACGTAATCTGAATATGCAACTAATGTTGTGACACATAATATATACAAAAATACACACATATCCAAGATCATTATTACAACCCATGTGGTTTAAAGCAGGGTCTTATTATAGCTAAGGACAACACTGCATTCAAAAGGGTATGAATATCGCTATAATGAGACCCTATCCAAATATTAAATGCCCACCAAAATTGACTCGCCCCCTATAAAATAGGACATAAAATCTAGAAAAATAAGACACTTGGACAACATATAGCATTCAAAAAAATATAAAACTCGTTAACGTTTACGTATGGAGTTTACGGCGGACGAAGACTACCACATGCTACAAGCTGTGAAGATTTCCCGCCAGATACTAGGGGAAGATACCAGCCATCAGTTTTTCGAGTGTGTCCTATGTACGATGTATATAAACTACGGACATTTAGGTACAAGAGGTATCGTTGTGCGTACTCGTGAGTAGATCAAACGCAAATACAATTTTTGCAAGCCAATACAACATTTGTGTTTCTTGCCATCGTTAATTAAGGAAGAAGCAGCTTCCGTCTGGAACCTGAGCTTGATAGACTGCATCACGAGGGATATGGTAGCATTTCTAGAGGACAGAATTATTGCAAGGGGTGGAGTGGATGATGTGGAATACAAACTTAGATACGACTAAGCCTTCCACTGATGTTATTTTACGTTGTTATTTTCTTAGCGGTTGTTATTTGAAGTTGTGATTTTTCTTATTAGTTGTTGTTTGAAGTTGTGATTTTCGTATTACTGGTTGTTAAGTTAAGTTGTAATTTTTCTAATTAGTCGTTGTGTGAAGTTGTGATTTTTGTATTACTGGTTGTTAATTTAAGTTGTGATTTTTCATATTAGTTGTTGTGTTAAGTTGTTAGTTGTTCTTATTAGTTGTTGTCTTAAGTTGTGGGTACCAAATAAAAACTACAACACGGTAATGAAAACTAAAACAAGTTATAACATTAACTTAAACAAACAAACAATACAAAACCTACAAGATGCAAACAATTAAAAACATAACATAATGCTCAATCGTCGAAAACATATCCCAAGTTGTTGTCAGATTCAATCCCCTCTTCCCTCTCAGTAATCCTATTCTGAAGATACGTTACCATATCCTTAGTGATGTAGTCTACCACCGTTATGTTCCAGACGGCAGCTGCTTATTTCTTAATTTTAAATGGTAGAAACAACAAACGTTCCATTGGTTTGCAAAAAATGCACCTCTCCTTAATTTGGTTACATTTACACACAACAAAACCTTCAGTTCCTAAATGGCCGTAGTTGTAGTACATCTTACACAAGACCAGCTCTAAAAACGCATCGCTACTATCTTCCCCCATCTCTCGGAGGGCAAGTTTCACTGTCTCGAGCAAATGGTAGTCTTCATTAGGGGTAAACTCCATTGGTTAAAATGTTTATGATTTAGGAGTGCTTAGCGTCTATTTATAGGCTCGTGTTTGTTTGGGCGGGAAGTACATTAAACGCGGGTGTTTTTGGCGGCAATTTTTGTAGGTGTCTCGTTATAGCAAGACACATGATAATGGAAGTTATGCTATAATGAGACCTCTATTATTGCACTGCAATATTTGAGTACTTTTGTAAATATTAGGTGTCGCACAATCATTCGTCAACTTGGATTACGTTATCCTTATCTTACAAGTTTCGTTTATTGATAGGTCTACTTGGATTACGTTATCTTAAGCATAAAAGTGGTATAAAAAGACGTTTTTGAGGCAGTAAAAATAATAGCAAATATATCAATTGCAAAAAATGTGTCCATGGACTGAGTTGGAAGATCAATATCTGATGATGGCATCAGCTGAAGTTGGTAACACGAACATGATAGAGGGAGGTAGAAAGTACTGGGAGGCATTGCAATGCAAGATGTACTTCCTATATGGAAGGGATGGTGTTCAGCTGCCTAGAATTTCAAGGCGTGTTGATGAGGTGAAAGCTAGGTGGTCAGTCCTGAAGAGTTTAAAGGTGGTCCATGGGTGATTTTGATAAGTGAAGATTGTTGACAGAGGATTTTATGATAGAGAAATGTCTAAGTGTCAGATTTAGAGAGAGAAAGTTCAAATTGCAAAATAGTATAGAGAGAGAAAGTCTCGTACTATTCATTTCGGGATTTGTGAAACGTGTGTGGTCCTTTTATAGTACAATTGCGGACCCCACACGCTTTAATTTGGATTAATTACATCTTTTGGTCCTTACACTTTGCCTTCTTCCTATTTTGCCTCCCTCTTTACAATTAATACAATTCAGCCCCTTTATACTTATTTCTATACATTTTCCTCATATGGTATTTTTCCTTTGCTATTTTCTCCTATCAAGTTTCTTCTTTACACTTTTCTCCTTGTCTTTTATTCTTCCTTATCAGTAGCCCCCCAGTCTTAGTAAAAATTATTTTACTAGGACTGAATAATTCTCCTGACAGGCAAAACCCATTTCCTCTCCGGACTTCATAGGTAGCTCCTCGAACCAACAGGGATAAAGTTACTCTTCAAATTCCAACAACTCTTCTCGAATTGCCAAGGTCAAAATCAACCTCTTCGAAATTTGTATAATATTCCTCGAACTACTGACTTATCGAGGTCGAACTCAACTTCTTCGAACGTTCCACAAAGCTTCCTCGAACCATTGAAGCCACCAGTCAACTCTTCGAAAAGTCTCCCCTCGAACTGTTCCGTTATCCGAGTAGCCCCCCAATCCTTGCACCACTTTGGATGAAATAGTCCCCGAATGATTTCATACTCAGGCGAAAAAGGGGTGCCGGGATTGATCGTGTTTCTGACGTCACTTACCGAGCACCTGTGTTAGCATAATTCTTTGGGAAACATTACCAATTCTTCTGACATTTGTGTCAGAAAACGGTTCCTCTTCTCCTGACTTTGTCTGACATAACAATTCTTCGCCTTCCTCCGCGGCTTGTGTCAGAAAAATTCCCACCTATGTGGACCATTATGTCCCTAGGCAAACATCATAAAAATGTCCCAGGCCTGATGTGTCAGGAAAGCCCATATGTGCCTATAAATACCAACCCTCTCACCTCATAAATTCAACTTTTGTTCAATTAATTCTAGAGAGATAAAACTGGCGAATAAGCCCCGTCGAATTCCTGAGTGGTTATTAATTATTAAGCGGTTCGAAGAGAGGATTGCTGCCGGTGAAGACGTGAGGCCTCATCCCCACCGTCGACGACTACCTTTTTTGGTGTCTGGCCTCCTTCGAACGATTCGACCGAAATTATACCCCATGAAGTCGCTCAACGAAGCCTGATCAGTGAGTCAAATCCCCTCGAAGAAATGGGAAAAGATAGACAGCATAAGCACTCTTCTGGGAAGAGAAAGAAGTCCCATAAAGATAGAAAAAGCTCTCATGAGCGAAAACGGGCCAGGGAAGCTCCTCTGGTTATTCGAGAACCAACTGTAACAGCAGACGTTGAAAATCTTCCTCAAAGATCTGCAAGTCCTCGACAAACTTCAAAGAGCCCTCCTCGAACCTCTTATAGCCCTCTTCGAACCATAAATCCTCAACATACTTCAAATAACCTTCCTCGAAGACACGAAGCAGATGCGTCTAGTTTGCCTTCCACTCCATCCATGACCATTCATGGAACTCAGTTTTCTTCCTCGAAGACGCTTATTACCGAGGAGGATATGCGTATTAGACATGAGGAGACTCAGGATCCCAAAGGCAAAAGACCTCTCAACAAGCCCCTCGAACCACAAGTGCCAATCACCCCTTCCTTGGTTCCTTCGAACCTTGCAACGTCTTCTTCCACGACGATATCCGAGGAGCAAGCTCGTCGAATTGCTCCAAAATATAAAGGGGATATTATGCTTCCCTTGGAGTTGGACAGCATTGCCGGCAATAATATTCGGGGCATTGAAAATAAACACATGGTAGCCCTTGCCAACATCAAATACAAATATTTTTCGAAGGAGGAGGAGACGATGCTGAGGACTCGATGATGCATCCCTTCGTATATTAACATCAGATTTCCCTCCGAGGGAGAGACACCCTTATCTGTGAGGGACAACGAGGTGGTGGTCTACACAGAAATCATGAACTGGGGGTTAAGGTATCCCTTAGACCCCTTCTTTATTGAGTATCTCTCGAAAATAGACCTTTTCCCCTTACAGGTTGGTCCCAATATGTGGTTTACTTTAATGGCCTGCATTATAGCCTCGAGACTCTCAGGTCAAGAGTTTTTACTAGAGCAACTCATTGGCCTTGCTGGTTTGGCCCGAAATCCATACTTTCCCTTTTACTCGTTGACGTTCAATCGAGGGCAAAAGGTATTGAAGGATTTACTTGAGGCTGATAAAAAATGGAGGCAGCAGTTTCTCTTCTTCTCTGGATGCTGGGAGACCGGATCAGAAGCCACTCCTTCAAATCCTCACAAACTTTCTTTGAAATGGACTATGAAGTGTAAGTACTGTCTCAATTTTTTACTCCGCGAATTTTATAGCCCCCGAATGTCTATGCTCCCTCGAATTTTAAGCTTTCTTGAAAACTCGTATGCCTTTAAGTAGTATGCTCCTTCAAAAACGTGCTTGCCCCCGAATAATATGTTCCCTCGAAAACATACTTGTCTTCGAACAATATCCTTCCTCGAAAACATACTTAAAATTAGTTATTTGTTGCAGCTATGACTGGTATATCCAAACCTTATACTGACTACGTCGAGGGCGCTACAACCGTGTTCACCAATCTTCGCATGTGGGAAAAGGAGCAGTGGGATAACCGATTTCGTCTTTGTTTTACCGACGACAATCTGGCTAGGAGTCGACTATGGAGGCTGAATCCCCTCGATCGCATTAGCATGAGAGGATTTATGACTCCGCCTTCGGAACGGGAAGTGTTGGAGCGGTGCAGCCAAAAGGATGTTACAATCTACCTGCCCAAGCGCTCCCGTTCGCAAAGCCACCTGGGGGAACCTCCAGAAGATGACGTACTATCAACCCAACTATTGAATCCCAGAATGCCTATTAATACTCCAAGGCCTCCCTCCTCGGACAATGCTGGGGCGTCGAACTCTCAAGCCCCTCCACCAAGTATTGTTGCTCCAATAAACCCCATTCCTCCTCCCCCTGCTCCCATCCTTCCTCCAAGGAAAGATGCCAAGAAAAAAGATTTGAAAGGGAAGGGTGTCCTTCTTGAGCCCATCGAAGAACAATCCGAAGGAGGAGAAACCCCTGACAATGATGAAGAGGCTAATCTTGAAAAGGAAGTCCATGGGAGTGCGAATAATCCTGAGAACAGGGGTGGCCAATCGCCCAGGGAGACTTCTTATCAATCCCTGCACTCCCCTCTCACTGAGGCTTCTCATCCAGCCTCCCTCGAAGACAGCCCAAGATTAGCTCCTATCCCTGCTCCTCGAACCAACCCTCCTCTACTCATTGATCCAGAAGTTGCTTGTGGTGGTTTCTCCGAATTTGACAGCGCTGGGGTCCCCTTCGAGCTCGTTCGAGGTCCCCTTGGATGATGAGTTCTCATTGAACGTTCGGAGACTGCTGCATACTTCAGTGAACAGAGGAAAGAATATGTGTCACCTTGAAAAACACAAAAATTATTACAAGTTCAAGTCATCGTTGGCTGCCTCTCAGCTCGAGGAGGCCAAGAAGCAATATGCAGTGATCGAGGGCCAAGCTGATGCCTTGTACGAGCGTCTTTCTGCCTCTGAAAATTATGTGACAATGCTAGAGAGGTGTTGTCAAAAGGAGAGGGATTTGTACAAGGAAAAGACTGATTCTCAAGAGCTAATGATAGCTGAATATAAAAAGGGGCATCGCTTGGTTTGCGATGGATTCAACCAATGTACTGAGGCTCTTCGAAAGGTAGTTGCAGAGCGTGATCAGTTGCAGAGACGGATCAAAGGTTTCCCTGTAGAGGTCGAAGAGGCGAATGATAAGGCTGTGGATGCTTATGCAGCAACATGTACGAAGAAATTGCAGGCCCGGGATGCTGCTACTCGAGCTGGCTTGTTGACCCAAATATATGCTGAGCATCCTGAATATAACTTGGGGCCTTTTTGGAAGCTTGTCCCCTCGGAACTTCGCCCTCCCCAAATAGTTGTAAGTGAAAGTGAAGCCTCAGAGGGTGAGGTGAGTGACTCCTCGAAAAATGCAGATTGAGTAAAAGTGCTGAAGGAGTCAGTTTTTTTTTTGTGCATGGTCCAATAGGGCCTCTTTTCGTAATGACTTGAACATGTTGTACTGTTCTGATTGTGTGAGATAGGTCAGTTTTTGGAAGAGCAACGAATATTTGCCACTTCTATATATATTATGTTTAGAACAAGTTCTGCAAACATCCAACTATATCGTCCTTCGAATGATTATTAGTTAGTTAAATTCACACATATTATGAGATAAGGCCTTCGAACTCCAATTGCATTGGCCTTCGAACAATTACTACTTGGATAAATTCATAAGTTTTATGTTTGCAATAAGGCCTTCGAACTCCAATTTCATTGGCCTTCGAACAATTATTACTTGGACAAATTCATAAGTACTATGTTTGCAATAAGACCTTCGAACTCCAATTTCATTGGCCTTCGAACAATTATTAGGTCTCCGAAAAAATATAAGGAGATGATATTTTGAGTCACAACTGAGTGAGAGTGGATTCGAGGCACACTATAGTGTGATCCGAAGAAAAGTTCGAAGGTCCCAAAACATCGAGGCACACCTTAATGTGACCCGAAGAATAGTTCAAAGGTCCCAAGACTTCGAGGCACACCTTAATGCGACCCGAAGAATAGTTCGAAGGTCCCAAGACTTCGAGGCACACCTTAATGTGACACAATAATATATAAAGTAACAATAAAACTGGGGGCACACATTATTGTGACCCCATAGAATAATTTGAAGAGACAACTAATCGGGGCACATTTTACTGTGACCCAAAAAATAGTGCGAGGGGACAACAATTCGAGGCACATGTTACTGTGACTCAAAAAATAGTTCGAGGGGACAACAATTCGAGGCACATGTTACTGTGACTCAAAAAATAGTTCGAGAGGACAACAATTCAAGGCACATGTTACTGTGACTCAAAAAATAGTTAAGGCAAAGAAATCTTTGTATTTAAGGGGCTCATCGAAACACCTCGTTAAAACATTCCTGTGCCTAACAGGGTAGGAAAGAGTGTGTCCTCACCAAAAATTTGTTCCAGGGGATACATAGAAAAGAAAAAGAAATACAATGTCAAATGGCTCCGCTAATCGAGATACAACTTTAAATGCTCAATATTCCAAGGTAAGCGGAGATATCGCCCCTCTTTATCTTTCAACCGATACGTGCCTGGTTTTATCCTTTCGGTGACCTCATAAGGGCCTTCCCAGTTGGGTCCCAACTTCCCCAGGCTCTTGTCTTTAGTGTGCAAGAAAAATTTGCGTAAGACCTTGTCTCCCACCTGAAAGTCTCTATGTTTTACTTTGGATGCATAACGACTCCTCATAAGAGTTTGATAATGAAGGGAAGTCAGCTGTGCCCGCTGTCTTTTTTCCTCAACTAAGTCTAAAGCCAATGCTTTACTCTGGTCATTTGTGTTCGAGTCATAGGTTGCTATTTGATGTGAGGGGAAAAGGATCTCCAGAGGAACCACGGCATCCATCCCATAGACTAAGGCAAATGGGGACACAGCGGTGGCCGTTCGGGGGGTCGTTCGGTATGCCCACAACACCTCCTGTAAATAGTCGGGCCATTTACCCGCTTTGCCTTCCAAGTTCTTTTTCAAACCCTCGAGGATTTTGCGATTAGTTACTTCCACCTGCCCATTCGCCTGAGGATGAAATGGTGCCGAAAAACATTGTCGTATGCCCCTTGATACACAGAAGCTCTGGAATTCTTTGTTATCAAATTGAGGCCTATTGTCCGTGGTAATCTGCAATGGTACACCAAAACGACAACAAATATTAGATAGAACAAACTTGATCACGTCTTTGGCCTTTGTCCCCGCGAGCGGCTCAGCTTCCACCCACTTAGAAAAATAGTCGACGGCCACAATTATCGTCTGTCTGCCCCCAGAAGCCATGGGTAAAGGCCCAACCAAATCAATTCCCCACCTGTCAAACAGAACTGCCTCCGAGATGCTTTCCATCAATATCCCAGGTTGGTGAATTACATTAGCATAGCGCTGGCACGTATCCCAACGTTTGACCAAATCTTTTGCGTCGGCCGTGATAGTTGGCCAATAATAGCCTGCCAAGAATACCCTACGGATTAAAGCCTTATATCCACAATGAGCAGATCCTTCACCGTCGTGTAACTCGGAGAGGATAATTTGTGACTCGAGTCCACTCAAACACCTTAATAATGGCCGACTCAGAGATCTTTTGTACAGCAATCCTCCCAGCAAAATGTAACCGATGGACTTGAATCTAACTTTTCTGGCTTCATATTTGTCGACGGGCAAAATGTCATGGGCTAAAAAAATCAATGAGAACCGTTCTCCAATCAGGCGTAATCACGTGGTTTTCCTCCGAGATGTTCATCGCGTGCTCTTCGCCAATCGAGATCGACGGGTATGCCTGAACCAACACCCACGGATAACCCTCTGTTCGTGAAGCAGAGGCAAGAGAATCCGGGACGACATTCAACTCTCGTCGAACATGCTCGAACTTGACTCTATCAAATCCAGATGTTAAATCTTTCATCAGCTTCAAATACTGTATCAGCGTTTCCTTCCTTGCCTCGGACTCCCCCGAAGCTTGGTTTATCACTAGCTGAGAATCACTGATCAATTTTATCCGCCGAGCCCCGCATATTTGAGCTAAACGTAAGCCAGCTAGAGCGGCTTCATACTCAGCTTCATTATTAGTAGCCTTGAAACCGAAACGAATGGCTTGGAACATAGCTACCCCTTGCGGGGATATCAACTGGACACCTGCCCCACTGCCTGAAATGTTCGACCCACCATCCGTCCGTATGACCCATTCCTCTTCGTTAACCATGTCATGTACCTCCTGCTCTTCTCTGTCTGAATGGAACTCAACCAAAAAATCTGCTAAAACTTGTGCTTTTATCGCCGTTCGAGGCTCAAACGTTATGTCGAAGTCTCCCAGCTCTACAGATCACTTAGTCATTCTGCCAGAGATGTCTGGTCTTTGTAATAGACTCTTCAGAGGAAAATTCGTCCGAACAACAATTGGATGGGCTTGGAAATAAGGTCTCATCTTCCGTGCCGCCGTCACCAATGCTAAAGCTACCTTCTCCAAGGTAAGATATCGCTTCTCGGCGTCCAGCAAACTCTTACTGGCATAATAAATTGGCCTTAGAAGAGAATCATCTTCACGGAGGGGAACGACACTGACAGCACATTCGGATACTGCTACGTAGACAATTAACGTTTCCCATATCACAGGTTTAGATAAAATTTCCGGAGAGGTCAAATACTCTTGAATTCGACGAAAAGCGGTCGAACATTCTTCAGTCCAACAGAAATGCTTCGCATTTCGCAATATTTTGAAGAACGGGGCACACTTATCCGACGAGCGAGAAATGAATCGATTCAGAGCAGCCAATCGTCATGTCAGAATTTGCACCTCTTTAATATTTCGGGGGGGAGTCATGGCGATCAGAGCTTTTAGCTTCTCGGGGTCAGCCTGGATGCCTTTTTCGCTGATCATGTATCCGAGGAATTTACCTGACCTTACCCCGAAAATGCACTTCTCCGGATTGAGTTTGAGATTGACTCTGCTCAAGTTGTGGAATGTTTCTGCTAGGTCAGCAAAATGGTCTTCGTCTCGCTCACTTTTGACTAACATATCGTCG
Source organism: Limnanthes douglasii subsp. nivea (assembly GCA_036936605.1). Classification (NCBI taxonomy): domain Eukaryota; kingdom Viridiplantae; phylum Streptophyta; class Magnoliopsida; order Brassicales; family Limnanthaceae; genus Limnanthes; species Limnanthes douglasii. The sequence continues at coordinate 133,744,601 of JAUPFV010000003.1, read as the reverse complement.
ATATAAGCTTCCATGTTTCGCCCAATCTGTCCTTCGAAAGTTTTATTGATCAGGCGCTGATAAGTTGCCCCCGCGTTTTTTAATCCGAACGGCATGACCTTATAGCAATATAAACCTCGCCCAGTGATAAAAGAAGTGCTTTCCTCATCGTTGGCAGCCAGTCGAATTCGGTTGTATCCCGAGTAAGCGTCCATAAAAGATAACAATCGATTTCCGGAGGTAGAGTCCACTAATTGATCAATGCGAGGCACAGGAAACGGATCCTTAGGACAAGCTCTGTTCAAATCCGTAAAGTCAATACACATTCGCCACTTGCCATTTTTCTTTCTCACCAACACTGGATTCGACGCCCATACAGGATAATGCGACTCGCGAATATGACCTATGCTCAGCAGCCGTTCGACCTCCGACAAAATCGCTGAGGCCTTTTCCGGGGAGACAGGCCTTCTTTTCTGGACTATGGGTCGGACATCCAATCGTATCGCGAGTTTGTGACACATAATTTCCGCCGGCACACCAGCAAAATCCTGTGCACACCAAGCAAACATATCAAGTTTATTAGATAAGAAAACAGTTAACTTCTCTTTGAATTCTGGAGAGAGGTGGACTCCTATCTTCAGAACTTTGCCAGTCGCAAATTCATGTGTCGCAGAATCTTCCTCTGGGACCTGAAATCCGGGGGCCTCCCTAGGATCATCGCATGGGATGACTTCGGGGGGAGGCCCCTTTAATTGCTATGCTGGGTCAGAGGGAACCCCTCGAACCCCCTTAGAGGACAAGGCTACCTGGTAGCATTCTCGTGCCATCTTATGACTGCTTCGGACTGTCCCAATATTGTTTCCGATCACATACTTTAAGCATTGATGCACCGTGGAAATTACGCCATGCATCCGGGATAACCAAAAGCGACCCAGGCTAGCATTATAGGAGGTTGGTGCGTCGACCACAATGAAAAGTACCTCCACCTTTTTCTTGAATGGTCCACGGCCCAGCTCAACCATACACTGAAACTCCCCAACGACAACCGCTGTGGCCCCAGTAAATCCCACTATTGTCCGGTCGGACCTTCAGATGACCAGTGGGTCAGAGATGCGGCGGTAAGTACTCATAAACAAGATATTCGCGGAGCTCCCTGTATCGATGAGTATTTTCTGAATCTGATCCCCATCAATGCCCGCCGCAATCACTACAGCATCCTCATGAGGGCCTGCAACATTCCGCATATCGTCATCATCGAAACAAATAATTGGAGAAGGCGAGCGATGCATTTGTGCGGAGACTCCCGCTTCGATCTGGGTGGTCAGGTTGACCATGTGCCTTTTTAGAGAGCTGTTAGAATTTCCCGCGATTGTGTCTCCCCCGAAAATTGCCAAGGAATCAAAAAATGCACAAAGACTGTCCACCCTCCCCTTCAGAATTTCTTCCTCTACCAAGTTTACATTGTTCCTCCCCACTTTGGGGTCGAGATACTCTTGATCGATGTCAAAATCATCGACCCCCTCGGAAATTACCATGGCTGTGTCAGCATTCTTTGAGACAGCTTTTACTACGGCATTCTTCTGGGAGTGTTTTTTGACGTACTCCAACAGCATTCCGTTCTCGATTAGAGCTTGCACCTCTTTCTTCAAAGCTATGCAATCTTTGGTGTCATGCCCTATATCCTCATGATACTTGCAATATTTGTTGACGCTTCTGCTTTCCCTCGGTGTCTGTATGGGAAAATGCTTCCTGAACGTGACCGAAGATTTAGCTTTATCAAATATCGCAGCAACATTTTCTGTCAACTCTGCAAAATAGTCGGGTCGAACCCATTTGTTTGACATGAATCTTCCCCCTTGATTATAGTTTTGTTGATTGCCATAGTACTACGGGTTTGACTTTTGCCTTGGAGGATATTGACCCGTACTTTTAGCCTGAACGTTCAGTCGAGGGCTCTGGGTGCTCGGCTCAGCCCTTTGGAATTGATTATGGTCCAACTGCTCTCCTGACCCTTTCTCCGAAGCCTGGGTTTCTTCCACAAAAATTCTCTTCTCAACTTGATCTAGCAACGCTCCAAAGGTCATCGCCTGACTTTCTGCCACCGTGTCTTTTAACAACCCGGGGAGCAAACCCATCTTGAAAGCTGCAAGCGCCACCGAGTCCTTATAGTACTCCATATTCGTTTTGGTCTTGACAAAGCGATTGGTATAATTTTTGAGGCTCTCCCCCACCTTTTATCGACAATAGATTATGGTGTCTCCGTTGGCCCGGAACTTCTTGCTCCCCACGAAGTGTTGCCTGAAGATATTCCAGAACATGTCGAAATTTTTTATAGAGCCCTGGGGTAGCCGGTTGTACCACTTAGATGCCACTCCCTTGAAAGTTTGAGAGAATGCTCTGCATATAAGCTTATCATCATCGTCGAAATTGATCATAAAGTTCTTAAACTGCTCGATGTGATTGTCCGGATCCTGAGTCCCATCGAACTTTTCTAACTTTGAAATGTCAAAGTGCTTCGGGAGATTCCCCACTAAGATCTCCGATGACAGGGGAGAGGCTCTCCAATTATGTCCCGTACGATAAATGTTGGACCTCAGATTGTCATTATTCGAAAAATACAACCCCTCCTCGGAGAGCAAAGTGTATTGATGCTGCCACTCTGAATTTCGAGGGCCCATGTCATTCTTACCAGGGCATTTTGCCTGTTCATGAGATCGGTCACCAATTCGGTCGTGGCAACTTTTTTCCCTCGAGGATTTCCTCTCCGAACTTTTTCCCTTTCGGAAATCAGTTCGCCTATGATATCGCTTTTTCCTCCTGTGGTATCTTTGAGTAGATGATTCAGAAGTGCTATACCGCGAGTAGTCGCTTGAGGCAGCCGAGTCCGATCGGTGTTCCTCTCTCCTCCTCGGAGACCGTCGCTCACGCCTCCGATATCCGTCGTCTTTATTTTTGGGATGAACTTCAACGTCGCGCTCCTCCATTTCAATGACGGCTTCTCTCCTTATCTCGGATCGAAGATTTCTCTGTGCGGCTTCTTTTTCCGCTTTCAACCTTTCGATTTCCAACAGCAATTCATTCCTCTGAGCCAGGAGGGCGGAGTCATCGAAAACGTTCTCGACTCGCCGACCTCCTTCTCCTTCGGATTCCATATCGTTCTGAAAATCATCGGCCTCCATGTTTTCCTCACAGTAATTAATCAAATCGTCCCCTTGGTCCCCCATGGTCCTCCTCGGAACAGGAATTATTTCCAGGAAGCGATTATTGACCGAGCGATTTTCGGTTCCCACAGACGGCGCCACTGAAGAGTTTAAAGGTGGTCCAGGGGTGATTTTGATAAGCGAAGATTGTTGATAGAGGATTTTATGATAGAGAAATGTCTAAGTGTCAGATTCAGAGAGAGAAAGTTCAAATTGCTAAATAGTGTAGAGAGAGAAAGTCTCGTACTATTCATCTCGGGATTTGTGAAGCGTGTGTGGTCCTTTTATAGTACAATTGCGGACCCCACACACTTTAATTTGGATTAATTACATCTTTTGGTCCTTACACTTTGCCTTCTTCCTATTTTGCCTCCCTCTTTACAATTAATACAATTCAGCCCTTTTATACTTATTTCTATACATTTTCCTCCTATGGTATTTTTCCTTTGCTATTTTCTCCTATCAAGTTTCTTCTTTACACTTTTCTCCTTGTCTTTTATTCTTCCTTATCAAGTCCTAGTCACATTTCGCCAATATCCAGTTTCTGGCCTCATCGAATTGGAACGTCGTGTTGCGTGTAACCGGTTCAACTGTAAAGTCACGGATTATATAACAGAGGACCAGCTGGATTCGGTCTGCACTGACATTATCGACATCCGGCTAGTGGAAATGCGTGACTAGCAGGATGCAAAAGAATAAAGGAAGTTGATGAAATGTTTTAGCGTGTGTTTTATTTTATGTTTGAGTGTTTGATTCGGTTTATGTTTGAATTTATGTTTGAGTTTTTTGATTCTGTTTATGTTTGAGTTTCTGATTCCGTTTATGTTTGAGTTTACGTTTGAGTTTCTGATTCCATTTATGTTTGAGTTTTTAAAAATATTTGAGTTTCTGCACTTTAATGTTGCTATTCATAAAAATATAAAAATATACAAACATAAAAACATAAAAACGTAAAAACAGCAAAACATATAATAATCCTCCGAATAAAATCATGGCAATTGCTGTGCGATCGTTTTATTTATATTATGTATCAAACGTATCATTTTGGGTTTTGGATTGTATGATACCTATTCTATATTTTGGTGCTCTCGTTGATGGTTGATGTACGATACTATTTTTTGTATTTTGATGTTTCGGTTCATGTATGATACTTTTTCCTTTTTGTTTGATATTATAATATTGTATTTTTGTATCTTGCTATAACAAATTAGAGTAAGTACCCTGGCGGGAAAAAACAAATGGTGTGAAGGTTTCTCGCCTCAAAATATTTTACGAGGGAACAAAAACACCCTTTCCCGCTAATTATTTTAGAATTGAACCACCGACTTCGAGTCTATAAATACTAGAATCTGACTATGAAACTAAAAATTTAAGTTATAATAATGGGTGATTCAGGCTGGAATGTGCACGAAGATGCAAACCTCCTAAACGCATTTGACTTCGTCAGAGATACGATGCAAGAGGAGATTCCTGGTTTCATCGATGCGGTTTTGTGCAGAATGTTCTTCAACCACGGTAGGGAGGCATCGTGTCCAGGATGTTTAATGCCCCGACCACGCGGACGCGAAGAAGTGTTCGATAGGTTAGTTTATCTTAAAACAGTGACTATACAGATTGAGTCACTGACTTACGAAGTCCGAAGCAAAGTCCGAAATGTATTCAACACGGGATTCCAAATTATAATTTTGTAGGAGATGGTGTCACATGCGATACATCAAATGAAGCAAGAAATAGCTGACGCAATAGCCAACGCCGTTGATACTAACTCAACTCCCGAAGGAAGTAGTGATGAAGAGGAATATTCATTCGAGAAAGGCTTTGAGTATGGATGAAACTATCCGTCTCCATAAAACTAAGTGTGTAATGCTAACTCAGGGTTAACTTATCTATCATTTGTTTTAAGTTATTTTCTTATGTATTTCTAATTATGCAATGCTTTTGATTAAAGTGTAATGTTTTAATGCAATCGACATATTAAGAAGTTTAAGTGTTATTGTTTTTAAGATAAACATCCAAAAAAAAGCAACAACTGAAGCAACAAAAACAATTCCCTAAAATCATATCAACGAAAGCAACAACTGAAGTAAAACAAAAGGTAGTACCAAACAATCGTCCTAGTAGTCATATAATACAAATCCAGTCAATCACTCACGCGGTACTGGTGCGCCAAAAGCGAACACTCGTGCATCTCCTGACACATCTCCTCCATACTCATCTCGTCCGCTCTCGAATATCCATCAATCACACGATCGCATATGTCATACAATCGTGCCTGATATGTCATCGCACTCGGGGTCTCTGCAACATGTGAACCAGATGGACCAACCACACTAGGATCAAGGAGGGTGTACCATGACCGCATATAGCATATGTGTCACCACGAATCATCGATTCAACAATGTGCGACCGCCAGGCGTTCTATGTGGCCTCATCCCACAAAAAGCGCGTGTTGACACGCCTCCTCTTATCTGCTGGTAAAACAGCCTGCAACGCCGGTGGTATATCTTGAATGTGCCCAAGCTGTCGAGCGACCCGAAGTGGATAGTACGCCTCAACTATGTCGAACACCTTCAGTGTGTGGTCAATCCAAGCCACATCCTCGAAAGGGAAATCATCACGTATCGTGTGGTAAGGCATGAACCAAACCTACACCGTAAGTTAATAATGTTTAAAAAACTATAAGTAATAATAAATTAACGATACGGAAACAAATATAACAAATCATCGTAACTCACATGGTTCTCCTTCAACGAACCCAGTATCTGTCGGATGTTGATACGAGTCTCATCATCCGCACGATACGGTGAAGGTACATATCGGCAAATAGTCGGCATAGAAGACTCGTAGAGAGTGTTGACCGTAGTCAAATAGGGGGGAGGGGGGAGTGATCGTATATCCACATCTCCAACAAGGCAATAAAACCTGCAATCCCTAAAGTGGAGTGCAACAACCACTTTCCTAGATGGTGATACAACTGAGTTAGTATTTGCTAGCCCCAGTTGTATCTACGAGATGTCCTATAATGCTCTACAAACGGCAAGTAATCTAACGATATACTGTTCCCCGTCTTGTTCACCATAATACAACAACCCAGCATGTGGAGCAGATAACCCCTAGGGGCACACTCTACAGTACCATCAGACATGGTATCATCCATAAAATGGGGCTGCATGTACTGCTCATGTAAAAACTGTAAACGAACAGATCTAGCACTACCGCCCCTGTTACGCCCTAACTTAGTCCTAAGTGCATCCTCGGGTATACCTAATGCCCTAGAATACCATGCCAAACGCTGTCCATTACTTAAAAATGACTGAATCACAAAATCATCACCTGTGACCGGAGACCAGTAATAACGTGGACGTCGTCTAACGTCACCGTTATCTCACCGAAATAGAAGTGAAAGATGTTGGTCTCCGAATGCCACCTTTCAAGAAAAGCATCTACCAAGTGTACATTGGTACTCCAACGCTCTAAGACATCGGTGAGAGGACCGAAGTAAGACATCATAACCTGACGTCTGACCCTGCTCTGCCCATTAAGATCCCATGCACGATGGGTACCGTACATCGAGTAGCACCGCAAAGGCCGACGAGCCTACATAAAACATCAATAACTTAGACATAATACAAAAGACCATACGTCGTACTTTAAACCAATCATTACTTACCTCTCCTGCAAAGATGCTGTATGCCTCGTGTTGTGTGTAGTCTGGGTAAAGAGCAGGCACATGCGGATTCACCTTCCAAAAAAGTCGATCCAGTGTCCCAATCGATTGGGATATAGTAGGGGCTGGAGTGGAAGCGCTAGGCCTACGCCTTACAGACCGTGACCGTGAAACAACCTCCTCTTGCTCGCTGTCACTGCCCGAGCCTGAATGTCGAAGATGTGTATGCTGTGTGCGAGGCATGCTGAAATAGGCAAGTAATTTTGGGAATAAAAACAACAGAATGTGACAAAACAGCCAAATTCGCGAACTGAGCATGCTCAGTTTTTGTGAAATTGCGAACTGGCTGTTCGCAATTACACCAAAATTGCGAACTGTCTGTTCGCATGCCCAATCTTGGTGAAATTGCGAACAGGCTATTCGCACTTTTGGTGAAATTGCGAATAGGCTGTTCGCAATTTCACCATTGCTGGTTGTGCGAAATCGGGAACAACCAGCACGCGACCTTGCACGGGTTGCGAACGGGCTGCTCGCAATCCATGCAAAATCGCGTGCTGGTTGCTCGCGATTTCGCACAACCAGCAGCCCCTACCCTAGATCTCGAATCCTACCCAAAACCCACAAAACCAATCAAATTCAACAAAAATTGTACTAAAATGCTGATAATGCCTCGACTAACACGTATCTACAACTATTTTTTCAAAAAACAACAACATATACATGAAAATCAGACTTTTGAAGCAGAACCTATAACTCTAAATATCACTAAAAATACCAAAATAAATTGCTTAAAAATTACATGAATAGGTAAAGGATTCGTACCTTAACGTTTTTTAAGTTCAGATTTGAAAAATCTTGACTTTTTTTTTTTGCCGGATTTTGAGAGCTTTTGGTGGAGAGAAGAGAGAAAATAAGATTTTTGGCTGAAAATACAGCTCTTATATAAAAAATAAATGGGTCTTTTTTGGAGTCTCATTATAACCAAATAGGATCTTGTTGTAGAAGAACCTAATTATAGCAAAATGAAATCTCAATTTAGCCTTCCCCTTCATTTATAGGCATCATAACTTATCAAACTTAAAATTTCTTAATATATGACTCACCCAACCCAATCTTTACTTATCTTCTTCTTTTGGCTCCAAAAGGAACCACAGCACACTCACTCATGGCTTCGACTCTCATCCACTTTCTCTCTCCCCCAAACTTAAACCCTCTTCACCAAAACGCAACCAAACTCATAGCTAAATGCACTTCAATCCCATCTCCGGAATCCCAAACGACAACAAGCGCAGATAAATTTCCGATCGAAAAACGAAGAAAATCGGAGATCAAACGAGACAGAAAACAGAGCAAGGAGCTGGCTAAAGAAGAGCCCAAAAACTTCGAGATCGGATGGAAAAGAACAATTCCGATATCAACAGAGAAGCCAAAAGGGTATGTTATAATGGATTTCTTAGAGAAATTAGAGGATTTGATGAGCATGGAATTCGGTTCGACGGAGATGTTGGCGAAAACAGGAGGGATAGTAGCAGAGAGAGTGAGAGAAGAAGCAGAGGTGTTGCAAGAAGAAGAGGAAGTGGATGAAAGAGTAGTGACAGAGCTTTTTAGGGTTTTGAGGTTGATGGAGATGGATTTGGCTATGCTCAAAAGTGCTGTTAAAGAAGAAACTTTGAAAGAAAGAACCGAAATTGCCAAAGCTAGGTGTCGACAAGCTATTCTTGTTGCTAAATCTTTTTAATAATTTTTTTAAGTTTGTTGATGTAAAAGACAGAGTACTAATTATGTGTGGAAGAACTTTGTTCTACGAATTTTCTTTGAACTATTCTTATTATTCGAATTCGTGTAATAATTTGTTGGGGTTATGGTCAAAATTCTGAGAGAGAATAAAATAAAAGAAAAAGTTTAAATATTATAATAAGCTCTAAGAAACCACTCCATTGCTTTACACCTTGGTAAAGAGCCTCCACATTATAAGCATTTCAATCCGCAACTGCTGGTGAGTACGTTGATAATCTCAGCCTTTGCAGGCTGTGCCTGACGAAGGTTGAGTTATGATCATGGATACTAGTGAAAAGGAGTTCCCTCCATTGAATGGCAAGTCAACCGAAACTTCAAAGGCAACATCAATGGATAGGAGATATTCAGACGTGGTTATTGAAAAGAATGTGGCGACAGAATTCAAATCGGAGGTTACAGTGAAGGCTGATCACAACGTGATTCGTTTCGAAAGAAAGGCTATGAACATTCTTTGTTCTACATCAAGAACCACACTGATATGCAAGTTCAATGAAGGAATACCTAAAAGACAACAGTTTCAAGCATTTCTTGAATCATTCAGGTTCAAGGGTGCATTCACGTACGTAACAATTGACTCTAGGAAAATTCTAGTTGAGTTTTCAGTTCTGGCTGACGCTGGTAGGCTTTGGGTGACAAGATTTTGGAAGGTTGATGGTAAGATGATGCGTGTTGTGAAGTGATGTCCGTTTAGCACTAGAAACTTTGAGAGCCCAATTGCACTTCTCTGGGTTAGACTTGAAAAAGTTCCAGAATTCATGTACAATAGTGCTGTGATAAATGAACTTGCTTCATCTTTAGGTCTGGTTCATCATGTAGTTATCCCTGAGGTTAACATGGCAAACTGGAATGCATGTTTTGCATTGGTGGAGATCGATGTCTCAAGAGTTCTTAAGAGGAACCTGAAGGTAGAGTTTGGTGATAAAGATGTGTTCAATATATTTGTTAGCTACAAGAACGCTCCAGTTTACTGCAAGACATGTCACCATATTGGGCATGAATCAGATAAATGTAAGAAGAATATGTCTATGGACTCTAAGTTAGTGATAGAAAGAGTGGATGATAGTGTAGAAGGAAAAAGAAATAAAGAAAGCAATGCTGTTATTGAAAGAAATGTTGCTCAACAAGATTCTTTACAAGAGATTGCTAAATCTGATAAGGCCAATACGTCTACAAAGGTTGAAGCATTTACACATGTTTACAGGAGAAAATTAAAATCAATCGTTACTAAGAAAGATAAGTCTTCTGTGTCTTGTCCATCCACGAACGTTGTTAGTCCAGTAAGGGGGAGAGCAGCTTCCATTAACGATCCTGATATCATTAGTGCCCTTCAGCATCTTGAGGAAGAAGAGAACTCTTTGGGCAGGTTACAGGCTTCTCCTCAAGGTGGTAGGGTGGGTAGCTACAATCCTTCACCAAGAACAAGCACAAACGATCCTGATCAAGATTTTGAGACTGTAATTACAAGAAAGATTAAATCTGCTAACAGAAATAGTAACTCAAACAGACTGTCAATAAGTTCTCTTAGAAAGAGAGGCAAGATCCTACAAAACTCAGCATCTGATAATGATTAAGCTCCTAAGTTGGAATGCAAGAGGTGTGCACAACAACCCTACGATTGCTAGGCTTAAGTTCATTATTCAACAAGAGAAAGTTAAAGTTGTCACAATTCAAGAGCCTATGGCTTGGTCTGATAAGTTGGAACTAGTCACTAGAAGAATTGTGTTTGACAAGTGTGTAGCTAACATATCAAATAAAATATGGTTACTTTGGGCTAGTGAAGTTAGTATATATGTGATTGATGATCAAGACCAGTTTTTACATGTTGAAATTAACCATGCTGACTTTACTGGCTGTTTCACTTCTATTTATGCAAAAAATTTGAGAATGCAAAGGAAGATGCTCTGGAGTCAGTTAAGTAGTATTACCTGTGATATGCCCTGGATCCTTGCTGGAGATTTCAATTCCACAAGATGCCCTGATGACCAACTGTGTTGTATGAATTTTGATGGAAACGGAGCAGAAGACTTCAATGACTTCATAAGAAACAACAACCTGGAAGTGCCTGGATATACTGGATCACGTTATACCTGGAGCAACAATAATGTCTGGAAAAGATTAGATTGGGTTCTAACTAATCAAAATATGCTTCATGGTTTATGTTTACAGGTTTGCCACATGGTCAGAACTTGTTCTGACCATGCTCCTCTCTTACTTTCTATTTGTAAAGACACTTCTCAAAACTCTAGTACCAAGAAGGGCTCTTTTAAATTCATTAATGCTTGGGCCAATCACCCTGACTTTATGAATTCAGTAAGTCAGAATTGGTCCAAGCATTGTAATGGAGATGAAAGTACAGTTTTCTGGTATAAACTTAAGAGATTGAAGAAGTTTTTGAAAAACTGGAATTTCACAACTTTTGGAAACGTTTTTAATAAAGTAAAAGAGGCAATGGTTGATGTTGAAAACTGTGAATTGATTCACCAGCTCACTAAAGATAATATTTCAAAATCTAATCTTTCAAAAGCCAATAGCACCCTTATCCTTGCTTTAAAAGATGAGGAGAGCTACTGGAAACAAAAATGTTTTAATTCTTGGCTACAAGATAGTGATGGTAATACAAAACTCTACCATAGCTATGTAGCCAAGAAAAGAAAGAAAATTTTTATAAGTGGAATAAAAGATAAAGATTTGTGGATTACTGACCAAAGTGGGATTGCTTCCTCTGCTGTGGAACACTTCAGAATGATCCTTTCTAATGTTTCTGAAAATAACAATACTATTAGTTATGATGAATCTATTTTAAATAACATACCTAAGCTTGTTTTAGACAGGGATAATAGTGAGATTGCTAAGCCTACTACAAAGGAGGAAGTAAGAGCTACAATATATGAGATGAAGGCTGATAGTGCCCCTGGCACAAATGGCTTCAATACATTTTTTCTTAAGAAATGTTGGGATATAATTTGTGAGGATCTATGTAAAACATTAAATGCATTCCTTTCTGATAGTCCCATTCCAGAAGGAGTTTTTGCTACTGGGATTGTTCTAGTCCCTAAAGTGGCTAATCCTATTACCTGGAATAACTACAGGCCTCTAAGTATGTGTACTATAGTGAACAGATTACTCTCTGCTCTCATTAATAGGAGATTTTCTAGTGTCCTTCCTAGACTTATATCTAGAGGGCAGAGTGCATTTGTCAAAGAGAGATTGATACATGACAATATTTTAACTATTAAAGAGATGCTACACAATATTAGAAGAAAGCCATCAAAAGAAAACATAATTTTACAGCTTGATATGACAAAGGCGTTTGACAGACTGTCTCACACCTTTGTCATTCAAACTCTAAGAAGATTTGGCTTTTCTGAAGATGTTCTTTCTTTGGTTAATAGTCTAATATCCAAAGTAATGATATCAATTCTAATTAATGGAACCTGCTCAGGTTACTTCCCTCAGAAAACAGGATTGAGACAAGGAGATCCATTATCTCCCTGTCTCTTTATCCTTGCTGAGGAAGCCCTCTTAAGGGGCTTGGAGAGCTTATATGCAAAAAATAATAAAATGAAGTATTATGTTAAGTCTGGGTATATCTTACCTTCTTTAGCATTTGCAGATGATGTGGTCATATTTACTAACAGTGCTCCATCATCAATTAGAAGCTTGAGTGACCTGCTAAATCAATATCAGAAAGAATCTGGACAATCAATCAACGCATAAAAAACGAAGATTATTACCTCATCTAGCTGCTCCAATGCTAATACAGCTAGAATCACAGCAACCTTAGGGTTCAAGACTGTTAATGCTCCATTTAGCTACCTGGGCATCACCATTGCTGGAAACAACAAGGGGAAGCATTATTCTTCTCTCTTAGCAAAAATATATAACAAAATTAATGATTGGGACCTGAAGAACTTGTCTTACAGTGGCAGATTGTCACTTATAAGACATGTTCTTCATCCAATAATATTTTTCTGGATGCAAAACAGTGTTATACCAAAAACTATTTTAAACAAGATTGAAATTTGCTTTAACAAATTTCTATGGAGACCTAAAGTAAATGAACATGAAATTCATTGGGCTGGATAGGGAAACCTATGCAAGCCCTTTGAAGAAGGAGGCTTGAACATCAAGCTTTTGTCTGATATACAACTTACTTTTTCCTATAAGCTATGGTACTTGTTTAGGAAAGGGAAGACACTATGCAAAAACAGTCACTCACTAATAGCTAAATATAGAGCTAGTGACTCAATAGTTTGGAAGAGCCTTTGCTCTGTTAGAGTGAAAGCTGATAAATTCATTAAATGGAAAGTTGGACAAGGTAACATGGATTTCTGGAGAGATTCATGGCACGAAATGCCTCCAATAATAAATGAACATAATTCTTGGTATCTTCCAGCACAGGTCAAGTCATTTTGGACAGAAAATGGTTGGAACCCCATTATCACATCCTTTCTTTCTCATGATCGATATCAACACATATGTAGTGTTAATATTAATCATGATCAAGAAGATTATTTAGAATGGAGTCTGTCAAAAACTAAAAAGTTTAACACAAAAAATACATGGGAAAACATCAGAGTTAAAAGTTGTAGTTTTTTCATTTTCAAAAAGCTTTGGCACAGATTTATACCTACTAAGTTCTCATTTTTAAGCTGGAGGATACTAAATAGCTTCGTTCCTACTGATAATGTTCTTACAAAGAGGCATTTCAATATTGTATCTAAGTGTCAGTTTTGCAGCAACTGTGAGGACACTACTCACCTCTTCATTAGTTGCTGCTTTGCCTGGCACTTATGGAATTATTACGGTATCTTATTCAGAATTCCAGTAAAGAGACACATGAACTGGAGGCATATGCTACTCATTTGGTTCAGTGGATCTAAGGGAAAATTTCATGTTACACAGATTGTCCCACAATTGATAGTGTGGACAATATGGTATAACAGAAATAAATCTAAATTTGGAAAACCTATTGACAACTTCTATAAGGTTGTGGGCAGAATTAATCGATTTATAATGGGTATAGACTCTAAACTACAACCTAAGCACTGGGCTCATGTTATGGATGCAGGTGGAAAACTTGGAGCTAGCTCTATTAGCCAGAGGAAGGCAACATACCTGGTGTGGAAGCCTCCTGCACAGGGTAGACTGAAAATCAACGTAGATGGTGCCTCATGCTACACTGGCGAAGCTTCAGGCGGTCTTATCGTTAGAGACAGCCAGGGAAACTGCATCATGGGAGCCGGTTTCCTCTTTGGGAAAATGTCACCATTCCAGGCAGAGAGGAGAGCGTTGTTGCAAGCTCTGCTCCTTTGCAACAGGAGAGGATGGAGTGCAGTGGACATTGAGTCGGACTGCCTCCCATTGGTTCTCAGTCTCTCACATGGAGATGAAATCAACAGGAAAAATGATGAAGTAATCAGAACCTTAATTCACCCAACTATGAAAATCAACCACATTTCCAGATTGGAAAATGTGGCTGCAGATTGGGTGACAAAGTGGGTTCTAGTGGAAAATAAGAATGGTTCTTTTGAAATCCATGAAACCCCAATACCCCTTCGTGCGATCCTGATACTTGAAAGTTTGGGTATTGGGTACATAGACCCGGGTTGAAGGAAAATCGGTGGAAAAGCTTATTTTGTGAGGCTATGGATGAAATGGCTACGAAAATAGTGCATGATTGGAGTTTGGGTTATGGTGATTACAGATGGTACAAAGACTTGGGTTCGTGAAAGAGAGAAGACAAAGGAATGGAAAGAAATTAGGGTTTCTAATTTGGGAATTTTTCATGAATTAGGGTTTACTCTAGTCCTAATTTAGATTGCCTAGTATTGGGCCTTGTCTTCCTTTTGGTTGAGTCCAGTTGTTTAGGGCCATTGTAACTGGTTGAAACTTTTGTTTAATATAATAATATCTTTTGCCAAAAATAAAATAAAATAATGAAACCCATGATGCTGTGAAAACCAAAGGTTTGGTTTTTTGCCTCAAAAGTAATGAAAATAATGGTTTGGTAACTAATAGGCAGACCATTTCGTTTTTTTTTCTCAAATGATTTTGTTTAGAAAATAATGGTTTTTTAAGTACTCCTTATGTTTTATAATATAAATCTTTTAAAAGTAAATTTTTGTTTCAATAATATAGGTAGTTTTCATTTTTCCAATGTATCAATTATTACATATATTCTACTTTCAACTAATAAAATAATTAACATTTTGCACAAAGTATTAATTATATCGATCAAATTTATATATTTTTATTTTTTCAAAGTTATTATTATTTTCTTTAATATTGGTGAAAAATCTTATACGGAGAGAGTAATATGTAGAGCATGTCCAATCATTCATGTTAAAGATCAGCGTGGATTAAAGTTTAATGTGGGTTAAAATTTTGTGCTAATGCAAGTTCAGATAGATGGATCTCACGTCAGAAAGAGAAACATGGGTTTAGTTCCTCTTTTTTATGGTTAACAAACCTAATTTTATTCCAATTATGGTTTTTAAGATATTTTAAAAATATATTTGGAATAACGATTTTAATTTTTTTATTGTTAATTAATATATACATGGGAGGTATGTATGTTTGTGAATCTATCATAAAAAATTGATATATGAGATTCTAACTCTAAATCTTCAAAATGAAAATTCAACGAATACCAACGGAAAACAAGAAATTGTTTTGTATCGTCAATGAAAACGATGTAAGTATAATTTTTTTGACCTCCGTCTATGATATCATATTCATCACAACGATCATATAAACAAGATATATAGGAAGAAAACGAAGAAGATGATTGATGAAAAAATATATGAAAAAGTAAAAAAAGAAGAAGAAAAACTCGACCAAATAATTAACATCGCTGACTTGGCTTTGCTTGGAAAGTTATCAAAACCAGTAGCATTTTATATATTCGTATTAGTTAGCAATACCACTAACACGTTTATCAGAGATGTCTTTTCATTAAAAAAAAATTAATATATGTTTTAAAAAATGTACACTTACCAAATTTTGATACTAGTTGACAGTGGGTTGATAATATGTATATATCAAACTTTTTTTAAAGTTATATTTACGAGGTCTGTAAGAGTTATTTATATATATATACTCTCAAAACTAATCTACTAGTATTATAAAAAATCAAATAATTTTTTTATTATAAATAAAGAATTTAACATATATATCTTTATATCTTTTATTGTTGTGTCAAGACTCGTGTGGTTTATTTTTGATTGAGGGTAATTTTGTCCAGAGTTTTGTGGTGTTTTAAAGGTATTTAATGTTTAGATGGATTGCAGTGAGAGAATTGAGCTGCCTGGTTGTATTTAATTTTCATTACTCTCATTAAATGAAGGTGGTTGGGTATTTATACCCTTAACCGTGGGTCACATGGGCTTTCGGGTTCTGTTTATGGATTCTGGTCGAGTTTAAAGACCCATTAGTTTTAAGCAGGTACGTAATTAGCTTAGTCATGAAGTGATTAATTTTTTAATACTTTAGTTGAGTTTGAACGATTTAGTAGGTGGATGTTGTCCGATGTCCGGTTCTCATTAAGAGTGGTGATAAAATCCGGACTCATCAGTAGCCCTTTTTTTAGGTTGTGTTCAAAGGCCTTTGGCAAGACCTAAAAAATAACCTGCATCTGGTCATAACCATGTCCGAACAGATTTTCAAACTGTGTAATGACTTCATCCGGACTGAAAAAGTTCTCAGAAACTAAACGGTTTTTTTGCCAGAGATCGTGGGACACGTGTCTTTCTCTGATTTGCCACATCAGCCGTTTTTTCCCTAGAACAAAGCTCCCACTTGCTCCAAAAAGCAACCTCTTCATTTAATGTGGGTGACATCAGCGCCGTCTTTAATCATTACAATCCTTTCAAATTCTCCTAGGTATCGAAGCATCTTTTGTACCTTTACTATAAATTAGTCCCTTTTCTACTATTTTACCATCTTCATCATCCTTGCTCTGTTAAACTTCAAAGCTTTCATCTCTAAAAAACAAAACCTTTCTTTTAGTGTGAGTTTATGTTCACAGCAAGAAACACTTTAATAAAAGGTGGGTGGCTCACTTTGTCAGAGTTGGAAAAAGCTCAAAATGTTGAACGAGAAAGACGCATTGTTGCAGACCTCCCTGTTTCCCCTGTTGATAAGTCGAAAACACCAAGCTCAGAGCCTGACCGGGGTTCTTCTTCAACTAAGAGTGTTAAACCTATGAGGTTGTTCCAGTCCAACCTTTCATCAATCGTTTCGGGCTCATCGGTCCAGGAATCAGAGCCTATTGTTGAACGAGGGCAGGCAGTCACAAACTTTAAGAAACCTTCCCCATTCATTTCCATGGGATCGGATGCTGACGCCTCTCCAGAGAAGTTGGTTGATCGGATAAGAGGTCGTTTGGTGAAAAGGCAAGCTCCAAAGGCTACGCCTTCCAAATCTGGGGCTAAAAATACAAACACAGGGTCAGAAGTACCCATTAAGACTCCTAAGGACAAGCTGTCCGGCCCGGAGGCATCTAGTTCAAGTCTTCAGAAAGAAACCACTGTATCTGAGCCCCAGCCAGAGTCCAGACTACAAGAAGTTGGTAATGCCCAACCATCCGGATGGCCTGCTGAGCCAACCACTAGTTCCCCTCACCCAAAAACAACTGATAACCCTTCCATGATAATGGAAGAAGTGTTGGAGGATTCTATTGAAGAAGCTCCTTTTGAGTCCGAAGTCTCCGGGCAAACAAGTGAGGATGCTGCTGCCAAGAAGGACAAAGGCAAGGAGAAGCTATGCTTAAAGCATCCGGATTTGCCGGGGAGCCTTGTGGGAAAAGTGGGACCTTGGTTCCACAAGGTAAGTGTCAAATACCTGCTAGCTTTGCAAAAACTTAATTATGCTTTCATCCACACAGCTGAACTGGGTCGGATGCGAACAAAATGGGGGATCCCGGAGAATGTCAAGGTAAGGATTCTGGTGGATCTGGAGACACCGATGGACTGCAAGCTCAGTGAAATAGTTTTCTTCACTGAGGTATTCAACTGGGGACTAAGGTTTCCCCTAGACCCAGAGATAGTCAAATTCTTTCAACTCATCAAACTCTGCCCAAGCCAATTGAGCCCCAATGCATGGTATACTCTCATGGCTTGTATTACGGCCTCTAGGCTCTCCGGAATTCCTCTTCCAATGGAGCAGTTTGCAGCTGTGGCCAGTCTCTGCAGAAACCATATTATCCCCTTCTATCACTTCAACATGGGTGATAATTACAAAGTAGTGGACGACTTGCTTGAGTCAGAGAAGAATTGGAAAACTTAATTCTTGTTTGTTAGTGGCGCCTGAGAGAATGGGAGGAAGATTAAAACCGGTGTGAACCCGAGTCTGCTTACCAGCAGATGGCGAAGCGATGGTAAGAACCTCATCTCATATTTCCATATTTACTTATCACAAATTTGTTTGTCTAACTTGTCTCTCTTTTTTTTCTTTTTTTTGGTAGTGCTGCCTAAGGACTTTAGTGACCACTTGAAGGCTGGGCAGACCACTTGCACCAATCTGAATGCTTGGGCTGCTGAGAAATGGGGAAACCGCTTCCACAATGCTTTTACCGGAGGCAATCTAACAAGGTCCTACCTTTGGAATACAACTGACCGGAGGGACTTATCCTAGGAGGAACTTACCACCCCACCCTTCCGGAAGTAATTCTCAAGAGGACAGATGCACCAGATGGGTCGTTGTATCTGCCCGGTAGAGCCAAAGCCCCAAGTAAGATGAAGGGCAAGAAAGGTAAAGGCAAGCAAAGTACGGTTGAAGTCAATCCTACCGAAGCAGAGGAAGCTGCCCCAACAAACCCAGAGGGGCCAGAACAAGGACAGATTGATGTTGCTCTTCTACAAGTAGTGGAGCATGAAAGTACTAGAGAAGTGGTAGGATCTCCAAAATCTTCAAAGGCTCCTAAGAAAGATAGGAAACAGGGAGCAGAAGGCAAGGACATGGAGGCCAAGAAGAAGAAAACCTCCAAGGGTGATGAGATTTCCCTCCGGCCTCCGGAGCCTCTCCCTCTGGTTGACCTTACTGACCCCACTCAAGCAGAAGGCATCCCTGGTGACTTTCAAACCGGAGGGGGTACATGAGGGGATATCAGCATTGATGGCGTTGATATCAGTGGTCTTGAAGAAATTGGTCTTTACTTCGAAAACCTCCCTAAAGATGATTTTGCTGGGCCTTACCTCCCCCCGAGTTCTTCGAACATCGTTACCTGCGATGGTATGTCCTTCTCTGTCTCAAGTGAAAGAGACTTCATAACTCACTCTATATTAAGTAATATTTAGCCAATGCTTAATTTGGAGAAGCAAGTACGAGGTCAGTCAGCCATCATTAATGCCCTTAATTCTAAAAAAGAGAAATTGTCTGGCGACCTCCTCACTGCCAATAAAATGATGATGTTTTGAAGAGGGAGAATGAGGAGTTGAAGAAAAACCAGGAGGATTGGGCCACAAAGATAGCCACTTTGGAAGATACTATCAAAGAACTCTGAACAAAGCAATCCGAGTTGGAGAGAGATCTCTCCTCTTCCAGAGAAGAAGTGAGAGCTAGAGACAAGGTCATTCATACTTTAACCAACGACAAGATCTCACTCGAGGACTCGGTGTCCAAGGCTGCACAAGAGAAAGCTGATTTGCTAAAGGAGCAAGAGAGAAAAATCCAAGCTAGGATTGATGCTTATACCAACCAAGTGATAGACACTCAGGAAGAAAAGTTTGCCAAAGTGAAGTCGGACATGGTCTTGCTCTTTCATGAGAAATTCCCGAAGAGGACACTGGGAGACTTATGGACTTTCGTAGAGTATGAAGACCTTCCCCACCATACTATGGCTGATGGTGACAAGCATGATTACTCTAGTGGCTGGGACGATACTACCGATAAAGAAGAGAAGACCGGGGAAAGTCCAGATGAGGAAAATGACGATCCCAAGAAGAAGAAAACTAGTGCGGCTGAGCCATCTAAGAAAGCTCAGTCTTGAAGTATTGAATATCTCTTTTTTTTATTTTTTGTGATTGAACCAAAGTCCTTGGATGGTCAAGGTATTTTTTGTAATCGTGTCCGGCTGCTGTTCGGATAAACCTTTTCGTTTGAAAACTCAAAGTCCTTGGGTGGACAAGGCACTTCGTATGTTTTAATGGGTAGTTTTATTTTGCACAACTCTTGCATCCTTTCATAGTTTTTCAATTTTGGTGGCTAATGTTTAAACAGCCCTTGGTTATTTCACAAGTATTTTAAAGTGAGAGTGTTTAAATTCTCTGATGACAAATGTTTAAGTAGTCATCATTCCTCCAATTTAATCCGGTCTGTTCAATAAAAAATCTCAACAAAAAATATTAACTCAAAACACTCCGAATCTTTCATTACCATATCGCTCAGACCGGATTGGCTCAGAAATTGATTCCAAATGGACAGATGGGGTATGAATTTCATTACCATATCGCTGGCATGGATCACACTTTTTTACCAACTCTTTGACATCTTGCATTATAGAGGGCCAATAGTACCCAGCTAATAAAACTCTTCTGGTTAGAGACCTGAATCCACACTGTGGTGATCCCTCACCATCATGTAATTCGGAGAGTACTATTTGAGACTCATCGACCCCCAAACATCTCAAAAGAGGTTTACTATAAGATTTCTTGTAAAGAATATCTCTTAGAATGACAAAACCACGAGCCTTGTACTTTACTTTCCTTGCTACTACTTTTTCCAGAGGCAATATGCCATCTAAGAGGTATTGAAGGAGAGGAAATCTCCAATCTTGAGGCTGTTTTATCTGTATATTCAAACTTTCTTCTTTCTTATCCGGATTGATTTGAATGGATGGACACTCCAGCACATGAATCCAAAGATAGGACTCAGTATAGGCTATGGTTGCCAAAGAGTCTGCTAGTGTATTTTCTGTTCGGGGTATGTGTTCATAGGTGATGTTTTTGAAACTAAGTGCCACTTATTTGAGAAGAAGTAAGTATTTAACCAGCTGCTCCTTTTTGGCTTCAGATTGACCTTGTGCATGATGAATAAGAAGCTGAGAATCGCTCATTAACTTGACCCTTTCAGCTCCACAAATAAGAGCTAATTTCAAACCAGCTATATCAGCTTCATATTCTGACTCATTATTAGAGGCTTTGAAAGCAAAACATATAGCTTGGTACATTCTGTCACCGTACGGAGAGGTTAAACATACCCCAACACCACATCCCATGGTACTTGATCCACCATCAGTCCTGACAACCCAGACTTTTTTTTATCTTTTACTCCAGTTGATTGCTTAGTTTCCCTACCTGAATGGAATTCAACTAAGAAATCAGCCACAGCTTGAGCTTTGACTACTGTCCGAGGAGCAAAATCAATATCGTAATCTCCCAGCTCTACTGACCATTTGGTCATTCTACTTGAAACGTTAGCTTTTTGGAGAACATTTTTCAAAGGAAAAGAAGTCCGGACGATGATGAAATGAGCTTGAAAATAGGGCCTCATTTTCCTTGCAGCAATTACCAGGGCCAACGCCAACTTCTCAAGCTTCAAATATCGTTTTTCTGCATCTATCAAGCTTTTGCTGATATAATATACCGGATGAGGATAATTGTCCATCTCTCTTACCAATACTGCACTTATTGCGCAATGAGAAACAGCTAAATACACGTAAAGCGTTTCTCCATCAACAGGTTTAAATAAAGTTTTAGGGGGAAGACAAATGCTTTTTAATTTCATCGAAGGCATCATCACACTTTGAGGACCAGTTGAAGTCCTTTGCACCTTTCAAAGTTTGAAAAAATGGGGCACACCTGTCCGAAGACCTTGAAATGAATCGATTTAATGCAGCCAGCCTCTCAGTCAATCGTTGTACTTCTTTAATATTCCAAGGAGGCTCCATCTGCAGTAAAGCATTAAGCTGGTCCGGATTAGGCTGTATCCCTTGCTCACTTATCACATACCCCAAGAATTTCCCGGACTGTACTGCAAACACACACTTTTCTAGGTTTAATTTCAAATTTACTTTCACTAAGTTAGCAAAAGTTTCTTGGAGATCTGCCAAGTGTAGCTCTTCGTCCACACTTTTCACCATCATGTCGTCGATGTAAACTTCCATGTTTCTTCCAATTTGATCAGCAAAAGCCTTATTTACCAACCTCTGACAAGTAGCCCCAGTATTTTTTAACCCAAATGGCATCACCTTGTAACAATGAAGGCCCCTATCAGTAATAAATATAGTATGTTCCTGGTCCTTCAGATCCACTTGAATCTGATTATACCCGGAGAAGGCATCCATAAAAGATAGCAGCTTATTTCCAGATGTGGAGTCCACCAACTGATCAATCCAGGGGACCGGGTATAAATCCTTTGGGCAAGCTCTGTTGAGATCCGTAAAATCGATGCATATACGCCACTTGCTATTTTTCTTTTTTACCAATACCGGATTAGCTGTCTATAAAGGGTGTTGAGACTCCTTTATGTGCCCCATTTTAGTAAGCCAGCCGACCTCTTGAACTATGAGATCAGCCTTTTCCTTAGAAAAAGCTCTTCTTTTTTATATCACAGGTGCTATGTCCCTTCGTATGGACCAAGCAAAAACATGCTGATGGTCTTTCACGAATTTTAACATTTTACCCTTTAATTCCGATGTCATCTTGGATCCTATCTTGACACTTTTTCCTTTAGCCAGAGAGTGTGTTTCAACTTCTTCCATCGCTATTAAAACTCCACGGGTCTCTCTGGGGTCATCAATTTCACCCTCTCCCCCAGAGGGCCCCTCAAACTGCTATTCCTCATTGATCCGAACTGCCCCCAACATCCGAGGAGCCAGTGCTGTTGTATAACACTCTCTTGCTACCTTTTGGCTGCTCCGAACAACTCCCACTTGTCCTTGTACAACATATTTCAAGCATTTGTGGACTATTGAGGCCACGACATGCATCCTAGAGAGCCAAGATCTCCCCAGAATAGAATTATAACAAGTGGGACAATCTACCACAACGAACAGTATTCAAACCATCTTTTTAAAAGGGCCTTTGCCCAATAAAACCTCCTCCTCGAATTCTACGATCACGTCTGATGAGCTTCCAGTGAAACCCACAATTGATCTGTTCGAACGTTGAATTACTATTGGATTCTTCATTTTTTTGTAGGAAGTTAAAAAGAGAATATTGGCTGAACTTCCGGTATCCACCAAATTTCGCCTTATATCATTGCCTCCAATGGATGCTCCTATCACCACAACATCTTCATGTGGACCGACAATACCCCTCAGATCATCTTTGTCAAAAACAATAAAAGAGAAAGGAATTTGCGAATGATAGGAGGTCATGCCTCCTTCAAGCTGGGTAGCTAAAGTATGAACGTGCCTCTTTCTTGATGAAGCAGTTGGTGCAGTCATGGTGTCCCCTCCAAATATCGTAAGTGATTCAAAAAAGTTAATAAGTCCGGACACTGTCTTGCAAAGTTCCACGATAACACCCACTTTTGGGTCAGATCAGGGTCCAAGTATTCTGACTCTACGTCGAACCTCTCGATTATCACCATAGCCCCATCTGGAGCCGATGTGCCTGCATTGTTCGGACCAGCCGGATGAGCGTTATCAGGCCTATTTCCACCTCTTCTTTTAACATATGCTCCCAACTTTCCTCTTTCAATCAAATTCTAGACTTCTTGCTTCAAAGCAATAGAATCCTCAGTGGTATGGCCAGTATCATTGTGATACTGGCAGAAACAATTGTTGCGGCTCTCCCTAGGAGACTCTAACGCAGCCGGCCTTCTATAGTGTACTTCGTCTTTTGTTTTGTCATAAATGGTGGCTATATTTTCTTTCAACTCAGCAAACCACTCCGGTTGAACCTAAGGCCCTTGTTTATTTCTAGATTGTTGACTCTGGGCTGGCACAGCTGGCTGAGACTGAGCTTTGGCTCTGTTATGACTCTGCCCGGCCTCCCTAGCCTTGTTTCCGGACTGGTTTTGGTTTGGATTTGGTGCAGCCGGAGCAGACCTCACCTGCCTGTGCACCCTAGTTTTCTTTGTTTCATCTACATTAATCTGTTTTCCGACCTGATTCAGCAGACCTCCCCATGTCATGGCCTTTTTTCTGGTTCCTGAATCAGCCAAGTTTCCAAGGTTTAAGCCCTGCTTCAGGGAAGCTATTGCTACTTGTTCAAAGCAATCAGCCAACCCGTTTTTGGTATTTACAAAGCGACTTATGTATTCTTTTAAGGATTCGTTTGGTTCTTGGGCACAATGGATAATTGTGTCTCCATTGCCCTTCACTTCCTTACTTCCAACAAACTGCCTTCGAAAGGCTACCCAAAAAGTGTCAAAATTCCTGATACAGCCATGTGGTAAGCTATTATACCATTTCAGAGCACTCCTCGTAAAAGATTGGGAGAATGCCCTACAAAGTAATTTTTCGTCATCATCAAAATTCATCATGAAATTTTTGAACTGTTCCAAGTGGTTATCCGGGTCTTTACTGCCATCGTATTTTTCCATTTTTGTACTGTCAAACCTCTTAGGAAGGTTTCCAGACAGGATCTTGGAGGACAATGGAGATTGTCTCCAATTCCGGCCACGACTGAAAATGGTATTCTCATTAGGAGTTGCAAAGATACCTGGTTCATCATGGAAGGCAAAAGGATCCATCAACATCCGATCTATGTGTCTCCGGCTATCAGATGATCCTTTGTCTATATGCCTCTTTAACCTTCCATGCCTATCCCTTTTTCTTGAATACTTCTTGACCAATTTTTTTTCTTTTTAGAACGGTCCTCATCACTGCTGGATGACAAGTACTCTTCAACTCCATCTTCATTTGAGGAGCTACTGGAAGATTCTGATTCTGATTCTGAATCAGAGCTCTCCACCGTTTTAGACCGGTGAGACTTTTTTGAGTTAGCATGAGTCTTTTTCGTACTCACATGGGTTTTTGAGGGCTCATGCTCTCTTGGGTTGTCAGTATGATGAGCAACTGACGCCTTTGATTTCTCCTTTATGCCCATCTTTTCCCTCTCTGTCCTCAGAGCTTCTATTTCAACTTTTAATCTATCTCGCTCCTCAATCGTGTATTCATCATTTTCACCCACCACTTCTCCCAAAGCTGGTGGTATTTCTTGCACGTCCGGATTCATCCGAACTGGTTTTTCCTGATGTTTTTGAATGCTAGATTCAGGCACCTTCGTTCTCCCACTGTGGTCGCCAATTTGGTGTGGTTTATTTTTCATTGAGGGTAATTTTGTCCAGAGTTTTGTGGTGTTTTAAAGGTATTTAATGTTTGGATGGATTGTAGTGAGAGAATTTAGCTGCCTGGTTGTATTTAATTTTCATTACCCTCATTAAATGAAGGTAGTTGGGTATTTATACCCTTAACCTTAGGCCACATGGGCTTTCAGGTTGTGTTTATGGATTCGGGTCGAGTTTAAAGACCCATTAGTTTTAAGCAGGTAGGTAATTAGCTTAGTCATGAAGTGATTAAGTTTTTAATACTTTAGTTCAGTTTGGACGGTTTAGTAGGTGGATGTTGTCCGAATTGCCCCTGTCCGGTTCTCATTAAGACTAGTGATAAAATCCGAACTCATCAAAGACTCCTAATTTTTTTCATTTAAAAACTGAAATTCTCATAATATTCTCGTACCTTGAAACACAATATTAAATTTATTCTTCCAAAAATAAACTATCCAATCCTAACTACCATTACCATATTCATTTAAATTATCTAATTCTAACTATCATTATCACATTTATTACAAAACATAGTGTCTTTATGCTAACCCCTAAAGAGTTAGCCGAGTAAGGCATGCTTGTGACCAAAGATCGTAAGTTCAATTCCCTCTACATACATTTTCTTGGCTCGCACGAAGGGTTTAACCTGTACACACTCGTTGAATAACGGCTGCGGATTCCCTCCAAAAAAGAGAGAGTGTTTTTATCACAATTTAATAATACATTTATATGTATTTATTTTAATAAAATTTAATTAAAGCTCGCCAAACTATAGTGAACTCATTGTAATTTTCATCAATGTTTATGACAAAAAAATATAAAAAAAATCATCTCAAAATGGTGAGTTTTTTATATTTTTTTTACAAATTTTCAAACACAACTTTTATAAAAAACAAAAAATGATTATATATTTTATTAGAGGAGTTGTAACCTATATATACACAGTGTTTTTATTTGTTTGATTTAAATTTTAAATAAAATAAATTCAAATAAAATAAGATTTGTTGTTTTAATTTTTAAAAATAACCACAATGCTCTTGAATACACACATAAGTTAACTTTCAACGATTATTTATTTATTTGTAACTTTCAAAACTCCATATATTTTATATCCAAAATTTTAAATAAATCTAAAAATATTTATGATTCTATTTTTCAAAGACGAATAAAACGAAATCCACTGGTGATATTTTTGGATACTTTTTTTTTAATTTTTGCAATCAAGTTACACATTATTCCGCAACTAGAACACAAATATTTTTAACAACCAAATTACATGTATTCCGCAATTTGAATACAATTATTTTTTACATACTAATTTTGCAACCAAATTGCACGTAATTCCGCAATTGGAACATAATTTTTTTAAAAAGTTTTTTCACCCAAAAATGTAGATATTTTCGCAACTACAAAACAATTAGTTGTTTCACACACAATTAAAATTTATTTTCACAAACATAAGTTGTATAGTATTTTCACGCAATTAGGCTTATTTAGCAACCAATATCACATTTATGTAACTATTTTCTTGTTATTGTCACTAACAAATTTATATGTAATTGTGCAACTGATACATAATTGCTTTTTAGAAACAAAATTACACGTAATTCTAGAACTGGAATACATTTTTCTTTTAGCAACCAAATTACAGTTAATTCTACAACTAGAACACAATTGGTTTTTATCTAGCTATCATAATTTATTCTACTGTAACCTCTTTTGAAACGGTTTAAAACTTAAAAATATATCTATGGATCTATATTAATTTATATAGTATTATGTTTAAAAGAAGTCAAAATTAAATTAACTTTATTGGAATATATTTATGGACCAATATAATATGGATCCATATTTTAAATATATAATCAACCATTATTTAAGATAGTCTAATAATAAAATAATCGAATTAATTAAATTACATACTTAATTGTATTAGATTTATATATGAAAAAAATGTTACGGGTCTAAGTGTGTTAACCAAGTTGAATTGAGGCACTTTAAAAAAGCTGAAAACTCAACATTTAAGTATGAACTAATAACTCTTTGAGTAAATTGACTTTATCAATTTATTGGGTTGAGGTATTTGATCACATGATGACAAATGTTATTGAGCTTTACAACTTTGGACTTCAAGTTTTTCATTCTATATTATCAAACTTAGGGTTTTCGCATTTCTTCACCCAAAATAAAAACAAAACAAAAACTTTCGACAGTCCCCATCTTGTTTGTGGGAACATCTCTTGATAATTTTTTGAGGCACTTTGTTGGTAACTCTTGAAGATCAAAAGAAACCAATAGATTACCAAAGTTGGATAATGGAGAACAATAAGCAAACCCGTAAGTGTTTTCTTTTTCTTTTTTTGTTTTTTCAGTTGGTTATAAAGAGAATTTTACATACATATTTTCACGGTTTCATGAGTGATTCAACAATTAGTTTTAGAGCCAATAAAAAACTCTCTTGTGATTTGCAGTATAATCAATTACATGTCTATTAAATCATGTGTGTTTTTTTATTGTAAAGAATACATGCACATTGAGATTATGTGTTTGATTGAGCTACTTAGGGCATGGATTTAGGAATTGTACGAAAATCATGATGTGATGGTTTATTCTTGTTAAAAACACGATTATATGTTTTTTATTTTAAACAATTGAATAAATTGTTGATTGTAATAGTTTGGAATTTTTTTTATTGATTTAGGGTTCGTTTGATGACTAAGTTTTTCTCCCAAAATTTGTATCAAACCAACCCTAATTTGATGAATCAACTCAAACTATTGAGGAAGGTGGGTATCAAACAATGATATCAGTTGGTGATACGAGTTGGGCGTGTGCCCAACGGGCTAAAGCAGCACCTGCTGCACACTAGGCACAATCGAGTGATTGCAGTAGTAGTTGGTGCTGGCTGGGTGGTTCGTTCACCCAAGGACAACATTAGCACATCGAATTTTTTAAAATGATTAATTTTTTTATTTGTTTCACAAACTATGTAATTGGGCATGTTATTTGTTGTATGTATAATTTTGAAATAAACTGCTATATGCTTAAATGTTAATTGGATATGCATGACTAAAGTTTTGAAGATCAATAGGTAAACCTTGAAATCAATTTAATCGGTCTTTCGGAAGGTTAAATTAATCTCCTCGGGGAACCTAGGATTCGAAAGCTTTCAGAATTACCTTACCAAATGATATCTTAGAAGTAGGGTTTGACAACTTAATTAGAAGATGCTCCAAACCCTAATATAAAGTTATAAAAATATATTAAATGCAATAAAATACGGTCTAGCCAAATCTGAGCACATTTATATTTGATATGTTATTTTAATAAAATCCATAAAATATTTACAAATCTAAATAAAGGATTAAAATAAAAATTTAAGGTCATAACCAGTGGGTTTTGGGGCCCAAAATTTGTGACCGGGCCTTCGGCCGCCATGACGTTCTTGACAGTCGACGAGCTCGTGAAGATCTTCGATTGGAGTACTCATGATGGCCAAATTCGATACACAGGTCAGTAATAAGGACCGTTTGTGTTTGTCCTAAACAACTAGATAGCTGTGGGCTTGTGCAAAGACATCATTTTCTCTTTTTTGAGAAAAATTCTCCATCAAATTCTCAGCTTCATTGTCATGACCGGTGTTGGTAAAAAGAACGAGGTGCTGCACGTTAAATACGTTATCGATCTTTATGTGGCTTTTCAACTTCAACCTTTATGCATTTGGGTTTATCTTCTCCATAAATTCATACAAAGCCACATTACTTGTTGTCAGCTTGTTGTACTAATGGGTATGATCACGATCTCTGGTCAAAATAGTCCACCCATAATATCTAATTTCAAACTCGACTAGTGGGTGTTTCTTATCAACTGCAGCTTTATTTTTATGACTCATCTCCTTAAGATGTTTCATCGTATTCTCGTGAATTTCCCACAACTCCACAATCATATTCTTGACCCTGCTATGAACCTTTCCAATAGTTGGGAACGCCAAAGAACCTCATGGATTATAGTCGTAAACCACCATAAATGGACTATGCCTTGTACTCCTTTTGTGGTGACTGTTATAAGTGAATTCACATGATAAAGTCGCGAATCTCATGACTTCAAGTTTCTAGCCACCTTTGTATGCAACATGTTTCCCAAAGTCTTGTTGGTTACCTGTGTCTGTCCATTCGTTTGTGGGTGATAAGCATTGCTAAAGCTCAATTTTGTGTTAGTAAGACACCATAAAATCCTCCCGAAATGACCAACAAACTGAGGATCTCGGTCATAGATGATGTTCATAGGAATACTATGTAAATGGTAGACCTCATTGAAGTACAGAGTAGCAACATTCACTACATCTGTTGTTTTCTTGGAGGCAATGAAATGAGCTATTTTAGAAAATTGGTCAACAAGGAAGAAGATAAAGTGAATACCTCTTTACGTCATTGGAAACCCGAAAGATAAAATCTTTGCTCACACTCCGCCATGGTCATTCTATTATATGCAATGGTAAGTATAGACCATCATTGGAAGTCGTACCCTTCGCCATCTGAAAAATCTTGACACCCAATCATGAAACGGATAACATTTCTCTTCAAGTGAGGCCAATAAAACTGGAAAGATATAAAATTGAGGGTCTCATCCCGACCACCATGTCATTCATTATACTTTTATTTCAATAATAATAGTCTCAAACTCCCACCATGAATAAATAATAAATTATCTTTACAGAGATAACCATTGCTCACTAAAACATATGCTCTTAAACCTACCTTAACATCCTCCAAGATAGGACTAAAATACGGATCTTTAGCGAGAATAAATCTTTCATCATCTCAAACCCAACAACCATTTTTTCCATACGTATCATCATAATTTTCATGCTGAATGCATCACTTACATGGTTAAGTGCTTCCGATATATGTTTAATAGAAAAACTAAATTCCCGACTAAATGCTACTCATTGCGCCTGATTTGTAGAGAGTTTATCTTAACTCTGTAAATGCTTCAAGGATCATGATCAGTTTATAGGATGAAATCATTATAGGCCAGGTATGAACTCTAGTATTTCAAAGCCCGAACCACTTTGTAGATTTTGATGTCATAAGTGGTGTAGTTGAAGTTGGCACCACTTAATTTCTCATAGAAGTAGGATACATGTCGCCTATTTTGGCTAAGCAAAACTATAATACCCATGACAGATGCATCACAATACAATTCAAATTCGATTGAAAAGTTAGGTAAAACCAGGATATGTGCGATTGTAAGGCATACTTTAATTTTTTTCAAATGTTAGTGTTGCCTCTGGAGTCTAATGAAAAGACTTCCCTTTCATACAATCGGTAATAAGTGTAATAATGGTATTGAAATTGTGAATAAATCGTCGATAAAATGGCACCGACCCATAAAAGGAGTGGAGTGTGATGATAGATGACGGTGGTGGCCAGTCACAAACTGATATTATCTTAGACTCATCAACTAACAGTCCATCTTTCGATACTACATACCCAAGAAAAAAGACATAAAAGAACATTTTCTCATCTCTCCATAGACTTTCTCGTGCCTCATAAAACATTATACCTCTCCTAGATGTTGTAAATGTAGTTCTTAGTTAGTTATATAAATAAATATGTTATCATAATAAACAACTAGAAAATTACCTATAATGGGAACCGATTCATAACGTGCATGAAAGTACTGGATGCATTCAAAAAGCCAAAAGATATTACTGTCCATTCGAATAAACCTTCCCGGGTTTCGAATGTCATTTTCCATTCATATCCCATTCGGATGTAGATTTGGTGATACCCACTTTTCAAGTCAAACGTTATAAACACCTTAGTACCACTCAACTGACCTAACAAATCGTCAACTCTGGGAAGAAGAAATTGATACCCGACTGTAGTCTTATTGGTAGCCCGAGTATCCATGCACATCCACATTGAATCATCTTTATTAAGTGTTAACAATGTCGGAACTGAACAAGGGTTAAGGCTCTCATGGACATGACCCTTAGTCAGTCATTTCTAAACCTGCCTCATAAGCTCCTCATGTTCATGCATAATTATTCTGTAGTGAGGACGGTTAGGTAGGCTAACACTAGGCCTAAATCAATATGATGTTGGATGTTTTGTAATGAAGAAAATTCGGTAGCTAATTTTTTGGAAATACATCAAGAATTTCTAACAACAGCGAGCAAACTCGCTCATAGATGCCAAAAAATGGATCATTAGTATGCTATTTAACAACCAATAAATATAAAATTCCAGAATCACTTTCATGTTCTAAAAACTCTTTACGAGCTAGAAAATTTATGCCAGACTCTTGTGACATTGTAAGTGCAGGTTTTGAGGTCACTTCCTTAGATGACACTAACGTAAATTTAATGTTATTCCATCAGAAGCTATAACGATTTTTTCTACCATCATACGCGCAACTCCTATCAAATTTCTATGGGCGCCCTAGCAGTATGTGGCATAGATCCATACTTATAACATTGCACCACGAATTATCTTTATATTTACCAACAAAAAATAGAGTAGACACCATTTAAATTGGTTACCTCACTACTGTGTTTTAGCCAGTATAGTTTGTAAAAGTTGGGGGAATTTTAAGTCTTCATGGCTAAATTATGTACAACTTATTTAGGAATTATCTTTTCACATCTTCCCGATTCTATCATGAATTGGCACACCTTCCCTCCAATAGTACAAGTAGATTGAAATATGTTGTTTCTCAACCAGTCATCGTTGTCACCTTAGGCACAAAACATACACGCCTTTGAACCAAAAATTTCCCAACATTCCCTTCATACACCTTTTTCAGTTAGAATCTCATTAGCAACGTTTCCCTCTTTCTCATAATACTATGGTTCACCCTCAAACTGAAAATCAGAAAATTCTATAAACAAACCCGTTGACTGTTGCAGTGGTTTAGTATAATATGCTGCAAAGGATCTTATCTCATTACAACAAAATAATTTTGCTTGCGAAGAAGTGCATGCACAACTAAGTGCTATAGTTTGCATTGATGAACTAGGATTTGGGATTGTTCTTTTTTAGAGTACCATTGATGATGTTTTCGTATTATCCTCTCGATATGGTTTTCTCGAGATGTCTTTCTCCAAATGCAAGGTACGCTGATGTGCTTCAGAAACATTGACATGATCAAACATATTTAAAGAATCCTAAAATTATTATCGAACATCAATACACTGTCGCTTATATAGACAAATAACTAACGGTTTGATTTTAGCCAAAACCTTCAAGTATCTCATGAGATACTTGAGTGCATGCTAATGCGGCTCCCTTAGATTTGACATGACTCTACTAAAAATACTTACGTCGTAGGCATGATTAGTTCTCATTAAAATCCTAACATACATAATATTACCAATAACATTGGTATAATATATCTCCAACATGTACTTCTTATTCAGCTACTTCGGTTGGTGCTTGAGTGGCACTAAGTTAGAATTAGGAATCAATGGGAGTTCCAATCAATTTTTCTTCACACATAGAGAACTTCATTAGAACTTTATATATATCAACACCAAATATCCTTTATGCCTCTCCCAAATCCGTAATCTCAAACTCTCTTATCAGTTAAGTCATGACCACTTCAGTCTTTCTCTTATCTCTTCCAACTATTAGTATATAATCCACATACAACATCTATAATATTTGTCTCAATATGTGTTTTATCATTACAATTGACATAATTATCATAACAGTTATGGAAATATTTTATGAATCCCATAAAAGAATATAATCTTCTATTCCACTTTCTCGATGACTATTTCAGCTCATATGTGGGTATTTTCATAAAAACATATAACTCGTATTCTCTTCTTCAACCCTTTTGGTTGACATATTTAAATTGTCTCTTCAAATTCACCTTGCATAAAAGCAGTTTTAACACCCACTTGATCTAGCTCAAGATCAAGTTTAGCAACAATTGACATTAGAATACTGATGTAGGGTTGTTTCATAATAGATGAAAAAATCTCAGTGAAATAGACATCCACTTTTGGATAAAACCTTAGCCACAAGCCTAGCCTTGTATCTAGGTAACTCAACATCACAAATACATGGCTTTCTCTTGCATATCCATTTTATCCCAACCAGCTTCTGACCTTCCGACTGCTTCACAAGAATCTAAGCGTTCATATTCTTGAGAGATCTCAGTTCTTCTTTATATTACTGCTCTTTATATCATCATGATATGTTTTGGCTTCAAGAACATCTACCTGAATTTCAATTGATAAATCATAATGAATCACATCAGAAAAATCATACCTCTGGGGATGTTTGTTTTGTCTTTGTGCTATATCCCTTGCTAGTTGATAGCTGTCAAGTTCATATTGCTCTCTCATCTGATCCTCCAAATGCTTTGGAATAACATATATTCGGCGTGCTTCATATTTATGTAGTGGTTGAACTTCCTCTGTATGGTATGAATCAAAAACAAGTCCAAAATTTTCTTTGACATAACCTTTTCCAGCTTCATTTTGTAGACTAGATTCATCATCAATTTTACATCTCTTCCCGGCAGTGCTTGGTCAAGTCTCCACCGCCTTCATCAATGACATGTCTTCTTTATTGAAAAACCAAGTGCCTACTTATCAATACTTTTTGAAGTCTAGGTTCAAGGAACCACAACCTATACCATTTTACTCATTCTAGATAGTCGAGGAGAAAAAATTGAAGTGTTTTGGCATAAGATTATCTTTTTTCCCATGTAACGAAAAATCTCAAATGTTCTAACTTAGGTTTCTCTACAATACATGCAAAAAAGAACTGTATATGGAATCTTGTTGATGATATATGTAGTTGTATTCAAAACTTCTCCTTATAAATTTTGACATATTCCAGCTGTATAAAGCATGCATCTAACACGTTCCAGCAGGGTGCGATTCATTCTCCCAACAAGCCCGTTCTGTTGGGGAATCCTACTTTTGGTTTGGTGTCCAGAAATGGAAAGTTTTTCACAATAGCTACTAAAATCCTTATTCACATATATGAAGCCATTATTAGTCCGAAGTCTTTAAAAAAAATCCCAGTTTGATTCTCTACCAAAGTCTTCCAATTTACAAAGATAGTAAACGCTTCACCTTTGGTCTCCAAAAATAGAGTCCATATTTTTCTGGAATAATCATCAATCAACGGCATAAGTACCTTGCATCACATATAATAGGTTCGCGTGTCGGACCCCAAAGGCCTGAATGAACATAATCCAGGACATAATTGAATATCTGGTTCTTGGGCAGAAACTTCACCCTCTTTCTCTTATTTAAAACACAACTTTCACAAAAGCTCACGTTCTGTTCTACGAAATCATCTAATTCACCCATTTTTACTTAGTTCACTGAGTCCATTCACAGTTAAATTCTCCAATATGTGATGCCAGAACCTGTTAGAATCCTTCGACACACTAGACACACCCTTTACTACTACAAAGCCCTTAAGAAATAACACACATTTAGTTATATTAGCTTGTATAACAACAATAGAGTCTTGCAAGACCCTAAGTCTTCCATCTTTATCCATATAGGTAAACCCTTTATTGTCTAAAATCCCAATATAAAGAAAGTTACGTTTAACTTCCGCTACATACCTTACATTGTCAATCAATCTCTCAAGTCATATAGAAAACTTGACATGAACCGTTCTAAGCTCTTTAACATCATATGATTCGTCATTCCCAAGGATGACATTTTCACCATCAAGCATTTACAGGTCTTCAAACCAATGCTTATTGAAATTCATGTGAAATAATACACCCAAATTCATCACTTATTTATCTTTATAACTGCAAGAATAAGAAGTCATTAACCCACCAACGTACTCACAATGAACAAACACTATTACAACATATTTAGCTTCAAAATTCTAATAATATTTTGTCATTTCCTTTCTCCAAATACTTCTAAATCATATGTCTTTTCTTCTTTCATACCAAACTGATTATTTTTTAACCTACTGTAGCCTCTTTGGACTTTGACCGGGAGTTTTTTCTCTCCTATTACTTAAATAATGCTTTCTCGAATGAACCCTCACACTCATTATTTTCCTTTTGAGTTACTCTTTAGTTTGACTATTGTTTTGAAAATCTTTAGAGTTAAAGTCGCTCTTGACTTCATCGATCATAAGAGAATATTTTCCATAGAGCATGGTGTCTACGAATTGTTCATACTTCTTCGGTAGATAACGTAATAAGATGTTTGCTAAGTCTTCCTCTTCCACCGTCACACCAATCATATTCAAGTCGAGTACGGCTCAGTTTTAATCATCTAGGTGTCATCGGATCTTTGTGCTACTATCCATAAATAGTGTGTTAAGTTGCTTATTCAGATACAATTTGTTCGTCAATGACTTTTTCATATAAATCACCTCCAACCGATTTTATATCCCCAACGTTGTATGTTATTTAGATACCTCTCGTAACATTTTACCTCACAAGCTCAGTACGAGATAACTATGAACTTTAGAAAGTACTACAACATCAACTTGTGTAAATTTATCCTCGATAGTAGCAGTTAATCCGTGAAGTACAAAATAAGCCTTAACTTTATATCTCTAAATATATAAGTCATTAGATCCGTCTTATTTTACTATTTAATCGCAATGAATTGTAATTGTATTTTATCTAATGTAAAATCTTGTGATATATTTTCGTATTATTTGTGAAAATTTTAGTTACATATTTTTGTATATGTTACGAGAAAATCTTTTTTTGTGAAATAAATAACAAATTGATCATTCTACTTTTGTATCATATGAAGAAAAATATAGGAATAATTTCCCATATATAGTGTATAAATAATTATTACCTAAAATTTAATCTTGAATTATCCATTTGTTAGAATTAGATTCCAATAAATAAATAAATATCACCGTATCAAAAGAATTAAACTTATTTTCCAACTAAAAACATGGTAAAATATATGTTTTTTTACTTTTTATATAATATGCAAACATGAGACAAAACTTGTTCGAACCAACTAGTACATTTCAAACCCTCTTCTTTTATTATCGAAGAATAATTCGTCTGAAAGATAAAAACTGATGTACGATTTTTGAACCTACGGAAGAATGATTAATTTATTATGTTTAAGACGAGCAACAAATAAAAAACGTAATAAAGAACCAAGCACAAAAAATATATTTAACATGGTTTGGATTGTGAAGATGTGTTACATCCATGGACAACATACACTCTTTTATAAATAAATAGGTTACAGAAAGACTTTTAAATACAATTGACTTAATTATTATTTGTAACACAAGACGTCATGGTTCACAAAACCTCCTCTTTATCTCTCACCTCATTTACCTCTAAAAGACATGGAGCTATTTCACTCTTTTAGGAAATATACTGCTCACACTGCACCACCATAGCCACGCCATGCATTCTGTAACAATATCTTCTTATATTTATAGGTTTAGAGAAAATCTCAATTCTTCATCAGACGCTCCAAATTAAAGTCTATTAATCAACGACATAAATAACACTTAATCCATTAATATAGAAAATTTCATAAATACAAAATCTTAATTAATATAAAATACTCGTTTAATATAAGGAATCTAATCAATATAGGAAAATAAAAATAAGAGACTATATATATATAATACCTAAAATATAGAAGATTTCGCTTTGGTCCATCCATGGTAATACGGTCAAACTCTGTTTGGGTCACGTGGTGCTTCAAATTAGTTCAGTTCGGACCATCTTACTTTGGATTATCCTATTTTGGATCAACGTACTTCGTTTCAGCACGTATATCTTTCGACACAATAGTCACTGATCTTATCAACTTGTCTCAACTCTTAAGATCCAACAGAAGTCTTTGCCACTAAATCACGATTCAAACTTCACTAAAAAATTCTCAATTGTTCATGTCTAATACATGTCTTCGACAGATCTAACTATACAAATATAATTGTATAACAATAATTTTGTTCACAAATTATTATTAGCCTACATCTATACAATGTGTTTATACATATGTCTAAAATAAAGTGATGCATCATATATCACTTATTTTATAACCATTAAACATCGTCACCATTATTTTGATACTTTTAATTGAATCAAACTCGAATTTATTCAATTTATATTCTATTAAATTACTTAAAATTTATTATAATCCAAACTCGAACGTGTAGTATCCGATTCCAACCTATATTATTGTTTGTCCATGAATATAAGTAACTCCAACTATTGGTTTTCAAAAAATTCAATAATACAAACTTCAGTAATATATAAATACATTAAATAGAAAAAACAACATCACCCAAAAGAATTTGCCATACTCAAATGGTAGTAGCTCGATCACATCATGTTATTTAATGTTGCTTATTAACATTGTTAATAAATTAGTATTTTTTTTCTTTTTTCCCACTTACTAAAATTTACAATAAAATATATTAAACCTAAATAAAAAATTATAATATACTAGCTAAAGAAAAATGTTTCTATTTCAATCGTTCTATAAAATAACCACATATTACAGAGAATTGCTAAAAAAAATTTATTTTTACAATGTCAAGTCGTCTTTTTTTATTCTTAATATTTATAAAACTGCCACTTGATAAAACAATTCAAAAAATCCTTCAAACCCTATTAAATTACAACCCATGTCATTGATGACTCCAAACTACTCTGTAAAGTTGCAAACACAATTTCAACGACCAAACCATAATCCATCTTCTCCAAACTACCAAAAACATCAAAACTCTAATTCCATAAACCCATTTTTTTCAAAACCTTCTCAACCTTCATGACATGACCAAAATTGAGTTAGAACCAGTTCTTCTACAAACCAACATAGACGTCCTTGCTTTTAGTATATTTGTTTTTTGCAAAATAGAGAGTCTTTTAAAAACCTATTTTTTGTGTTATTCGTCATACATTGGAGACGAACTAGTGTCATTCACCAATAATAGTGGCGAAGAGGACAACTCCCACGCCATGTTATATTATTTTTATTGTTATTATTCATATTATTATTAGTAATAATAATAAGACAATTTATAAAAGATATTATAACTAATACCATTAAATATATTAGTACTAGGTAATAATATAAATAAAAAACCATCATAGCAAGGTGATATTAATAGAAAGCAAACGCCGATTGATCAATAATTTTTAAAATGGTACATCTAAGACATAATATAAATAAAAAAACTTCACAGCAAGGTGAGATTAACAAAAAGAGTAGATAATGTAATATAATTTACTAGTTGAAATCGTATCCCATGTTGTCCTGAATGGGTCCGAGGTTTGCAATGTCATTTTCTTTCCCAGCAACCAGACTCTCGAAATATACTAACATATCTCCAGTAATGAAATCTGTCCTAAACAGGTTCCACTATTGAAGTGTTTTTTGCTGAAATTTGTAAGACAAGTTGGACAAACGGTGTAGTGGTTCAGATTTCACACGATTGTACATGTATTTGACTTCATCACGAATGTGTGGAATTTGATTTGGAACCCCGAATCAGACATTATTAACTTAACAAACTTCAAGGCCTAAAGCAATCGATGATCTTCGTTTAAATTATAATCCATAACTAAGTCGATAAACTGAAAATAGAAACACACTAAAGGTGAATGTGTACTTGAAAATACTAAATGTCATTTGAAAAGTTGTTTTTTAAATAAAAATAGCACAAACATATATAATCTACACCAACGAAAATGATTAAACCGGTCTTGAGATAATGCAGTGGCTTAAGCGATCCACGCCATACGTATGACATGGTGCTGGGTTCCCATACTATACGTCTGGCGTGGTGCTGGATTACCACGCCAGACGTATAGCGTGAGAACCCTGGTCCGCTATTTGTTCTCGCCAACGCGTGGCATAGAACATATGCGTCCAGAAAAGTACGTGCAGAAATGCAGACGTCAAACGTCGAACCAAAACAACCAAGTAAGACAAGTTTTGACACATTCAACCACCAACAACCTAAAAACATAAACTAATACAGACTTACAGTGCATTCAAAGGTTTGGATTAGATGCTGTTCGAGTTCGATTGGATGCTGCTGCTCGCTGCAATGTTGGTCGTGGGTACTGCCGGTCGTGGGTTAGGTTTCAGTGTGGGTTTCAGGTGTTTTGGATGTGGATATGGATACAGAACTTCTTATCGTGGGTAGAGATGTAAGTTATAGTTTAGGTACTAATTATTAGTTTAGGTTATTAGCTTCAAAATTTATGAATTAATTTAGTTATATGTTAGTATCAATTATTGATTGAGTTTTAAGTTTATGTGTTTTAGAGAAAATGAAAAACAAATATCATATAATTTTGAAATTATAGTAATTTTACAGAGTAATTTTGTTTATTTATAAGATTTTGTGAAGAACAAATTCGTCGAGAATAATAAGCGCACGGAATAATTTTTTTTCTTAAAAATGACTATAAGTAAAATTGATTTTTTTAGCCATTTCTAATGTTATATACCAGTCCTAACGAGCTAAAAGGCTACACAATTGATCAACCAGTCACAATATGTTCAACTAAATTGAGTGCATCATGACACTTCTCATTCTAAAACTGAAGGATTCTTTTGCTTTATGCATCAAAATGGTGATAGACCGGATTGGATTGAGGGTGTTTTCTTGTTTGTTTTGATATAATCGGATTGTATGATTAAATTTATTAATTCTGATCGTATCATACCATTAGATTTTATGTTTTAGTTTTCAGAACCAAATCTTAATTCTAATCATATTATACCATTAGATTTTATGTTTTAGTTTTCATAACCAAATCGTGCGGATAAGTTTTGGCTCGGTTCTAATTTCGGTTTGGTTCAATTCAATTCGATTTTGTTTATTTAGGTAAGATTTTGGTTTAGTTCCGTCAGTTTTTTATCCAATCCGATATCTTTTAAAAAAAAATCTAGTTATAATTAATTTTGTTTTTTAAATAAATATAAATATATACAAATTAAATTTGACGGTTAACGAAATACGATTAAGTTTTAAATGAGTTCCGCAATAAACCCTAATAATAATGAAGGATATGACATTTTAATGTAGGTAGGTAACAAAATTGTATAAACGGGTACGAACTTGTCGGTTCATTTCACTGCTCTTTCATACCGAGATATTTAAAAACTTTTTTTAAAAAATTGTTAACAAAATAATATAAATATTCTTCTATATTTAAAAAATAAATTTTCAGATTTTGTTTCAAAATTAAATTAAACTAAAATATGTAAAAACTATTTTTTTTATATATAATATTTAATTTAAAAATGTGTTACCTCAGTTACCACTATAGGCAAATACCAAAGAATTTCTTTACTTAGCATTCTTTCAATGTAAGTTTTGCTTTTTTTCATTTCGGGTATGGTGCTCTTAAAACTATGCTTCTTAGAATTTCAAAATGATACTTTAGTGCTGTATTTAAGTTTTTACTTTTTCGGTGTCAACATATATTTAAAATTATTAATTAGGTTATTTATACTATAAATATATTATAAAAAATAAAAGAATTTATATTAAAAGAATGGTAACTCATTTGAATTGATGACCATAATATTACAGATAATATATATATATATATATATATTTTGTTAAAGTCCATTTAAAGGGTTTGACTCTGTCTCGCAGACTAATTATCAGATTAATATTAAATAACTTATATACACTTTGGAAACCCTTTCAAGTTGGAGCATGAAAATTATGAATGCCTAACTTGCCAAGTAAAAACTCAAACTATTTTTTGTCTAGTGCTTTGGTAAAGACGTGTGCAAGTTGAAACTGAGTGGGCACGTGAGATGCACAAATAACCACATCAAGTATCGCATCTCGTAGAAAATGACAATCTTCTTCAGTATGATTTGAACGATCATGAAACATATGATTGTGGGCAAGATATAAAGGAGACTGACTATCACAGAAAACTTGCATAGCCTCTGAATGCGAGTCTCCAAAATCCTTGATCAAACCGTGCAACCATTTCAACTCATAAGTCAATCCTGCCATCGATCGATACTCTACTTCAACGGAAGATAATGCAACAACACCATGCTTCTTAGTCTTCCAAGAAACAAGGGAAGTATCCAAGAACATCATCCAACCACTCTAACTGCACCGAGTCTTAGGAAAACCAGCCCAATCATAGTCACACCAGCTTGTCATAGTGAGATTACAACTACTTGGCAGAAGAATTTCCTCACCCGGGCTCCCTCTGAGATAACGAAAAACTCGTAATGCAGTATGCCAATGATCCTCATGTGGTTTATGCAAAAACCGAGATAAAATATGTACCGAAAAAACAGATATCTGGTAGTGTAAACGCCAGATAAATCAGTCTTCCCACCAACCTAGGTACGCAGACCCGTCACTGAGTAACGCTGACTTGCTCTTACCGAGGTGGTGGTTTTGTTCCATGGAAAAAAATGCAGGTTTGCTCCTAAGTAAACCTGTCTAAGGAAGAATGTCCAGAATATATTTACGTTGGCAGAGAAAAATTCCCGCCGGACTCCGTGCCACTTCAAATCCAAGGAAATATTTGAGAGGACCTAAGTCCTTTATATGAAAGTAAGTGCCAAAGTATTTCTTAAACTCCACCAATGCACCAGGGTCATTCCCAAATATAATAAGATCATCAACGTCCAAAAAAACATGCATACAACAACCACTAGTGGAATAAGAGAATAAATAATAATTTGAATAGGATTGAGCAAACCCATACCTCTTCAGTGCAACCACTAACTCGGCAAACCAAAACCAAGGTGACTGCTTCAGGCCATACAACGATTTGTGACGACGATAAACCTTCCCTTCGCACCCTCTGCCATAACCTGGAGGAATTTTTATGTAAACCTCCTCATCCAGATTCCCATACAAAAAGGTATTGTGTACATCCATTTTATGTAACTCTCAATTCTGAGCTCCTGCAACCGCTAAGAAAAGACGTATAGTAACCATTTTGAAAACATGGGTAAAGGTCTCTGTATAAATAACCCTTTTTACTCAGTTATTACTAAACATGACCAAGCTTCGAGATGCTCTACTCTTCTATCAACATGGTATCTAATTTTATAAATCCACTGACTCCCTAAATATTTTTCCTGGAGGTAGATGCGCCAAGGTCCAAGTATCATTATCCTATAGTGCCTGAATCTCTTGTTGCATTGCGTCTCTCCAATCAGGGTGCTGGATAGCCTCTGTTAATGACTTAGGCTTATCCCTAGAGGTAATAACTGCAAGTAAAGAGTAGCGTGCCAAACAAAAAAAAACGAGAACTGCCTATATAATGAGTGAAATGATAAAACATACCTGATCATGAGATGGACTGAAACTGGGAGTATCTGAAACAACATTTAAAATTACTAGTGGATATGAGACACCACTTTTACCAACCTGAGGCGGAGGTTGCGCATCACCATCCTCGGAAACAGCCTGAGTGACGCTACCACAGCGATGCTGTCATTCAGCGAATCCTCCCCTCCAATCAGCGAGGCCTCCTCAACCTCCTCAACCTCCTCAACCTCCTTCCAAAACTCCGGAGCAGTATGAGGAGGTGCAACGACCCCAGTCTCAGGAGAACCCAACTCAGAGAGCACATGAACAAATGAAAATGGAAATATATGTTCAAAATAATTCACACTACGGGAAACAAAACAATCTTTTGACTCTCTAAATCATATACTTTCCAGCATTTTTTGACATACAGGTAGCCCACACAAATACACCGACGACTACAACTCGAAAACTTGTCACCCTTAGAACTCTGGTCATGCACATAACACAAATACCCAAACATTCAAAGCTTATAGAAAATAGGAGGCACATAAAAAAACATCTAAAATGGAGTCATGGAACCCAAAATTTAAGAAAGAGTTATATTAATCAAATACCCGACAGTCAAAATACACTCCCCCCAAAATTTAACAGGTAAGTTACTCTGAAACCTGAGAGCACAAACAACATTCAAAATATGTCTATGTTTCCGTTTGATCCTACCATTATGCTGAGAAATACCCACACATGAAGATTGAAAAACAATACCCAACTCATTAAAAATACGATGCACAGAGAAAAATTCAGTACCATTGTCACTGCGCACTATCTTAACAATCCCATTAAATTGTTTCTTAGCCATTGTGAGAAAATGTAAAAGCATAGAAGTTAATTCTATTTCTCATCCAACAAATAATCTATACAATACAGGAGTAATCATAAAAAATTGTGAGAAAATATCACGCATCATATGAAGTAAAAGTATGATAAAGACCCGATAAATCATAATGAATTAATTCAAAACAAGCGGTCGCTTTAGAATCACTGATAGATAACATGAACGAGTTTTTTTAGCTCAAAAATAAAAGTCACAGGGGTGAGCTATACTCCTATCACCAGTACTAGAAACAAAAGGTAAAAACTAAACTATCTTAGTTGAGGGATGTCCCAACCTACGGTTCCACAACTCAGCATCACTATCAACCACTACAACACTACAAATTTGAGTCTTCACAACACTACTGAAGTAGTACATTCCACCTCTATGTTCACATAGCCCAATCACAATCCCTGATCGCCGGTTCTGAATAATACAAATAAACTTAACACATTAAACAATATATTCGAGATCATTAATCAAATGGGAACCTGAAAACATATTACAGTTAAGTTTAGGAACCAAAAATATATTTTGTAAAGATAACTGACAAAATAAGCACACACTACCACGATGTCTAGTAGTAACCTGGGAACCATAAGGCAGATATACTATACAAGTTAGCATAACAGTAACATTTTGCAATAGAAAGATGTCACGTCATGTGATTATAAGCCCCAATATCAATAATCCAAGATGTGCTGAACAACTCACCACTCAGAAGCTCATCAACCTAGGAAACTTTGTAGTGTCCGAACGTGTCCCCCAGCTTTCTAGATACCCATGTTTGGCGTAACAATTGGGTTCTTCATGACCATTTTTGTGACGATAAGTGCAAAAATGTTGAGAATAATATGGGGCAGACAAAGAAGTACATTGAGGATTATCCTGAACCGCAAATGCCACCGGGGCCTCTCAGATAGGCTTTCTCCACAAGTGCATTTGCATGTAAACGCTCCTCACCACACATCT
This sequence comes from Limnanthes douglasii subsp. nivea, assembly GCA_036936605.1. Lineage (NCBI taxonomy): Eukaryota > Viridiplantae > Streptophyta > Magnoliopsida > Brassicales > Limnanthaceae > Limnanthes > Limnanthes douglasii. The sequence goes on along the minus strand of JAUPFV010000003.1, from coordinate 133,700,636 downwards.
TGTTGAATGCCTAATCTAAAGTGAGAGTCTTATCCTGAGCAAGTAATTGAGAACGAATAACACCAAATCGCTCCCCATGAAGCCCATAAAGAAGTGCTTACAACTTTTCTTCATCCTAAATCCGTTGATATACTTCAGCCATCCCACCACAAAAACAGATAGAAACAAATGAATATGGACTCAACTCATCCAAGATTTTCTTGAGTTTTCCAAAGTACTCCGAAAAATACATAGTAGAGGTCTATTTACAAGCAACCAACTCCTCTTTCAACTCATGTTTGCGTTGAATATTGTCAACAACAAAGAAACGTTGCAAAACATCCCACGGAGGTTTAACTCCCTCAAAATATATAATATATTTAGGCTAAGACTCATCAATAGTTTTTATAATCCATTGGACTAATGTGGATTGAACAACATCCTAATCATTTATATACTCCAGATCCACCGGTTTCACAATACTCCCATCCAAAAAACCAAGCTTCCTCACACATTTCAAGGATAAAGGCAGAGAACGAGACCGAGCATGATAATTAGACCTATCAAATTAAACTGTGAAGTAATCTAACCAGATTTATCATTGGAACCAAGATAATAGTGGGAATTTGGATTAATCTTTTGAAACCCAACTACCGCATCACGTGGTGCAAGAGGGGTTGTCTGGTGCACCGCATAATGCAATTCTTCAGCCGTGCAAACTACTGAAAAAATATCAACGATGAGAAAACAAACAAGACTACACCGAAAGTACGTGGCACAAGAGGAACAAGACCAGAATTACGTCGGTCATGAGAGAGTAAATATCAGAAAAACGTTGGCCGATAAAGGGCCGAAAACACGTCGGCGCGGAAGGTGGAAAAATATGGGTGGTGGTGAAATTTTTTAAAAGCTAGAATTCTCTTTTACTGACTCAGTACGATAACTCTACATAATATAATAAAATATATATACAATTTGTTAACATCAACTCAAAATGTTCAACTCCGTAGATTAACTATCACACTAATATTAAATAGCCTATATACCTTATAACAATTTAAATTGGTCCCTACAGTAAACTAAATTATTTGTTATTTTATTAAAAAAACTTAAAAAAAAAGACCAACGAATTTGGCTATAAATCTAAGAGTAGATTTTCTAATAATAATAATAAACAATAAGTTACAAACAGGATTAATAGAATGAACTTTTTTCTTTCAAAATAAGTATTTTATAATTTATAGATATTAAAAAGTATTACATGGTACTTCTTATTCTTGTTTAAGTATCTTTGTTTTTCATAAAATAAATATTTTGTGTTTTTTTGTCACAAAGTTAGAAGTATGAAATGTGCAATCGAAAGTTCATGCCTGAATGTCTGCCTACTTCTATCATCTCTATGGATCCTTCAAAAGAAGTTATGAAAATGGGAAAGGGATCGGAAACTAAATGTATTATAATTATCATATGAAATGGGAAAGGGATCGGAAACTAAAGAGCACTAGTTTAAAGTTAAAAAGAATATTAAATAAATATATTTGTTGATGGATTATATTGTTGAGTTATAACACTATTATATTTATAATTATCATATGAAAAGGGGAAGGGATCGGAAACTAAAGATTGATAGTCCATTTAGGTCCGACCAATCTAATTACAAGCTACGCAACAAAAAGTAACATAATTTTTTTTTTTTATCGACAGCAAACGAGCCTCAGTATTCTATTTTTTATCCTTAAGAATCGGAAAATAGGCTAAAATAATTTGGCGAGAGCTCCATTAATGGCCACTGTGTACAAGTTTGTCTCCGGCATGATAGCTTATAGCGTGGTTTAGATACTTTGTGAATATTAAATATAGTAGGAACTTGTGGTACCGTCGCTTTTTTGTTTCATATTTATTCAGATTTTATTACGAAGTTATGAAAATCTATTTTTCTTAATAAATCGCGTTTCTTTTGTTTGGGATCATGTTGACCTATCTGACAATAGATAAATCAATTAATAAAATAAAATAAAACCAATTTTGGATCAACTCAACATTTAATTCATGATCAGCTCAACACTTAATTCAATAAATAAATAAATAAATATATATATATATATATATATATATATATATATATATATATATATATATATATATAAATAAATAAATAAATGAAAAATGTGTTATTTTTTCTAATTTTTATACGTTGAGAATTGTATGAAGACGATTGTGCGTTTGTTTAATCTTCTATGGATTCAACCGCAGAGTAAAACTGGTACTTTGATACGATGAATTAAAATTTTAGAAAAATAGTTGAAATTTAATTTCGATAGTTCGTACTGCAACGGAGAATGTGATGTTAGTAGAATTATATGTGATGTGATTGAGGTTATGGTTGTTGCTTCCATTTTGTTCACGAGAGAATGTAAATATTTTATTGTTTGGGCCGAAGTTTACATGCTATCTTTCTTTGTTCGTCGATATCATTGAAAATGACTCTCAAATGGTGATTAATTATGTGAATTCTCAGTCCAACTCTTGGATTTTAAAGACTGTTTTTTATATTCATGATCGTTGTACCGAAAGTCAATTTGAACATGTATGCAGAGAAGCCAATGGAGTTGTTGATTAATCTACTAAATAGGAACATGAAGTCAAAGAGGATAAAGTCACTTCTATCACAGGTGATGTTGGGTTTAAAAAATATTATATGGATACATTCATGGAGTTTGAGATCTTTTTTAAATGGTTAACATCTTTGTTAATAATTACTTTTTCTTTTTATCTCATTTGATGTGATTTTTATGGATTTTTTATAAGCTTTTTTTTATTATTACTTTTGGGGTGTTGTGATTCCGGTTTTCAATTTTATTTTATGCTTTTTTCGATTTGTTAAAGGTATTTGTGGAGCATCAGAGCTTGAATCTTATTTAGTTTGCTTTATTGTTGCATTTTAGGTTGTAATGCACTAAACCAAACTATGGTCGATTCTAAACCGTAAAACAATTCGTGCTAGAACTATTCAACGAACATTGTACGAATTGTTTGTACGAAGCGATAAGCCTCTACTAAACCAATTTATATGCCTAGCCGAGCTACCAAACCAATTATGGTTAGACTCATTAGAGTCTCGAGGTCTGTTATTCTCACACCTGCCTTGTTAAAATCTTCGCTAACCGAAATCTCCATTGATAATATATATATACCGAATGAAAAAAGTACAAACATAAGTAACATTTCTTTTGTTTTTTATTTCCTCGTAGTTGGTTATTTCAAAAGCAAGTTTCAAAATGTGGTTTGGATATGGAGAAACTTGAAAATTATGCTTAAAAGTTAACTCTGCTTTGCCTATTCTAGTAGCTCAACTAGTCCTTCTGAATTATGAGGGATGACTAAAGAAGAAGACCAAAATCGAATGATAATAATAGGAGGACGAATTTCTTGGAATCTGAGATGACAATTTTTTCGAAAACCGAGCCAAAACAATCAACGATCAAAACTAACTAAGGTAAACATACTTTGAGTTTGAAGCATTATTGACTGATCATGCTAATATTTTAACTACCCATTTTTTAAAACTTTAAGGTATTACTCACTATTAATGGCAAAATTTGAGTGACCGAAGCAATCGTTGTCCTAAACACCATCGAAAGATTAATTTTTTAGCATGGCGAGATGAATGATTAGACCGATGAGTAGGTTGAGATACAAATGAGAAGTGTTGATGCATGTCGCTCACGCAGGTAAATACTATTTCTCTGATAGTGCACATCGTGGTCGTTTTAACTTTGACCGACATGACCATCGAGAATGAACATATCCTAACCATTCATTTGTAGGACAAATATGAAAATTCATTAGTTTTTTTCATCAATAGATCATAATACAATAGATTGTTAATTTATTTACATGTTAAACGTTTTATCTTTTCTCCATACATGGAGTAACATTTTAGCTCTTCTATCCATTTGTTTCTTCTTAAAGCTGTTTTTTACTTTTATTTCTTAATCAAATGCCCCACACAATCAAGAGGACTATTTATAATACTGATAGTGACGTTTCTGACACTTAAAACGGTTACTGCTATGGCTATTTTTGACACACCTAATTTAGTTTTCCCCAAAGAGATGATGAGTCTGATGGGCACCACAAACGACATGAATCCACCGATATTTATGTTGAATCTTTGCGGGCTATATCTCAATTTTCCCGTTTCACAACCACCAAGTCATGAACTATGACTCTTGACTTATTTAGCCAAATCAAGGACATTGGCGAGCTAGTATGAAATACTAAGTAATGGAGATATGCAAATCAACTTCTTTCACTTCTAATACAGGGAAAAATTAACGACATCGAAACCCTAAAAAACGTATCGAATAAGAGACCCACATGGTTTTTTATGTTGCCCAACATGTATCGTAGTATAAATAAAATATATTCCTATTGAGGGATTTATACTTTGCCGAAACTTCATGTAGTATAGAAGATTCCAGCCTATGTAAAGGCTTAGCTACCAAAGGTGAGGGGGCTATAATTTTAATATAGTCAAACTCGAGATGTTAGAGGGTTCAAATTGTGACCTACTTGATATCTACCTTATAAAGGATTCAGATAAAATCTGAATCAAGATATATTTATGCTTATCTGAATATAGCATTTAAGATAGATCTATTTCTTGTTAGTTATAGAAATTAAGATATACTTATTTTCTTTGTCAGTTATATATTTATAACTTGATGTAATAAGTGTATAAATAAGCCTCCGTATGTCAAACAAATCATAAAATAACTCTCAAAACATATCATATATAAAAGATCACACTTAAGATCTCGGTACGTGTTATTCAGTACTCAATAATATTATAATCTCTCTTAATCATTCAACATTATATGCGTATCATCTTCTTTTATATTTTCCTCTAATATCTACATGTAATTAGCTTAAATCCATAGTTACTTTGTTCGTAACCTCGTGCTATGATTCTGAGCCTCATGTTAAAGTTTATAAGGTTTGTTTATATAGTCACACCCCTAAGTCTTACCTTCATAGCCAAACCCTAATGGGCTGTCTACATAGCAACACCCCAAGGCTTGTCTATATAACCAAAAATTGAAGGCTTTTCTATATAGCTAAACTATTAAAATCCTCATTTCAGTCTTAACTCAGTTTAGCACGACCTTAGCTCAATTGGGCACAGGTTCAACCCCATTTATATACACTATTTTTTTTTCTGTAATGGAAAAGTAATATGTGCACTAATATTCTACGGCGAGTACCAATTTTCACTAGGTTTCCAAGCCGAGAGCTAATGTGTACCAGGATTCCGATAAGATCACAAATGTGCACTAGGATTCTGAGTTAAGCACAAATGTGCACTAGGATTCTGAGTTAAGCACCAATGTGCACTTGGCTTTCGAGTCGAGAACCAATGTGCACTATGCTTCTTATTTAAGTAGAAGTGTATATTAAGTTCCAAGTCGTAACACTTAACATATACAATTAACCTTAATCCATATAATATCAACTGCCTTAGACCATCCATCTTTGGAACCAAACAATACTTTTCTTTCTTTTCATAAATAATTATTCAGTATTTTAACATTTTGGAAACTTCAAAGCTCAAAAAATTCATATGGGGTAGACATTGCTTGATGTTGTATTTGCACATAAAACTTTTCCTAAGAAACAATTTATCATTTCTCTTGATGTCAAGACTAAGCTCAACTTTATCACAATAAGAAATAAGTTTCTCTATTATCTAGCAACAAACTTAATTAAAATAAACAATCATTTTATTTCTCACCTATCGAGGCTAGCTAAATCTCTTAAACCGTTAAGGATGTCAAAGCTAAAAAACTTTAGAGTAACAAGCTTACAATTTGGTTCAGAGCGCAAAATAATAACTGGATGACTAATCAATCACAAATTTCAAAATACCCCAAATATATATTATTTATACGAGATGGTACACTCCTTCTTATGAGAGAAAATATCATCAAAGATAATGTCAACGATTACTGATTTGAGCAACTCAGGATTTAGAGAAAATATAACTAGCTTTATTAATTATCTCACTAAAAATATTGTCCATACTCTAAATGAAAGATTACAACCGTATTTATAATACTATCAAGCCTAAAATACAGAGATGAATAATAAGTATTAGTTATAATATGTGGTTTTCATCCATTACAATTATTATTATTAAAAACAGTATTGAATTAACATTAAACTATTTATAATATTTAAGTAATATAAAATAGCAACCTAGAATATTTTTGAATGGTATTACAACCATGCAGTTATTTCTCTTCCTTGCATTACCAGTATACTAAGTCTCGTTCAAATCATTCCTCTTACTTGTGCATTTGTCCTCATCCATCTTATTAGCTTCACCTATGTAGCTTACTTAAATCTTCTTATATTTTCTAAATGTTCTTCGATGTTTCTCTTATAAACCATTTAATTTGATTATATTTATCATTTTTTTTATCTTATTATCTACAAATAGTCTACATTAGCTCGTCCAACCTGTTGCATCGCCCTTGATATCTGTGCTCCAGTATTTTGTATCTCGTTATATTTAGATTGTCATCAATACTTTATTATCTTAAGGTCATCATTAATATTCATGCCTTATCATATATGGTTCATCAACTTCATTTCTTAAGATCGTCATTATTTTTATTTTTTCCTAGTTATATATGGTTCGTCTAACTTATTGTTAGTATTATGTATTCAACCTTACCTTAAATATAAAGGTATCAAATCTAGGGATATATATACTTATCAGGGTTCTCCATATCAGTTGAATGATTTTATTCGTTTTAAGGGCTATTATAAAACAATATTTCGACGTAAGGTTTGTCTTCTTCGCTTATGCTTTTAATAACCTTTATATGTATTGATTTTTACTCATTCTTAACTATCGTTGGATTATATTTATAATATTAAGGTTTAAAACAAAAGTTAAGCTTGATGTGACTTTAAACATTTTACACCCTCACTCAGCTACTCAACCTAGAAAACTTACTGATTATAGATTTGTATATGATCAAACGATCCAAATTAATCATAATTTCATATATAAACGTCAAATATAATTTCAATTATTTTACTTTTCAAACTTTCTCTTCTTAGACTCTTTATCTCTCTAAAACTTTCTCCTTTTATAGTTCTGATGAAGAAAAAGTGTTTGATATCCTTTTTTGTCTGTCAACCCGCCGTATTACTTTGTCTACCAATTTCAAACAATAACCATGTACATCAAATGTCTTCTTAACATTTGGTTTTTAGATAGTATATTTATAAAGTATGATAAAAGTTGTTAATGCTTAATAGTTATTCCTTCTTCATATAATGTTTTCCTTCATCAGTCAGATTCACAAAATGACGAACCAAAATGATTTGTATGGAAATTCCTAAAGTGAATCAAACAATTCATTTAATAAACACTCTAATGGGTTTGCTTCTCTAAAAATAACTTTCATTAGAAATTAAATTACCATCTCTAAAACAACTATTACAAAGTAAATGTATATTGATCTTGACAAACCTACAAAGCTTAAGAAAGTCTTAATTAAAGCATCCCTCACTAACCATAAAACCAAATACAGTTCCCTCATCCAATCAACTTGAAATAAGATGCACATCAACGGTTGATATCGTGGACGTTAAAAAATAACTTGAATATTGAGAATATTTGTTTATATCCCTAACTCAACATTTCTCATATTCTGAAAAGTCTTACACCACAAATGGGGTACCCTAAGGATGTAGCTAGATGTCTATCCAAAGATGGATATCTTCCATATCATGTGATCAAAACTTCCACTTCTTCCTATGCTAGCTTATTTTTTTAGTTCGTTAGAATTTGTTTTTCATAACTAACTCCAAATAGATATATAACATTAATTATTTTCATAGTTTTCTCAGGTATCCTGAAGATTCATGTTACTATTTCAGATATCTTATCCTTGTGCAAGTTTCAAAAAGCCATCGAAATCATTTCTATTACCCTGCACTTGGTCGAAACCAACACATAGTTAAACTGCGTGACTCCAACCACTTATGAAAGACAAGATTATTATATGGAAGTAGTTATTAGGAATTTACCTCATGTAATAACTTTGATCAAATTAAAAGAAAATGGATGAAAATATGTCGACGATATTGTACTTGTATTATTATTTTAAGCTAGATATTTTATTTTATCACTTGTCATTAATTTTAGCAATATTTGAACTATTCTTCATTTCATATGCAGCTCACGTCATTATTACCACTATTTTTTCTGTATTTAAGTTTAACAAACTAGTTTTAAAGAAACTATCTCGAGCTTTCGACGACATCTGGAGAAACAAGTACCGTTTTTTGTTTACCATTGTAAACTCCATTCTTCCGGTTTCTTGAATATTTAGGAGTTAAAAATGTTATAGAAATTCTAAAATTGAGTTATAACAAAAAGAAATACACATTTAATCTTAAAAATTCAATAAAAAACAATCTCATTGTCCTTTCTGCTATCACTACAACTGATTTAGCTCATTCTAAAAAGTCAATCACAACCTTGTATAAATATATCCTTGAAGATACCAATTTTTTTTATTAATATTTCATATCCAAAATTTAGGAAAATAAAAAATGGTTTATTCTCCAAAAAAACTTAGTTGGATCGTCTATATTTTATACCCAAACCTCTAAATGATTCGTCATCTATATTTATGTCCGGATGGTTTATACCGTATCCTCAATTAATTGCTTTGATCTTAAAAAGACAAACCAAAATTACTACTGAGGTATATATTAATATATTTAATACTTGATTTATTAATATCTTGTTTTTTACACACTTTATTTATTTTGTTTTTGCTTCAAAGTTATTGCAATCATGTATTACTTTCTGAGAAAACCATGTCTCCCATGTATATCGACCTCTTGGACTCCCATGCCATCTTATCCATTATATTTGGTGAATGTTTTAGTTTGTTAAAGGAACAACTGGACGGAACTAAAGATAAATATTCATTTATAAAAGAAAAGGATGCCCAGTTGGTAGACAATAAATCTACTACTAAACTACATTGACCTCTTACAAAAATATCAGTGACTCCAACATATTAGAGATTGGAAAGTTAAAAATAGAGTCTTAAAAATGCTGAAATGTTAAAAGAGAACTATTAAATCGAGATAAAAACCAATTCATAAACAAAATTTTAGATTTTGGTGAGATATATTGTAATAAAACACGTAAAAACTTTATCTTATACATCTAAAAGGCCAATCCCGATGATAATGAATAACATCGTCAAAGTAATTCTTATAATTATACATACTAAATAACTCAAGAATTAGAATAATTACATCAATTGTATTTTTTTCACCCTCTAAATGGATAAATATATTCTCTTTATAATACAATAAATCCTAGAGTTTAGGGATTAATGATGATGAGTCAATAATTGTTCAGAGATGAGTCAATAATTGTTCATAAGAATATTTCGGATCTTGTGCTTGATGTGACTAGAGAGAGAAAATGTAGAGAGAATGTAATAGAATAATATTCAATGTCCCACCTACCAAGAAAGTGGGTTACCTTTTATACTAAAATAAGGTGGGCCCACTTACAACCTTAGTGGGCTGCTTACATTCTTAATGAGACCCCTTAGTAAATACTGCGTTTACAAATTGGTCCCTGAGAGATTCTAAATACATTTATAACTACGCCAAGTATCCTTTATTCACAATTAAGTCCTCATTATTTATACCGGCGAATTCTACCCTCATCAGTAGCCCCCCAGTCTTTGGGAGTATTAGGAGCGGAGACTCATCTGTCGTCCGCAGTCCCTTGCGCTTCGGGCCAATGGCTCTCCAAAAGCGTCGGTCGTTCCACAAAGTTGTTTGTCCCGATCAGTCCCTCGGGCATTCGAGGGCACTTCTGCAACATTTTTTGCTTAACTTTACTCGAAGAGCAATACTCAGGCTCTGATGGATTTTTCTTGCCCGATGCTCATAGTTCTGAATCAGGTCGGTTCCCGCGTTCTCTTGAGCTTCTACCTTTGGGCCCACTGTGATGGGCCGGTTTTTTACAGTGGATGCGGTTGAGAAGGCCCATCTCATCAGTTGGTTCGAAGGGGGTAGCCTAGGTGAGCCTTCGTCAGAAGGTGACCAACACGTGTCACCTGTTTATGGGATGCGTCTTTGCCATACTAGACTCTTAGGGAGACTCTTCGTCTTCCCGCTGTGCTTTTGTCGATTGGTATTCCCCGGTCATTCAACCTTGCCTATAAATACTCCACAATTCTTGATTTCTTTCAGAGGCATTCTAGAGAAAAAAAGTGCTGTCAGATCGTTTCTAGAGAGAGAAAGTGCTGTTAGACCATTTCTAAAAAGGGAGAGTGCTGTCAGACCATTCTTGAGAAGGGAATGTTTGCATGAAACACAGACACCCGAAGCCAACATCAGCCAAGAAAAAGAAAAAGGCTGTGTGGAGTTTCAAAGAGTGGGCTAGCATCGGAGACCGAGCCGAGGAATACCGACGTGCCGGCTTAATTTGGGGATCTAACTCAAAACCCTTTACTCCCGTCTCGCGTCCTCACGACCCTGTTTTAGCCACCCGATCCCTGCTGAATCTTTCATTTTGCCCGACCTTCCCAGTTTTCTATCTCCCGAGATCAGCCTATCTTTGGAAACTGTTGTCCTTTCTTCCAGTAGAAGCTCCTCTCGTTCCCCTGCAATTCGGTCGGAGAATCCGACCCCTCCGTCTGTTAAATCGTTCATTCCGTCACCTCTGTTCCCACCCCGACGCGTTCGCAAAACTAAATTCTTGACCATGGGCGAAGACAGTCCCTCTACATCTCCCGCAGGAGGTAACTATCTTGAAATGGTTCAGCTTACTCCCTCAATTCGAGGGTATCGGACCGGTACTAACACTGCCGTAACTTTTCTAGGTTTTCCTAAGCGTCGGTTGACGCCAAAGGAATTGGATGCGGCTCATCGGGCTCATTCAAGAAATGCAGCTGAACCCTCCACCTCTCGGGTACGATCATTGGATCCGAATGCTGCTACTGCCCGAAGCTCTGACCAAGCTTCGAATCCCGAAGCGGGAGAATCAGAGGTGGACGTTGCGCCCGCGGAGGTCTGCGTTGCTGCTGTTGGTAATGCAGCTAACCCTCCTGACGATCCTCTGCCCGAAGAAGTTGAGGCTGCAATCACCACTACCTATTTCAGCTGGCTTCGGACGAAGGATGTCGTTTCTCTCTATGAGGGGAAGTACCTCTACTTCCCTGAGTCTGAATACAAAGATCTGCTGATCCGCTGGGGAATTCCCGAATGCGTCAATGTTCGGTTCCCGGTTCCTGGGGAAACCCCCGTTTACGTCCGATCTTGGGAAATCGTGGTGTTCACTGAGCTGTTCAATTGAGGGCTGCGCTTCCCCTTAGACCCCGAGATCGCGCTTTACTTCCGCACCCTCCAGATCTGCCCATCGCAGCTGACGCCGAATGCCTGGTATATTTTAATGTCTTGCATAATGGCTTCCCGTCTTTCAGGTCGGGTTATGCCTATGGAGGAATATATTGCTATGTCAGGTCTGTCTAAGGCTCCGAAGTCCCCGTTCTTCTACTCTTCCTTGGGAAACAAGTGGAAGATAGTTAATGACTTCTTGGAGGGGGACAAAGGCTGGAAGCATCGGTTTGTGTTTCTGAGCGGGTGTTGGGAGAACGGTCTTCCCTATACCCCGGAGAACAAGAGACAGCTGCTTCGGACCTGAGTCCATGATGGTACCTCTCTTCTCCCCATTTTTTTTATATATATACCGACTCTTCGTGCAGTGTCGAAGGAGTGGTTGCAAGGGTTGAAGAAAGATCACTCGAAAGCCGCTGAGGCCACGTTCGAGGTGCTGAAAGGCTACGCTCGGACGCATTGGGGTCGGGCTATGCATCGGACCTTTAAAGATACAAACTTAATCATGAGTAACCTCTGGCGTTTCTCGTCCGAGGTGCTCACCATCGAGCAGTTGCGACAACCCCCGAGCTTAGAGGATGTGATCGCAAAAACCGGCGCCCATGGGTCACAGTTGTATCTGCCAAAGCGCAACAAGGCGCCTAGCAAGCGCCCGAAGTCAGATGACGAGGTCGGGGAGAATGAAACCGGGGCTGCGGGGGCTGGTGTGTTGATTCGGGAAGAGGCACCCGTGCATGAAGGTGCAGAGGCGAACCAAGACCAGGTTCCAGTGCAAAAGAGGAAAGGTCGCGCCGATGCGGAGGGGACTAAGGCAAAGAAGTCCAAGCACTCCAAGACAGAGAGTAGGCCTGTTGACGGCGTGGGGGATGGCAGCATAGGACCGAAGCTGTCTAATCAGGACAGTGGTGCGAAAGGTATTCTAATGGCGGACCTTGTAGAGATTCCAGATGATGTCGAGCCCCCCTAAGCGTCGGACCCAGCTGCAGCCTCGTCGAGTGGTACGAAGTACCTGGTGCTGACGATGCTTGGAAGTCCGCACACGTTCCCGCTGCGGGGATCGGATGGTCTGGCTTTATCCTTGTACAACTTGCTCATACCGGCGGCCTTGAAAGAGCGTCAGGCGATCGAGCTAAGCCAGCAGCTAGGGGGCGCGGAGGCAAAAATTGTTAGCCTGACCGGGGAGGTGGAAAAAGCCAAGGCGGCTCAGGTGTCGGCGGAGGGCGGGATTGCGGAAGCCGAACGTGTCGCGGAAGAGGCGAAGACAGCCGCGGGGGAGGCGAGGAAGGCCGCGGAGGAGACGAAGAAAGCCGCGGAAGACCGTGCTGCTGCCTTGGCTCAGGAGGTCCAAAAGCTAAGATCTTCGAACGTTGCCTTCGCAAATCGGTGTAGGAAGTGGCCGGAGAAAGAAACTGCCGATGCCAAAGCCGCGTATGTGCTGTCGTTCCACAACCGCTTCCCAGACCTTCACCTCGGGGCAATGTGGTTGGATGTGCCAGAGAAGGACCGCCTTGAGGGAGTCGATTGTAGAGATGAAGAAGAATCTGATGATGCTGAACAGGAGGAAGAGGACGAGTGATCCAGAAGTCGCGCTCGTTTTTTTTGTTTAGTTGTTTTTGTTACACTCTTTGGGGGCCGCAGGGTCCCCTATCAATATTTCCGATGAACACTTTTAGTTATGTTTTGGGGGCCGCGGGGTCCCCTATCAATATATTAACTTTTCTGGTTATATCCTCTCGCATATTGTTACCTGTGTAAAATAGAGTAGTTCTGTGAAAAATCCTAAGTTCAAACGTAATATTGAAAAGTCCTGATAGGATCGGGAATCGTGAAGTGTGGATCAGTTCGGGAACTGAAAAACCTAAGTAGGTTCTGTAGATCAATGCAATATTGAAACATTTCCCAGAGGGTCTGGAAAATCATATATGTGGATCAGTTGTAGAACTGAAAAACCCATTAAGGTTCTGTAGATCGATGTATTATCGAAACGTTTCCCAAATGGTCGGGAAAGCTATATATGTAGATCAGTTGTAGAAACTGAAAAACCTATTAAGGTTCTGCAGATCGATGTATTATCGAAACGTTTCCCAAATGGTCGGGAAAACTATATATGTAGATCCATTAATATTAGTAGGAACGGACGTTGTCCAGCTCGTCAGCTGCCCAAGGTCGTAACACTTTAACATTTGGAAGGCAAAAGAAATTTTGGATTAATGTAATCAGGTGATCAGGTGTTTACGATGCCTCATTAAAACCTTCTCGCGCCACCGAGGTAGGAAAGAGTGCATCCCCGACCAATACAATTCGAAACAAAATTTGAAATACAATTTGAAATACAATTTCGCCACTATTCTAAATACAATTTCTAATGTTCAATATTCCATGGTAGCCTCAAAAGGTGCCCGAGCCTGTTCTGCAGGCGGTATGTCCCGCTCTTGATTTTTTCAACGATTTCGTAGGGTTCTTCCCAATTCGGGGCGAGTTTACCGAGGCTTTTATCTTTGGTGTGAAGAAAGACGCGCCTCAAAACCTTGTCTCCGACCTTAAACTCCCGACGGCGGACTTTAGAAGCATATCGACTTCTCATCAGGGTCTGATAGTGCAAATAGTATAATTGGGCGCGGTTGCGCTTCTCTTCTATAAGGTCGAGCTCGAGCCGTCGGCTGTCGTCGTTCGTTTCCTCCTCATAAGCACCGACCCTAAAAGATGGAAAAATGGATTCCGCAGGGGTAACCGCGTCCATACCATATACTAAAGCGTAAGGTGATTCTTGGGTAGCCATCCGGGATGTGGTCCGGTAAGCCCATAGTACCTCTTGTAGGTAGTCAGGCCATTTTCCGGCCTTTCCCTCAAGGTTTTTTCTGAGACCGTCCAAAATGGTCCGGTTGGTTACTTCGACTTGCCCTTTTGCTTGAGGATGGAAAGGAGCGGAGAAACATTGTCGGATCTTATGAGTGGTGAAGAACGCTTTCATTTCTCCGCTATCGAACTGCGGTCCATTATCCATAGTTAACCTCTGCGGTACCCCGAACCGACAACATATGTTAGACCATATAAATTTGATGATATCTTTGGTCTTGGTGGCGGACAAAGGTTCGGCTTCGACCCACTTGGAAAAATAGTCCACTGCCACGAAGATCGTCTGTCTTCCTCCCGACGCCATTGGTAACGGCCCGACAAGATCGATTCCCCATCGGTCAAAGGGTAGTCCTTCAGATATGGACTCTAAGGGAGTCGCAGGGACGTTTATTGCGCTTCCGAACCGCTAACAGGTACCACAGGTTTTGACTATTAGCCGTGCATCTGCTGTTATCGTCGGCCAATAGAATCCCGCTAGGAGAATCCTTCTGATTAGGGATTTGTAACCGTAATGCGCTACACCCTCACCATCATACAGTTCGGACACAATTATTTGTGACTCATGGACCCCTAAGCATCAAAGCAGGGGGCGGCTGAAGGATTTTTTGTATAGTACTTCCCCTAAATGGATGTACCCCCGAGCCTTGTTGCGTACTTTCTGAACCGAAGCGTTATCACTAGGCAACCGACCCTTAGCTAAGAAGGCGATAATGTCACGCCGCCAATCCGAGGTTGCTACCGAAGAAATCTGACAGGCGATTTCAGGTCGGTTGTCTAACTCTTGACGTTTGATAATAGACGGACTTTCTTGCTCGGTCACCCAAGGATAGTTACTGGAGCAGGAGATTGTTGCCAAGGAATCCGCGGCTATGTTTTCGCTTCTCGGGACATGTTCATAGGTGATTTTGTCAAATGAAGCTGCTAGAACCCTGAGTGCTGCTAGGTATTGCACCAGATGTTCTTTCCGAGCTTCCGCACTCCCCGAAGCTTGGGTTATCAAAAGTTGGGAATCGCTTATGAGGCGTACTTGCCTTGCCCCACACACCTGCGCTAACCGTAATCCTGCCAGAGCAGCTTCGTATTCCGCTTCATTGTTCGAAGTATGGAAACCAAATCGGACGGCTTGGAGCATGCTAATGCCTGATGGGGTTACTATTTGTATCCCTGCTCCACAGCCACTGACCTTTGCCCCCCCCCCCCCCCCCCCGTCGGTTCGGACAATCCATTCGCTCAATGCGGCTTCTCGGGGAGGTGCGTCCTGATTAGGTCGTTCGGAATGGAACTCCACTAAAAAATCGGCTAGGACTTGGCCTTTGACGACCGTCCGAGGTTCGAAGTCGATGTCAAAATACCCTAGCTCTACCGACCATTTGGACATTCTCCCGGACATGTCTGGTCGTTGGAGGATGTACTTGAGTGGGAATGATGTTCGGGCTATGATAGGGTGGGCTTGAAAATACGGGCGCATCTTCCGCGCTGCTGTCACCAGGGCGAGTGCCATTTTTTCTAACTTTAAATACCGAGTTTTTGCATCCAGCAAACTTTTACTCACAAAGTAGACCGCGCTGTAGGAGCCGGTCCCGACTCACTGATCAAATCCGCACTGACCGCAAAGTCGGTTACCGCAACGTACAGGAAAAGCATCTCGCCTGCGGCGGGCTTTGTTAGGAGGTTTGGGGAGGACATATATTGTTTAATTCCCAAGAATGCCTCATTACATTCAGGAGTCCATGCAAAAATTTTTGCTTGTCTCAAGACCTGAAAAAAGGGAGCGCACTTATCAGATGAGCGAGAAATAAATCGATTTAAGGCAGCCAGACGCCCAGTTAGGATCTGGACTTCCTTGATGCTTCAGGGCGGAGTCATATCGGTCAAAGCTCGAAGTTGAACAGGATCGGCTTCAATCCCTTTCTCACTAACGAAGAAACCTAGGAACTTTCCTGACCGGACTCCGAAGGAGCATTTTTCCGGGTTGAGCTTGAGATTTATCCCCCGCAAGTTATCAAAGGTTTCCCTGAGGTCGGCAAGGTGGGCTTCATCTGTGCCGCTCTTGACCAACATATCATCGATGTACACCTCCATATTCTTCCCGATTTGACCCTCGAATGTTTTGTTAACTAGCCTTTGGTATGTCGCACCGGCATTTTTTAGCCCGAAGGGCATTACTTTGTACCAATACAGCCCCCGGCCCGTGATGAATGTGGTACTTTCATGATCTGCAGTGTGTAACTTGATCTGATTATAACCGGCGTATGCATCCATAAATGATAGCAATTTGTTGCCCGACGTTGAATCTACCAACTAGTTGATTCTTGGCATCGGGAAGGGGTCCTTCGGGCATGCCCCGGTTAAGGTCGGTGAAATCCACGCACATTCTCCATTTCCCGTTTTTCTTTTTGACCAGGACGGGATTAGAAGTCCACAACGGGTAACTCGCTTCCTTGATATGACCGACGCTGATCATCCTCTCGACTTCTCGTAGGATAATGTCTGCTTTTTCTGGGGAAAAAGCC
This sequence comes from Limnanthes douglasii subsp. nivea, assembly GCA_036936605.1. Lineage (NCBI taxonomy): Eukaryota > Viridiplantae > Streptophyta > Magnoliopsida > Brassicales > Limnanthaceae > Limnanthes > Limnanthes douglasii. The sequence goes on along the minus strand of JAUPFV010000003.1, from coordinate 133,683,834 downwards.
CGACGCTTTTGGGAGATCGGTCTGGCGTTTCTGTTGACAGTTAGCTTGTGAACAACGAAGGTTTCCGGGACCCCGGTGACATCGCTTGAGCACCACGCGAACAAATCTAGGTTTTCCCGTAGGAGGGCCAGTAGTTGCTCCCTGAGGGTCGGTAAAAGGCATACCCCAATCCGTAGGGATTTTCCCGCAGCGAATTGGTACTGTTCACATTCCTCGTCTGTTGTCAAAAGGCTTGGAGCTTCCCTGGGGTCATCAACGGGTAATGATCCCGGGGGGAGCCCTCTTAATTTCTATTCTCGAGCTTGAATCATCTCTTGGTCTTTCTTAGGTGCCAATGCCGCTCGGTAACACTCCCGTGCTGCTTTCTGGCTGCTTCGGACCACTCCTACGTTGTTCCCGACCACATACTTTAAACACTGATGGATTGTAGAAGTTACTGCATGCATTCGCGATATCCATGATCGGCCAAAAATGACATTGTGGGAAGCCGGTGCATCCACTACCACGAATAAAACCGTAACATCTTTCTTGAATGGACCGCGGCCTAATTGGACTACGCCCTCGAATTCTCCTATAACGTCGGCTGCTGATCCTGTAAACCCGACTATGGTACGGTCGGACCGCGCTATCACTGGTGGTGTTCTAAACTTGACAAAAGTGGACACGAAGATTATGTTGGCCGAACTACCGGTATCCACCAAGATGCGCCAGACCTCCTCCCCCGCAATGGCTGCCCCGATTACAATGGCATCTTGATGGGGGCCGGCTATGTCCCTCATGTCGTCGTCGTCAAAGTACAGAATCGGAGAAGGGACGCTTCTGGTTTGGAAGCAAGTTCGGGCCTCTAACTGAGTGGTTAGGTTGACGATGTGCCTTTTCCTGGATGAATGTGTAACTCCTGCCATAGAATCTCCCCCAAAAATTGTTAGGGATTCGAAAAATTCACAAAGGCCTCGTACATTACCGACGTTTTCCTCAGCTTCCTCCTCGATGATCCCGATGATGTTGCGGTTCGCTTCGGGGTCGAGGTACTCATGGAAACGTCGAACGGATCGATTACTTCTGAAATTGCCATGGTGGTTTCTGGTTTCGGTATTATCGCGACTTCTTTCGAGGTCGTACTTTGCTGTGCCTTCTTAACATACTCCAAGAGGTTTCCGTGTTCTATAAGCATCTGTATTTCTTTCTTCAAGGCGATGCAGTCCTTGGTATCATGCCCAATGTCCTCGTGATATCGGCAATAGCGGTTGGTCCTTTGCTCCCGAGGTGTTGGTATTGGGAAAGGTCTTCGATACATCCCGCTCTTCTTAGTCTTCTCGTAGATCGACGCTACACACTCCGTAAGATCTGCGAAATATGCAGGCCGGATCCACTTGTTAGACATCGGTCGTGAAGTTGTCTGACCTGCTTGCCTTGGTTTCGGGATTGTCGGGACCGGAGGCTTGGCTGATACAGGAGGGTTCGGGTGTATCGTGCTGACCGGTTGGGCTGCCCTAGCGTAATCCGACCGGGTGCCCTGCCTTATTACTACCGATGCTTGGGCACTTTGTTGAATTTGTGCTGCCAACTCAGACGCTTCGGTCTCCTCGATCAATATCTGTTTTTCTATCTGAGCTAGAAGTGCGGAAAACGTGAATGCTTGTTTCTTCGTCACTGCTTGCTTCATTGGTCCCGGGAGCAGACCCAAGTGAAACGCAGTTAGGGCCACGTTCTCTTCGCAGTGGTCTAGGTCGGTCTTTGCGTCGATGAATCGCCTGGTATACTCTCTGAGGCTTTCCCCCAGTTTCTGCCTGCAATTCATGATAGTGTCTCCGTTGGCCCGGAAGCTTTTACTTCCCACAAAGTGCTGCCTAAATATTGTCCAAAACGTCCCGAAGTTCCGTATGCAACCCTGCGGTAAACGATTGTACCACTTAGATGCTCGGTCCCTGAAGGTCATGGAAAAAGCTCTACGTAGGAGCTTGTCATCGTTGTCGAAACTCAACATGAAGTTTTTGAAAGCTTCCAAATGATTATCCGGATCCTTCTTCCCATCGTACGTTTCTAGTTTAGAAATGTCGAATCGCTTCGGGAGCTGTCCCGCTAATATCTCGTCGGACAATGGGGATGTCCTCCAATTGAATCCGAACCCACATGTTCCTCTCCAAGTCATTCTGTCTGAACTCCGTAGAGTCCCTCATCTCCTGGGCTGATAAACTGGTTATTGGTTCGGTAACCGTGGTTCTGACTGTTCGACGGTTCCCACAGACGGCGCCAATGATGAGTCAATAATTGTTCAGAGATGAGTCAATAATTGTTCAGAAGAATATTTCGGATCTTGTGCTTGATGTGACTAGAGAGAGAAAATGTAGAGAGAGAGAGAGAATGTAATAGAATAATATTCAATGTCCCACCTACCAAGAAAGTGTGTCACTTTTTATACTAAAATAAGGCGGGCCCACTTACAACCTTAGTGGGCTGCTTACATTCTTAATGAGACCCCTTAGTAAATACTGCGTTTACAAATTGGTCCCTGAGAAATTCTAAATATATTTATAACTACGCCAAGTATCCTTTATTCACAATTAAGTCCTCATTATTTATACCGGCGAATTCTACCCTCATCAAATGACACATATTAATTTTAGTACTAGACATTCATCTGTTACAAGTATTACTAAATTTCTTTCTAACCTTTTAAGGAATTTAAGTAATATCAAATAGTAACTAAGCTTCTTGAACAATGTTTTAGCCATGCAAGTATTTTTTTTAATATGTTGTTTACTTTACTATGTCCAATTTTACTCATACATTTGGGTTGTCAACTTAGTGTCCTCGAGTTCATCAGCTTCACTAGTCTTGCATCTTTTTTAGCTTATTTAACTCTTATATGCTTCATATAATCTATAATTCTTTATAGGTCATCAACTCATTATTTTTGACTTGTTATCTTATAACTTGACCAACTTAATTGATTCATTCACTATCTCTCATCTGTCATCTCTTACCCCATCATCTTTAGATCGTTACATGTAGCTTGTCTTACAAAATGTTCAACTTACCACTAACATAATAATATGTCATTGTTTTAAATATTTACCTCTTCAATAAGCATATAGTTCATCTTCGGAAACATGCTCTTGTTAGGGTTCCGATATAGTCCTTGAATCAAATATTATATGTTTAAAGACTACTTCATGAGGTAAAGTTCATCATATTACATGTAATTTATTTATTTAACTAATCAACCTTACTTTTCTAACTTATCTTGCCAACATAGTTTTCTCAATTACTTTAAGTTATCTTTGATGGATCGTCATTTATAGATGTTCATAATTGATTCGTCAATAAACACTTTACTTCAATTATTAACAAAAATTTTATTTTACTTTCTCACAGTTAGATGAATATTTCAATTAAATGGTATAGTCAACCCAAATATTATTGATTTGACTTCTCATCAATTCATCTTCTTTCCTGAGCTACTTATACTAGACAACTTAACCTTCGTCGATCTATTTTTATATTCAACGATTTAAATTAAATTTGGTATTTTATATAAAAACATAATTTTAGTGTAGTAATATTTCGAAACATGAACCTTCTGGAAATTTTCTTACTCTACAACTTTATTTTTTCTAAACCTTTGACGACGACTCAATTTATGATACCATTCTTTTGATAATCCCATTAACTTGTGTTTATAAATTTTTTAAAAATGTGCATTCGTCTTCTTATTACTTAATTTTTAATTTTTACTGTATGCTTGGGGTAAGAGTCGTGAATCATTAAAATTATTTGCTCATCGTATAATATATCTAAGAGTATTCACCAATCATATTAAAAAAACGACCAACCCAATGTGTCTTATTGAAGATTGGTGAGCTGATGACTATATATTTGAAGGAGATGTGAGGTGGTATGAAGCAAGCTGGACTGAATCAAACTGGACCAAAGCAACCTGGACCAAAACATGAAAGCTGCACTGAAGTAGTCTATCAAAGCTACCTCGGGCATATGCTTAAGTACTTGTCGTGTTTTTTTGTTGGAACTAGGTTCTTGACTTGAGTTTTGTAAAATGTGATTGAAATTTCAGTGTTGATTAAAATATTTAAAACGAAGTGTCTATTGATTTATAACTTTATTATAGTCATTTATTAAAGATACTGGTATTGTAATATCTATATGATTAAGGCTTGATTACAATCTTTGATTAAAGTGATCTATTATTAGATCGTCTGAAGTATTAAAGTTTGATCTACACCGTCCAATCTAAAATTGATAAAGGAAAACAATATGGTGAAAATTAGCTAATACAGTAAATAAAGAGATTGATTTGATGTAATAAAATGTTAAGGACAAAACTCAAGCAAGTATAAGAGTTGAGGGGGGTCAAATGTAATAACTAGTGTGTATGTTTATAGTTAGTATAAGAGTGGGATGAAAATATCTATTTATGAGGGGGTAAATACGTAACTTAAGAACTTACCCATGTACAATATATATGACAATCTCTTTTGATAAAATGGTCCAATAATTAGTCAAGTATTACCTCTCGATTACTATTGACTCTTTCTCTCTCGACTCATTCTATTTCTCTCTCTAGGAATATCAACATACGAATATAACTGTGACATGTTTTCCCATACGAACAAATTTAGGCCAAAACAAATATCACTAACAAATATTTGGAATCATCAGAAGTAAAGCTAGGGTTTTGCATAAGACGTCTATATATAGAAGATACATATCATGTTTTAATGTGTGGCATGAAAAAAATGATGATGCAAACAATTGCAAACAAATTTTGGTTGAATTGTAAGTCTATTATTCTCTAAGAATAGAGGATGGTGTTGTAAAGAGTAAACTCAGGTGATAGATAAACACTAAAGAGAGTGTTGTATATATCAACGAGAGTTTTGTAACAAAGAGTGACTAAACCATTTGTGTTTGGAGAGTCTTTCTAGAACCCGTTTGTTATTAAAAACAGAGTATTCGTTACCCATCGACGTAAAACTATTTCCGCAATTCGAACAATGTTAAATATTATATTGTGTGCTTGGTTTTCTTTTATTTCTTATTTCCCTCGAACACGGTAATAGTTCATATCTTCGGACGATCAGATTTCTAGCATGATTGTTTATTACAAACATATTTTTACAACTTCTATGTTTTATCTTCCTTATAACCATTGCACCTCAAGATGAAATTTATTTATTTTAGTTGGACTTACATCAAATTGATTAAGTTTTTGAAAATAACCAACAACAAATACATTGCACACTAACAAAAATTATTAAGAAAATGAAGTTTGACATGTTTTTTCAAGTAAGCTCAACTTAATTCTTGCAAGTTAAATCAATCTAGTTTTCATAATTGAATTATGCCTAATTTCTTCAATTAAAATAAATCATGTTTTCGCAACTTATATAAGCATATTTTTCATAATTTACATAAACATAGCTCTAACAACTTATAAACTTGTTTTTCGCAACTTTAATAATCATATTTTTTTACAACTTAAATAAGCTTAGTTTTTGCAACTAAATAAATTTACCAAAAACTCAAAAATTATTTTTTACGAAAAAAGAAGAAGTGAAGATTTTCATATAATTTGTTTTTTGTAAATCAATATTTTAACTGATTATGTATTCCAAATACTACAAAAAACCAGAACAAAAACAAACAAAAAAGGATTTTTTTTCTTTAACGAACTTATATTTACGAGAAAATTATTTTGACCCAAAGGCCTTACACTAAAAGAGAACAGACCAAAAGGCCTTTCAGTTCTATGAGATATGACCAGACCTACTATAGACCTAATCGATATACATATACAGAAAGGGTTAAACCCTAATTTCAACAGCATCATAACGATCCTCCTCATTTTTCATACAAAGCTCTCTCTTAATTTCAATTTCAACAAGGAAATAAGTAATCTCTCTTCAGGTAAAATTAGTTTCCAGATTCTCTTGATTATTTAAGAGTCTAGGAAAGGACAGTAACAATCACTGTTTTGATGAAGATCCAGGAAGACATTACAGTAATGAAGGCAAACGAAGATTCACTGCTATTCCAGTATAAAGCATAGAGAAATTCGACTCAATATGTAGGACTAACTCGTGATTGAGGATAATACAGTTTCTTTCTCATTGTAGAGAAAAATCTACCTAGATTCTGATTCCGACAAGAGGAGTTTCAGTACTTCATACTACAGGTTAGTTTCTTTTCCAGAATATGTGTATTTCTCATTTAGTTATTCTTTAAGGGGCAATAAATCCATTCGGTTTGACATAAATTTGTGCTAAGGATCATGACCATAATATCTTCAAGTTCACCGGCTAACACCAAACTCCAATAACACCATTATCACACTCCATCAATGAATCTGAGTACAGTTTTCCTTCTAATTGCTGCGAAAGATCTGCCTGGATTCTGATTCCAACAGGATGAGTTTCCGTTCTTCATACTATAGGTTAGTTTCTTTTCCAGAATTAGTGTATTTCTCATTTAAAATTCCTGGAAAGGACGGTAATTCCTTATGTTTGATATAAATTTGTGCTAAGCATAAGACCACAATATCTTCAATTTTACCGACTAGCACCAAACTCCAATAGCACAACAAACCAATAGCAGTATCACACTTCGTCAACGAACTTCACTTACTTTCCTTTATTCTACTTTAGTGTCCCCGTATATTCGAGCATATAGCTTTAAGAGATATCCTGAGAATATAGGATTGATATAGCTATTTAGAGGTGCCAGTGATGTCTGGCTAGCCCTTTGAAGTGTACGACCTTGGTTGTGTTTAATCCTTTTGGTGGTTTTAACTTTACTCTTTTTGATTTTCTTCTCAAGATCTTCCCAATATATTTGATTTCATGAGGAGAAGCAGGAGGAGTTATGGGAAGGCTACCAGATTCGTTGAGTTTTGGAGAGGTAGGGATAGATTTATAGGCTTTGAGTTGGTTTTCAAAAGCCTTGTTATCTTGAAATATCTCTTCTACTATTATTTCTTCTTCTGCATGGATTTTTGCTTCTTGAGACTTGATATTATCATCTGCAGTCAAATCAACTTGGAAGTTATTTCTTATTGGAAGATCTCCAGGTGTGTTAAGATTGTCTTCACTCATGTTGATCTTGTTTTTTATTTGCATAGGTTTAATAACTATGGACTTAATCTTTGGTTGATAACTTTTACTGGTCGTTTCTGTGTTCTTGGTTTTCTGTATGTCTAGTGAAACTTCTTTATTGTTTTCTGTAATTCATTCTCCAAACTGCACCTTAACTTTTTTCTTGCACATTTCATGGCTATGACCGATATAGTAACATGTGTTGTAGTATGTCAGCAAGCTTTTATAACTAATAGATAGCCATCGTCCTTGATTACTCCCGAATCCGGCCCATATTCTTTGATGAATTTTCATAGATACATCCATTTTAATCACGGCAAAACAAGCATTATAGTGAGCTCTTTTTTTGTCTGGAACAACAATCTTGTAGGGAATCCCTATGGTGCTAGCAATATCTGTTATTATTGTGTAGTTGTACATATATTCATGAACCCTTTCGATTCTAGCCCAAACCAGAGAAATCAGACTTTCATATTTTGTGTTGAATGATGTCGACCATCTAAGTAATCTCATCGATGAGTTTCCAACAGTCCAGAAGCTTCTTGACCATAAGTTGCATCCAACTTATTTTAGATAGAATTCAATAAGAATGTGTCTTGAGTCCCAAACAACAACATTATATTCCCCTCTGAACTTAAATGAGTATAAGAACTAATTTAGAATAAATATCTTAGCTAATCCAATGGAGAATTTACCTATTAGAGTAGTTTTAAGCGCATGGATTAATTGATCTTTGACAACTTGAGGGTACTGCAAAGAAATATGATCATGGTTTTCTATGACTCTTTCTGGTTTAATAGCAGTATCAATTTGTTTCTTCTTATTGGTTTCGATTTCAACATATGTCTTGTTTAACTCGTTCTTTTTTGCAGGTGAGAGAGTTGTATTTTTACCTTGAGGAAACATAAATTCTTCCTCTTCAAAAGCTTTATTATTATTATTGATCTTCGTTAATGAACCACAAATGAGCTGCCAATAAAGAGAGATTGATGACCGAGAAGAAATGGCACAGCCAAGAAGACAGTTAAAACTGTTGAAGAGCAGAAGATCTTTTTCGAGCTTTCTTGAAGCTCTCCAAGCTCTTATGCTTATACAAAAACAAAATAAAAAGGATTAAATTCAAATTAAAAATCTGAATCATAAAATCATTAAAAATAATATAAAATAAATCCAACTGAAAACTTAAGTTCCATTTCATACCGAATTGAATTGAAAACATATTTTTTATGAATAAAACCAAAATAAATACTAGGCATAAAAATATATCGATAAAAGAATATAAAACATTTAAAATAGAATTGGGCCCAAAATAAGAAAATAAAGACATGATACCTAAACTATTGTATGAGGTTAAAGTAAAACGAAAATAACTATTCGACAAAAAAGTATAAATTATTGATTGTTAATTGGGAGAGTTACTGATAATAACCCGACTAGAATTAAATTACTCATGACCATTGGATTATGTACAATAATTATTTGATGAGATTATTTTTTTGTTTAAGAGAATACCAAAATAATAAGATTAAAAATGGCCAATGGTAGTTTTATTAATCAATGAATCAACATTGGTTATAATGGTTGGATAACATATGTATAGTAATTTTTACTCATAAATTATAGGGATGAATGATACATGTATCTTTTGACAAATTTCACAAGTTTACTATGTAAATTTATTGAACAACGGTTATCTTTTTATAAACAATTATTAATTTACACCTATTCTTTTAAATAAATCTATTCTTATGACGCTTTATTCATATATGGTTATTTTTATGTTATCGGAAGTTAACAAATTTTCCAAGAATAGAGAAAATGCAATTCTCGACGAAGCTTCCTAAAAAACCTTTCAACCCTTTACCAAATTTATTACAATACAAATTTCACAATTTCATTACTCAGTACAATTTTTTTTCATGCTCTTGCCGGTAATAAATTACCGTATAACTAAAAATTACTAAAGACTATATCTAAATACTAAACTTCATGTTAAAGTATGTGATTATCCAAAGCTGTAACCAAACTTCTTGAATGTGATTTTAATTGGTTATGGAAAGTAAAGTACCTAAGCAATAAGAAATTAGTTCATTTGACTAAAAAATAGAAGAAATAAAAAAAAGAGTTGCTGGATAATCTTCTAAAAATTGTCAAACTACTAATAAATAATTAGAAAAAAAATAAGAAAACCAACAAAAAATATGTTTCAAAAAATACTTCTACTTCAACTGATCATGTTGAAACATCAATATCACAAATTATCATTCATGGTAGCTTATGTACTTCATACAATTTATCAACTTCTTCAAATTTTAACTTATCAATTGAAATAAATAATTTTTTGTTTTTATTAAATATAATAATATGATTTGAAAAACATTTTTTTTCTTTAAATACTTATATAAATAATTATGGGTTTTTAGATCCACAAACATTCACTCAAAAGTTTGTGGCTCAATGTCCAGGCAATCTTTTATCAAATGTTTCTAACACTGACTTTTTGCCACGTGGGAGGTATTATATTATTTAATTACATTTTTAATATAGTGATCCATTTTATTATTTTATTTATTTACGTTTATTTATAATATATGTTTATAGATATCCTTTAACTATATTATTCTTGCCGGCAAACAATTTATTTTCGACCAATTAAAGTTGTCATATGTTTATTTAATTCCTTTGAATGAATTTGGAGAAGGATCAATGAAATTAAAATAAATATTTGATGATAATGAAACATTTATTGAAAAGTTTTCTTAGGACCATATTGGGATGAGATTCCTTAAAATTATCAAAGTTTATGCCACTTTGATCATAACAATTCCGTCATGTATTCAAAACAAAAATATTATTAGAACCAAAGACGATGCCAAAGATGATGCAAACAATCGTTAACAATGTTGTCATTGGTCAATATTCTCTTTCATATTGTCCTCAACATGAAAATATGTTCTTTTTATTAAATATTTTTCGTATGCATTTGGATTTTCTTGCAGACTATATCATGGTATTTATTATGATTATTAACTTAATCTTATAAATTCTATCGTATATTTCAACTTCCCACACTTATACATTTGTTATAAATAAAATTATTTTACCTTCTTTTAATATAATTCTCTATATTACATTATTTTTCTTAATCAAAATACACGTATACATTATTATTTTTTCATCATTTACTTACAAAGAACTTAAAATCATTCTTCCTTTTTTCATGCTTTTGAAAAGTAGAATGGTTTCTTACTCTTTTTCACATGAACTTAGCTTATGACCATATTTTATTTAGTTGGGGTATGTGGTCATTTATACTTTATTAATTAGTCTTGACTTATAACCATGATCACAACTTAAGACTTTTAAAATTTGGCCTTTACAATCCTAGCGTAGCCGTTTGCACTTTTTAGCTAGACTTGGTTTGTAACCATATTCGTTTTAATTTGATGTGTAACCTCTTAGATTTTTTGGGTAGGCTTAGCTTACTACCATATTCACTTGTTGTTATAATATTGAATTATTACCATTAAGCGTATGTTAAAATTTATTATTGTAAATATAATGTTTTTAAAAAACTAACAATGATCGATCTAAACATTTATTCGTTAATATTCGTGCAACATTTTATATTTTTTTCTTATCGAATTCTCATATATGATACTCTTACTGATATTGCATATATTCTAGTAACAATACTACAACATTTCTCAATTACAACCATCAACAAAATGCTTCAAAATAATTGACTATCCATCTTTTCATCAACAATTACTGCTAACAAAAAATTCTCATTAACAAAAATCAACAACCAATCTTATACGACACTAAAAAATCCTAGATAAATAAGCTAGCCATTAAAATTACTATATAGAAGGCCACGGTACCAAACACAACTGGTTTTTTCAAGAGGCTCGACCGAAATGGTCTCTTCCAAACAACCAAGTTCAGATACATATGGTAGTGCGATATCGTATGACCATAAATAGATTTTCCCAAGTGGCTGGTCATGCAACATTGCTGAACTAGAGAAGACTTAGCCATTTAGTCAAGTACTAACATGCCTTTAGCCAGGCCCTAACCAACCTGATCATGCAATATTGAGTGACCATGCACAATAATCAATGGCCTGGCAGCACTGTGCAACTCGACACAATAGAAACTGGCTATACGAACATATCCAAACTAGTTGTGCATCATCGTACGACCAGAAAGGACCTTGTCATTTGACCAGGTCCGAAGCCCCGGTCATGCACAGTTGCGCACCTGGGAAATGAGACCTAGTCGCACAACGATATCAGACAAAAATGACTTCACCCTTAAGACGAATCCTAACCAATCAAGGTTATGCATCAACATCCCTTATTATATATGAATTCTATCACTTAGTATTTGTTCAAGACAAAGAGAAGCCTTCTCCTCGTCCACGCCACTAACTATACAGATGTCAACCCCGACATGTACTAAAACCGTCTGACAACATACAAATAAAGCATATGATATTTTACTATGCAACAACCTCAATGACGTATCTACCTCTGATAACTCGCCTAAAATAGTAGAAAAGGCTGTACGAATAAGGATCTACCTAAATAGGACTTCCCCAAATCAATACCATTATATAAGGTATTGGTGTCTTATTAGTAAAGTAGGTGAAAAGCTAGAGTGAATAATGGAAACATAAATAGAGATAAGTTGCAATCTAATATATGATACTAATATAAGTGTTCGTCACAATGATGTAAGCTTTATTCTAATAGAAAACAAAGAGAAGGACGATGATCCTGTCATCCTCATTAATAAGAGGATCGACCACCTAGCTCATTCAGTGGGTGAGCTAGTGCAGGTCTCGAAGAGCATCGCTGCAGCCCCAGAGATAGCATGATGGCCATGTTCTCTGGCTGCACAGTCAAGGGAAACTCACACAAGTCATACCTAAATCAAATTTTCTCATGAAGAGCAATGAAGCCTCGATACAACGACCAACCACCAAGAACTCAACCCATATCCTTTCCGATCAGTCTAAGTTTGACCTTAAGAGAAGAAATATTGGATGATATGATCCACATTTGAGAGCGAAGAAACATCCGAGACCAATGAGGTGAGGTCGAAGTGCAGCAGCTGCATGCCGTTAGTATGAGACCGAATACAACTGATTAGGGGATCATGATCGCCACAAGGAAATGGGAGAGATATCTCAAAGAATGATGCCCCAATTTAGGGGGACCAGACAATTACCCCGAATACTTTGACAATCATACCCACATTTGTTAGCGTAGACGGAGTATACAATTCACCACTATCACCAAAGATTCTCATCGAGCAGACTTCGAGTGGCCTAGACATAATGAAGTTGCAATATTTCACGGTTGCCAGCGACATTGAACATAATATGCTTTATTTCAGATAGCTCATGGAATACCTCTAATACGAGGATGCGATGATGTACTATTTGTTACCCCTTAGTCTCCAAAGAGACGCCTTGGTGTTGTTCTGCGAAATTCCCTAAGGATCAGTCCACACTTTCCCCCAGCTAGGCAAGATCTTCTTGGCTATCTATACACATTGAATAAAAACTGCAAAAAAACTCTAAGGGAATTCATATAAAGGTATGTTAACCTTAGCACCAAGATAGTTGACTTTTATGATCAGTTGAAGGCATTCACGACTTTTCAAGCACTACTCCCTAAGTCTTCCTTCTATAATTTGGTTGGGAAGATGGAAGACTCACCATGATTGACATAATATTATGTACTTAGAAGTATATCAATCTCGATGAGGCTAATTCTCTGAATCACAACGGGGGAGAAGATTCTTCACAAAAAAAATACGGTGGTTATTCTCGAGGAGACCCCAGCACCGGACCCTCGTGAAAATGTTTTATCCAGACGAGCAGCCCAACATACCACCATTGACTGTGTCTAACTCCTACCACTAGTGCTTGAAACACGTGGTCGGAGGAGAAATAAGCAAAGTACGGGGTAACCAAAAAGAGACATGAGAAGGACTACCCAAAACCATCAATGAACTACCCAAGGATGACTAGATGGAACATCAACCTCAGCGGGAAAACCCCCCCACGAATTTGAAACAAGATTCTCTAACCCTTACCCTTATGTTTTGTTGCTTTCTTAACTTATTTTGTCAAATATTGTACCAAACTTATTTATATTGTTAGAATTGATAGGGTCATATATTTTTGGAAGGGCATTACTGCCTAAACTGGAGGGGCAGTTCGGACAGATTTTACACCAAGTATATTATGAACAATCCGACTAATTCAATCATGACTCAGCTGTGTGCTAACACTATTTAGGGTTTGCGCTTAAAAGATTAACCTGATTCCAGGGTCCGACCCAGAAGGCCCATGGGTCACAAAACCAGTATAAATACCCCAACCAACTTCATTTAATAGGTTGGACTTTTTCAAGAACCTAAAATACAAGCATACACCTCTCTTATCTCACTACTCACTGCTTAGAAGTTAATGCTCAAATCACAAACTTCCCAAAATACCCACCCCCTCGACTCAAAATTATCCACACCAAATTGGTGACCATAGTGGGAGACGACGGTGCCTGAATTTCAGATTCAAAAACCTGTGAACAAAGTAGTTCGGATGGATCCTAATGTACAACACATTCACCTCCAGAAGTTGAAGAGGTGAAAGTAAATAATGAGCATATGACTGCGTCTCATGTTAAGCACAATGATGATGAAAAACAATCCATTTAAGAAGAACGAGATCAACTAGGTGTCTGGTTTTCAATCAATGATATCTTATTCCTTTTTTAAAACATTGTTGTGAGTGAAAGAGATCAAATAAATTGAATATCTATTGAACACCCCGCCTTCAAATGAAGTATCTTTGAAGTGGTAGGATTTAATAAACACTTTTGTCCTTCAAATAAAGTATCTTTGAAGTGATCATAATTATTGAACACCTTCATCATTCAAATGAAATAGGGTTGAAATATTTCAATGAATTAAATACTTATTAAACAAGTCAGAAAAATTAAATACTAATTAAAAGCTAGTCATTAGAAGAAAAATAAATTCATAAGAAGGGAAAACTTAACATTACATCTGGATCGGAAAAGGTCTGATCCATCATCAAACAAAATGCCTTGGCCATCCAAGAACTTTGGTTCATAAAGCAAATTTTTGAGAGAAAATAATAGAATGCCTTGGCCATCCAAGGACTTTAGTCTTAAACATAAAAAGTAAACAAAATAACCTTAGGGCTCATTCCACTTGGTTATTTCTTTACCTATATCGTCCTTGAGACTCTTAGCATCAACACTTGAGCTTTCATCGGTTTCTTCTTCAGAGTCATTCTCACTTAAATAACTGTGTTTCTCACTATCCGGCATGGTATGAAAAGGTATCTCCTTGTATGGTACATATTTTCACAAAGGTCCAAGGGTCCCGTTTGGAAAGGTCTCATGAAATAAAAAAACCATATCTGATTTAATACCCTCATCTTTTTTTTCCAAGGAATGCACAACACCGACATCATACTTCTCTATCGTTGTTGTTATTTATTTGAGCTTGACTATTCTTTAGAATTGTATTTTCTTCTTCCTTCTCTTTAAGAAGTTTTGCTAAATTTTCTTTCTCTCCAGATAAGGTGTTGATAGTGTTAGTGTTGGTGGTTTGTTGTTCTTTCAAAGACTTGATCTCATTAGAAATGGTAGTTTCTAGTTCAGAGAATTTGGTTTGAAGATTTTTTTGGGCAGTTTTAGCCTTTTGCAACTTAGATTTCAGTTCCTCTTTCTCTTTACTTAAAGTTTCCACTTTCTGCTATTCGGATGAAAGACAACCTCTTAAGTTTTGATTTTTTGTGGTAAGAGAGTCGATGTTCCCAACCTGTTCCCTAACCTATATTTCCAGATCCACTATTGTTCTAATGAAACCCAAAGCCGCATGGTCTAGGGTATCATGCTCGCTTGATACCTCAAAAGATTCACCATTGTAAGTGACAGCATTGGCAATTGTGATTTGAGGAAAGGACCCAACGAAGTCATCCTTGTCAAGATCACTAAAGTACATGTTGCGAAGGTCATCTAGGTTAACCTCTCCTTCAACAAATAGCTGGTTAGATGAGGCAAACACTGGAGAAGGAGGGTTTTTTGGTGCCTCTACCTGTGGAGGAACATCAGTTGGATGAATAGGATTGTCGACCGAAGGGCGGAGAATTACCTCTGACCCAAGGTTACCCTTATTCCTCTTTTTAGCTCTTCGGTCATCGTCTTCCTTGGGCCTCTTGTGACATTTCTTCTTAGCTTGAGGTAACAGATCCAATCCCCCGGATTTCTCAACTGTAGCAGCAACTGACTCTAGCAATATGACATTTATCCCTTCAGGATTCTCCGAACTGGCTGCCTCGGGAATCTGATGAGATGGGTCAACTCCAGTTTTTTTTATTCTTCTTTTTATTCTTCTTATCAAGATGGCTATGGGCTTTACTCCGATATAATAAGAAAAACTTTCTATCCTTTGATCTGTCCTTCTAGGGATGACGTCCGATGGAGGGGGTGGTCACAGGTGAGGTCTCTACTTCCAGTAGTGTTCCACAAGTGAGCCCTCAACATGTTTTTATAAGTGAAACAATTATGAAAGCCAATCCTCCACTTCTTTGATGCCCATTAATTTAATTTGGAAAAAGTAGCTTTTCCTGCCGCCAAGTGCTCAGAAATCATCTTTGAAAGTACTACAAAAAGACACAATAATCAGTTCGGTATAACAACATAAAGTCTAAATATAACTAGAAATCCGAACAAGTGTTACTTGAGCTTCTCCAGTATCTAGTCAGTTGACTCGGATTTGATTGGTAGTTTATTTTTTTACCATTTTCCCATGCTCCATTTATGAACAGAAACTGAGTCCTCCAAGGTTTTTCAGCCTCCAACAAACCGTTCACTACTTTGTAATCGTTTCCTAGGTTGTAGTGATAAAAGGGAATCTCCAGAGTAAAGGGAATCCTAACCTTAATAGATTCCAGGAAGCCTCACTTTGTTATAATCGGATCTAATTTGGCGGTGTGTGTATACACATTGGAAATATTTTTGAAGGGCCAACAAAAATTAGGCCCAACTTTCCCTTCCAAAAACTCTGGAAGTGATTCAGTGTTTGGTAGTCCCACTTTTCCTCTATTGGTCCGATTCGAAGTAATATTTTCAGTCTTTCTGGATGTCTCCAAAGGGGTATGTTCGCCACTGTCTTCCATGATTTCTTCCATTATAGTTGACCGTTGTTCGCTCGACTTAGCACTTGTGGCTTCTTTTTCAATTTGGATGGCCTCACTATGGAGAGGTTTGGTGTCCGGATTCACAGGGGTTGGGAAGTAGGGTTTAATGTTTCTGAACTAACGTTTTTTAAAGAAGAAGGGGTGCCCTTGGACTTGGAGAGTCGAGTAACTCTCCGCGGTGTGACATCTGTAGTATATGATCCCATTGCTAGGAAGGGTGAAGGTTTTGTAATACTAGAAACTGCTTTACCCTTCAGAGAAGAATTTAAGGATACTTGAACAGTAGTTTCAGACTCTAGTACACATAATGTCGGGATAAAAGGAGGTTTTCGAGTTACCGATGTTCGGGATGATGATGTGATCTTATCCAGGCCCCGTTTGGCTAACTACTGCACTAGGAGAAACAGGGAGTCTGGTTGCGATCCTCGCCTCCTGTCTTGCCTCTTTTATTTCTTTTTCCGAATCTTATAGTTGTAACCAACCCCCTTTGATCAAATTTTTTTATGGATTTGAACATATAACTTCCTAGATGTAGAGAAAAATCGCAAACTCAAGATTTCTCTCTCTAGAAAATGGTTCTAATTATGAAAAACAATCAGTAAAATGGGTTTATATAAAGGTGAAAACCACTTAAGTGTTTCTCTTAGGAGATGAAAAGGTTCAAATAATTATTAGGGGCTATTAAGCCTACTCTAATTACTTTGTAAAGATAGGTGCAAGTACCAAAGAATAAAAATGGCTAAGCGGTCGAATCAAAGTGTGACATGTGTTAGATCTAAAAAATCTGACCATTGGCTTTCCATCTACCAAAAGGAAATGCTTCGGATCCGACCAGGTTTCCTATCCTTAATAACTAACTCTTCAAAAAGATACTTCGGATATGATCCAAGTCTTTTCATGAATACTTTAGCTCGTCCAAAATATTTTTGAAAGACCTAAAGGGGCTATTGATAAGGTCAGATATTTTTGGAAGGGCATTATTGCCTAAACCGGAGGGGCAGTTTGGACCAATTTTACGCCAAGTATATTATGAACAGTCCGACTAAGTCAATCATGGCTCAGATGTGTGCTAACACCGTTTAGGGCTTGGGCTTAAAAGATTAACCCGACTCTAGGTTTCGACCCAAAAGCCCCATGGGTAAAAACCCCAGTATAAATATCCCAACCAACTTCATTTAATAGGTTGGATTTCTTAAGAACCTTAAATACAATCATACACCTCTCTTATCTTACTACTCACTACTCAGAATGGGAATAAGCTAGACCGATAACTTGAGTGATACTTAAATCGACAAATTGGTAGAACAGTGGCAAGCTTACACAAAAGAGGAAGAGAAATCAAGAAAACCAAGTGACATAGTTAGATTAAAAATAGGCTTAATATGTGCGAGCCGATCCGATAAGTCTTTACTCTTTCCATGAAGTAGGGGTAGTACATACATATAAGAAGTCTTGCAAGCAAAGAAATAAAGTATAGGAATTTATTAAAAAAAAGAAAATATATGGCGCATAGATGAATATTTTACTTCTTCACAAGAGATTCATTGAGATAATTCGATAAGAAATGGAAGAAACACCCACATTGCAATTAAGGGGGGACAAGAACGTCCCCTAAAATGAAGAAAACCAAAAGGAAACTATGCCCATATTACGACTGAAGAAGGCCATATACGCCCATAAAATTCAAACATCATACAAAAAAACTAAATTCAAACATCATACAAAAAAACTAAATTCAAACATCATACAAAAAACTAAATTCAAAAAATACAAGGATAATGAACAACATAAACAATTATCAACTCTCGTAAAGTGTATTCGTTCTCTCACTAGCCTTGATAAGGGAATAAAGATGCTTGCATGCGTTATGACCATCCCAAGGTGGTTTCTATGGAAGGAAGCATGATAAGAGATCTCCTCCAGCTGAGCCTTGCACGCCTCTATAGCTTAGGCTTCAAAATTATCCACCTGTTGTTTGGTGCGAGCCAGCTTGTCCTCCACACTAAACTCAAGCGCTTGGGACAAGTCGAATCCCTCCAAGAGCCTTGTAAGTCGCTCATTTAAAAGCTGGTTAATGGAATAATAGGAGGCAATGCAGGTAGCGGGGCGAGAAGCCACAATATCACAATCAACAACAACATCACCATCACGTCATAACTCAAAACCTAATCGAGATGGGGCTAAAAACTAGATCAGGGTAGTACTCACGGATCGCTTAGATGACCATAGTCTCGCCACATTTATAAATATATCCATATAATGGAGCATTACTTTCTCTTGATGCTTCTTACCAAGTCTGATATAATGTTGAACCCACCTCTCTGACTCATCAACTTGACCTTGAGTTTGTTAAGCCTATCAACGCTAGGCATATAAGAAACCTTCTCGTCAATCAACTCGACCTTGAGTTTCTTAAATTCAACACATTAAGACTTCTTGGACTTTTCTTTGGTGGCCATGGTTTCCTCAAGACGCATAAACTTGGGGCTGATAATGTGAGAGATATCGTCACTAATCAACGTTTTCCCACTTGAGTAAGATCCTTGTGACCAACAACGTATTCCTCTGCGATAACAAACACAAATGAACCCTCCTTATTCATCTACTTAAACGCATCTGACGCTTTTTGTATTTTCAGCATTTCCCATGCTTTCTCCACCCCCGTAGTACGATATAACTTACCATTCTTCATGATTTTGAGATGAACATCAATTGCCTCACAAAAAAAACGACTTGGGTAGGTGGCAGATAAACCGCATGTTGGCACGTGAAAGCTTGGTCAAAGAAAGGAAGCCTTTCAAAGCCTAGATTAGGGTGATGCTCAGATTAGTCGGGCACTTCTATATGGGAAGGACACTTGGGCTCAAGATACTTAGAGAAATGAAAAATCAAAGAGAAAGGAGTAGAGGCTACGATCACTCGGTTTGGACCAAGATTTTAGGAAGGTCGCCTAAGTTTTTCCGCAAGTTTGGCTTGAAGGCTCGACATGGAGGAAAGGCATCTCCCTTTAAACACACGACTTAAGAACAAATTTTGGCTGAAAATATCAACAAAGTGACAACAGGGCTCTGTTGTGTCAAAGTAGTTTCTGTCAGGCTTGGTGATCAAATGAAGATCAAATCCATAATAAATGATGTAGTTGCAGAAGCCCACGACTATATAGCTCTTTTGGAAGAATAAAAATAGGCCTTATTTGGGGCTCGATTATTAGATTAAGGCACTGCGACTACTCAAATCGAGCGCGTCAAGAAGCGCAACAACTTTCGGAAGCATCATAGGGGTTCCATGTTCCATAGATTTAGACAAAACCCTCCCCATTATAGGAATTTTCTCATAATAGTAGAAAAGGGAACGAGCTATTTTCTTAAGACAACATAAAAAAAGTAAATAATGAGATATAAGAGGGAATACGTCTAATACCTCTAATACCACACAACACCATAGACACGATTATGATGCGCTATAGATTAGGCTGAAGTTCGCCCGATGCAAGTTTTGTCGACGACAAGTAGTTGAATATATATGGGTCCATTGGAAGTCATAAGACAACATAAAAGGTTTAATTCAAGAAGACTATTGACGTTGAGAGAAGTCTCACCAGGGCTCATACATGGAATATATATCGCTGCATGACTACTGTTCTCCAAAAACAAATTGGCCACCTTATTAGTCGTAAATGTGGAAGTGGTGAATCCATCGAGGCCCTTACATGAGCCTCATTTATCAGCACACAAAAGCATTCCTTCACCAATGGGGACATACATATAAAATTCTCATTGAAGATCCAGCTCGTCTTCAAAACAAGACTCTAAAACGTCGCAACTAGAGAAACTAAGAGTATAATCACCACATTGACACCATATAGGACCGTTGCTCATAAGTCTATTCTGCCATGAACAAAGTAAATTTGAATATTAAAGGATGAGACCTTACCAAAATAAGACCTAACACACACAACCAGGTTTCATCTAATCATGCACCATAATGACCTGACCATTTGGCCATGTCGTTGACCATATCTTATAATTTAATTTAAACTTACTGACCTATTGTTTCCAGACACCACAACCTATACTTTTTACTCATTTTGGATAGCTAAGAAACAAATATGTATGCTCTCTCGGTCGAAGCTTGTTTCACATGTGCATGAGCGGTACATTCGAACACTCCTAAATAATTTGACAGTGGTTTCTTTCAAGTAAACTTATCTTGTAGACACTTATCAATTCATACACACTATTAATGTTATATTCATATTTATCAAACTTTCAAAACTTTGTATAATTATTTACCATTTAACTTGTATTTATTATTTTGATTCTTTTTTGAACTTTTTTAACTCGACCCTTATTCACACTTTCAAATTTTATAACCATTATAATTTTTATATTAATTAAAATTCTATAACTTGGAATATATTCTGAAATCAAATTTTTTAACATCTTACGAACTTTCTGACTATAGTACTCATCATTGTCGCTTAACTTGTTAAGTTTTTTATGATTTTTTTCAAATTTCAATCTGATTAAAAATTATATTTAATATGCATTCCACTTATCAAAATATATAAATGAACCAACATTTTTTATAATGGTCTTATTTAATGTCTCGTTAAACACTCCATCACGCCATCAAATGGTGAAAAAGAGCACACTAGCTTGTTTAGAGAGGATTTTTATACAATTTCAAATACTCAATATTCCAAGGATGTCTCAATGTATTAATTTTCATATCAACTAATCTATATGAATCAGAAAGATATTTAGATACAGTGTTAAATGGACAATCCCAAATAGGAGCTAGTTTACGAGTATTTTTATCTTTCGAACCTTGAAAATATTTCATCAATACTAAATATCCTTACTCGAAAATCCTTGCTTTCAACTTTTAATCATCTATACTTTTTATCAACACCTGATAGTGTTATGCTCTTAGGCATGCTTGCGTTTGATTGTATTCTATCAAATCAACTACTATTTATCTTTCTTTGTCATTTCTTTTGGATGAATAAAATTATTATGACTTGAAAGTATTATCTTCACTGGTACAGTTGCCCTCATCCCATAAACCAGAGCAAACATAGTCTCATTAGTGGTTGCTTTTAGGATTGTCCTATAAGCCCTATAACCTCTTGTAAATAATTTGGCCACTTACCCTTAGCAAACTCAATTTGCATTTCTAATATTATTGACTATGATCCTATTAGTAACTTCTACTTGACCATTAGTTTGTGGATAAGACGAGGTAGAAAAATGTTATTATATTTTATACCACTTACAGAAAGTTATGATAATATCATTCTGAAAATGGGGTATGTTATTAGTCATTAATATTTTAGGAACTTCATACCGGCTTAGAATATTATTTTGTAAAACTTTACACATTTCTTATGACAAGGTTATTGATAAAGTTTTTGTTTCTACCCATTTAATAAAATAATCAATAGCAACTATTAAAAGTTGTTTTTTTCCCGTTGTCATCACTAGTGACTCTACTGAATCAACCGTCCATTTATAAAATAGTCACGAAGAGTGATTCATTTTACCATAACTTCACTTGGTATATGACTTGTACTTGGAAATATCTAACAAGGGTGAACTGTAGCTTTAACATCAATTGCTAACGAAGGCTAATAGTTCATACTAATTAGAAAAATCCTTATTAATCCTTTATACCCATAACGGGCTTCAACAACTCCTTCATGCAAGTCTCTCATAATGAATGAAACCTCATCTCGTCTCTACCGAAACACCTCAATAATGGTCTTGTTGTACTTTTCCTATGGTACACTCTTTCTCAAAACTATATATGTTGTTTTCTTTATTTTTAATTCACAAAGTTGAGATTTATCCTCTTGTAATACCTTATATTTTAGAAATAACTAATATTTTTATGCCAATATCTCGCAACATTAATTGATAATCACTAAAAGACTTTATTTAAAGAAACCAAACTTAATTACTAAATATACATTAAGATTATGTTGATGGGTCATTTCTCGTATACTACATTATCATAACATTTTTTCTATTATTTTAGCACCTTTAAATACCCATTCATATTTTCCATGTATAAGCCTCTAAAATTAGTGATTACCAATTAAAAGTCATAAATTAATCGAATACTTCGTACACCACTAACACTAGCTAATTTCATTCATCCTTAAAATGTTTTGTATTCAACATTATTATTAATAATTACATACCCTAATTTAACTGACTCTGAAGGTTTCTCATCACATGGATTTTATAAAATAATTCATGCTCCTCTAACAGTCAATCCATATACTATCTCTTCGTACAACCCATTCTAATTCTTTTGGTAAGATTTATTCCAAAGTTTCATCTTTGCTATTTGACATCTCTTTTTGAAACTCATTAATAAAATCTACCCCGATCGTGTGTTAATTTTTGTATAATATTTGTACTAAATTTAATACTCCTCAATTCTATAGACCAACATGTTAGACAACCTGAAACATCTAACTTCTGCAAAACACTTCTTAAAAGAAAAGATGTACACAATATGATAACATGACTTTACAACATTTTTCTTATAGCTACAACCAACCCCAAGACTAATGTTTCCAAATTATGTAAACTTTTTCAACATCTATCAAGATTTTACTAACATAGTAAATTGGTTTTTAGACCTCATTATCTTCTCAAACAAACATGAAACTTACAAAAAAATTGATAATATTTTAACTCCTCAAAATGTTTAACATGTTTATCGTTTCAGCTATACCTGTTTGTAACCTTTTAAGTTTTTGAAGAAAACGTGCCTCATATCTAATTATTTAGATACAAGTTGTGACAATGTTAATTCTGTATTTTTAATGGTTTTTAGTGAATTCATAGTTTACCATACTTTCAATTATATAAGGTCGGCTTAGATACCCCTGATACTAAGCACATAATTAAAAAATAACTGAGTTCACACACCAAAGGATTCAATTTTAAACTATATTTTTGAAGGTTATCAAAAGTTTTAGATAACGCAATTATATGTACAACCACAATTTTTCTTTATAATCATATCAGCACTGTAAACTTTCATATTATTCTCAGTTGTTTTTAAAAAACATGGATGATGAGCATGTGATACGCCGATCTTTCATTTTTAAACCAAATGACATCACGTTATAACAATATAATCCTCTTTAGGTCTTGATATTGTACTTTCTTCATTCTTGAGATGCATCTTAATCTAATTATATCCTCAATAAGAATCCATAAATGAAAACAATTCATGTCCTACTATAGAATCTATAAACTGATCAATATGAAGAAAAGTTAAAGCATCCTTAGGGCATGTCATATTCAAATTTATAAAATCCACACAACGTCCTTTGTTGGTCATTTTTATTTTTCACAAATTTCAAATTTATTATCCACGTCAGATATTTATATTCCCTTATATGACCTACTTTAAGTAACATTTAAACCTATTTCACAATAACCTCCGTTTATTCCGGAGAAATACCCTACATTTATATAAAATAAGCCTTTTGACAATAACTAACTCATGACAAATACCCGATTTACTAACTTCGGTAAGATCATCATACAAATACATCAACATTTAACTTTGGAAAATTAACAAGTTCAAGTTTAAATTCAAGAATAAATGACTTTTTTATATTTTTATATTTACATCATTAATCTCTAAATCAACCGTATCATCTAAAAGTTTGGTTAATTACAATGATTCATGGGAGTCGTCAACCTTCTATTCTTAATTTTTTGCTACAATTTTATCATTTCTTATCATTTAATAATATTTTAGTGGATTCTGTGATTATTATAATACATTATCCGAACTAAGAGATACCGAGTATAAATTTCTTATTACTCTTTTACTTCCCCTAATAATTCTCACTTGATTTATCGCAGCGATATTGGATCTGACAATGCTAGACTGAATATCCATGATCTTTGGTTGAGAGTATTCCATGAGTGCTTTTGGAGCTGGATCTCCCATTGTAGAATTAGTATCAGAATCTGCGAATATCAACTCTGTTCCTTGCTGTGCTTCAAGCTCCTGTTGTACTAGTGCTCCAGTTTGAGACCGTGTTTGCATACACGCTCAAGTACCTGAAGCACAAGAAAACACACAAAAAGAAAGTAACCGAATCAAGTCAGTAGTTTTATAACGACTCCTGTTGATAAGCAATGAAACTGTCAAATAACACCGAGTCCCCGGCAACGGCGCCAAAAACTTGTTAGTCCTTTTCTCACGCAAGTATACGCGGTCAAATAGTAGCAAGTAATAAGTAAGAAAGATCGTTCCCACGAAGACTAGGTGTATAAGACAAGAATTCACTTATGCAACAACGTATGATTATTAAACTAATGCTTGAACGAGTAATAAAGTATGAATGTAACTAAACAAATCAAGTAACGAGAATATCTAATGAGTTTTACTTATGCGAGAGAAAACATGGAACCCTAACTTCATTGTTTATTTTACTCAGAGTATTAATATACTTAATCAATATGTAAGATACTACGATTACTAATCAGATAACACAAAATCAGAATACGCTACCTTTCAATACACGTAATCCAAACCACTTAAACAACTACAAAAGAGATAGCAGTTAAGCAGACACCGCATGCATGACAATCCTATATGTCTATATGAATTGAGGTACAATTGGTTTTAAGCACAAGTTACCTATTTTGATTACATAGGGTAATATGATATGGTTAATGACATATTACGAATCATGAACAATCACAATATGAATCATTCAAGAACCTATGCTAGCATGGCAAGTTCTAACCCTTAAATATAATTTCGCATTCATTAAAGATAAACAATCTAGATGTTCGCGACGCATCTAACAAAAACAAACAACCATACTAGGTAACCGATATACATATCTCAAAAAATCAATTAAGCAATAAACCCTAAATATTATTCAAACAAATCCGCTAAGGTTCCATGACAACGATTAGTTCATAATCGAACAAATCATCATCATGGTCTTAAAAATTAACATAGTTTGATGAATATAAATAAAAATAAAAGAAGAAGAGTTTAGAAAATATTAAACCATAAAAAACTCAAAGTCAAATCGCCGTCGCTTGCCGTCAATTGCTTTTGCCGCAAACCCAATTCGTGCCTACTGTCCTGCCGTCTTTTCTGCCTTGCTTTTCGAGTCTGACACGTTTCTCTGCTTTTTGAACGGGCGCTTTCCTCTACTTTGCTTTTCAACACTTTCCTCTACTTTGCTTTTCAACAGCCACGTTTTGGCTTTGCTGTAATCAAGTCTGTTGTGAGTCAGTAGACAATTCGACTCTGTTTTCTTTTCCTATTCTCTTTTTGTGTTTTTTTCTTTTATTTGTAATTTTGCCGAAAGACAAGAAACCAGACGACACTCTCTCCTCTCCCAAAAGCGGCCGTGAAACCCAAAAAATAGCACACCTTCTTTCTCTTTTACGTCTCTTTATATAGATATTCTGCCGAACCCCTAAAACATAAAAAAAAAACGAATTATGAAATATTTTTGCTAAATAAAATAATATTTTAAACAATATAGCTAAATAAAATCTTCGCCTCTAATATTATTTTCTTAATTTAACATTAATTTCTTTTTTATGCTTTGTTTTAATATATATTTTTTTTAATTTAATATTTTAAACAATATCTCATAAAATATATTTTCCTTTTTTTCAACATTAATATATTTTTCAAGCATTAATTTTTTTTTTTGGAAATCACTCGTCATAATATATTTCAAGCATTAATAAATATATTTTTTTCAACATAAATATATTTTTTCAAGCATCAATATATTTTTCTTTGTTTTCAACTGTTCCAAAATTGCCTTCAAGTACATTAATTTCCAGTTTCTTCAATTTCAACCCCAAATTTATTAATATTATCACAATTTACCCGCGACACAAGCGTCTTTAAGAATACTGGAAAAATACGTTAAAATTCAACGAATATTTAAGAACCGGTGACTAATTTAAGAATAATGGAAGCGTAATAAGTGATATGAAATGCACTTATCAAACCCCCAAACTTAAACCGTTGCTTGTCCTCAAGCAATGCAAAACAGGTTTAACAATTGATGCATGAATGCAACTGAATTTAAATGAATGCAAGAACGCAATGATCCCGAACAAGTAACCGTAACTAATTAAGCATAAATGCCTCAACGAATGTAATGACCTCGGAATGCGAAATAACTAGGTACTCAAATGTTAGCAATACAAGTGAAGAAGCGTGCGTGTGTGCTCAAACTCAATCGACATGTTTTTAGTACAAATTAATGGACCTTACTTGTTCTCATCATAATAAACACAAGATTAGAAACAAAATACAACCTAGATTCTTCATAGTCAAGTTGCACATCCATATTTCTCCGGGGTTGTCAAAGATTTATTATGCTTTACTCTATATACAGACACTCAAAGGCTTATTTGACCGTGCAATGGATGAGGTCCCTGAAAGTCTTATACAATGGTGCCCATGTAACGAGCTTTAGGTTAGCGGATCCCAGACCGGAAAAGTCTTAGGTCACTAGGCACAAAGTCCCCTAGAACTTAATAACTCGAGTACCAAAGAGCTCATCCTAGCCAATTTTGTCTTTTTTTTTTGTTTTTTGTTTTGTTTTGTTTTGTTTTTTTTTTGTTTTTGTTTTTTTTATATAACCGGATTAGGAATGAGTGCGTTTCGCTCCATCTCATTCCACCCCTAGAATACTCGCAATACGCAGCCCTCAGCGAGAGGACATACGTCGACGAGCGGCTAATAGCCTTTGACGCCTAACTGAATAATACGCATATTTATTTTTCAACTCCCCCAAACTTATCTTTTTGCAATCCATGAGCTAATAAAGGATTAAGGTGTAATTCTGAACCTAATCAAGGATTATGTATAACAATACTCAAGTGTGTCCGTAACTAGCATAAAAACAATCGATGGGTCTACATGTATTAATTGTGCTTCTACATCAAGCAAGCTAACTGACAAGCAACCTAATTAGATTTTATTCCTACTGTCATTCCAAACAATTTTCATCATCGGCTACTTAAGTAGAAACAGCAACTCAAGGGATCAAAGACGCGAAATGCATGAAAAAAAATGCTATGCTAATAGACTAAGTCGATCCTAAACACAGTCTATATAATCATGGCATGAAAATGCAAATAAGTATGACTAACATGAATAACTACTATGATGAATGCAACTACAAGAAATTAAAAGATAAAAGAAACACTCCCATATTCGTCCAGCAGTGTTGATCATTGTTTCCCAGTGGGTTGTCTCTCACGAAGCGCTTGTTTAACGTCGATAGCTCGACGATACCACTAGGAATCATATAGTGTCGAGGCTAATGCTGAATGCCTCACGGTTCCCCAAATCTCCATAGTAATGCTTGAGTCGCTGACCATTGACTTTGAATGCTTTGTCTGGCGATTCCTCAAAGATTTCAACTGCTCCATGTGGATATACTGTCTTGACTTTAAAAGGTCCAGACCATCTTGACTTGAGCTTCCCTGGGAAAAGCTTTAGACGGGAGTTGAAAAGAAGAACCATTTGACCCGGCTCAAAAGCTTTATGTAGAAGCTTCCTATCATGCCATTTCTTGACTTTTTCCTTATACATCTTTGAGTTCTCATAGGCTTGAGACCGAAACTCGTCAAGTTCATTCAATTGAAGCACACGCTTCTCGCCAGCTGCTTGAATGTCGAAATTCAACTTCTTTAAAGCCCAGAATGCCTTATGCTCAAGTTCTGCTGGAAGATGACAAGACTTACCATATACTAACTGAAATGGTGACATCCCAAGTGGAGTTTTGTAAGCCGTTCGGTATGCCCATACTGCTTCATCTAACTTCAGAGACCAATCTTTCCTTGAAGGATTCACCACTTTTTCTAAGATTCGCTTGATTTCTCGATTCGAGACTTCAGCTTGACCATTAGTTTGAGGGTGGTAAGCGGTAGCAACACGATGAGAAACACCATATTTAGCCAACAATGCTGTGAACTGACGATTGCAAAAGTGAGTCCCTCCATCACTGATTATAGCACGAGGAGTTCCGAAGCGAGTGAATATTTGCTTACGAAGGAAATTGAGCACTACCTTAGCATCGTTAGTTGGGAGAGCTTTCACCTCTACCCACTTAGATACATAATCCACAACTAAGAGTATGTATAGATTGTTGCAGGAGGAAACAAATGGTCCCATGAAATCTATTCCCCATACATCGAATACCTCAACCTCAAGAAGCATATTAAGGGGCATCTCATTTCGCCTAGAATATTACCAACCCTTTGGCATCGATCGCATCTACGAACGTACAGATGAGCATCCTTAAACAAGGTAGGTCAGTAAAAACCTGCTTGAAGAACTCGAGCAGCTGTCTTATCCCCAGCATAATGTCCTCCATAAACCGTAGAGTGACAATCATGTAAAACTTTCTCAATCTCATTGTATGGAATGCAACGTCGGATCATCTTATCAGCACATTGTTTAAACAAGAATGGTTCATCCCAAAGATACCATTTCACGTCATGCAAGAATTTCTTTCGTTGAGCCCAAGTAAAATCTGAAGGGATCACATTGCTAACCAGATAGTTAACAAAATCAGCAAACCATGGTACTTCTCCTTGAATCACGAACAACTGCTCATCTGGGAAACATTCGTTGATAAGAATTCCATCTCCCTTGTCTTTCTCATGTTGCTCAAGACATGAGAGATGGTCAACTACCTGGTTTTCAGACCCCTTTCTGTCTTTAATTTCCAACTCGAATTCCTGAAGCAAGAGTACCCATCGAATTAAGCGAGGCTTTGCATCCTTTTTAGATAGCAGGTACTTGATAGCCGAATGATCCGTGAAAACTGTGACCTTAGCACCAAGCAAGTAGGATTTGAACTTCTCAAAACCATAGACAACAACCAAAAGCTCTTTTTCAGTAACTGTGTAGTTTCGTTGTGCATCATTGAGGGTTTTACTAGCATAGTGAACCACGTGAAACACCTTCAGCTTCCTTTGACCAAGAACGACTCCCACATCGAAATCACTAGCATCACACATCATCTTAAATGGTTCTTCCCAGTTAGGCGCAGTGATGATAGGGGCTGATGTCAACTTTTTCTTCAAGAGCTCAAAAGCAACGGAACACTCTTCAGTAAATCGAAAGGGAGCTTCCTTTTCCAGTAGACTACAAAGTGGTTTGGTAATCTTTGAGAAGTCCTGAATAAAACGTCTATAAAATCCAGCATGACCAAGAAAACTACGAATTCCTTTTACTGAGATAGGAGGAGGAAGCTTTTTGATCGTTTCAAGCTTGGCCTTGTCTACTTCTAAACCTCTCTTAGATACCTTGTGTCCAAGGATGATACCTTCTTAAACCATGAAGTGACATTTTTCCCAATTAAGAATGAGTTTTGTTTTCACACATCTCTCAAGTACTCTACCCAAATTAGATAGACAGCCATCGTATGATTTCCCAAAGACCGTGAAATCGTCCATGAACACCTCCATGATATCACCAACCATTTCAGAAAAAATAGCCATCATGCACCTTTGAAAAGTAGCGGGTGCATTGCAAAGTCCAAACGAGACACGTCGAAAAGCAAAGGTACCAAAAGGGCATGTGAAGTTCGTCTTCTCCTGATCTTCTGGAGCTATACAAATCTGATTGTATCCTGAATATCCATCGAGCATACAGTAATATTCATGGCCCGCCAACCTATCCAACATCTGATCAATAAATGGCAAAGGAAAGTGATCTTTTCTAGTGGCCTTATTCAATTTACGATAATCCATGCAAATTCTCCATCCAGTGACTGTCCGAGTGGGGATGAGTTCATTCTTTTCATTTGTTACTACTGTCATTCCTCCCTTCTTTGGTACACATTGCACCGGGCTTACCCACAGACTGTCTGAAATAGGATAGATAATGCCTGCATCTAGCCACTTCAGAATTTCTTTCTTCACCACCTCTTTCATGATAGGATTTAGTCTCCTCTGATGCTCGATAGATGGTTTGCTCCCTTCTTCGAGCAGAATCTTGTGCATGTAGTAAGAGGGACTGATTCCCTTGATATCTGCTATGGTCCAACCAATGGATGATTTGAACTTCCTCAGGACTCTTAATAGCTTTTCTTCCTCACTACCTGAAAGGTTAGATGCAATAATAACGGGTAATGTAGATGACTCTCCTAAGTAAGCATACCTGAGATGATCTGGTAGTGGTTTGAGTTCAAGTTTAGGAGCTTCTTCTAACGAAGGTTTAAGCCTTTCCTGAGAATCCTTAAGATCACTCAGTCTGAGCGACTCATGTGGAATATTGAGCCTCTTTTGATACGGGGCTGCCTGTAGTAGTTGAACACATTCGGATATCTCTTCATCTTCTAAGTCAGATTAACCATGTAGAACTCTGCCTAGAACATCTGAACTCGCATACCGATCCACCTCATCGTTGTGCAAAGAATCGATCATATCCAACCTGAAACATTATTCATCCTCTGTTGGAGATTTCATAGCCTTGAAAACGTTGAAAGTGACATTCTGATCTTGCACTCTCATAGTGAGTTCCCCTTTTTGGACATCGATCAGAGTTTTGCCCGTAGCCAAGAATGGTCTTCCCATGATGATGGGGATGTTTTTGTCCTCTTCGAAATCCAAGATAACGAAGTCAGCAGGAAAGATGAGCTTGTCTACCTTTACTAAGACATCTTCTACGATCCCACGAGGATATGTAATAGAACGATCAGCCAGTTGCAAAGAGATATTAGTCGGTTTTGGCTCATGTAGCCCAAGTTTCTCAAACACAAATAGGGGCATCAGATTGATGCTCGCTCCCAAATCACATAAACATTTGCTGAAGGTTAAATTGCCGATTGAACAAGGAATGGTGAAGCTTCCTGGATCTTTAAGTTTGGGAGGCAATTTTTGTTGTAAGATCGCACTGCATTCCTCAGTGAGCGCCACTGTCTCAAAATCACCAAGCTTTAGCTTTTTTGAAAGAATTCCCTTCATGAACTTGGCATAACTAGGCATTTGCTCTAATGCTTCAGCAAAAGGTATGTTGATGTGTAGCTTCTTGAACACCTCCAAAAATCTCCCAAACTGAGCATCTAGCTTCTGTTTCTGCAACCTTTGCGGAAAAGGTGGAGGAGGGTAGATCGTAGGCTCAACAACGGACTGAGATGGCTTTTTAGGTGGCTGATCTTGACCAGAATTAACCTCATATGAGGGCTGATTTTGAGCAGAATTTTTCAGAATGGGCTGATTTTGAGAAGAATCCGCCTCTTGTTCAACTGTAGGGTTCTCAGCAACCTTTCCTGATCGCAAGGTGATAGCTTGGCATTGCTCTTTGCCGTCCCGTTTACCTGGATTATGTTCCGTGTCGCTAGGAAGAACTACCTGAGGTCTAACAATCATGTTACTGGCCATCTGCCCAATCTGATTTTCCAAGGTCTTGTGAGATACCATCAGACTTTTAATCATTAACTTCATCTATTCGAATTCAGAGTCTCTCACAGAATGTTGAGAAGGGTCAGGATGTTGATTTTGAGCTTGTCTTGGGGCATACTGTTGAGATTGATGTTGCTACCCTTGTTGTTGAAATCCAAGAGGAGCGTATGGCTTAACACCATAATGCTGATTACCTTGTTGATTATTGCTCCAACTGAAGTTTGGATGATTTCTGTTGCTTGGGTGATAGGTGTTTGAGATTGGTTGTTGATTCTGCCTCTGAAAGTTACTCACAAATTGCACTGACTCAGTAGAGATTCGGCATTGTTGAGTGTCATGCCCTCCAGCACAAATCTCGCACACACTAGCTACCTGCTTTACCCCTAGTATAGTCAAAGAATCTACCTTCATGTTTAGAGCTTCAAGCTGAGCTGCTAAAGCAGTGGCAGTGTCTACGTTAAAAATACCAGCTACTTTATGTTGTGATTGTCTCTGAGAAGGGTTCTGGTGAGTCAGAAGAAGAGAAGATTCTTTGTTGATAGTGAAGAAAGGATATTCGCCTCAAGGGGAAGATTTGTTATGAATGAGTCGAATAGTGCCTTGACAGTGTACTGTGTCCGGCAGTTCGAATAGTGCCTTGACAGTGTATTGTGTCCGGCAGGACAGTTTTGTGTTGTGATAATGATATTGTCCAATCACTTCAAAAGAGCTAGTCCATTGGTATGAGCCCATTAGGCCCATAGTCTAGTAAGTCTATTAATTCCCTATAAATAGATTACTAGGGCGACACAAAACATAATCTGAAATCTGTAACCTTTTCTATCATAGTGAAACTCTTTTCTCTGGCGGCACCCGTGGACGTAGACAATTGTCGAACCACGTTAAATCCTGTGTTTCATTTAAATCTTTCATTCGCATATATTCTGTGCTTGAGCCATTTTGTGATAATTGCATAGTATTTTATAACACATATAAATAGAAGAAGCATTGCTTATGGTGAATGGTGTAACATGGTAAAGCGACAACAACAACGATTGTAGAGATCAATGAGTCTGTTTTCGAGAGAGTGTAGTTAGGTATAAGATAACCACTTGAATATGCATTTCCGATATTCACAACATTTTTTGTAATCTTAGAAGAGAGCTTGGTAATAAAGTTAAATTATTGAGTCTTTAGTGTTTGAGAGTCTTCTTGTAACCTCATATAAATATATTGCATCTCTTACCTGTGGATGTAGGATTTCTTCGATTAAAACCATGTTAAAATCGTGTTGTGTGTTCTATTTATATTATCTTCTTTCTTATTAACTTTTTTCTTGAAATAAGTTAAGCACCGAAGCTCTGATTACCTTTTCTAGCATCTCGATAGGTGTTCACCAATACTTTCAGTCATTGCTTCGACCAGGTGACTAAGATTCAACATGGAAAAGTCTATTTAGGTCTCGGTTAAATCTTGTCTGGATACTGTTTATTTCCCCAACAAATGGTACGGTGAGTTTAAAGATCTGAAATCCGATATTCAATATATGTGAAAAAGACAAAGTAGAAGGACAAAAATCACAGATCTTGAGTAAACTCAAGCGTACTCATAATGATGGATTCCATGACGTCTAAGCTTAGAAATTCATAAGAGATAATAGTTTTAATATTTTGAGGATTAAGGTTAAAACATTCCTTATACATGTGGGAATATCTCATGGAATTGAAGACAATGGTACAAAGGAGATTGATACATAAGCGATTCCCATGGTGCATAATGTGTTGATCTTGAGCTTGGGGTACTAGGTGTTTCAAAAAGTGTCTAAAGAGTATTCGCCCAAGGGAATTTAAATTAAACTGGAAGTTATTTACATGAATAAATCCTTGGCGAACATGTTGTACCTTAAAAATAGCTTTACATGTTGCAGATGGATGGTAGCATGGAAATCTAAAGACATTTAAATGTTTTCAATAGTATCATTCTTGATTTGAATACAGTTGGTGTTAAGGTAAAAAATGAGATCAAGAAATTATCCTCTTGAGCTCTCTGTAGAATGTGTATGAGTAATTTGTTGACACCATACTCTATGGTGAATAGTCCATCACAATGGCCAAAGGAAGGAGTGCTTTGAACTTGAATAATTTTATGCTTTTGATAGTTGGACATAATAAGAGGTTGAGTGAATGAGCGGTTGGGACATCTATTATCGTCAACAAGAGCCCTTAGACTCTAGTAATCATAGAGATGTAATAGGGTCTAAAGGTGGAGCTGGGGTTGAGATGAAGTTTGAACATAAGGGTGAAGATGAAGATGCTAAAAAAACCAATTTTCAATATATGTTAAGGATCAAAATTTCCAAATGAAGTTCAACCATTGTTGGGTTTGGTTCTTGACCTGAAGTTTGATGGGACAAAGGTTTTGGATGTTCAACTTGTGGAGAAACAAGAAAACTTTAAAAATTGGCTTGTTCGATTTGATATTGAGTTAGGTCAGAATGATGTTTCCCACTGTCTTCTTTGATGTAGAAGGTCAAAAGTCTGTCTGTTGGGGGAGGATTTCCTTAATAAAGTTCACAGAATGTATGATAAATGATCGTTATCGAATGGTTGACTTGGTACCGAATGTTGTAACTTGGTGTGAAAGTTGTAACTTTATGTCACTGGGTGTAATTTAGAGTTGAAGATTGATGTTTAAGCTATGACTAGACGCTAAAGACTAGAACTAATGGCTAAAGCTGGAAAATAAGTATTAAAACTATAAATATGTACCAAAGGCTGGAACTAGGTGCCAAAGGCTGGAAGTAAGTATTATAACTAGAAAAATATTATTGGTGTAGTTCAACCGAACCTTAAGGGTCGAATAATAGTAAGCCGAAGACTTAAGGAGCTAGAAATGCTCACTCTTTATGTGATTGGATGCTCAATCGGACTTAGGTGTAGAAAAAATCTATTGAAAGCTAAGAGTCGAGCTTAGCCAAATACATGTTGGTTGCTTTACTGGGCTGAAGGCCTTGGACGATGTTGTTGTTGATGACTTGGTCCGAAGCAGTTGTCGGGGACTTGTGACGATGCCCTTAAAACATTGTGCTTTTGATATGATGGAGGTGGGCTTAAGTTTTTTTTTATCAAACTAGGCTTTCTATTTAATTGGTACTCATTGGTTTTCCTATTGATTATGTCTTTTATATTAATTAGGTTTCCTATTAATTTGGATTTCATGATTTCCAATATATTATTAACACTTTATTATAGCCATTGATAAATAATTATTATTTTAGAGCGTTTGTTGAAGAGTTATGATTTTCTCTAAGATTATAACTAGAAGAAGCATAACATGTGGTGGCGGACGTGACGTGATGAAAAAATATCGACGACGATAAAAGAGATCGGTGAGTCTGTTTTCTAGACAGTGTAGTGAGGTTAAAGATAAACACTTAGATATGTCTTGTTATGTTCACGATTGCTTCGTAAGCCTAGAAGAGAGCTTTGTATCAGAGTTGAGTGATTAAATGTTCAATGTTTGAGAGTCTTCTTATAATCTCTTATAAATATGTTATGTCCGTTACATGCGGATGTATGGTTTCTTCACGATCTGAACTACATTAAATCTTTTTTTTTTGTATTTGGTTTATTTTCTGTTAGTTTTTTTAAAACAAATAAGCTAAATCGAATATCTGTGTGCAACCTCTCGACAGGTGCTCACCAATCTTTCGGCCATTGTTTTGGTTGAATGGTTGAGCTTCGGTCCACAAAATCTTGTTAAGTTTGGTTCGAATATTGTTCGAATATTGTTGATTTCCCCGGCAATTAGATTTATTTAAGTTGACATATACCAATAAATATGAATATTTTGAATTTAAATATAAAAAAATATTCTAAATTTATGAATTTTTTCATATAAAATATTTTAATATATTTTTTAAACAAAATTATTTGCACCACTAAATATTTTTTGTTTATTCAAAAATATTTTTAACATATAATGAGTTTTTTTAAAAATTTACCAACATTCTGTTAAATTTTTTGATTAAACTAGAAAATAATATAAATTTTATTTTTATTATAATTCTGAACTTACGATCTATATATATAAGGCTAACACCTAGGGCAGTTATCGGTCCGGTTCGGTCCGGGTTTTGAAGGAACCGGACCGGACCGCTAAGCTTATCGGTTCGGACCGGACCGGACCGCTAAGCTTTCGGTTCTAATTTTTGGAACCGGACCGAACCGCTAAGTTTTCGGTTCGGTTCGGTTCGGTCCGGTCCGGTTCGGTTCGGTTCGGTTCGGTTCCGGTTTCGGTTCGGTCCGGTTCCGGTTCGGTCCGAGTTCGGTCCGGTCCCGTTTCGGTCCGGTTCGGTCCACTTAAAAAAATAAAATCAATTAAAATTTGATTTTTAATTATTTTTTTATTAAAATAAATTATATAAAAACTAAAGTTTATAAGTTGATCTTTAATAACTATTAATTTTGCTACTATAATTTATAAAAGAATATATAATAATAATAAATAATCGGTTTTAACAGTTTTATTGGTCCGATTTCTTATCGGTTTTACCGTTTTATCGGTTTCATCGGTTCGATTCCGTATCGGTTCCTTCGGTCCTATCGGTTTTATCGGTTCGGTTCCTTATCGGTTCTATCGGTTTATCAGTTTATCGGTTCGGTTCCTAATCGGTTTTTTGTTTCGGTTCCTTATCGGTTTTCGGTTTTAAAAATGGAACCGCGAACCGGACCGTTAAAGTTCGGTCCGGTTCTCGGTCCGGTCCTTATCGGTTCGGTCCCGGTCCGGTTCTCGGTTCCGGAGAACCGTCGACAGCCCTACTAACACCCAACACAATTTGTTTGAAAAGTCACAGCCCTTGACAAATGATGAAAACTGAGGTCCCACGGATTTTGGCATTAACAATGGGTGTGGTGCGACCAACTCGTGTGCAACATTTTGGGTTTGGAGATAATTTTTCTACTTCAAGAACGCGTTTTCTGATCAGATTTTTCTTTCGATAATTCTTTCAATCCAAACTTTTAATCAGCTAACTTTCTGATAACAATTTTTAAGCAATATTAATATACAGATTACTTAGTTGGGAAGTTTCAACAAATAAAAAATGTGTCCTTTCTTTCATTAAAATATCATTTTCATTTATCTGTTTATACATTACAAAATTGTTATTTGGAATCTTTCATCGATGTGCACAGCACATTTATCAACAAATTGTTTGCTATAAATTATATCAATAATACGAATTGCAAGCAATTATGAGTCAGTACATTAGATTCTAACTATTAATTTATAGTTGTATTAACATTAGTTGTTATAAGGATTATTTTATCTTATTTTTGATTTATTCAAAATATTATAAAATATTGAATTTGATATTAATAATTTCAACAGAATTAATTGTTTTCATATTATTACGGGAGAACAAAATATGTCTAGAATTATAAATTTTTTTAAAATTATTATAACATGTTTGAGTTTTGAATTTTAAATTTTAAATAATTGCATTATATAAAAAAATGTTTTGTTTTTGAAAAGAACAAAAATTTTACGGATTCACTATTATAACATTATTTCACATCGGTTATGAGAAAGATCAATGGTATATGGTGAGAATAAAGGTTGAATTGAGAAGATTGAGAGAATATTGATCAAGAATCAACAAAGAAATTTTTAGGTAGTGAAAGTGAACTTTTGTCTCTGATTATTTCATAGTTGTAATCAACCTCTCCAGCCTCTTTAAATAGGCCTAGCAAGTTAGTTACAAGAGCGGTTACATAAAAGGATATTTGCAGTTCAGTCTCTATATTTCTTATAAGGCTTAATTAAACTCTATATTAATAGAACTTATCAATTAAGTCCTTATTAATTACATTTAGGTCCCTAAAGAATATATTTCCTTATCAGTAGCCCCCCTAGTTCTTATACAGACAATTTATAAGAACTATTCACTCTTCGAACATTACTCCAAGTGAATAAAACTTCCTTCATCCACCTCCTTCATTATGATTAAGCCCAATGACTTGCAATCTCACTTCGAAACTAAGAATAAGTGCAAATAAACTCCCCACTTACTTCGAATTTGCCAACTCAAAATATAACCTTGCCTACACTTCGAATCTTCTGACAGGAGAGATAAATTTACTTATGCTTCGAATTTTCTGACCCCTACTCGAAAGACTGACTAGACCCTTCTTGTTAGGTCTATGACACAACATATTTTCCTCCACGTTTCACATTCCACCCAATGAGAACAATTCACTCGTTTTGCCTCTTCAAATTCTCAACGTCACTTTCTTTCAACTATAAATACTTAGCTCCACCTTCACTCAGAACTTTTTAAATAAACCACTTCTTTCTTAAGCCATCTTCATCTTGCTCTTCATCAATCTTCATCTTCATCTCCAGCTACCTTCTTCAGAAACACCATTTTGTTCAGTCACAGAAACAACTTCCCAGATCAGCACCTATTGTATGAGAAGATATCCCAAATACAAAAGATCTAAACCCAGAAAACCAAGAAAAACAAAGAAATCTCTCTTCCCAGGTTCTAGTAATCAAGTATTTGGTGCCTACGATTATCTTTGTATTGGAGAGAGAGCTGAAGAATACAGAGCTGCTGGGTTGATCTACAACGGTCCTCACTTTTCTTCTACCACCTTCAAATACGGTAACTTCGATCCCAACCTTGCTACTTCATCTTCACCCTTAGCTTCAATCCCAGAATCTAGCCAACAACCTTTCCCTCCTCGAAATCAACCCACTTCTCCATCATTAAGACCTCATCGAAAATCTAAGGTTGCCACTTCTGACAAACCACCAGCTTTAAAAAAACTACAACCCAAATCACCTATCCTACAATCCGAAGCAGTTAAAGTTAAACCTAGCAAAAAATCAACCTTTCTAGCAATGGGTGACGATGCAGAAACCTCCTCTCCTCCCCCACAAGAAGTGGTTGACGCTACACCAGAGAATAGTCAACCAATTCGTGTGACTCAAACTGAGACTCAAATTGGAAGTCATCACGATGAGGCTACCGATGAAGAAAATAACAAAGAAAATCACAAAGAAAGTGATTCTGAAGCAACTGAATCCGATGTCGAAGGGGAATCCGAGGCAGATGTGGTAATCCCTCCAAAGAAAATTCGAGGAAAGAAACCTCCTATTACTCTTCCCGAAGATGTTGCTGCCTTGGTTCAGGAAAACTTGCAATCACTTTGTCCTCGGTACATTCTCGCCCTAAAAAATGTACCCTACACTTACTACCTTGAATCAGAAAAAGAAGAACTCAAGAAGCTATGGGGATTAACAGACAACATTGTGCTTCGACTACCAGTAGAAGGAGAAACACCTCTGAGCTGTCAGAAGAATGAACTGGTAGTTTATCCTGAGCTTTTCAACTAGGGACTTCGATTTCCCCTCGATCCAATGATTGTAAGGTACTTCGAAATTCTTGGGTTGTGCCCAACACAAGTCACTCCAAACCAACTCTTCACCTTATTCTCCGCTATCATGGTGTCGAGGCTAGGAAGCATCCCCCTCGAAATTGAAGACTTCATCTCACTGACCAAACTCTCAAATGGGCCAGTTTTACCATTCTACTACTTAACATTGGAGGATGATCTGAAGATTATCGATGACCTCCTCGAAGCTGATAAATTTTGGAAGCAAAGGTTCGTCTTTTTATCAGGGGCTTGGGAAAATGGTAAAGAGATTTCCGATGACAACCCCTCAAAACTTACTCTCACCTGGAGAGATAGCAGTAAGTAAATCATTATTATATTGTTAACATTTTTTAACTTATTAAGCCTAGCCAAATTAAACAAGTCTACTTATCTAATTGTTTATTCTCTTTTCAGAAATTCCGAGGAGATTCAAAGGTCGT
Organism: Limnanthes douglasii subsp. nivea; assembly: GCA_036936605.1. Classification (NCBI taxonomy): domain Eukaryota; kingdom Viridiplantae; phylum Streptophyta; class Magnoliopsida; order Brassicales; family Limnanthaceae; genus Limnanthes; species Limnanthes douglasii. The sequence continues at coordinate 133,644,168 of JAUPFV010000003.1, read as the reverse complement.
CGAAAAACTGCAAAGGTTATCTTCCAGAGAATGGCTGAGTGGGCAGAGAAAGCCTGGGGAAATGGCTTTCACTCAGCCTTTCAACCAATCAACTTCGTCAACAGCCATCTGTGGCGCATAACCTTGGGAGCTGACTTCCCTGAAGATCCGATGCTCCCCCCAGATCCCATCATAGCGGTCCAAAGAATTCTCGCACCAGATGGGAAAACCTACCTTCCCACCAGGAATCGATCTGACAGTCACCTGCCATTAAAGAAGAAGGGAAAGCTAACCCTCAAAAAACCCAATACAAGCAAGGCTAACCCTTCCAAACATTCGAAGCATGCAGGGAAACGAAAAGCGCCTGCATCTCAACTTCCTCCAATATCCGAAGAGGACGAACCTGCACTGAAGAGGAAAAAGAAAGAAAACAATACTCCAAAGAAGAAAAAGAGCAAGTCCACCACTCCAAAGAAAAAGAACGAAGCTGACATGCTCGAAGAGGTCTTGGCTTCCGAAGTGCATGAGAAAATCTTCATTGAAGAAAATCGTCAAGGGGGATTGACACTAGGAGATAGCCAAGAAATTGAATATCTTAACCTCGAAGATTTCAACTCGAGCGGGGATTTTGCAGTCACTGGTGAAGATTCTCGACCTGTCAACACCATTCCATCAACTTCTACTGGGGCTGCCATAACTTCAACATTTAATGCAATCGTTCCTGCTCATCATCACCCATCAAACTTGCCTAATCCTGACAGATCCGATGAGGTAACTTCAATCCTTCGACCTTTTACTAATTTAAGTGCTGCAGCCAAAAAATTGTGTGAAAAAGTGAACAATTCACATACACGATTAGAGCTCCTTGCACAAGATTTGATCAAGAGCAAAAAGGAAACAGAATCTGAAAAGGCTTCGAAAAATGAAGCACTTCAAAAGTTCGAAGCTGAAAAAGAAAAACTGCTTAATGAGCATAAAGAAAAAATCGAAGCTTTGGAGACTTCTCATCGTCCGGCCCTTGAAAATCTAAAATCTCAACATTCTACTGCCATCTCTGAAGAAAAGAAAAAATCTACCGATGCTGAAGATCTTGTTAAGAAAACTCAAAAAGACCTGGAAGATTGTCAAACTTAATTGACTACGCTCCAAACAGGATTCGAGGAGGAAAAGAAGGCTGCCGTCAAGAAAGCCGAAGCTGTTGTTGGTTCTGTGATGCTTAATGGTATCAAGAAAGCTCAAACTGATACAACTATCAATCTTCTTCGAGAAATCCACGCTGCCTATCCACGGTTGAATTTAACAGAATTTTGCAAGCAAATCCCAGAAGAAAAACGTCCAAAGGAAGCATTCGAGGTGCCATCAAGCTCCTCAGAAGAAGATGATGCTTCTGAAGAATCATCGGAAGAAGAGGATGACTAAACAGTTGATTATGTATGTTGTGCTTGTTTTTTGTATGTTTTAATTAAGTAGTTTTCTCCTCTTTGTGAACTTCAAGTTTTATCCGATGAAACAAGCATTTTCTTAATATTTCAAATTTCTGGTGTACTTGTTAAACTTGGTACTTCAAAAAATTAGATGCACTCATAAGACGTGGCACCTCGAAAATTAGATGCACTCTTAAGACGTGGCACCTCGAAAATTAGATGCACTCATAAGACGTGGCACCTCGAAAATTAGATGCACTCATAAGACGTGGCACCTCGAAAATTAGATGCACTCATAAGACGTGGCACCTCGAAAATTAGATGCACTCATAAGACGTGGCACCTCGAAAATTAGGTTGTTTCTTCAAAGCTATTGCTTTGGAAAATTATTCTTGGTCAACTTTCAAAGATGATCAGTCTTTGCCAAGTTACCAAAATAATAAATCACCCATCATACTAAACAACCAATGGCCAAAATAAATTTTATTATAAAATTCAATATTAGCCAGACACCTCATTAAAACCTTTCTGGGCCAACAGATAAGGAAAGAGTATGTCTGTTTTGCAAAAATTCGAAGTTTAATTTTACTCACAGTAAAATTTCAAATGCTCTATATTCCAAAGGTGTTTGAGCATCCTCCCCTCACGATCAGACAACCGGTAGGAACCTGGCTTGACCTTCATTTTGACTTCATAAGGACCCTCCCAATTCGGAGCCAATTTTCCGAGGTGCTTGTCCTTAGTATGAAGAAATACTTTTCGCAACACTTTATCGCCAACCTTAAACTCTCTCTTCTTGACTTTAGCATCGTACCTGCTTCTCATTAAGGTTTGATAATGAACCACATTCAAATGTGCTTTGACCCTTTTTTCTTCTAACAAATCAAGCTCAACCCTTCTAGCTTCATCATTATCCACTTCGGAATATCGCAATAACCTGTAGGAAGGCAATGTAGATTCAGCAGGGCACACATCATCCATTCCATACACTAAAGAAAAAGGATTCTCTTTTGTGGCCTCTCTAGGGGTTGTTCGATATGCCCACAACACTTCTTGAAGATAATTTGGCCATTTTTCTGCTGCTCCCGCCAAATTTTTCTTTAAACCCTCCAAAATAGATCTATTTGTAACTTCCACTTGCCCATTTTCTTGTGGATGGAAAGGAGTAGAGAAGCATTGATGTATTCCTTTCGAAGAGCAAAAAGAATCCATTTCCTTGTTATTAAATTGGGGACCGTTGTCCGTTGTTATTTTTCGAGGAATTCCAAAACGATAGCAAATGTTACTTAGAATAAACTTGATCACATCCTTAGCTTTTGTTCCAGCTAAAGGTTCTGCTTCTGCCCACTTCGAAAAATAATCAACCACGACAATAATCATCTGTCTTCCACCTGAAGCCATAGGCAATGGTCCTACTAAATCAATCCCCCATCTATCGAAAGGAACCGCCTCAGAGATTGTCATGAGGGGTACTGCTGGTTTTTGTATTAAATGTGCATACCTTTGACAAGTATCACAGCTTCGAACCAATAACTTGGCATCGTGCAATATAGTAGGCCAATAATACCCTGCCAACAATACCCTACGTGTTAAAGCTTTGAAACCACAATGACCTGACCCGTCTCCATCGTGTAATTCAGATAGAATGTTTTGAGATTCATGCTTCCTCAAACATCTTAATAAGGGCCTCGACACAGACCTCTTATACAATATCCCATCCAACACTACATAACCAAGAGCTTTATTCCTTATTCTCTTGAGCGAGTGCTTATCAAGAGGTAGTATTCCCTTTGTAAGAAAGTTTAATAAGTCAGTTCTCCAATCTCTTCGAATGCTCATCGAATCATTTATTACCTCCTCAACAAATTCACACTGCTCAGAGCTTGATGTAATCGAAGGCAGTGGTTGTGTCACGATCCATGGATATTCTTCAGAGTGAGCCATTGTTGCCAAAGAATCAGCCATTGTGTTGTTACCTCTTCGAATATGCTCCACCTCGACATTTTCAAATTGTGCCATCATACCTTGTAGCTCTTGCAAGTACAAAACCAAACGATCCTTTTTAGCTTCTGACACCCCTTTAACATGGTTAACTACCAACTGCGAATCTGTTTCTAAGCGCACGAATATTGCTCCACAAATCTTTGCTAACCGCAATCCTACTAGCACAGCTTCATATTCAGCTTCATTATTCGAAGCTTGAAATCCAAATTTTATAGCTTGAAACATGAACTCCCCTGTTGGTGCCACCAATTCAACTCTTGCACTCGACCCTTTATTACTAGATCCTCCATCAGTTCGTACCGTCCACGTCGGATTCGTGTTCACTTTTCACCTTCTTTCTCTTCGGGTCTACTCGAATGAAACTCAACCAAGAAGTCTGCTAAGGCTTGAGCTTTGATAGCTGTTCGAGGAGAGAATAACACATCGAAATCTCCTAATTCTACAGACCACTTAGTCATCCTTCCTGAGATATCTGGCTTTTGCAATACATTCTTCAATGGATATGAAGTTCGAACCACAATCGTGTGTGCCTGGAAATAAGGACGCATTTTTCTCGCTGCCACTACTATGCACAATGCCAATTTTTCGAGATTCAAATAATGTTTTTCGGCATCAACCAAACTTTTACTGACATAGTAGACGAGCCTCGAAATTTTTGAATCTTCACTAATCAGAACTGCACTCACTGCATAGTCCGATACAGCTATATACAAAAACAGTTGCTCACCTTCCCGAGGCTTTGATAATATTTCAGGAGTGGAAAAAAGATTTTTGATCTTAACAAAAGCTTCTTCACAATCCGAAGTCCACTCAAAATTATTAGGTCGACGCAGCACCTGGAAAAAAGGGAGGCACTTATCTGAAAAACGAGAAATGAATCTGTTCAGAGCTGCTAACCTGCCCGTTAACATTTGCACTTCTTTGATATTCCGAGGTGATGACATTGATATTAGAGCCTTCAACTGTTCCGGATCCACTTCAATTCCTCTTTCACTAATCACATACCCCAGAAACTTACCAGATCGGACTCCAAATGTACATTTTTCTGGGTTCAACTTCAACTGTATGGCTCTGAGATTCAAAAACGTCTCTTCTAAATCATCAATGTGTTCATCATCACTTTTGCTCTTAACAAGCATATCATCGATGTACACTTCGATATTCCTCCCTATTTGTGAAGCAAACGCCTTATTCATCAACCTTTGATATGTAGACCCAGCATTCTTCAATCCAAACGGCATCACTCTATAACAGTGTAAACCTCGATCAGTAATAAAAGTGGTGCTTTCTTCATCCTCTGGATTCATTCGAATCTGATTATACCCTGAAAATGCATCCATAAATGTTAGAATTTTGTTTCCAGAAGTAGAATCCACTAACTGGTCAATTCGAGGCACTGGAAAAGGATCTTTTGGGCAGGCTCTGTTTAAATCTGTGAAGTCTACACACATTCTCCACTTTCCACTCTTCTTTTTCACCACCACAGGATTAGCCGTCCACCTCGGATAATTGGACTCCCTGATATGCCCCATCTTATACAATCTGTCTACCTCAGCAACGATGGCCTCAGATTTTTCCAACGAAAAAGCTCTCCTTTTTTGTATTATCGGCTTGATCTTCGAATCTACTGCCAAGCTATGACATATACTATCAATTGGGACCCACACTATATCCTCGGACCTCCAAGCAAACACATCCAAATTCTTAGACAAAAAATTCAACAATCTTTCTCGCACTGATAAAGACAATAAAGTCCCAATTCGAAGAACTCTGCCATCATTGAAAACGTACTCTTCTATTTCTTCACTTACCACCATAGAACTCGGGGTTGACCTCGGATCATCAATTCCCTCATCTGTACCACTAGAAGACAACCCCCCAAACTGCTATTTCTCCATTGGATCATCAATACTTTTGCCACGTAGTCTAAATGCAGCAGCGTAACACTCTCTAGCCACCTTTTGATCACTTCGAACTACGCCAACTCGATCCCCGACTACATACTTCAAACATTGATGAACCGTAGAAACTATAGCATACATTTTTGCCAGCCAGGACCTTCCAAAAATAGCATTGTAGCTTGACGGACAATCTACCACCATAAAAAGTACTTGTACTTTCTTTTTGAAAGGCCCTTTTCCCAAAGAAATTTCTCCTTCAAACTCCCCTACTACATTCGCTGTCGCGCCAGTAAACCCAATTATTGTTCTTTCTGACCTTTCTATCCGAGGCGGAGCAGTTAGTCTATCATATGTTGATTTGAACAACACATTAGCAGAGCTTCTAGTATCAATCAATACTCGTCGAATTTCCACCCCACACACTTCTGCTCCAATGACCACCGCATCTTCATGTGGCCCAGTAATTCCTCTCAAATCATCCCCGTCGAAAATTATGAATGGAACATCCTTCTTGTTGCTTAAGTATGATGATGCTCCTCCTTCAATTTGATGCGTTAAATTCACTATATGTCTCTTCCTAAAATTATTAGTGTTATTAGTCATTGAATCTCCTCCAAATATTGTTAGCGACTCAAAAAACGCACACAAATCTCGAACATGTCCCTTGCGCATCGGCTCATCAACTGACATCAGCAACAATCGACTAGGGTCTGGGTCGACATATTCCGAAGCCACATCAAATTCATCTCCTGCAGCATCTAAAATCATCAGTGCACTTTCCTGCTTAGAATTAGGATTGCCCACCTTTTGAGTTGTGGCCTTAGCATTCTTTTTACATACTCTAACAATTTTCCATTCTCTATCAAAATCTGCATCTCCTTCTTCAAAGCAATACAATCATTTGTATCATGTCCAATATCATCATGATACCTGCAGAACTTGTTATTGCGCTCCTCTCTTGGCCTATTAATCACTGCTGGCTTTCTGAAATTTATTGTTCCCCTGGTTTTCTCATATATCGAAGCCACACTTTCAGTCAAATCCGCATAATATTCTGGTCTTACCCACACATTCGATCTTGATCTGAATTGGTGTTGGTTATTAGAATTGTGCTGATTAGAACCTCCTTGATATGAGCTTGAAGAACCCCCTTGGTATAAGTTTGAACCTCCTCGGTTAGAAACATTCTGATTACTCCTCGGGCGCGATGAGTTATTATTCGAAGTGTTCACTTGACTATTCCCTTTCTGAACAGTGCTACCTCCTCCTCGAACCCGAGTAGACTCTTCAACTTTGATCTGATCTTCAACCTGAGCCATGAGAGCTCCAAACGTTAATGCCCTACGCCTCGTAGTCTCATCAGCTAAATCTCCTGGCAACAACCCTTGTCTAAACGCTGCCATAGCCACCACCTCCTCACAATCATCTAATCCAGCTTTTGTTGACACAAATCTTTTAGTATAATCCTTTAACTTTTCTCCCACAGCTTGCTTACATTGTATTATCGTATCTCCATTAGCTCTCATTTCTTTGCTTCCCACAAACTGTCTTCGAAAAGTTGTGTAAAAGCCTCTAAAATTTGCAATAGACTCCTTCAGAATCTTGTTGTACCATTTTAGTGCAGTTCCTTTGAATGTCTGAGAAAATGCTTTACACACCAATTTATCATCGTCTTCGAAATTAGTCATATAGTTTTTGAATTGTTCTATATGATCATCTGGATCTTGAGTTCCATCAAACTTGTCAATTTTAGAAATGTCGAACCGCCTCGGAAGCGGCACAGATCTAATCTCTCTAATCAATGGCGAGTCCCTCCAATCGACCCCTTGAACAAACTGGTCTTCGTTCCTCATTCCCACAGTAGCATATAAACTTGACTCACCTTCAAATGTCCGAGGAGAATACTTCCGAGGAGAATACTTCCGAGGAGAATACTTCTGAGGAGAATCTATGTACCGTTGCTTCTACAATTTTTCTTTTCTTTTCATTCCACTATGCTCCTTCTTACGCTCAAAATGTATTTTACGCTGCACATATTGAGCGTCACCGTCGTCATTTGACGGATCCGATTGATCATCCGGATCACCTCTTGCTATTTTAGATATAAGTCTAGCGTCATTATTATCTTGCTTCTTTTTAACAAATTCATCAAGCTCCGCCACTTTTCTTATCAGCTCATTCATTTTTCCTTCGAAATCAAATTGGTTTGATCGAATCGGAATTGACTTACCTGCCTCTTTCTCTTGCAGATCAGATTTCAACGTCTCCAAAACTTTTCGAACAGGTGGATTATCTCCTTCCTCTGAATTCATCTCCGATCAGCAAAAATATAAACAAAATTCTTCAGAAAATGAAAAAATTCGAGACTCGATTTTTGATCTATCGATCAAGGTATCTTCGCCCCCTCTTTCTAGCGCCAATTTGGTGAGAATAAAGGTTAAATTGAGAAGATTGAGAGAATATTGATCAAGAATCAACAAAGAAATTTTTAGGTAGTGAAAGTGAACTTTTGCCTCTGATTATTTCATAGGTGTAATCAACCTCCCCAGCCTCTTTAAATAGGCCTAGCAAGTTAGTTACAAGAGCGGTTACATAAAAGGATATTTACAGTTCAGTCCCTATATTTCTTATAAGGCTTAATTAAACTCTATATTAATAGAACTTGTCAATTAAGTCCTTATTAATTACATTTAGGTCCCTAAAGAATAAATTTCCTTATCAGTATATAATTATAAAGGCTTTGAACAGTACATCGTCCCTCGACTATCACGTTTTGTGGCAAATAGTCATTTAACTTTCAAATGTCCGTTGACAGTCCCTGGACTATCGCGTTTAAATAAAGTTAGTCCACCAGATCCTCTGATCCATGAGAGGCTGCCACGTGTCACCATAGTCCCCAGATTTTTGTATCACCCCTAGTCCATTGAGTTTAGTTTTCTGTAATTTTCTACATTTTGGGTTTGACCTAAACTCAAGGGACTAGTGGTGATACAAAAATCTGGGGACTATGGTGACAGGTGGCAGCCTCTCATGGATTAGAGGATCTGGTGGACTAACTTTATCCAAACGCGATAGTCCAGGGACTGTCAACGGACATTTGAAAGTCAATGGACTATCTGCCACCAAACGCGATAGTCGAGGGACGATTTACTGTTCAATGCCTAATTATAAACATATACGAGACTTTTTGGAAGTAGAGAAAAAACAAAAATGTTTGTGCATTCAGACCCAAAACGATAGTATCACACTAGTGTCGAGATCGTGCTATTCATACTTATATATCGAGGCGGAATATACGGTACTCATATACCTAACTCATATTCCTAACAAAACATTATAGTTTATGTTATTAAGACACCAAAACATTAAACTTTCATAAAATAAATAAAAAGTTTTTTTTATTCTTTCAAATTATATAATCAGGGAAGAATAATGTTGCAAACTCTTCAAACATTCAAGTCTGAAATCATAGAATCTCAACGAATCATAAAAGAAAGTAAGACTCTTATAATATATTATTTTACTCTTTAAGTATATAATTTTGCATTCTATGATGACTCATGGATCTCATGCGTGTCTAAGTTAAAGATGAAACTGCGATAGTTTCCAACAAGTGATATCATGTCACATTTTGAGAATGAGATATTAAGGTTTCAAGTTGTGAATTTAACTATCAAACATGATTTTTTTTTCAAATTCAGTAAATGATACACATATTGGGATTAATTTTTGTATGTGGCCTATAGAAATGTGTATCTATGGACGAAAATGCACAATATAAATGGTTTGGTAGAAAATACATGTTATGAATTGAGTTTCAACCTTAAAAAAATGAAATTTTTGGGCAACTTTAAAAGTTTATATTATAAAATCGACGCGACAAATAAGGTTATCACCGCAGTTCGTGAAGTATAAAATGTTACAAAAATAATTTTTTGCCACAACGGTAGTGGTTGTCACTTTGACGCCATGCGGGTCGTTGTATCGATCTAACAGATTTGTCCCACACATGTAAAACCTAAGTCGGTTTTCATGGCGATAAGTGTCTGAAAATGTGATGTACGTTTTTTGTGCGACACTCTTGAACCTCACCGCGACACCTATATCAACACGATGACGATGACATTCCTTCAATAATAAAATATTATATTATCAGAAAACTATCGTCCTTATGATTCATAACCCAAGTTATTAGAAATTTCTAATTTTATTTTGATTAGCTTTAGACTAGACTACAGTAATTTATTGGACCTTGAATATATATGCAATTGAATGATATATTTAAATTGATTAGCATGCTTCAATTTGTTCGAACTCGGATAAATAATACATGATCCAATATATCGCAAAAATGACCCATATAATTGAAGTAATACATGATCCAATATATCGCAAAAATGACCCATATTTAGTTTGTAAGGAAGAATATAGTAATGAACATTTGCCTTGATGGAAAATACGTAAAAATATTTAAAGGTTCCGGCAATGATATTTCGGTATAGATTGATTTGGTATTTAGGTCAATCACCATTATAGATGCGTCAGAACATATGAATACTAAAAATAATGTTCATATCCAAGAGCGAATATTGTCAAAAATGAACAAAATTAATTAGTTCTAATTAAGTTATTCGAGAAGATCAAACTCTACCTCTTCAAACAGTCCAACTGGAAACTGAAGAAATTATACCATTAGAAATATCTAGTAGAGAAAAGAACTATATTATATATCTTCAAGAACATGAGTAATTTTCATTGTGTAACAAAAAATAATCCCTTCAGTTTACGTGAAGTCATGAGAAGCTCTGATTATCAAAGGTAGATTAATACAATGAACGAATAGTATAAATTATTGTATGAGAGCTTGTTCTTATCACCTAAAGAAAACAAATCGATTGATTGTAAATGTATATTTAAAACAAAACAACATTATAAGGGTAATATGAAAATACAATAAAATGAGACTTATGGTGAAGGGTTTTACTCAACGTAAAATGATAATACTTTAACAAAACCTTCTCTAGAAGTTCATCAAATGATTATTCTCGGACAATCATAATATTAGTTACATATTTCAATGTTGAATCCAACAAATGGATGTAAAGACACAAAAATTTAATCAAGACATTAAAGAAACGATCTATATGGTACACTATGAATTTTTTTTCTCTGATAATCCATATTTGATGGTATGCAAACTAAAAAAAAATACTTATGGGCTTAAATAAGTGTCTTGGAAATGTTAGCACAAATTTCTTGAAGTTATTTTCTCATTTGATTTCAAGATGAATTCAGTTGAAGATTGTATGTATCAAAATTTAAGTGGGAGAAACTTCATATTATTTGTGTGTTATGTAGATGACATACTATTGTAAACAATCGATAAAGATTTGTTACATGCTACTAAGTAATTTCTTTCGAAAACATTGATACAAAAGATCTTCGTGATGCATGTTTTGTGTTAAGAATTCAAATTCATCGAGATTAGTCCCTTGAAATTCTAGGTTTTTCATAAAATATATGTATTGGGAGGAGCCACAACATTATCAGACAATAAACAAAAAAGGAAAATAAATCCTTATTTCGAAAGGTGAAAAGTTTAGTCTCAATAATGTCCGAAGATAAAACTATATATTGAGACAATATAAAAGATTATATATGCTTCAGATCTTGTAAACCTTATGTATGGTTAGTTTCTTGTGAGAGAATATATTATATTTTTTGTCAGTGTTTTAGGAAGATATGTAAGTAACTCGAAGATGAAACTTTAAAAGATAGTTAAAATAGTTTTCCAGTATTTGCAACAAACAAAACATCATATATTGACGTATAAAAAGTTAGATAAATTGGACATCATAAGTTATTCCAACTCATATTTTGATAGATATGAGTGATGAGGTTCAAAGCCTTCATCAAATATCCCAAAAGCGTTTAGATATGGACAAGAGAGAAGAAAGTTTTTAGATATAAAAGATAGCTTTTTAAGAAAGAGAAAGTAATTTAATGGACTAACTTCACGATAAATGAGATGGATCCCTTTTTTTGGTACTTCTCCTATATATATTAAATATCAATTATATCAGTGTAAAAGATCCATATAACCCAATTTGTAAGTATATTGGTATAAAAGACCAATATGCCTTCATTTGTAAGTATATTGACTCTTAATACAAAGTAAAATGCCTCAATACAAAGTAGCACGAACTCTTATTTTTTCAGATGAACTTGGCTTATAACCATCTTTACTTTAATTGATATGAGTGACCAGTTATGCTTTAATAGCCAGGTTTTACTTATAACCATGTTCACCACTTAAGTCATTTATAGCCATAACATGGCCTCTTACGCTTTTCAACTGACTTACACTTTTCAGTTGGGCTTGGCTTGCAACAATATTCACTTATTAGTTATAATTTTCTAGATTATGTCGATTCATTTTGTTCAATTTTAGGCATCAAATTCATTTTAGTAAGAGATAGATAAAAATTAAAAAAAATACACTCACTGCATCTTTGAATACATTATCAAAATTTGTTATATGTTTCAAAACATCTAACAAGTCATTTTTAGTTGTGGAATTTTTCCATAAAATTGCGAATTTTCGAAGAGATCGAACCCTTAGATTATAATATAACAACAACTTGACAGTTCAATAGTCAAACATTAGCATGAGATCGATTACGTCCAAGCATATAGATATCAAGTTCTTGTTTATTAGCTAAATAATTTAGAATCGTTAAATATGTATAGAACGCATCAATACAAACTTTATGTTAGCAGATTTTTTAATTAAGGTATTTGCATCTAATTTTTTTATTAAATATACTATTGATATGGGTGTCGTGTTCATATATGATTACTATTTTTAGTCGAAATCTGTATTAAGTTATAAGATATGTTTATCTTCCGATATTGTATATTTAAGTTCTTTAATACAAACATATTTATATATATAGTGATTTTTTCCACTGATACATGTACTCCATTAAAAGTAGGTCTCCAGTTAAAAAGGATTAGTTAAAAGTCGATATGTATGGTTGAATTTTATATTAAACATACTATTGATATGTTAAAAAAGATTACTTAAAACTTTTATTAAACATACTATTAATATGGGTGTTGTGTTCATATATGATTATTATTTTTAGTGAGAATTTGTATTAAGTTATAAGATATGTTTGTATTTCGAAATGTACATTTAAGTTCTTCATTTTAAACATATATATATAGTATTTTTTCTAGTGATTCTCTCGCTCCATCAAAAGTAGGTCTCCAGTAAAAAAATAGTTAGTTAAAAGTCGATATGTATGGTTAAATTTCATATTATTATTATGTTATATACTAGTATAAATCCATTAATTCATTATTCGGATGTTATGATTATTGATGCATCCATTTGCGGATTCTAAAGAAACGAAAACGACATTAGTCTCATGTCTTTATTGGTCATATACAAGATTATTAAATTGATTTATGTGATTATAATATTTAAAAGTGTTTGTTTAATATATGTATCTTATGATAGCATATGATGATCCCATCATCACATATTTTGTCTATGCATTCGATCATCACATATTTTGTCTATGCATTCGATTATCATCAATATTAGTCCAATAAAATAATCATATATTTAAGTAACAACCTAATGGATAAAATATGTCTCTTAGAAGTAATTGCAAAGTTATCAAGTTTATTGCGGATACTTTGACGATTAGATCCGAGAATAAATAATTTCAATAAAACTGATAGTTTTGAGACAATTTTATGAAAATAAAATAAGTTCGAGATTATTGTCCATAAGGGTGACAACTTAACAGAATTTGAGTTTCATTTAGAATGATGTTTGAATTTTGCAAGTTTCATATTAAAAAGATTACATAAATCTTCGATCTAAAGGAATATTAATGTTTGTCATAGTTAAATATAACATAAGATTTTTAAACATGAATTTGTCAAAGTTAACCCAAAATAATTTTTTTAATTAAGTCGACCCACTAGATCAACATTAATTTTTCTTAAACATATACATATACTGTTTAATATGCTGGCCAAAATATATCTCATTATTGTTGTAAGGATATCTTTTATTATGTTATATATAATCGTTAAATGACATTTGAATTATATGTCATACTGATAATGTGTATTATGTATTGTATGTGTATTGTTTTAACAAATACAGGTATTTATAAACTTAGAGAAAACAAATATCATATTATACATTAAACTAATTTTGAGTTATACAAGAAGGATATAATATTTCATCTCATGTGTTATGATTATGACATTACATGAAGAACGAAAGAACCATAATCTTTGATTGAACAAAGCTCTCTTGTGGAGAAGAACAAATTAAAAACATATTAAAAGTCTCACATACTAAGTATTGGAAATTGGGAAATAAGTTGAACATATCAATGATAAAAAATAAATAAAGAACGTTCATATGCACAACACATCCAATTATGGTACAAAGAAGTATAAATGTTTGTATCATAAAGTATATTGTTTATATTGTAAGATTATGAGGAACTTTGGTAGAGAATGTGAAGAGTACAAAACTTACATGAACGCTATGTATAATATCACTTCTATGATATGTTGAAAGATCAATTTAGTTTAAGTATTCATTAATACTATGGAGGTTGATACGGGGTGACGACTGACGTATGTATTTCTTTGTGGGGTAAGATAAGAAATTGAGGACTTAGTGATGGTGAAATATCTATATATATATATATATATACAACAGGCAACAACTCGTGTTTAGTTTATGATATTTATAGTATTCGTCCATTATTATCTAGAAGTCTTTTTTACTTGAAATACGTATTGTATGTACCTTCTTAAAGAATAATATTTTTCTGTTTTTATTATTGTTGGAGAAATTTAGTTATTTTTTTAAATGGTGGATTACATGTTCATTTATAAAATAATATTGTTACATCTAAACAAATAATTAGAAAACTTAATTGTAATACTGGAAACTAAGTAAACATTTGGCACAAACGATTCAACAAAAAATCTAGAAATAATATTAGAATTTATATTATGGAAGTTTTATTAATTTTCAAAATTGTTTCAGAATTTCATGTTTGCATCAAATATATTAAGGTAAAAAATACTAAGGTGAAAATATGAGATGCATATATAGGAAAGTGGTTTTTGGTCTTTTATATATATATATATATATATATATATATATATTGACATCTGGAAAATGTGTTCCCTACAGTATCATAGAACAACAACGACAATTTTTCTTATTCTTTGATGATTTTTTTCGCAGTACATATATCTATATCTTACTCACAAGAAATAAGAGATCAATGAAAAATTTAAAGTCTTTAAGAACAAGGTTGAAAATAGGCTGATAATAATATTAAGTGCGTCGGATTGGACAATAGTGATGATTATTATGGAAGATATTATGGTCCAGGTGAACAAAGTTATGGAGTATTTGGAAAATATTTAGAGCAGCGAAAATAGTTTCTCAGTATATAATACCAAGTTCACCTAGCATGAATAGTGTATTAAATAGACAAAACTTTATACTAAATGATATGTTAAAAAATATGGTTGCCATTCAAGCTTACCTATACCGGTATTGGGATAATCAATAAAATATGTGACATATATTCTTAAAAGAGTTTTAACAAAAGCTACTACTAAAATTTATATAAACTTTGGCATGACAAAAACCTGGTTTATAAAATTTACATGTTTGGAGTTGTAAAGTTGAAAGGAAATCTTATAGACTGGAAGATAAAATATTAGAATCCAAATAGTTAATAATTATTTTATTGGATGTCATGACCATATTACGAGTTTTAAGTTTTATTATCGTCCACATATAAACATTTCTTAGACATGTACAATAAAATTCTTGGATGAGATTCAGTTTCGGAAGACAAATATAGTAATGAACATTCATATTGAATGAAATTATGTATAAAACATTAAGGTATCTAACACTGATACTTCGATATCGACTGATTTGGTATATATGGCAATCACCATTTCAAAAATGTTAGAACATATAAATACTAAAAATAATATTCATCTTCCACCTACAGATATTTTCCAACATCAATAAAATTAAATGGTTCCAATATAATAAAATTAAGTGGTTCAAGAAGATCGAACTCTAACTCTTTAAAAAGTACATTTACAAATTTAAGAAATTATGCATTTGCGAAGGTTTACTAGAGAAAACAAGAACTTTATATCTTCAGACTATATTATATATTTAAGAACATGAGTAATTCTATGATGTAACAGAAAACGACCCCTGATTTTTTTGTGAATGAAAATTGATAATTCTTAACGGAGGATTAATACAATGAAAAAAGAGTATAAATTAATGTAAGATAACGTGTTGTGGGAGATTTTCCCATCACCTAAAGGAAAAAAAACTGGTTGTTTGTAAATGGATCTTTAAAACATAACAAGATTCTAAGAGTAATATGGAAATACAAAAAATACTACTGGTGATGAAGGGTTTTTCTCAATGTAAATGGATGTAAAGATAATTTTTTTTATCGAGACATTAAGCAAACTATCACTATGAAAACATTATCTACCGTGATACATCGAATGCAATATAAAAAATATATTTATGGAATTTTACAAGAATCTCGACAATCTGATCACAAATTTTTTGAAGTTATTATCTCATTTGGTTTGAAGATAAATATAATGGAGGATTGTATGTATCAAAATTTTAGTGGGAAAAATTTTACATTCTTGGTGTTTTGTGTCGATGACATATTAGTGGAAAAAAACGAGTAGGATTTTTTGCATGGTACTAAGTAATTTATTATGAACAAATTTGATATGAAAGATCTTGGTGATGTATCTTTTGTGCTAAGAATTTAAATTCATCGGGATCAGTCCCGTGAAATTTTGGGTTTATCGTAAAATATGTTTATTGAAAGGACGCTGTAACATTATGGGACAAAAAAAAGAACATCAAATATTTGTTTTGAAAGGTAAAATGTTTACTCTCAAGCAATGTTCGAAAACAGAAATACCTAATGAAGAAATGAAAAAGATTTCGTGTGCTTCGGTTGTTGAAATTTGTATGTATGTTTACCAGACAATATATTTGTAATATGAGGATGAAACTTTAGAAAGAATTCTAAATAGTTCTCTAATATTTGTAACAAATAAAGTATCAGAGATAGACGTATAATAAGTGGATAACTAGAGATTATTGGGTATCTAGACTAGTATTTTACTAGACATGAAAATTATTGTCGTTTAAATTTAAACATCGTATTCATTTTAATCGAAGATGCAATATCATGGCAAATTGTAAAACTGCATTGATTGCATCTCCCAATAAGCATCTAATTAGACACTTTGGGTGTATATTCTTTTTTACGATACTACAAATTATAAAAGGGATATAAATTCTTTTTTACCACCAACTATGCTAGAAACCTGGAAACTTTGCTGGGATTCAAGCAAAGTAATCTTCCCATAAAGTATCTGGGTTCTTTCATCAGCAACAAAAAAGTGTGAGAAATTTTGATGATTTGATTGCAAAAACTGTCAGTAAGATCAATGAATGGGATCACAAAACTCTGTCGTTTGGGGGAAGACTGATTCTTGTTCAGTCTTTTTTGGCTTCTTATCCTATATTTATGGCTCAAAACACTGAAATCCCTACATCCACTATAAAAAAACGTTGGAGACTCTCTACAATAAGTTCCTATGGGGTTCTAAAACAGAAAAGGCTGCTACTATCTGGTGCAAGTGGTCTGGTCTTTGCAAAAGCTATGAAGCGGGAGGGCTGAATCTTCGCGGAATTAATGATATGGTTGATGTTTTTTCATACAAATTATGGTACAATTTGAGAAAGCAGGATTCTATTTGGGCAAAGATGATGAAATTAATTTATTTTAATTATAATCACCCTCTCACTGTGATTCTTAATCGTAAGAGCTCTTCCATATGGAAAAGGGTTTGGAGAGTGAGGGACAGGGCTGAGAGAGATATTTTTTGGCAAGAAAATAAAGGTAGCATAGACATAATGGTTGACAGGTGGTGTCATACTGAGGCTTTCAAGATTTTTACTAGTCAAGATGACAGAAGTCTTTACAATGGCGCTATGGTCAAGGACTATTCGGATTCTGGAAAGTGGAACATCTTTATGCTTGAGAACATTTTGGATCATAATCAAATCCAAAAAGTTCTCAAGATGGCTATCAACAATAATAACACTGATGCCATCAACAGGACATTTAGTGAGGATGGTCAGTTTAACTCTAAGTCTACCTGGTGCGAAGTAAGGGAAAAAGGTCATAAGTCTTACCTTTATGGAAGGCTATGGAACAACATCACACCTCGCAAGTTCTTGTTTTTGCTCTGGAGATCCTTAAAAGGCTGGTTACCTGTGGATTCTTTCCTGCAAATAAGAAGACCCAGTTGGTGTCTAAATGCCAGCATTGCTGCAATACTGAAAATATAAAACATGTCTTTATAGAGTGTCAAAAGACATGGGGGGTTTGGTCTTACTTTACTGTCTATTTTAACATCTACATTATAAGAAACATGTCACTCTCTCACATGGTGAGATCCTGGTTCTGGTCGACCGGAAAAGTGGTTCATCTACACACAATCATACCTATAATCATAGCTTGGGTAATCTAGAGCGCAAGGAATAGAAAGAAGATGAATCGTAAAGTCATAAGCTCTGAGAATATGATAGGTTACATTATTTACATCCTCTCGAGCTTAGACACGAGTAATCATTTTAAAATGAAGTATTGAGACAAGGATAGAGACGTTGGCCTCTCCAATAAATGTATAAATCATTTGGCAAGGCCTAACATCATAATTTCTCTTAGCTGGGTATGTCCTAAGTTAGGCCGCTATAACTTAAATTCGGATGGGGCATGTGCTGAGTCTGGAGAGTGTTTTGGTGGAGGCCTGTTAGGGATAACTCAGGGAAAATTCTATTTGGCTATGGTAAGATTTATGGCAAGGACAGTCCCATTATTGCGGAGACCAGAGCGATGCTGGATGACCTTCCTTTCTGTTTCGAGAGGAGGATCAACCTGTTAGACATTGAGACCGACTCTCGTATTCTGACTCAAATGTTGCTCACAGGAAGAACCCCCTGGTATCTCAAACATGAAAGTAATCCACATTTTCAGATAACAAAATGCAACAGCAGATTGGATGGTGAATCACACTCATGAGTCTAATAGGAATTTGTTCCTGAAAGGAACTGAAATCCCTAATAGACTTTGTACCATCACTTTTTTGGAAGGGCTTGATGTGGGTTATATGAGAATTACTTAGTAAAGCTGAGTTTCAGTATAAATAAGGTACCTGGGTGCAGATTTCGTTCATCTTCCTGAATTGCTCTTTGAACTCATGCAAGGCTTGGATTTCCTGATTTTCTTGTTGGTAAATCTCTTCGAAGATCGTTTTAAGGCATAATCTGGACAAGGATTAAGAGAATGGGTAAATTGCATGCAAGATTGTGCGAAAAGTTTTGGTTTTTTTCGAAGATGCAAGTTGAAAGGAAGACGAGATGTAGTCTAGGGTTTTTGATTTGAGATTTTGATCTTTGGTTCGCGAAAGGTGTAAAAGCAGTGTGTATTTATGTTTTAAAAGTATTAATAAAATATCAAAATTTAAAAATAAAATAGAAAAATAAAAGGGATATAAATAATTTTTAGATTATATTGTAATAACAAATCAACCGTTCATAATTCAAACATTAATATAAATCCATGCATGTAGATATAAAATTCTCATTTATTAAAGACATAATTTAAAGTCTCCAATTCATTACAAAACACATCACGACAAATTTTATGCTAGCAGATTCTCTAAATAAGATATTAATATCTAAAACTTTTAATATGAGTGTTACGTTTATGGAAGATTATAAATTTCAATAGAACTTTATATTAAGTTATAAAATATGTTTGTATACTGATATTTTTTTTTTTTTTTTTTAATCAAAACCGAAAATTTATTAATATTAAAAGAGTTACAAACAGAACGAAAGATGGGGACGAGATCGGGCCCAATTACAAACCCAATGCAGCAAATCCCCAAATTATTCAACAATACCCTAGATTAACCCAAACCGAAATTCTCCTAAGTTCTCCAATCCCAAAATCAAAACTCGAAACATTAACCTCCCTACAAGCAGACATCACAAAAAAACCCCAAATCGAAACGGAACACAGAGGCAAGAGTGTAAGCTGATACAGAATCGAAATGGAGAACGAAAACGAAGCCTTTGTGTAGCTCTTTCCAAGTACTCATTTTGATAGAAATGGAGGAAAAGAGATGGTGCTCCAAAGGTTGAAGATTTCCAAACCCTAAATCGATCCCAAATCAGTAACATGCCTACACTACTATTAAAAACGAAATAATCGGCATCCTTTGGATCAATGATGAAATCTGAGGCGAAATCGGAGAAGATGAAGCAGAAGCCTTCGAATCAGCGATATATTTGAAAACTTCAGAGTCCAGCTTGCATGTACAGAGGAAGCAGAACACCTTGAAGCAGCACAAAATTTCAGAGATTGATCTTTCAGACTGACAAAGAAGCTAACACCTGAAAGGAGGCAACTACTCAGCATTTATGTAAGGTAACCCTAAGCTTTCTAGAATTATGATTGCTTTTAATTCAGCAGGAGATGAAACAAATTCATACTCCTGTTTCATTTTGCATTTGATTGTCCATCGAGCTAACCAGTCAGCAGCTCGGTTGAAATCACGATAAACATGATTGATAGACATATTAGGGTTCATTAAGTTTCTGCAACACTTGACTATAGAAGATAGGGACCAGGGGATAGTGTTATCATTACCAGATTTGATTAGGTCTACTAGAATACAAGAATCGGATTCTATATCAATATTAATTAGGTTTTTAGAGTTACATAGAATCAAACCGTCAAGGAGAGCCCTAGCTTCAGCTAATAGTGGATAGAGTTTACCATATAGATTTCCATATGCCTGAATCAGAAAGCCCTCGTGATTTCTCAGAACAACACCACCAGAAGCCTCACCATTATGAACTACACTAGAATCAGTATTAAGCTTAAGGCGACCAGGAATAGGAGCCATCCATTTAGAAATAGTAGGCCTATTAGAACACCTGTGAGCTAGATTAGATAGACCAAAAATAGGAGCAATAGATAAGTCATTTGACCAATGTTTAGGTTTAAACATATCAGCAGAGTTCATGTAAAATATAGTGTCATAGACCTTCTTAATAATAAAAGCAGTAGAGATAGAAATACCATTGAACTTAGCATAGTTTCTATACTTCCATATAAGGCTAAAAATGATGGAGGGCAGGACATTTCTAATGTGTTTATGAGTGTTAGAAAGACTGAACCAAGCTTTAGTCATATGCATAGGAGACATGTATCTAAAGATAATGACTTTGAAAATATGAGCAAAATGTAGCCAAACATTCCAAGTAGTATTACATGCAATAAACAGATGATCAGTAGTTTCGAGATTTAGACAGAATTGGCATTTAGAAACAACAATCATGTGTCTATTCCTCAAAACAGAGTCAGTAGATATAAAGTTTTTTAGAACTTTCCAATGTATGAATGCATGCTTTTTAGGAGTGAGGTTGTTCCAGAGCTTAGAGAAAACATTTGATTTATAATAATGAGTTCTAATACAGTCCCATGTAGACTTAAGACTAAAACAACCATTGGTAGCAAGACTCCAAATGATTCTATCCTTACTATTAGGGTAAAATTTACAATTATTGATACGATTCAAATCATTTTGCTGAGAAGATTATTAATGCTGACCAGATTCCAATGATTCCCTGACCAGTAATAGTTAACCTTTTCATTATGGAACCAAGTATTATCCATAGAATTGTCTAAGACCAATAAAGGATCAGAGCTAGACCATCTATCAAGCCAGAAACTGATATTACCATCACCAAGGGACCAGCAAATGTACTGCTCAGCAACACTCCTAATTCGCATAAGCCTTTTCCAGACCATAGATCCTTTAGTGCTATTGATAAGCTGCATAGGGTGGTTAGTGCCACAGTAGATACTATGAAGAAAGTTGGCCCATAACATTTTGTTTTCTCTGAACTGCACCCAAAGCTTACAGGAGATGGAGGTTTGTACATTAGACAAGTTCCTGATGTTTAGACCTCCCTCACTGTAGCATTTACACACCTTTTTCCAAGTGCACCAATGAATCCTGTTTTCAGAACTAGTGGAGCCCCAAAGGAAATTGTTAAAAGCTTTTTCAATCTTAGAAATGACATTTGTAGGAATAATATTTGCATGCATCCAATACATAACAATATTCATAAGGACAGTATTTATTAGAGTTAAACGGCCAGCAAAAGACAGATGTTTAGATTCCCATAAAGATATTCTGTCATTAATTTTTTTGATCAGATTAATGTAAATGGAAGAATTATTACTAGTGCCAATAGTGATTCCCAGATAGACAGTAGGTAAAGAAGTACTATTAAAACCAGTTGTAGTAGAAATAGACCTAATATTGGCCACACTGATACCATTTGCAATAATGACCTTGGTCTTATGCTTGTTTATGACTTGGCCAGATATAACTTGATAGTCCTGTAAGAAATTGCTAAGA
This sequence comes from Limnanthes douglasii subsp. nivea, assembly GCA_036936605.1. Classification (NCBI taxonomy): domain Eukaryota; kingdom Viridiplantae; phylum Streptophyta; class Magnoliopsida; order Brassicales; family Limnanthaceae; genus Limnanthes; species Limnanthes douglasii. Next base: position 133,622,231 of record JAUPFV010000003.1, on the reverse strand, counting down.
TAGACAAGAGTAGTATCTCTACAGTTAGTAAATAACAAAATATCATCAGCAAAAGCTAGATTACTAATGCATAGATTACTTCGATTCTTATACCTCATGCTTTTATTGTTATGAAACAAAGAAGAGATACCTCTCAGGAACACCTCCTCAGCAATGATAAAAAGGCTAGGGGATAAAGGGTCCCCCTGCCTAAGCCCTTTCATAGTTTTGAAATACCCATAGGTAGCACCATTTATAAGAATAGAGACACTGATATTAGTAATCAGATTAGAAATAAGACTGACAAACCTGTTAGAGAAGCCAAATTTTTTAAGCACATATAGGATGAAAGAATGACTTATTTTATCAAAAGCTTTGCACATGTCTAATTGAACAATAATGTTATTATATTTAAGCTTCCTATTGAGGTCATAAAGAAGCTCCTTGGCAGTAATAATGTTAGAGTGAGTGGAATTACCAGGGACAAACCCCCCCTGAGTTTTAGAAATGATTTTAGGAAACAGCAAAACTAGCCTATCATTAATAAGTCTAGTCATAATTCTGTTAAGGAGGGTACAAAGGCTAATAGGCCTGAAATCAGACCAATCTATAGGATTAGAGGTTTTGGGGATAAGGCAGATCCCAGTAGCCAAAATCCCTTTGGGAATATTAAAACCTCTGATGAAATGGTGCAAAGCAGCAACCAGATCCTGCTTAATGATCACCCAACAATGCTTAAAAAAAGTTTGATTAAAGCCGTCTAAGCCAGCCACACTTTTAACCTTAAGGCTACATATGGTCTTGTAGACTTCCTCATCAGTAGGAAGCTTAAGAAGCCCTTTATTATCCTCAATAGTAATAACTTTAGTAATGCTCTCCAACATTACATGATTTAGACTGTCTAATTCTTCCTGTTTGTCTTTGTAGGGACTAGAAGCCAGAGCATCAGTGAAAAAGTTGACAGCAGAAGCTCCAATTTCATCTTTATCAACAATCCAGGAACCATCAATCTTTACTCCATGTATAGCGCGTTTTTTTCTTTTATTTGTAGCATAATTATGGAAAAATTTGGAGCTGATATCTCCATCTTTTATCCAATCAACACTGCACTTTTGTAACCAGAATTCCTCTTCGATTTTATAAGCATTTAATAATAAAGCATTGCATTTGTTAAGATTAAACTTTGAGTCATTATCATTTACATTCTGGTGATTAATTTCAGCCCTGAGGACATCATCCTCAAGGGTTTTAATTTTGCAAAAAATATCACCAAAATGATCTCTGTTCCAAGTACAGAGACAAGCTTTTAAACGTTTTAACTTATGCCAAAACATGAAAAGAGGATCACCATCCATACTTACATTCCAGCTATTGGAAACAACTTTCATGAAATCATCGTCCAAGAGCCACATGTTTTGGAACCTGAAACTCTTACTAATAAAATGAGAAGAATTAGATGCACTAATAATCATAGCAACGTGATCAGACCCAGTACGGGCTTTGTGCATAACAGAGTTATTACAGAACAAAGAAAGCCAAGCATCGTTAATGAAAACCCAATCGAGGCGACGCCATTTAGTTTTATTAGACCAGGTAAAACGAGACCCAGCGTACCCAACCTCCTGCAAACCACAGTTCAGAATCATATCGTTAAAGTCATCAGTACTGTGTTGACAGAAGGTGGAGCAGCCAACCTGGTCATCAACAGATCTAATGGCATTAAAGTCTCCACAAATAAGCCAAGGCTTATCAGCAATAGCAAGACTGCTAAGAGTGTTCCAAAGACAGATTCTATTATGACGTTGGCACTTAGCATAGACAATCGTGAATAAGGAACTATAGCTAAGATTAATATAGCTGGCCTCAAGATGTAAACATTGAACATGATCAACCAGCACATTAACCTTAATATTATCATTCCAAAACATCCAGATTTTGTTCGAGCAATTATTAACAAAGTTATTAAAACCAAGCCTAGAAGCATATACACTAATATTATCACAGCTAATTAGAGGTTCTTGAATGGCAACAATGCAAGCTTTATTTTTATTTGCAAGAAATTTAAGTCTTCGAAAAGAAGATTTGTCCTTAATACCACGAATGTTCCAATTGATGATGCTAATCATAAGAAAGAGATCGTTTAGAAATACTTGAGACAGAAAGCTGTCTTTTGGCCAGGCCTTTCTTTCGAGCTTGTCTGACCTGCTTACTAATGACTTTACTGAAGTCCTCCTCGTCCTCAGATACATCCTTTCTGAGCTGGCTTCTAGTCAACCTTTTCCCAGGAGCAGGCCTATCCTTTGCAACCTTAGATTCCAGAGCCAAAGAACAATCCTTTCCAGCTTTAGGAGTAGAGTCAGAGGCCAAATTTTCATAACCCATGTTGATGGCCTCATCGGGACTTTGAAGAGCGCTAATGATTTCATCAATTTTGCTATTAGAATCATGTCTGGCAGAACTTGGCTTGTCAGTGTTGTAGTTTTTATCAGAAACTTTATCAGCAGAAATCTGTTGGTTCATAATGAAAGAAATGCCATTAACATCTACAACTGAAGTATCATCAGCATTTTTAGGCAAGCACTGATCAGAAACGGCTTCCATTCTTTCATTTTGAACATTCAAAGGAGTGTTTGGCAGACTTCCATACAAAGAGTCTTCAGGAGTCTTACAATTTCTAGACTTTTCGGCAACACTAAATCCAAAATCCAAGACTTGAACTGCTCCAATAATATCTTGAGAAGACACATTTATATCCTTATTGTTGATATTGCCAGTATCTTTATCTTTAGAATTTCCATAGCACTCATTGTTAGCCATCAATCCAACAACAGTTAGATCATGATCAGGGCCAGGAACGTGAGGAGGAAGGTCAACACCTTCTTGATCTTTATAAGATTTCTTGGCGTTATCATTAATTTTATCAGTTCTTTTGCATTGCTCATCACTATGACCGACATGAAAACACTTATTACAATACTTTGGCAAGTTTAAATAGGCAATTCTCATCCAGCAGCCCATGTTACTTCCAAAACCCACCCAGATATCATTGTAGATTTTCCCAGCAATATCAAGTTCAATTCTAGCCATGCAGCAGTTATAATGAGCTCTGTTTTTCAGAGGAACCTTGACCTCCATGGGAGTTCCCAACGAAGAAACAATATCCTTTATAATGTCTTTATTGTACATATGTTCTGGTATCCCTTCGATTCTCAACCAAACAGGAGTTATGGAGCTTTCATACCTAGTGCTGAACCCTTCTGTCCATTTTAACAGTCTGAAACGAGTAGTCCCCAGAGTCCATACATTTTTCTTCCAAAACTTACAGTAATCTTCAAAAGATTCAAATTCTATTAAAATGTGCCTTGAATCCTTGATTGCATAATTGTATTCTTGCACAAAACTGAATTTGTTGAGAAACTCCTGAAACGCAGCCCTTTTCGGCAGACCAGCAGAGAATTTACATACAATTGTATGCTTTGAAATAGACTTTAAATAAGACAGCGATTTCTCATGATACTGCAAAGAAACATGATCCATTTTGTAAGAAACATTTTCTTGGATCAGATTTTCTCTCTTGTTAGAAGCAGCCACCATGTTAGCGTACGTTACACCATTGTAACGATTAAGAACTTCATCCCGATTCTGACTTATTTTCCCATTGGAAGAGTCGTACGCTTCCCTAACTGATGGAAAAGACTCCATTGGCATCCAGTGCATCCAGTTAGAAAACTAAAGAAGACTCATTACAAAAGAACATCCAATACGAAGAAGATAATGAAACAGTGAGATTCGATCGAAACAGGGCAAGATGAGAAGAAAACAGAGCAAGATAGAAAAGTATCTATCAGGAATAGAGGAAGGTTAATGGCGAGGAGCGACGGAGAGAGGCCGGAGAAGGCCGGAGAAGAAAGGGAGGGTTAGATTATAACTGAATCTTGGAGCGCGAGCCCTTCTTCTTTTCTCTTTTATGTTTGTATACTGATATTGAATACACAGATATCTGATGCGTCTATTTACGATTTAAAACAATGGAAATAATTCTAGACATACGTATTTAATAGTCATGTACGAAATTATTAACTTCATTTATGCGACATAGACATTAATAAAGTTAATCTGGTAGGTAGCATATGATGCATCCTTACCATTATTATATTTATAGTTAGTCTGATTATGATGAAGATGTTTAATACTGCATATATAAAACAAGTAGGGATAAATAATCATATTTAGAAGTCAACTCTCATTGTTTATACCATTGAACAAGACATGCATGGTGATTTAGTTATATTTAATTCTGTCCCTCGAGGAAGAAATAAAATAAAAAGAAGGTAAATGTCATAGAATTCACACTTAAACAATAAAAATTAAACATCACAACAATAAGAACCTAATGGAGCCTCTTTGAAAAACTGCACATATATTGATTCTAGAAAACAAAGTAAATGTTTTTCAGGAACCCTTTAGTTATTAAAGTTTCCAGATGATCTAAGCAAGAGTAAAACACTAAAACATTTATCAAAATCCTAATCATTCTATAATCTCTAGTTTTTTCCGGTGCCTTAGATTTCTTGAGCTTAACGCCATTGGGGTTGACTTTTGTACCTTGATCTTTAAGTTCCACATTTGCTTTAACCGTGATCATACGCCTCTTAGTGTACCGATTCACGAAGTTGAATCTCACCATCGTCATAAGATCCATCTGGAAAACCACGGCTGAGTTCGATGAAACCACCTTCTTATCAAACACTTGGTAGCAGCTTGGAATCGTATAGTTTCCTATAACAAGACTTAACGTCAAGTTAGCATCGTCGTAACGAATACCTCTGATTCTATTAGGATTATCGAGCTTGACGACGAAAAATGGAGTGGTGTTTTGTGGTGAGTTAAGGGTTTTGTTTAAGGCAGGGAGGTAAAAATACTGTAATGAACATGAAGGTTTGTTGACTTCACGCAGACCTAGCCATAGTAAGAGAGGCGCTATTATCACGAATATGATTAAGGTGCTGAGACGGCAACTCCAACCCCTCATGTTTGCCGATAAGAAAAATATAGAAATAGTACTTTTCCGGTCGTAGGGGGAAGAGGTTTTGAGATTTTAAAAAAAAAAACTAATGGGGACGAATGAAGTTATGAACTTGATTGTTTATCAAACACGGTTTTTTAATAAAACAATTTGAATAATTTAATACCGAGGCTTACCTTTTTTTATATATAAAATTAAATGGATAAGGGATGATGATATTATATTTGAATTTCTGTGGGTAGCAGATAGATTATTGTTTGCTTTTATTTTAGATTAATCAAACTAGGACTTGAGGTAGATGTTTTGGTTATGAGATAATAGAAGATGAAATTAGAATTGTTGAAAATTCCGAAGTGGTCTAATAGGTGTTTGGGAAGGCTAAATTGCAGTCACGATTAACGTTATTACGATGATTTCTCCAACATTCCCTCTTTCCCTCTTAAACTGCTCTCTCGCTCTTCGGTGTGTTCAGTGAAGAATAAACTTCTTCCTATAGAGGACCCCAATCCTACCTTGCTAATCCGTGAAATCGGAATAAACCATCTTGCTAACATAAAAAAGTGTATATAATTGTGAGCCGACCTCAAGTAGCAAGAGACTTTTTCGGAGTAAACCATCTTGCTAATCCGTGAAATCGGTCCATATAATAAGATATTTCATTTATTTATTGTATATAATTAATTTTCTGTTTAAGTAATCTCGGACAGCGGATCAAAAGTGAAGGATTAGGTTTATTCTCCAACAAGAGGGGAAAATTTGTTCACATGAGGGATAACTCATGTTAACCATTGATGTAACAAGGCTATTGGATGTTTCCACCAGATAGTCTGCTAAGCCTTAGCGGAATCTCCATAAAGCCAAACAAAAGGAACTTCTTATTATACTTAGTAATAATATTGTGGATTCTTTTGAATGGTTCATACACTTGAATTGGTAGAACATGGTCTGATCCTTCACTGAGAGTTAATACAGGGTGATCAATGGCTGGCTGGCATCGAGTTTTGGCGATATTCACTTGAATTGGTAGAACATGGTCTGATCCTTCACTGAGAGTTAATACAGGGTGATCAATGGCTGGCTGGCATCGAGTTTTGGCGACTAATATCTTAAAGGATGATCCGCATTATGGATGGCAATGGGCCGCATTCGTACCGGGATTGGGCCGATCTGTTTGGGCCCATTGTTTTTTACTCGAACCCAAATCCAGTCCGACCCGCAACTGGTTTAATATTTTCAAACCCGAGCCCGCTCCGTTTATGTTCGCGGGTCAGTCCGATCAGGCCCGCAAAGATTGTTTTTACTATTCGGGTGGGCCGAACCGGTCCGATCCAATCCAAACTAGCTCAAATTTAACTTCATTTTTTTATTTAAAGCAAAAGTTTAAGACATGATTTTTTAAACTAATGTGCCTAAAACACAATAGCACAAGAGAAAAACAACCAAAACGTCTGAAAAGTAAGTAATTAGGATTTGAAGTATATAAAGGCAAAAATATGTGAACAAATATATTTATAATTTATGGAATTAATTTATGGAAATAGAATATAATCTTTGAAAAAAGATTTGAAACATCATACTTGGTTCCAATATGGTTCCAAGTAACCTTAGTATTGTATTTACAAGATTTGTCCAGAGAGAAGGTAAAGAAATCCTCTCTATTATTGTTAATTCTGAGATTACTCATTTTATTTATAATTGAGGGAGTCATACTTGATCTTAAATTCTCTAACTTCCAATTTTTATCAATCGAGAAGCTATTCACATTATCCATTATAAACTAAAAATTATTTTCATCATCAGACAATCTTATTAAAAGCTTGTTGTCAAGACATTTATCAAGCTAAAATCAAGATTACAATTTCTTAAGTGCCAATGTATGTAAGGCTCATCAATATTTCTAGTAGAGATTAATGTCCTCTAGATTCCAAAACCATTTTTGTTTGGGCTAATTTGTAAGGGATAAATGTTTTTACAATATATTGATTTCATATAGTTGGCCCATAATTATTATTTTCCCTAAATCTATACCATAACTTGCAATATAAGGTGATTTGTAAATCATAGAGCTTCATGACATTAGTTTTAGAAATTAAATTCCAATTAGTCCAAATTAGAGGTGTGGTGGTTTACTTAGATCCTCAGAAAAATCTATTTCTAAGTCTTCAAATTCTACAAAGGACGGAGTTGGGAATATTACAACATTGGATATGGTAAATGGGAATAGACATGAGGAAAAATTGTATTAATAAAACCTGCCTCCAAATAAAAAAGAAGTAATATCTCATCTATTGATTCTTGATCTAACATTGTTAACTAAGTCATCATATAGGTTGGCTCTATTCCTATTCTGAATGTAGATACCCAAATATTCTAAAAGTAATGACTTGATTTTAAAACCCATGACATCTTCAATAGTTTTAATTCTTTGAGTATTAATATTGCTAGAGACAATAAAGTTTTATTTGTATTTGTTTATGTACTAGCTTGGTAATTTTTGTACAAATTTAAGGAATGCGTTTAATCTATAGATATTATTTATAGACCCACTTGTGTAGACGAAAAAGTCATCAGCAAATTCCAGACTTTTTATGTTAAGATTACTTATTGTTTTGTACTTCATTTGATAAAAATTATTAAAAGATAAAATCTATACCCCTATTGAGGTATTCTTTTGCAATTATAAACACGTTGAGATATATTGAATCTCCCTGTCTAATACCATAGGGACCCTTGAAGTAAACTTTTGTTTCACCATTTATAATTATTATCAACTAGATAGATGTTATTCCAGTACGTATAAGATTAATAAAATTATTGTTAAATCTAAAGGCTTGAAAAATATTAAGATGAATGTGTGAGAAAATAGAAAGCTTTAGCCATATCAACCTTCAAGAGGATATTTCTACCTCTTGATTTTTTGTTTAAGTCACGAATGAGCTCCTGAGAAAGAAGGATATGTTCATGGATGTTTCTTCCATGACCAAATCCTTACTGCTCAAGGTATATAACTTTAAGTAAATTTTTCATAAGTCTATCATTTATAATATTTTAGACCAGACTGTTAAGGTATATAGTCTTTTCATTTTTAGGATTGTCAATTTTGAGCAGTAGAGTAAATTCCTTTAGGAGTATTTTCACCAAAAAATAATCCTTAATAGTAAGGCAGTGATCAGTTTTAATGATGGGCCAACAGGTTTGGTAGAAGGTTGTGTTGAAACCATCTAGGCCAGTAACAATGTTGGGTTTAAGGCTCGTGAGAGCATTGTGAATCTCAATATAAGATGGAATTTCGATGAGATATTCATTATTAGTGTTTGAAAAAAAGTTTGGAATAATATTTAAGTTATTTTCAAATAGATCAACAGGTTGAGTGTTTGTTAAGAGGTATTTGAAATAATCAACTACAGAATCACCAATTTTATCTTTTTCTTCAATCCAAAGACCATTATTTAGAATACCAACTATTATATTATTTTTTGTGTTTCTTTATGTAATTGTGAAACATATAAGTATTTTCATCCCCTTGCTTAATCAAATCTATGAAACTCTTTTGCTCCAAATAAGATTCTTCTCTTTCCAACATAAGAATCATGTCTGCACCACTCTTAGATAATTTATCCTTATCATCAATTTTTTTGGAGTTTTGATAAATATTTTCAGGGTAACTAATTTTATGCTCTACTTTGGAAATATAAGTGAAGATATTTTCAAAGATATCTTGGTTCCAAAATTTTAATTTAGTCTTCAAAACATGAAGTGGATGACCATAAATGACATCGCCATTTAGATTATTGGATATTGTTGAAAAAATATATTAATAACAAGTTAGTCCGATAAGCTTAATTCATTTTTTTCTTATAGGATTTGATCCAATCATAGGAATAATTGGAATTTTTGTCTCGAACTTATTTATAGAATTATCTATTACAAAAGAGTTTTCCAGCATTTGACTACGTACCACTAAAGGAGTTATTTGTAAACTTGAAAGATAACCTAGGAAACCTGTATCGCTGCTGTTTTTTTTTTGCAGCTCTTGTTGTTGCTGGAACTACCCCATCAAATTATTTGGTCATACTCGTTATCAATGGGACCAGGACTACTTCCAACAATAAATATATAGAAGATTTGGTGCTGGGCTAGCTCAAAATCAGAGTTTATCAGAAGCTTGGTCTAAAATTCCTGAAAAATTCATCGGAGCCACCCATGAGTCCTCAATGATTTAATTGGATTTTAGATGTAATTTCCACATGTTTAAAAATTTGAAAGAGGTTTTTGGTTTTATTCACATGTTTGATAATGTTATTATTATAGGAAAATGATCATAATAAGTTATGGTACAATGTTTTACATGAATATTATTAAAATAGTTCCTCATTTGACTGTTTATAAAAATTCTATCTAATCTTTTTAATTTTCTTTTATTTGACTAAGTGAAAGGTTACAATCTAAGATTATATTATTGAATAAATCAAATAAATCTAAATGATTCAAGAAATCCAATAAATTTAAATTATTCAAGATTACAATCTAAAATTGTATTATTGAAGTCATTAAGACTTCTTAAGCATAAAGTACTGCAAGAAAGATAATCATAGGCTTTAGTTATACAATTAAAATCACACAAGGAGGAAATTTATTGATTCTTGAGCATTTTGCATAGATTACAGTGGCGATGAACTCCTCTTTACTATTAATGTGATGCACTTTAAGGTGGATGAGTTGCTCATGATTGTAGCTAACATCCAATTTAAATTTTTATCTCCATAAAACCCAAATTCTATTATTCAAGTTGATAGTACCATACTGAAAACCCAATTATTCATGTAATACCATGAAATATATGGATTCAGTTATAATGAAAATTTTAACATTCTTATTGTCTTTTTTTGCCATACCTTTAATGTTCAAATTTAAAATTTTAACTATCATTTAAAACTAGTGGGATTGAGATTCTTTGTGACCTTTTGAGGATCATTGAAATTATTTATTTATTTATATTTAGCCTTTTTAGCTCTTTTAAGTGTAACTTTAGTAAATTCTAGGTTTTTATCAATTTGGGTAAATAATGGAGTAACTCGTAAGCTACCATTCATAGTAGGATTTTGGAATCCATTTGTTGCCTCTTCATCAGAAGAGTCAATAAAAGTATTAAACCTATTGCTAAGCTCTATAATCTCTATATTTGATTCATTTATTGGCTTAGTGTAACTTGCCAATGGGCTTTTGAATCCTTGGGTTTCTATAGACTCTTGATTATCAGTCTGATTATCACTATTAACAATATTGATATTATTTTCAATAATATCAATATTGTTTTCATTTCTATTTCTGATAATTACAGACTTAATCTTAGGTTTAAGAATCCATATATCATTTACTTTAAGTTGTTTCTTAAGTATTTTCCGTGAGTTTTCTTTTTTGATTTTATCTTAAGATTCAATGAGTACCTTGTCTTTATAATATTGATCAATGGTATGTCCTAGATGATAACATCCATATGCTACATCCAACCATAGCCCATCTCGTTGGTCAAAATTCAATCCATATTTTTTCATTGACACACTTAAATATATCTAATTCTATCCCAGGCTGGTAGTAGTTGAAATTAACAATATTTTTACTTGGAATCCAAATATTTAAAGGTTTGTCTAATGTTTAAGGTATAGTAGCTATAGTATCCCTATTATATAAGTACTTAGGAATTTTAGGCAATGTGACCCACGATTGGATCACAGAGGATTATTTCTTAAGGTTCAAGTCTGGTTCCCACTTAACTAATCTCATGAAATACTAGTCAATTTTCTAGACATTTATTTTTCACAAAATCCAAAGGTCTTCTATAAAATCCAGTTCTATAAATATATGTCTCTGGTCCCAAATAGTTATAGTAAATTCAGCAGAGAGTTTTAGATTCAACATAAATGTTTCTTTGTATATCATACAAGGATGGCCTACCTTGAGAAAACATCCCAACTAAATTGAGTTTAAAATTAAAAATAAGTAAAGACTTATCTTGTAGTAAGAAGTGTATGACTTTGTAGTCTATTTTGCTTGAAACATTGGTTTACTCATGTATACTCCCTTTCTATTTAGCTTACGCATGATAGTATCTTTTGTAGGTAATTTCCTTGAGTTTGTAGAAGTTGTTCACTACTTTATTAAAATTGATTTGAATTAGTTTTTAGACGAGAAAATTATTCTATCAATTCTTGAGAATTATTCTTCTTATTCCCTTTCTGATTCTTCAATTAATTTTGTTGACTGGTAGAAATTTGTACATTATGGCTATTATTGTTGATGTTTTGGTTGATTAAGTATTGTGTTATCTTGATTTTATTGATGCATTGTATCCATATTTGGAATTGAATCTTCATTGAATTCATAAAATGCATAATTCGAGTTTTTAGGGATATAGAAGATAGAGAGTTCATCGAATAATTTTCGTTCTCTAATTGAGAGGATTCTTGAATTATTTAGAAGATATCCTAATTCTCTTTCAATATATTACTTCAAGTGGAACACTAATTCCCCATTTGGTAATCTTCATATCTTTTTCGTATTTACAATCTTGAAACAAATGTTTTCATGTTTTGATTCTAAATAATTAAGTAGATATACAACTTAAAATGAGTAATATCTTTTACCTGTAATCCAAGCTCGTAAGCCCTAAAAATCTTGTTTCGGTTTATTTGAATTAACCATGTTTTCTTCTACAGATTGAGACATTCAATTAATTGATTATATGTTGGTTCATTTGGATGAATCGATTTATTGAAAGATCGATTAGAGGAGGAAGATATGTCCTCAGAAAAAAGAGCTTCTTGGAGCTAGAGACTTTCATCCTCTCCAAAATTAGTTCATCTCAAAATTAATTTTGCAAAAGCCAATGAAGTTATCAGTTTGGCATACATATTTGTGAATATTTTCCGTCAAAAAATTTGGCATCTTTTGTGGGAAAACTTATCACAAAAAACATAGAACTTTAATCCAATGATGGTAACTAGATCTAGGATCCAAAAGGATACTTATAGAGAAATCTTCTAGTTGGATATCGGTTATTCATTCTAGACTTGATAGGATACCAAGCCCATGTTTCACATCCTGAAACAGTCCAACAAGGAGACCCGATCGGAACCCATCCAATTTTCATCACAACCGGAGTACTAATAGAGGAAGGCCAGCAGCCAGTCGATGTCGGCCTAGATGTCAGCCTAATCGGCGAAAATGATGAACCAATTCAGATTAAAACCTTTGTTGATGTAGGTAACCTGGTGGCCACTTCTGTAGTCTACCACCTGAAATTGCAGATAAAAAAATGCAGCAAGAATATTAGAAAGCCCTTCAATTTTAAGAAACCAAGGATCAGGAGGCCAGAGGTATACAGGCAGAAATGAGTTATGCCCTACATGCGCTAACCACAAAGCTAAGAGGTGGTATTCATGGAAAAGAGCGGTCCGACGTAGAGATCAACAAAACTAATCGAGGGGGTAAGTTCTCGAAGCGAGAAGAGCCCGCTGATGAGGAAGGCGAGATTAATGGAAAAAGAAGTCTTATAACCGAGAACCTAACAGCGAGGCGAGCCATGCATCTCCCAACCGAGCCAAAGAAAACGACATCCTTCAACACTATCTGGTTCAGTTCAAGATAGCCGCGTACGTCCTCATAGATTCTCCATTCATGGAAACCATCCTAGAAGTCGATCTCCTCCACAAGTTCGACGCATTTCTTATGGAGGCTTACAACGATAATAAGGACCCAGAGAGGCACTTGGAGTAGTTCAAAAACATGATGATGGCCTTCAAAACTAACGATGCTATGCTCTGTCGGGGCTTTTCTATGACTCTCAAAGGTAACACTATGGGCTAGAATACATTCAGAGACAGGTTCCTAGGCTAAAATGAATCAAGACGCAAAAGCAACTCCCTTATGGATCTATACCAAAGAAGGGATGAATCGTTAAAGATCTATGTTATGAGCTTTTTCCATGCCATGAACGGTCTTCCAGATTTGAAATAGTCAGTAACATGGCATCCTTGAAGCAAGGTTTAGACCGCAGGGGAGACCTCTATGTTGATCTAGTCATGTTCCCGGTTAAAAAATATGAGAGAGCTTTTGGCCCGAGCAGACCAATTCATCCGTCTGGATGATACTATGAGAGGTGATTCACCATATAGAACCCTCAAGATAACAAAGAGATATTATTAGAAAGAAGGAAGGTTGCTAATGGGCCTTTCCACGATATTACAAAAAAAAATTGGTAACCGCAGAGTGGCCTACTGTGACAACCTGACACGATGCATTACGCCATCGAAAAAGACGATATCGGTAATATATGATATGACTAAAGGACGAACACAATACCAGCCTCCACGTACCATGAGTGCTCCTGGTCACAAGTAATCAAGTAGACACTTTTATGCGTATCACAACGACCATGATCACCCGACTGATGAATGTTGGTAACTCAAGGAGGAAATCCATAAGATTATCATGTAGTTTGTCAAACACCAGGAGCACGTCCGCCAAGAAGAAAATCATGACGATGTTCAGCCCGAGAAAAAAGAAGCTTAGTGGCAGAATAAAAGGGTCGATAAGGGTAAACAACAGTGGCTATTCACAATTTATGGGGTATGAACTTTGACTGACGACAACCAACAATCCACAAAAAGGGTCAAGGCTGACCAGGAGGTACACGCCGTAGAGTGTTCCTCCTACTCAAATTAATGTGACCCAGTAGCCAACCTCACTTTCAACGTCGATGATATATAGGGGGACGTGGCACCCTATAAGGACGCTCTAACTATTAATCTAGATATTTTGAGGTAGCTCCGAAAATATAATATTCAAAGTCATCTATGACAAAATATTGGAGGTTTCCCCAAATCAGTCTACTCCGCAAACCCTTAGGAGATATGAGGGTAAATCATCTCAATGCGTAGGAGAAGTCGAGCTCATGGTAAAGATTGACCATGATACTACCAAAAGGTAAATCCAATCGTTTTTTATGATCTCTGATGCCCCGGCTCCTACCATGCCATTATAGGAAGACCATGGTTGCACAAGTTGGAAGCTACCTCGTGCACTTTCTAGGAACGTGTTAAGTATTCAATTGGTAACTCTATATTTATCATCATGGGAGTCAACAGATTACTAGAACCTTTTATGTCATAGTCGTTGACCCCACAAAACTGTTGCGATATCAATTAACTGGCGATGTTGGAGGCCATGAACTCAACCCTGTTTCCCGAATTGGTAGATGACCCTCGTGAAACCGATCTGGAAAACGATTCTCCTAAAAATGCAAGTGAAAAACTAATGGTCGGGGGCCGTATAATTTGAATAACTAATGAGTTAGACCTTACTTTTTGATGTTCCTTAATTAACTTACTACAAAAAATTTGAATATGTGTGGGGTTGACCTCTTCCTTATTTTCTATGAGCTCGCGAACGACAAACAAACCAAACCAATCCGCCGAAAGTGACGATTATTTTTTCAACATAGTATGCAGGTTTATTACCATGGAGTTCGATAAGATTTTCAGGCTTTGGCATATTTGCAGAGCTAGGTATCAGGTGTGGGTAGCAACCCCCATTTTGGTTAAAAATAAAGAAGGTTAATGGTGCATGTGTATGGACTTCAGCTATCTCAACCAAGCTTGCCCAAAAGACACCTTCCTGCTCCCTCGTATTAACCAACTCGTGGATTCGGCATCAAGATGTGGTACTTATCATGTATAGATGCGTATTCAGGCTATAATTAAATTCACATGAACCTTATGGAGGAATAAAACACCACGTTCCAGACTGAGAGAGAGCTATATTGCTATACGGTATGGCATTCGACCTCAAGAATGGGGGTTCCATATAGCAGTGCATGTTAATCAGATCTTCAAGAACCAGTTAGGTCATGATATGGAGGCTAACATCGATGACATGATCGTTAAAATAACCACAGGGACTCGTTAGCTTGAAGTTTTGAGAAGCATAATTGGCACCCTCAGATGGTTTAACCTTAAGTTAAATCTTGTTAAATTTTGTTTTGGTGTCGGAAACGGAAAATTCCTAGGCGATGTTGTAAGCCATAATAGGATGAAAGATGACCCTGATCAATTGAAAGCACTGCTACAGATTTTCTACATCACTCTCATGCTCCCAATTTTCAGAAACATAAATGATGGCATTCTTCCAATTTTTATCTGATTGTGGCAAGTCTACCAATCTTTTTACCCTCATTAACAGGAGGTAGAAGAAAATAGAGTGAGCTAATTTGGAAATATCCACCACAACCAAAAAGTATGCCAAACATACTAGAATTTTGAGCAGTTTGAAGCTTAGAATTACACTTAAAAGCACCCTACATCCATTGGCAGTAAGTTTTGTGGGACATATATTCAAGAAGCTAAATAAATTGTGAATGAAGGACGGTAAAGGTAAACGGAGCCTCCAATCGAAGAGTCGTATAAATACAAGTTTCGTTATCTTAGGCATGATAATGTTGTTAACCATGAGTCGTCATACACGTTATGACAACATCGAGGATACCATACCCAACCCCTAAAAAAAGGAATTTTGATTCATCGTTTGTGGTATCGTTGGGAAGGTTGTTTGTTTTCTTTTTCTTCTTACCTCATTTTTAGGAACCAATATGAATGGTGAGGGACTGTATGGTACCAACAAGTCCATGAAGAAACAAACTGTAATAGCCTACTTGGCCTGCGCCATGAAGAGCTACTGGCAGGGAGGTATATAAGATAACAGACCATTCGAGGAGAAGCTACTAACCTGTTAATCACGAGATCTACGATGATGGAAAATTAAAATGCAGTACGACCGACAGATAATAAACTATGAATGCCACCAAAGGTTTCCTATTTTCACTCTCTAACATATACAAACCCTCATAACAAACAAAATATGCAAAATGCCTTTGTTTGTTCAAGTTAGATTTAGGCACGTCAATCGACAAACGATGTGACAATGATTAATCGAAGGAACATGCTTTATGGAAATCGAAGCAATACACCCACTTGTAGAGGCATACTACCTTTGTATAAGAATTCCATAAAGTAGAGCCGCCTATTTTGACGCATGTCAAGTCTTGTTGGATCACCAATCACATCACAATTTGGATCGTTGTCACGCAATGCTATCTCACCCTACTCGAACTTGAACCGTCACACCTAGTTTTCTTGGAAATCGGACTCCATTTAGTACCCTTACTATATAGTTCACACTGGTAAATGGACTAGGAGGAACCCTGATGAGGTGGTTATTATAAGACAAGATAGGACCATAAAGCAAATGACCCTCGGATAACAAACATTACTCTTGGATTGTAATACCTCAAAACATGACGATCGACGAGAAAAATTTAAAGAGTGAGCAACAAGAATATTCAAGAAAGTCCCTCCAACAAACATCTTGGTATAATCACCGAGGGATAGTCATATGTTACAGAGAGATTCCCGCATTTTACTGAGGTAAGTCACGAGCAGCGCTGCCCAAGCATCATAATCGTTGTCATTCTATAACACGTTAGTGAGAGGGTCCAACTTTTAGTTTGGCCGCTCAAGAGCAGTGCTACCCAAGCATCATAACCACTGCAAGTCAGTACACGTTATCAAGGAGGTTTTGTCTTTTATCGAGGCTGTTCACGAAAAACACTACCAGACGACATCATCGTTGCCAGTCTATTAGATAGCAAGCTACAAAGGAGGTCAATGAGCATAAAAAACGGTCCACGATAATCGGTCCAATATAACTGGCCACGACTAAGTTAATGATAATTTATATTAGTCTTTAATTCTAACTAGTAGAGTTATGCACTTATTGGGAAATTGTATAAATGTGATTGCTATTATGTAAAGTTTATATTTTATTCTCGGTAAAAGTTATCAGTTTCACATGCTAGCTTGCCACTTCTACAATTAGTTGGCCTGTCATTATTTTAAACCGAGTCTTGGCCCGACATCCTAAACAAGACCTTTCCCTTTTCTTACAAGAGTAAGGATCTCTTGCATCACACGAGATATTCTCTTGGTAACCACTACCCCATAGCTAAGAACCACTTGTACTAAAACTAAGAAAAAAAACTCATCAAACATACCTACATGATCAAGATCAACCGTAAGATCTGGAACAATATTAAACACACTATCATCTCCACCCAATGACATGGCTTGCATAATTTATATTTCCGTTATCGGCGATGAAACATGTTCAGATAGTTGGTCTACTATCATCGGGTTGGGTCCCATATTTACCATTTTTATAAGTAATGGGCACCTCATCAAATTTGGGATTCAGTTTTGCATAAACCCTCACTCGACGTGGATCGATTCTTAACTTTACCCAACTTACCCTCGCTAACTCTACGAGGATATTTTCGATGCTTAAACACAGTTTTCGTAACAACTACACTACGTGTCACTCCATCGTCATCCTATGGAATCCTTATTTTACCATAGTTACCCTCATCAACACCAAAAAGGCATCTTCATCTTTCTATGTTGGATAAAGCTTAGAAAAAATAACTACCTTAGTGGTAGCCCATTCCACCTATTGGACCGTCCACATGCTCCTACCACTAACGATTGTTTAGAGGTTTTTTCTAGTCTAACGTTTCACTCTCAACCAGAATATCGCACGGATAAACATGATGCCACCAATGAAAAAACATCTAACATTAACATATTTGGTACGAATATCAAATGGCAACAACTTCTCTTTTTAGCCCCACATTATTCTTTTATGCGTCAAAAGCTTTCCTAATATAAAGATTCTTTGAAATTATAAGGGAAAACCAAACAATTTTAAACAAAAAACAAAACTATTAGAATGACGAAGAGAAACACTTGCCGTGAGACCTCCATGCATAAGGGAAACAATGCCTCTCTTGTTTCATGGATGCCTTGCACGACCGGACGTATATACGAAATACTACTTCCATGTTTTGTTGTAGTCCAGAAGATACATAACAACCCTTACCCCTTCCGTTATGGTGATATATAAATATAGAGAATCAGATTATCGAGTAATCATTTTCGAGGTAAGTAAATGAGATACACTAAATCTGTTGTAAACAAGAGGAGATAAGATGATTGCTACATAAAGAACCCCACTAAAAATTGCGCACCAATTGTTTCAAACATAGGAAATTCCTCTCAACAACCACAACAAGTCACACCCTAGAGGAATCTCAGGCATGTGGTCATATGCAAAATTATTTTCTTAAGCATGAATTTCATGTTGAATGTGGACTAAAAGTTACTCTATGATCACCATGAAATTAAGAATAATCAAGCCAAAATAACAAAGAACCTAAGACAACAATATTTTTCTATAAACACTCGACTCTTCTCTGTTAGTACTAATAAACAAATTTTGGCAAAACACATCCATCATCACAACGATTATAGTCCTTCCTCAACACCCTTACAAAGACTAGAGGACTACTAGTAAATCACAAATATGTTATCTAAATAATTGGTCATAACAACTTCAAAACTCATTGGACCGAATATCATAAGTTAAACAATCCAATTGGATGTAATATTCTTACAACAAATCGTACAACAACCTACAAATATGTGAAGATAAAATTAAATTATCATACTTAATCCTTATATATTAATTAAAAAATATATAAAATTATACATATTTTTCTTCATCAATAAAAATCATAAAATACTATCTCTTATTTTATAATCACAATATAATTTTATTTTATTCAATTTTATTTTATTTATTTTTCTAAATATAATTAATATAATATTAAAATTTTAAAACAACAGAAAAATTAAACTAAATATATATCTCTTATAAGTTTACAATAAAGAGAGACGTATCTTCTTTTGTGTCACCCCGTAGGATTTGCCACTTCTTAGACCAGGAGGGTGGGTCTGAGCTAAACTTTCTATAACCGAATCATAGATAGATATGTGCATGAGCTAGATATTTGATTTTATCTTGGGTCATATTTTAGTGAGAACTTATTATCTTTGGTTATAGGAGTATATGTATGATTGTTGGTTCCATTTTTTAACACTTTATATACTCTCAATAAATAAATAAATAAATAAATATATTGCAATTTACCAAGGATCCTATAAGAGAGATTCTTAATAATCTGAACTCATAACATAAAATACGCTATAAAAACATATTTTATATCATATTTCTTTGATAGAAAATCTTAGTGGTATATAACAGGTCTAAAATATTGGTTGTAAGCAGTTTTTTTATTAGTATACAACATCAAATAAATTATAATACTCTCACTGAACTTGTGATAAACATATTATTTTAAAAAATTAATGTCGAACTGAAATAAACTAACAATGCTAAGAATTTATGGTACAATGAAGAGATGTTAGCTTTAGACCATATATAGATTTTGTTTTTTAAATTCTACGCCATCGATTTTTATCACCATCAAATTGTTTTCTGTATTTTTTTTATCTATATCCATTGATAGAATATGTCTTAATATCCATATGATGAAGCTCTAAATCAAAATGCGCAACGAAAACTATGGTTTACTAAATGACTCATATGATAACAGTAAAGAGATGTCTCAGAATAGTTAATACCTTCATGTTGAGTATAATCTTTGAATACAAGATAAAATTTATATCATTCCACATTGCTTGAAACATTAGACATGGTTATATATATAACTAATTTATTTTCTTACTGTGAGATAATTGGAAAAGTTTCCATATTAAATTGTATTGCATTAATTTGTGCTCAACATTCATTGATTTATCAAAATATATTTTTTAAACTTTTCATTATATCCTATAAGTTGATAAGATCATCTTCAAATATATTATAACATTCCTCATGTTAATTTAAATTCCATAAAATAAAAAAAACACGATAACTTTTATTTCTCTAGTGGATCGACGCAACATAGCTCATCCAATTGCCTAATTTCTTGAGGTTGTTGAGTTTGGTCACAATAAATAACATAAATATTTATTTTATGTAGGAATCCAAACACCCACTTGAGGTACTAAAATATCTAGCAGATTAGAAATAAGTAGGAAAATATGTAACCAATGCATTATTGTTAGAGACTGAACGAATTGATCCTAAATTTCTTGAGGGATACATTTTCATCGAGTCTATCGACCAAATCTATATCCTCAAAACCTATACACAGATAATTAACTTTTTTGGAATTTATCTTATGTTTTTTGGTCGATAAGGCTTTGCTTTAATGGGTTTTCAGAATATATATATAAGTGTTTTAAATTTTGTTTGTATCCAATAAACAAATGATACATGGTCATATTTTCCTCTTTAGTAAGTACTCTATCATGAATATATGACACACATTTAACTACTTCTTCCTACAGGGAAACAAGCAAACAAATATGAGTTATCATACTCCTAACCATTTTCTTTGATGTGTGGTTTCGTAGCTTAGATAATCCATTTATTGTTGGTGAACCTAGCAAGGTATATTGAGGAAAAATTCAAAACTCTTTTGGATATAGAGTAAATGGTCAAGGATTTTATTTAGCCTTTCCATTATAACGATTATACTATTCACTATCATAGTGTTAATCCTTTTATGAAGTTGTAACTCAACCTCTGTCATAAAGAACATAAATATATAAACAACCTAAGATTTCTTATGAGTCATATGGAGATAGCCATATGATAATATGGAATATTTTTGGTCATTTTACGAACATGTAAGGAGTGGCTGCATATGTTTCTATAAATTAATTCTAAGACGTTTATTACACGATAGCCATTAATTGTTTTATGTTTGATATGTTATGGTTTGATACACCCAACACATGTCACAAATTTAGAGTAACAAAAAAACCTAAAATACAATTAACAAATACTTAAATGCATGTGCCAAATGTAGGGTGGTTTTCAAAAATTATTTTATGGGAAACATTTAATGAAATATGGTAATTAAGAAAATTAGGTAACATATATAAATTATATTTAACATCCATTTTTCCCTAAACAAATATTTGGCTTTGGACTATACCATGCAAAGAGACAAAAATATAAGATAAGAGTATTGTATCAACCCACCATGTGTATATTGATACTGAAACAACATTAACTTTAGAATAGACCATGTAAGTGAGTTTATTTTTCTTAGCCATCCATGTTGAAGGTATAAACTTTATGCTTTCTAGTTTTACTAAACTTACGATTGGTGAGGATTAATTTCGACTGAGGGTAATTTTGTTTGAGGTTTGAGGTGTTTCAAGGGTATTAAATGTTTAGTAAATTGTAGTGAGAGATTTAAGCTTCCTGGTTGTATTTAATTCTCATTCCCCTCATTAAATGAAAGTGGTTGAGTATTTATACCCTTAATCTTGGGCCACATGGGCTTTCGGGTCGTGATTATGGATTCGGGTCGAGTTCAAAGACCCATTAGTTTTAAGCAGGTAGGTAATTAGCTTAGTCATGAAGTGATTAAGTTTTTAGTACATTAGTTCAGTTTGGATGGTTCAGTGGGTGGATGTTGTCCGAATTGCCCCTGTCCGGTTCCCATAAAGAGTGGCAATAAAATCTGGGCTCATCAGTAGCCCCTTTTTTAGGTTGTGTTCGAAGGCCTTTGGCAAGACCAAAAAAATAGTCCGATTACGCTCACAACTATGTCCGGACAAATTTCAAATTATGTAACGACGTCATCCGGACGGAACAAGTTCTCAGAAACTGAATGGTTTTTGTCAGAGATCGTGGGATACGTGTCTTTCTCTGATTCACCACATCGACCGTTTTTTTCCTAGAACGACGCTCCCACTTGTTCCAAAAAGAAACCTCTTCAATTAATATGGGTGACATCAGTGCCGTCTTTAATTATTACAAAATCCTTTCGTATTATCCTAGGTATCGAAGCATCTTTTGTTCCTGTACTATAAATTAGTCCCCTTTTTCACTATTTTACCATCTTCACTATCTTTTCTCTGTTAAATTTCAAAGCTTTCACTTCTCAGAAAACCCTTCTATTGGTGTGAGTTTATGTTCACAGCAAGAAACGCCTTAGTAAAAGGTGGGTGGCTCAACTTGTCAGAGTTAGAAAAAACTCAAAAGGTCAAACGTGAAAAACGAATTGCTGCTGGCCTCCCTATTTCACCTATTGACAAATCGGAAACACCAAGTTCAGAGCCTGACCGGGGTTCTTCTTCACCTAAGAGTGCTAAACCTAGGAGGTTGTTCCATTCCAACCTTTCACCAATCGTTTCGGGCTCATCGGTCCAGGAATCAGAGCCTGTTGTAGAACCAGGGCATGTAGTCACAAGCTTCAAGAGACCTTCCCCATTCAATGCCATGGGATTGGACGCTGACGCCTCTCTAGAGAAGTTAGTAGATCGGAGAAGAGGTCGTTTGGTAAAAGGGCAGGCTCCAAAAACTACGCCTTCCAAGTCTGGGGCTAAAGATAAAAATACAGGGTCAGAAGCACCCATTAAGATTCCTAAGGACAAGCTCTCCGGCCCGGAGGCATCCAGTTCAAGTCTCCGTAAAGAAACCTCCGTATCTGAGCCCCAGCCGGAGTCCAGACCACAAGAAGTTAGTAATGCCCAACCATCCAGAGGGCCTGCTCAGCCAACCACTAGTTCCCCTCATCCAAAAACAACTGATAACCCTTCCATAATAATGGAAGAAGTGCTGGAGGATTCTATTGAAGAAGCTCATTTTGAGTCTGAAGTCTCCGGGCAAACAAGTGAGGCTGCTGCTGCCAAGAAGGACAAGGGCAAGGAGAAGCTATGCTTAAAACATCCGGATTTGCCGGAGAGCCTTGTGGGAAAGTGGGACCTTGCTTCCATAAGGTAAGTGTCAAATACCTGCTAGCTTTGCAAAAACTTAATTATGCTTTCATTCACACAGCCGAACTGGGTCGGATGCGAACAAAATGGGGGATCCCGGAAAATGTCAAGGTGAGGATTCCGGTGGATCCGGAGACACCGATGGATTGCAAGCTCAGTGAGATAGTTTTCTTCACTGAGCTATTCAACTGGGGACTAAGGTTTCCCCTAGACCCAGAGATAGTCAAATACTTTCACCTCATCAAACTCTGCTCAAGCAAATTGAGCCATAATGCTTGGTATACCCTCATGGCCTGTATTATGGCCTCTAGGCTCTCCGGAATCCCTCTTCCAATGGAGGAATTTGCAGTTGTGGCCAGCCTCTGCAGAAACCACGTTATCCCCTTCTATCATTTCAACATGGGTGATAATTACAAGGCAGTGGACGACCTGCTTGAGTCAGAAAGGAACTGGAAGACTCAATTCTTGTTTGTTAGTGGTGCTTGGGAGAATGGGAGGAAGATAAAAACCGGTGTCAACCCAAGCCTGCTTACCAGCAGGTAGCGAAATGATGGTAAGAATCTCATCTCATAATTCCATCTCTACTTATCATAAATTTGTTTGTCTAACTTGTCTTCTTTTGTTTTTTGGTAGTGCTACCTAAGGAATTTAGTGACTACTAAAAGGCTGGACAGACCACTTGCTCCAAACTAAATGCTTGGGGTGCTGAGAAGTGGGGAAACCGCTTCCACAATGCTTTTACTGGAGGCAATCTAACAAGATCCTACCTTTGGAACATAACTGACCTGAGGGACTTATCTTGGGAGGAATTAACCACTCCACCCTCTCCGGAAGTAATCCTCAGGAGGACAGATGCACCAGATGGATCACTGTATCTGCCCGGTAGAGCTAAAGCCCCAAGCAAGATGAAGGGAAAGAAAGGAAAAGGCAAGCATGGTATGGTTGAAGCCAATCCTATCAAAGCAGAAGAAGCTGTCCCAACAAACCCAGAGGGACCAGACCAAGGACAGATTGATGTTGCTCTTCTACAAGTAGTGGAGCATGAAAGTACTAGAGAAGTGGTTGGATCTCCAAAATCCTCAAAGGCTCATAAGAAAGATAGAAAACGGGGAGCAGAAGGCAAGGATAGGGAGGCCAAGAAGAAGAAAACCTCCAAGGGTGATGAAATTTCAGTCCGGCCTCCAGAGCCTCTTCCTCCTGTTGACCATACTGACCCTACTCAAGAAGAAGGGATCCCTGGTGATTTTCAAACCGGAGGGGGTGCAGGAGGGGATATCAGCATTGATGGCATCAATATCAGTGGTCTTGAAGAGAGTGGTCTTTACTTCGAAAACCTCCCTAAAGATGATTTTGCTACGCCTTACCTCCCCCCGAGTTCTTCGAACATCGTCACCTTCAACGGTAAGTCTTTCTCTGTCTCAAGTGAAAGAGATGTCATAACACACTCCATATTAAGTAATATCCAGCTAGTGCTTAATTTGGAGAAGCAAGTACGAGGTCAGTCAACCATCATTAATGCCCTCAATTCTGACAAAGAGAAATTGTCTGGCGACCTCCTCACTGCCAATCAAAATTCTAATGCATTGAAGAGGGAAAATGAGGAGTTGAAGAAAATCCAGGAGGATTGGGCCACAAAGCTAGTCACTTTAGAAGATACTATCAAAGAACTCCAATAAAAGCAAACCGAGTTGGAGAGAGATCTCTCTTCTTCAAGAGAAGAGGTGAGGGCTAAGGACAAAGTCATTCATACTTTAACCAATGACAAGATCTCGCTCGAGGACTCGGTGTCCAAGGCTGCACAAGAAAAATCTGATTTGCTAAAGGAGGAAGAGAAAACAATCCATGCTAGGATTGATGCTTATACCAACCAAGTGATAGATACTCAGGAGGAAAAGTGTGCCAAAGTGAAGTCGGACATGGTCTTGCTCTTTCATGAGAAATTCCCGAAGAGGACACTAGGCGACTTATGGACTTTTGTAGAGTATGAAGACCTCCCCTTCCATACGATGGCTAATGGTGATAAGCATGATTACTCCAGTGGCTAGGATGGCACAACCGATGAAGAAGAAAAAACCGGGGAGAGTCCGGATGAGGAAGACAATGACCCCAAGAAGAAGAAACCAAGTGAGGCTGGGTCATCTAAGAAAGCTCAGTCTTGAAGTATTAAATATCTTTTTTATTTTATTTTTTGTGATTGAACCAAAGTTCTTGGATGGCCAAGACATTTTTGTAATCGTGTCCGGCTCTTGTCCGGATAAACCTTTTGCTTGAAAACTCAAAGTCCTTGGGTGGCCAAGGCACTTCGTATATTTTAATGGGTAATTTTACTTTGCACAACTTGCATTGTTTCATAGTTTTTCAAATTTGGTGGCTAATGTTTAAACAACCCTTAGTTAGTTTACAAGCATTTTAAAGTGACAGTGTTTAAATTCTCTGATGACAAATGTTTAAGTAGTCATCACTCTATAAATCCGATCTGACATTGATAGAAAATTTCAAAGAAAGCGCTAACTGAAATACTCTGAATCTTTTAAGAAAGCATCGAAGTTTATTGAAAATCCCAGGCACCTCATTAAAACCTCCCCGCGCCACCAGGGTAGGAAATATTATACCCCCAAATATTTACATAGTCTTCATTCTAAGTACAATCGGAGGTGTTCAATGTTCGAGGGGTGATTCAAAACCCTTCCATCCTTATCTTGAAGCCGGTACGTTCTAGGCTTAAGCTTTTCACTGACCATATAGGGCCCTTCCCAAGTTGGAGCTAGCTTTCCGAACTACTTTTCTTTAGTATGTAGGAAGAATTTCCTCAATAATTTATCTCCTGGCTGAAAATCCCTTCTTTGAACTTTTGAAGTGAACCTGCTTCTCATCAGTCCTTGATAGTGTGTGGCTCTGAGGTGAGCCTTAACTTTTTTTTCCCTCCATCAAGTCAAGTTGGCCTCTTACCGCCACTTCGTTAGCGTGTTCGGAGAAATTATGAACGTGAAAAGAAAGAAGACTAGATTCTATAGGAGCTATAACATCCATCCCATATACTAAAGCAAAGGGAGATTCTTGTGTTGCAGCCCCAGGCGTGGTTCGGTAGGCCCATAATACCTCTTGTAGATAGCTTGGCCATTTACTAGCAGCTCCCTCTAAATTCTTTTTAAGTCCGGACAAGATGGTCCTATTAGCCACTTCGACCTGACCATTTGTTTATGGCTGGAAAGGAGAAGAGAAGTAATGTTGTATGCATCTAGAGGCGCAAAAATTCTTCATTTCCTTGTTGTCGAATTACGGCCCATTGTCTGTGGTTATCTTTTGTGGAATTCCAAATCTGCAACAAATATTGGATAAGATGAATTTTATAACAGATTTCGAGGTTGTAACCGCCAATGGAGCTGCTTCGATCCACTTCGAAAAGTAATCAATGGCAACAATTATAGTTCTGCACCCTCCGGATGCCATTGGTAGAGGTCCCACTAAATCCAGACCCTAACGAGCAAAAGGTATTGGTTCATAAATTGACTCTAAAGGGATAGCTGAAGTATGAATTTAATTGCTGTATCTTTGGAATGGGTCACACTTTTTCACCAACTCCTTGGCATCTTGCATTGTAGAAGGCCAATAATACCCAGCCAACAAAACTCTTCTTGTCAGAGCCCTCAATCCACAGTGAGTTGATCCCTCACCATCATGTAATTCGGAAAGCACTATCTCGGACTCCTCGACTCCCAGACATTGTAAGAGGGGTTTACTATAAGACTTTTTATAAAGAAAATCCCTTAGGATGACAAAACCACGAGCCTTGTATTTAATATTTCTTGCCACTGCTTTCTCCGGAGGCAAGATGCCATCTGAGATGTATTGAAGGATTGAAAACCTCCAATCTTGGGGCTGTTTGATCAGTATATTCAAACTTTCTTCCTCCTTATCTGGATTGATTTGAATAGATGGGCACTCTTGCACATGTATCCAAGGGTAGGATTCAGAGTAGGCTATGGTTGCCAAAGAGTCTGCTAGCGTATTTTCCATTCGGGGTATGTGCTCATATGTGATGCTTTTGAAATTGAGTGCCACTTCTTTAAGAATGAACAAGTATTTAACCAATTGCTCTTTCTTGGCTTCGGATTGACCTTGTGCATGATGGATAAGAATTTGAGAATCACTCAACAACCTGACCCTCTTAGCTCCACAGATTAGAGCTAATTTTAAACCAGCTATAGCAGCTTCGTATTCAGACTCATTATTGGAAGCCCTGAAGGCAAAACATATAGCTTGGTACATTCTGTAACTGTACGGAGAGGTTAAACATATCCCAGCACCACATCCCATGGTACTTGATCCACCATCAGTCCGGATGACCCAGACGTTTTTTTATCTTTTACACTCGTTGCTTGCTCAACATCCCTATCCGAATGGAATTCAACTAAGAAATCAGCCACAGCTTGGGCTTTAACCCCTGTTCGAGGAGCAAAATCAATACCATAGTCTCCCAGCTCTACTGACCACTTGGTCATTCTGCTTGAGATGTCAGCTTTTTGGAGAACATTTTTTAAAGGAAAAGAAGTCCGGACGATGATAGAATTAGCCTGAAAATAGGGACTCATTTTTCTTGCCGCAATCACCAGGGCCAATGCCAATTTTCCAGCTTCAAATAGCGTTTTTCTGCATCTATCAAGATTTTGCTGATGTAGTACACCGGACGGGCATAATTGTCCACCTCTCTTACCAATACTGCACTTATTGCATAATCAGAAACCGTTAAATACACATAAAGGGTTTCTCCATCAACAAGTTTAAACAGAGTCTTGGGAGAAGACAAATGCTTCTTAATTTCGTCGAGGATTGCACTGAGGATTGTATTGCACTGAGGATTACGTCCATAAAGGGTATTGAGATTCCTTTATGTGCCCGATTTTTGTAAGCCGGTCAACCTCTTGAACTATGATGTCAGCCTTTTCCTTAGAAAAGGCTCTCCTCCTTTGTACCACAGGTGTTATGTCTCTTCGGATGGATTATTGGTGTGGTATAATGTTCGCCGGTACACCAGCATTGCACCAAGAAAAGACATGCTGATGGTCCATCAAAAAATCTAACATTTTACCCTTTAATTTCGAAGTCATCTTGGATCCTATCTTGACACTTTTTCCTTCAGCCAGAGAGTGGGTTTTAACTTCTTCTACCGATATTAAAACACCAGGGGTCTCTTTAGGGTCATCAATTTCACCCTCTCCCCCAGAGGGCCCCTTAAACTGCTATTGCTCGTTGATCTGAACTGCCCCCAATGTTCGAGGGGCTAGTGTTGTCGCATAACACTCCCTTGCTACCTTTTGGCTACACCGAACAACTCCTACCTGTCCTTGCCCAGCATACTTCAAGCATTGGTGGACTGTCGAAGTCACTGTATGCATCTTGGAGAGCCAAGATCTCCCCAAAATAGCATTGTAACAAGTGGGACAATCCACCACAATAAATAGTACTTTAACCATCTTTTTAAAAGGGCCTTTACCCAATAGAACATCTTCCTCGAACTCCCCGATCACATCTGCTGAGCTTCTAGTGAAACCCACAATTGACGTGTTCGAACGTTGTATTACTGCTGGATTCTTCATTTTTTGTAGGAAGTTAAAAAGAGAATATTGGCCGAACTTCCGGTATCCACCAAAATTCGTCTTATATCATTGCCTCCAATGGATGCTCCTATGACAACAACATCTTCATGTGGACCAGCAATATCCCTCAAGTCATCCTCGTCAAAAACTATAAAAGGAAAAAGGATCTGCGATTGATAGGAAGTCATGCCCCCTTCAAGCTGGGTAGATAAAGTATGAACGTGCCTCTTTCTTGAGGAAGCAGTTGGTGCAGTCATGGTGTCCTCTGCGAATATTGTAAGTGACTCAAAAAAGTTAATAAGGCTGGACACCATTTTGCAATGCTCCATGATAACACCCACTCTATTCCGGGTTGGATCAGGGTCCAAGTATTCTGACTCTACATCAAATCTTTCGATTATCACCATAGCCCCATTCGGAGCCGATGTGCCTGCATTGTTTGGACCAGCCCGATGAGCGCTATCAAGCCTATTTCCACCTCTTCTTTTAACATACGCCCCCGAGTTTCCTCTTTCAATTAAATTCTACACTTCCTGTTTCAACGCAATACAATCCTCAGTGGTATGGCCAGTATCATGGTGATACTGGCAGAAACAATTATTACGGCTCTCCCTAGGAGTCTGTAAAACAGCTGGTCTTCTATAATGTACTTTGTCTTTTGTTTTGTTATAAATGATGGCTACATTTTCTTTCAACTCAGCGAACCATTCTGGTTGAACCCAAGACCCTCGTTTATTTCTAGATTGTCAACTCTGGGCCGGTGCAGCTGGCTGAGACTGACCTTTAGCTCTATTATGACCCTGCCCGGCCTCCTTAGCCTTGTTTCCGGACTGGTTTTGGTTTGGATTTGGTGCAGCCGGAGCCGACCTCACCTGCATGTGCACCCTAGTTTTCTTTGTTTTATCTACATTAATCTGCTTTCCAACCTAATTCAGCAGACCTCCCCACGTCATGGCCTTTTTTCTGGTTACTGAATCAGCCAAGTTTCCAGGGTTTAAGCCCTGCCTCAGAGAAGCTATCGCTACTTGCTCGAAGCAATCGGCCAATCCATTTTTGGTACTCACAAAACGACTTATGTATTCTTTTAAAGATTCGTTTGGTTCTTGGGCACAATGGATAATCGTGTCTCCATTGCCCTTCACTTCCTTATTTCCAACAAACTGCCTCCGAAAGGCCACCCAAAAAGTGTCAAAATTCCTGATACAGCCCTGTGGTAAGCTATTATACCACTTCAGAGCACTCCCCGTAAAAGATTGGGAGAATTCCCTACAAAGTAACTTGTCGTCATCATATAAATTCATCATAATTTCTTTGAATTGTTCAAAGTGGTTATCCGGGTCTTTGCTACCATCATATTTTTCCATTTTTGTACTGTAGAACCTCTTAGGAAGGTTTCGGGACAGTATTTTGGAGGACAATGGAGATTGTCTCCAATTTCGGCTACGACTGAAAACCGTATCTTCGTTAGGAGTTGCAAAGATACCTGGTTCATCATGGAAGGCAAAAGGATCCATTAACAATCGATCTACATGTCTCCGGTTATGAGACGATCCTTTGCCTATATGCCTCTTTAACCTTCCATGCATATCCATTTTTCTTGAGTACTTCTTAACCAATTTTTGTTTCTTTTTAGAACAGCTCTCATCACTGCTGGATGACAAGGACTCTTCGACTCCATCTTCACCTGAGGAGCTACCGGAAGACTCTGAGTCTGAATCAGAGCTCTCCACCGGTTTAGACCGGTGTGACTTTTTTGAGCTAGCATGAGTCTTTTTTGCACTCACACGGGTTTTTGATGGCTCATGCTCTCTAGGATTATCAGTATGATGAGCCACCGATGCTTTAGACTTCTCTTTTGGGCCCATCCCTTCCCTCTTGGCAGCCCTCAGAGCTTCTATTTTAATTTTTAACCTATCTCGTTCCTCAATCGTATATTCATCATTTTCACCCACCACTTCTGCCAAAGCTGGTAGTACTTCTTGCTCGTCCAGATTCATCCAAACTGGTTTTTCTTGATGGTTTTGAATGCTAAATTCAGGCACCTTCTCCTCCCACTGTGGTCGCCAATTTGGTGAGGATTAATTTCGACTGAGGGTAATTTTGTCTGAGGTTTGAGGTGTTTCAAGGGTATTAAATATTTAGTAAATTGTAGTGAGAGATTTGAGCTGTATCGTTGTATTTAATTCTCCTTCCCCTCATTAAATGAAAGTGGTTGGGTATCTATACCCTTAATCTTGGGCCACATGGGCTTTCGGGTCGTGATTTTGGATTCGGGTCGAGTTCAAAGACCCATTAGTTTTAAGCAGGTAGGTAATTAGCTTAGTCATGAATTGATTAATTTTTTAGTACATTAGTTCAGTTCGGATGGTTCAGTGGGTGGATGTTGTCCGAATTGCCCCTGTCCGGTTCTCATAAAGAGTGGCAATAAAATCCGGACTCATCAACTATGACTTTATTCTTTAAACCTATTTAAGGTGCAATTATCATGCTAGTCTATTTGATCCTTTGAGTATATTTCTCTTCCTCGTATACAAGGTTGGAAATGATGGTACTAAAGTCCCATTTCATCATCTGAAAATTTTAGGTTATCTAAAAATTGTCGAGTCTTGGGGAGAGCAACATGAATAAATAAGACAAAAAAATAAACTATGCGATATCAAAGTTAAGTTTTTTCAGCCTCTTGTATAAAAACACTATCTCCATGATATGTCATCAGAGTTTCCTTACCATTTATATCACATACTGGAGAGTTCCCTCTCAGACCTATAATTTTAACATGTGGAAAGTTAACAAGCCATGCTATCACATCCTTGATGATGAGTCTAGATTTTGTTTTAGGCTTCAGATTATTTTAGTTGAAGCAGCGGGTCTCGGTGTGTGTTACTTTGGATTTCTGTATGATAATTTGGACTAACACGGGTCTGACTAACCAGAAATTTAAGAGTTAGGACTAAAGATTAAGTCTAGAGAGAGAAAGTAAATGACAGTATGTGAGTAGTGAACAAATGAGTTAGTTCCCCCAAATGAGGTGATTGAGATTATTTACATTTCTCTACATGGGCCTATATGACTCTATTTTCCCAAAGATATATAAAGACCTTTTTAGGGGAATTTTCCTTCTATCAGTAAATACAAAGTAGCCCCGATCATTTCTAGAGAGCTTGTCGACGTAGGAATAAGATGTTATTGTCTGCTTCACTCGCTCGGTGTAGTAGTTTGAAAGTCGCTCAGGAATATGGAGTGGAATATTTCAACGCATGTTTACTAAGAAAGAAAGGTCAGGAAATTGAGTGGAATGCTAGGAGATCACCTCGAAAACTAAAACATTTATGACATAACTTATCTCTATTAGGACATCACTCGTGTGTGCGCCATGTGTCAGTTCTTGAGACGTCTAACAAATTTTGGCATGCGTAGGCTACTCAAGTGTTCACCACGCTCGAGATCGCGTCACCAAGAGGAGCCTTTATAAATACACAAGCACTTTTCAGTGAAGTATTCCTACTTTAAAGAGAAAATTACTTAGAGATAAATGTTCTCCCGATTACCGTGGTGACGACTGTGAAATATTTTTGGGCAACATAAATTACCGCGTTGATCACTCCAAAATTCTGTGTACACCAACCGACGTATTATTGCTTTTACGTCATTCTCGAGTATATTTCTCTCCCTCTTTTATTATGTTCGTCTCTTTTCCTCGTCTTTTTCCCTCATACATTGATCAAGTGTAAAAATTACAACACCTTTCAAAGAGAGTGAGCATAATGATTCCCGTGAGAGTGAGAATAAATGCTAAGGTAGCCTTTCTCACTTCTCCTTTAGAGGGGTAGAGGAGCGCAAACATTCACAGCTCATCCAAGTATTCGATCAACATTCTAAAGCTGTTAAGAATAAGTATGGCTCGAATTATATATATAAAGAATAAGTATGGCTCGAATCATATATATATACACACATATGAGGGGTTCTTATTACAGAGTACCTAATTCTCCTCACCATCTGCAACCACTAATTAATCTACCAATTTTACGCATGAGAGATAAAATATACCAGATAAGGAAAACCTTTCGATTGGTGAAGCCCGTGAGATGGATGTTGCTAACCAAAAGGAGTCCACTAGTCCAGATAGAAAAAGGAAACGGGTCTTGGAAGTAAACAAGATAGTGTTGAAGTTGTTTAGATAGTTGTTCATTGGTTCAGTATTATTTAGAAGCTTTTATTTTATGTTAACAGTTCGTGTGTCTTTTGCGTGTCTTTTTCCTGTCTTTTATGACAAAGTCACAGTTTAAACCCTCTGAAGCACGTTTTGTTTACTTGTGGTTTTCATTTAACTTATATCAGTCATTTAACTTATATTAGTGAATTTTATACGTATTTAAACCAAAATTTTTATTAAATCAATGAAGTTCTCTAAAAAAAATGTCTTAACGGCCGAAAACAATTCGGAGTCACAAATTTCTTAAATGCCGAATTTCCAGCGAAAGTTTGGAGCCCTAACATGGGCTTAAACGCCGAATTTGCTGTGATTGATGGGATACAATTTAAAGGGGAGTGTTGAAGTATAAACTTCATCCCATAGAGGACCCCAATCCCACATTGGTACGAACCAAAAATGGTGAGTGTATATAATTGTGGCTCCACCTCAACTAAAGAGAAGCCTTTTGGGAGTGTCATCCCAAAGAACAAACTCATGCGGATTCGAGAGACCCAAAGCGGATAATATCTTGCTAGTCTGTAAGGTTTCATTTTTTTCACATAAAACACACACCAACAAAGTGATATCAGAGCCCTCTTCTTAAGGGATTTATGAAATTAAAATGGAAAGATAATT
Source organism: Limnanthes douglasii subsp. nivea (assembly GCA_036936605.1). NCBI lineage: Eukaryota > Viridiplantae > Streptophyta > Magnoliopsida > Brassicales > Limnanthaceae > Limnanthes > Limnanthes douglasii. Next base: position 133,588,991 of record JAUPFV010000003.1, on the reverse strand, counting down.
TTCAATTTCTGCACCACCAGTCTTCGATGAAGACAATTATCAAATATGGGCAGTTCGTATGGAGACTTACTTGGAAGCTTTGGATCTTTGGGATGCAGTAGAAGAGGATTACGAAATCCCTCAACTTCCAGCAAACCCTACTATGGCACAGATCAAAGCATATAAGGAAAAGAAGACGAGAAAATCAAAGGCAAAAGCTTGTCTATTTACAATTGTATCTCAGATGACATTCACACGAATAATGTCCCTCAAAACAACCAAAAAAATTTGGGATTACCTCAAGGCTGAGTACGAAGAAGATGAAAGGATTCGTGGAATGAAAGTCCTAAATTTAATTAGGGATTTTGAGTTGCAGAAATGAAGGAGTCTGAGCGCGTGAAAGAGTATTCAGACAGACTTCTCAGCATTGCCAACAAGGTGAGATTTCTTGGGTCTGAATTAAAAGACTCCACGATTGTTGAAAAGATATTGGTGACTGTTCCAGAGAAGTTTGAAGCAACCATTACTACTCTGGAGAACACCAAAGATCTGTCAAATATCTCCCTTATAAAGATCTTAAATGCCTTGCAAGCACAAGAGCATAGAAGGTCTATGAGGTAAGAAGGGGTGATTGAAGGTGCATTTCCTGTAAAGCATCAAAACAACAACAGGTATAAAAAAACAAACTTCGAAAATCAATGGACGATTGAAGATTCATCTAGCAATTTAAAAAAAAAAAAGCAGATGTGAGAAAATCCTACCCGCTTTGCCGCCATTGTAAAGTTATACGTTATCCACCATACAGGTGTTGGAGGGGACCTTATGCTAAATGTTCCAAATATAATTAACTTGGACATGAAGCTGTAATTTGTAAAGTCAAGGATCAGATGCAGATGCAAGAAGCAGATGCACGTGTAGCTGGTCAAGAAGAAGAAGATCAACTATTTGTGGTCACTTGTTTTTCAGGCAGAGAATCCAGTGAAAACTGGTTGATTGACAATGGGTGCACAAATCATATGACATATAATAAAGAACTCTTTGAAGAATTAAAAGACACCAAAGTTAAGAGAGTGAAGATCGAAAACGGTAAACACTTGGAAGTCAAGGGAAAAGGTAAAGTAGCTATAACAAGCTATGGAGGTACAAAGTTTATTTCAGATGTTTTATTTGTACCAAAAATTGATCAAAATCTGTTTATGTGTTGGTCAATTACTTGATAAAGGCTACAACATATTGTTTGAGAATAAATAGTGTCTGATCAAAGATGCTACCGACAAAGACTTGTTCAATGTCAAAATGAAAGGGGAAAGGTTTGCTCTAAATCCATTGAAGAAACGAGAATTACTTTCTCATGATATGTCGGATCATCATTCAAAACCGTGTTTTAGTGAGCCATCTTATGGTGCCACTGAAAGTCATGTAGAGGAAAGTATCAGGTTAACCAACCTGCCTCAAGAAGTCTATGATGCTGGTTATGGTTCTAATTTTGAGTCATCACTGTATCTGTCTAATCAGATGTTTGGGAGCTTTAATCATCAAACAAGTCACGAGTCATTACTTCGAGAACAAATTGATAAGGTTCATCTAAAAGAGTCTTATCTATAATTTAACCAAATATCGTCAAGTATTTGGAAAGTCGGTGATATGTTAGTTATTTGACAGATGTAGGTATTAAAAGGGAAAATGATGCTTTACTTCTATCTTCGGAAGCCTTTGAAAATGGAATGTTAATGAATAAACATGTGATTGGTGCAGAAGTCCAGTTTGATGATTTTATGACAAATAACTTGTGATAGAAACAAGCAGTGTTGAGCTTTCGGTTGAAAGAGAGCTTTCAGTTGAAAGACAGACAGGAGTGAAAATTGTTGTTGCTAATACAAGGCGCAAAAAATCGAAGAAGAAGAAAAGAAGACCAGAAAATCTAAACAGCATCTAAACAAGGAGGAGTGTTGAAGTTGTGTCTTTTGCGTGTCTTCTACGTGTATTTTTCCTATCTTTTATGACAAAGTCGTAGTTTAAACCCTCTGAAGCACGTTTTGTTTACTTCTGGTTTTCATTTAACTCATGTCAGTCATTTAACTTATGTTAGTGACTTTTATCTTATATTTAAAGCTCCATATACTAAATGAATGTATAAAAAAATTTCTCAAAAAAATTTTCTCTTTTCACATTCGAGTAACTCTTCTACTTCTCTCATTTTCATTTACTCCCACCATTAATCTTTGTCTTTTACACCAACAGATAGAGCCTCTTTTAAAAAATAAGAAACATAAAGGATATTACAAAGAGAAATCTAAAAGTAGGTTAATTAAAATTGTAGTGTCCTCTTTTTTGAGTGAGATCGAGGTTAGCAAACTCTTTTCCTTGCATGATATAGTTTAAGCCGGTGGAAGAATTTGGTATTCATATAAAGTGGATCATTCATTCGAATGTCAACATATGATTTCCCCAAACCAGTAAGACCCCTCTTAGTTGTGAACAATATTTCGTTAGTGGTATTTCACGTGTGGTTTAATGGGGGAGGTTGGTTCCCTCTTCACCTATTTCTTGTTAGATTCTTCGGAATGCTCGACATGAACCCAGCTAGACAACTCTAATACATGGTGTACAATTTTTTCATGCTTCATTTCTTCGAAGCTATCAATAATTTAATTTGAGGTGGAGGACCACCTCTCACTGAGCACTTTAACACCCAATTCGCCCTTACCAACTTACTTCATTTTCTTACCAAGTTGGTACAAGATCGTCGATGATTTGTTAGATTATGAGAAAGAATATTAGCACCACTTATTATTTATAGGTGGTTCTTGAGGGAATCGTGATCTGATCTTTAAGGTAAATGTAAGCCACCTGAGTAGTTTGTAGACGAGAAAGAGTAGGAAATACCGAGGAATTAGTTTATGTATTACTTTAATATGTTCATATTTTCTATTGATCATTGGCATTTCATTATTGCAGGCTACTAAAAACTCTTTTCTTCTTACTCTCATCGCGATGATGTCGTCTTTCTCCAAATCTTACGTTGTGCTATAAAGAATTGGAAAGGAAAATTCCACCAATGCCTCATAGCTCATAATATTTCTTAGACTAGGTTATTGTACATGGAGGACCAATATTACGAATCTTCTTCCCATGAACTTGTTACGAAGGAGGATGGTGTTCCAACATTTAATATTTTCCTTCCAAGGAAGATGCGCGCTAAGAGCATATAAGCGAAGGTTGAGCGGAGCGATGCTTCGAAGAGAAAAAGAAAGAAGCCCATCCTCCTCAGATTTTTGCGTAGTGAAGTATGATTATCCCGAAGATAAGGTTCATCATGCTTCTCCAAAGGAGAATATAAGTATCATTTTATTTAAAGGAAAATGGGTTCTCTCAGGATGTGGCTCGGCTCAGAAGCTTATATCTTCGGTCCTTACCACACCTCTTCTTAGTTTGAAGGTTCAGAAGAGGTCAGATCGCATGAAGACTCGAGACTTGTGTAAGGTCGTAGCTTGTTTACTGTGGTGGTTAGCACTTCGGTTGCTTCAACCAACCCGTTAACACCTCAAAATTGCTTGTTGGCTACGAGTAATGTCTTTTCATTCGGAAATCCTGCCCTGAGTAGTTCAATAGGTGATTCAAATAATATAGTTCTATGAACGCATAGTTTCCATCCTTTAGTGTCTCGTCTAAGAAAGACACAAATTGGGTCTCTGGTTTAGCTTTAGGTGGCGTGGAAATCACCATATCTCTCATGATCTGAGGCATGGGGGTGTAGCTCCTAAATTCGGTTTCTACCTTTAAGTCCCGCTTGACCTACACCAAGACCGGATATTTTATGTCATGTTACTTATTCCACCTCGTTCGACCTAACTCCCCGGGGTGTTACTTGGAGCAATTTCTTCTGGGATGGTCATGCTATAATCACTTCGTTCAGAGATTAAAACTTAATTAGGATGTCTGGTTTTTGGAATATATTTATGGTACCAGTTTGAAGATGACTTCCACTATGATCTTAATTGAGTAGTTTAAAGTTCATGTTAGGCTTTGGATGATTTTAACTAAAGGATCGTGTGTTAGTGTGAAGTGCTTCAGAGTTCTGTATGACTAGAGAGTTTGAATCTTATGGTACTAGTTTGAAGATGACTTCACTACGAAACTCCATTATGTAACAAAAAAAAAGTTTAATCTTGTTAGAACACTCCCACATCTTATAACATATTCTCTTATCACGAGTGCGACAAACTCATTTCATGTATGACTTGCCAATATAGTTTCATTTTGTAAAGAAATAGAGAGGATAGGTTAGGAAAAACTTTCTGATTTTTGTATCTTTTATTCTTTACAAGTTTGTGATTCACACTGCTGCCTTTTATATACAGTTAGAGCAGCAGTGGAGAATCTTTTCTTGTTAAAACAACATTCTAGAATAGGATAGTACAGTTTGTTACATTGGATTCTTTTCAATGTGTGACCTATTATTTATACATGGATGAATAATACTAAATTGTCACCCAACTTATTATCGTGTGATAAGTGTGATGCTGGACTTGAATGAGTTGGGTCTCATAGGCCAAACTGGTCGACATCCGAGTCCGATTGTGTTAAGGATCGACACTCAGAGGAGTCATTTTACAAGGAAGAGGAGTGAGACTGTATTCAGTCCAAATTCCTAACCAGCTCCTCTTCTCTTTCCCTTTCATCTCTCTCTCGTTGTTCTTCATGTACGTCGCTGGTGACAGCTCTAAGAGGAGTTGTTGCTTTATTCTTGACATTCCCCTGCAAACAAAGGGGTGAGTCTACGAGACCGAGTTTGTCTTGAAGGAAGATGCATCGCGAGTGAGTCAAGGGTTTTGTAAGGCAGTCTGCAAGTTGATCTTGGGTAGGAACGTAGCGTATTTGGAGAGACCCTTGAAGAACCTGGTCACGAATGAAGCGGACATCGAGTTCGATGTGCTTCGTTCGTGCATGAAACACTGGGTTGGAGGCGAGGGAACTGGCACCTAGGTTGTCACACCATATGACCGATGATAGTGTGATCGAGAGTTTGATTTCAGTCAGAACAAAACGAAGCCATATCAATTCGGAAGACAAGTAAGCAAGTGCGCGATATTCGAACCCAATAGAAGACTGGGCAACCACATGTTGTTTTTTAGAAGACCAAGAAATCAGCGAATCCCCAAAGTAAACACAGTATGCTCCAACACTTCTCTTGTCATCAACTGAGGAAACCCAATCTGCATCAGAAAATCTATGAAGATGAAGATGACTGGATGCCTTAATATGAAGAACTGTCCATCTTGAGCCAGATAAGTACCTCAAAACCCGTTTTAGACATTGCCAATGTGTAGTAGTATGACTTTGCTGGTATTGGCTTAGCTTATTGAAAACAAAGGCAATATCGGGTCGTGTGTGAGTGAGGTATTGAAGAGCACATAATAAGCTTCGAAATGGTGTAGGGTCAGTCAGGAGCGTACCAGACAAATTGGAAAGGTGAACCCCAACTGCCATAGGCGTAAGACATGGCTTGGACATGGAGAGTCCCTGGCTTGCAAGTAAGTTTGTTATGTATTGATGTCGTGTCAAGTAAATGTCGGTCTGGTCACGATGAGCTTCTATTCCCAGGAATAGATGGAGTGGCCCCATGTCCCAAACATGTTGATTGTGTCCCTGTTAGTATAATATCGTCCACATACACTAAGATTAAAACAATAGTTGAGTGGGAAACAAAATAGAACAAAGAGCAGTCTGCTCGTGAGTTGTTAAAACCCCAACTGAGTAAGGTATCCCTCAGTCTAGAGTACCATGCTCTTGGAGCCCGTTTCAATCCATACAGAGCTTTGTGGAGCTTGAACACGTGTGTAGGATACACAGGGTCTCTGAACCCCTATGGTTGAGCCATGTATACATTTTCACTTAGAAAAGCATTAAGAAATGCATTATTTATGTCTAGCTGACGTACCTCTCATCCTTTAAACACAACAATAGCTAAAACCAACCTGATAGTAGAGGGTTTAATGACAGGACTGAAGGTCTCTGAGAAGTCTATGCCAGGGGTTTGATGAAACCCCTTGGCCACCAACCTTGCCTTGTGTCTTTGCACTAACCCGTCTCTGTTGTGTTTTATCTTGAAGACCCATTTGCAGCCCACTACATTTAGGTTAGATGACCATGGGACCAGAGTCCAAGTCTTATTGTTCATGAGAGCCTGATACTCATTTTCCATTGCAGCACCCCAATGAGGACTAGTAACAGCTTCTGAGTACTTGGTAGGCTCAAAAGTGAGTGATTTAGTAGTGGTCATAGAGCCAACATAAGGTGTTTAAGGTTTGAGAATCCTATCTTGGGATCTAGTTCTCATAGTGTGAGTTTTGGGAAGGGGAAGTGGGTGTTGTGTAGAGACATACGGGACTAGTGGTAGTTGTATGGTCAGTGTAGGATTCATGTGGTGGAATATGTTTGTAGGTTTAGGAGGTGCTGAGCTAGAACTGAGAGATGATGTAGTGTCATTGTGAGAGAAACTAGAAGTCCCAATGTTGGGGAGTGTATTGGCAGAGAGAGTAGTGTGGTTGTCAAAAGTATGTGTAGAGTGAGGAGTGGACTTACTTTGAGAAGAACCAGGAGGTGAGGAGACTGTTTGGTTAGGAGAGACATGAGACTGAGTTGTTGTAGATGACAGATCACCAGTAGTCACACGAGAGTTAGGGAAATTAGGAATCCAAGATTGAGAAGAGTGAGTTGAAACAGACTCAAATTGTTGATCACATAAAAAACCTTTTAGAATTTGAAACTCTTTTTCATTGAATATAACATTCCTAGATACATAAAACCTATTTTTAGGATCCAAACAAACATACCCCTTATGATGTGGACTATAACCCAAAAAGATACACTTAGTATTGTGGAATTAAAAAATTTGAGACTGATAGGGCGTTAGACATGGGTAGCAGGCACATCCAAACGTTTTTAGGATAAAATAGTTGGGTGTTTTGTGATACAGGACTTCATAGGATGATTTGTGAGATAGAACTGTGGTGGGTAATCTGTTGATGTGGAAAGTGGTTGTTCGAAATGAATGAACCCAAAACCTATATGGTAAACCAGACTGAGCTAAGAGAGATAGCTCAGTCTCCACAAGGTGCCTATGCTTTCTCTCAGCCCTACCATTTTGGGCTGAGGTATGTGGGCATGACCTCCTAAGTATAAACACGTGTTCTTGAGCAAAAGAGTGAAGTGGTCTGTATTCACCACCCCAATCACTCTGAACCAGGTATCTTTGCAACTCTTAATCCTGATTTATAATAACATTGGAAATATACACACGCGAATCATGTTCATTTTTCTTCCATAAAAAAGAATTATTTATCCGTATTTCATTACAATATAAACATTTGTAATACTAATCCTGATTTAAAATGTCTATAAGAAGGGTCATATGAAAAAAAAAATGAATTCTATTAAAACTCTGAACTACAAAAAAGTATCCTTTGTCATGCTGGATATTACCCCATACATCGTAAAGTCCAACTGCTCCATGGTTAGAGGTAATTAAACATTCCAAAGCTCATAAAGTTACAGCAATAACATGTTGATGGAATCCTGCAGTCCCCACACTTAGGTTTCTACACTTAAATTTCACCCGATATTTATCCTACACTTAAATTCCATCAGCAAAGTTCATGCTCATGAATCCTGCAGTCCCCACACTTCCATCTCTAACCGTCGGTCTGCACCAGAACCGAAGGTAAAAAGCGGTTTCTAATAGCAGGTCCCGGGCTCTAAATGTAGAGACCAAATCACTGTTCGGTCTCGCTCTCGGTCTCTGGCGAGCGCGAGAACGAGACCGAAGGAAAGAGAAAAACGAGAAGGGGTAAAAGAGAGAAACGGTATTTCACTCGCAGAAAAAAAGGGTAGGAGAGAAAGATTCAAAACGATATCGTTCAGTTTAATTACCATTTATATATTAAATATTGATCTGTTTTGTAATCTTTTATATTTTTTTAATTTTTTTTAATTTGAAAATATAATATTGCATTTGTAAATTTTAAATTACAATCAAATTTTAAATGCCATTTTAGTCGTTGATTCAATTATAGATAAAAATTCTGAAATTTTATTTATAAAAAGTATTTTAAAACAAATATATGGGTAAAGTTTTGTTATTTAAAATTAGTACTAAATTAATATTTATTAACGATTGATTATCTAAACTAAATTCATTTGACATTTTTAGATTTAATTGAGTCTAAAATTTAAAAAAAATATATTTATAATAAATATTTAAATATATAAATTAAATTTAACTTTGTAAATAGTCTCTAGGAATTCATTTATAATAAAAATTTAATTCATAAATTGTGAAAATCAAATACATAGAGGTACTAATGTTTTTGAAAATAAATTTTCAAAAAAATAGCAACCGAAATTTGAAAACACACATGCAAAATATATAAAAATACAAGAGAACACAAATAACAAAGAAACAATTACGATAAATTACATTGAGAAAATATTGAAACCATAACTTCCAATTGGTCTATCATTTCCATAATCTGTTCCGTCATTAAATGAAGGTCGATACGTAGCGCGCTCGTTGCGTTCACGTATAGTTTTTTTTTTGTCCAAAAGCTTTTCGAGTCCAGAGTCATATTGGTGGTATCAACATTCATGAGGCTACAATCATAAGCATCTTTCATATATCCTATCTTAGTCTGTGTAAGATTATTCGCCTCTTTCAAGAGTGCGTTAGCTTCAGCTTGCATTGCTACAATCTTACCCAAGCCTTCAGTCATTTCCGCAGATGCGTCGTTATCACTTATCTTATGTTTATTTTTGTTCCGACGAGCATGATTTCTACCCATGGGCCTATTAATATTAGTAGCGGGTGGATCGGTATCAACTCCAAGATCACAAGAAGGTTGTGATTCCGTAAACTGTTCTTCGGAATCCGTATCAATAGGACGAGGCTGGTTGGTTTGAGAAGTATGAGAATTTGATGTTGTCGATTGAAACATCACAGAATCCTTTAAACTTTCCTAAAAATGATGGAGTTGAAATTATTTTCCACTGGCAAGATTTGAATATAAGTGTAGTTTGAGAATTTCCTAAATGAAAAATAATAAATAAATTAGTTAATATTAATATATACATGAACATTAACAATTGTTAAATGTTGAAATCATGTGTAATAAAAATACTTACTTGATCCACTATGTTAGTTCCACTAACCGGTGCTTTTTCAACTTGCTTGATCACTTGGTTCCATTTGTTAACCGAAGGAAAAATATGTTTTTTCCAACGATTGCTAAGACCTTCTTCAGTTCGTTGTACATGGTTGATGTTGTTATCAACATCTCCTAAATATTCATACATTGAATCTTTGATTTTTTCCAAAAACGACTTTGGGTTTGTTGCACTCCTACATATGGATCTTCAGAAATTTTTATATAGGCTTTGCATAGAGCTATGTCTTCGTTCGAAGTCCTTTTTTTTACATCTTTTTGGTAGAAGATTAAAGGTTTTTTAGAGAGAGACTATTATTTTCCTTTGGGATAAATATTTCTGAAATGTTATGAATTAGTTTGGTTCCAAGCTTGTGTATTTATAACATTCAAGATAAAATATACACCCACTAACTTCCACCAATCTATCAAAACTTTATTCTGATTTGACAAAAATATTACTCAATTGTCTTCAAGATAATAAAACACCCACTAACTTCCACCAATCTATCAAAACTTTATTCTGATTTGACAAAAAGTTTACTCAATTATTTTAAAGAACATAAAAACACCCACTAACTTCCAGCAATCTATCCAAACTTTATTTTTGATTTGACAAAAAGATTACTCAATTATCTTCAAGATAAAATATACACCCACTAACTTCCACCAAACTATCAAAACTTTATTCTGATTTGATAAAAAGATTACTCAATTATCTTCAAGATAATAAAACACCCACTAACTTCTACCAATCTATCAAAACTTTATTCTGATTTGACAAAAAGATTACTCAATTATCTTCAAGATAAAATATACACCCACTAACTCCACTCACCATAAATGCTTCTATAAATACACGGAATCATTAACTTCTTCCAATTCAAAACACTTGCCACAACTTTTCCAATTCGAAACACTTCTCACAACCCATTTTCCGATTCAAAAGACTTCTCTGATATTTTTTCAACAAAATGAGTTTTTAAAAACCAGATTTTCTCGTATGTTTTCGGAATGGGAAGCACATTTTGAAGAGTCTTAGAGTGATATTCAAAATTTTGTTAACGTTAGTAACTTAGTTCGAAGTCAGACTATGACATATCTTGCAAAATTGTATACAGAAACTGATACGGAAAATTCAAGAGGTGAAGCTTCAAAACCTCGTGGCTCTGTGCATGGTCGTAAGTACAAACGCCGTAACCGTGAAGGCGGGCATACAAAACTAATGTCAGATTATTTTATTGAAAATCCAACATTCTCCGATGATGATTTTAGAAGGCGCTATCATATGCATCGTAGATTATTTTTACGTATTATGGAAGATGTTCAACAAGAAAATTCATACTTTCAAAGAGGTCTGGATGCCACTAGACGCAACAAATTTACCCCACATAAAAAATTAACTGTTGCTTTACGTATGTTGGCTTATGCAATGCCCGCGGATAGCTTAGACGAAACATTTCATATGGGTGAACAAACTGTTATAAATACTCTGAACGAGTTTTGTGCAACTGTAATAACTTTATATAGAAGTGAGTACTTGTGTGGACCAACGACACAAGATTTACGTCGTCTACTCGCTAAAGCTGAACGTCGGGGATTTCCAGGTATGATTGGTTCACTTGATTGTATGCATTGGACTTGGAAAAACTGTCCAACAGGTTGGCAAGGAGCATACACTGGTAGGTCCAAAAAACCAATTATTGTGTTAAAGCAGTTGCTTCTCATGATACATGGATATGGCATGCATTTTTTGGTATTCCAGGACCTCAAAATGATGTGACCGTTCTTAATCGTTCACCGTTGTTTGATGATTTAACTAACGGAAATACTCCAACCGTAGCTTATGTTGTAAATGGTCATGAGCATAATATTACATACTATCTCGCGGATGGTATTTATCCAAAATGGGGAACACTTATCCAAGCTATTCGATCACTGATTAACCTTCAAGAGAAATTATTCTCTAAAATGCAAGAATCATACCGTAAGGATTTTGAAAGAGCGTTTGGTATTCTATAATCTCAGTTTGCCATAATAAAAAACCCTAGTCGCGGATAGAGTACTCAACATCTTTCTAATATCATGATTACATGTGTGATATTACATAACATGATTGTGGAATACGAACGTGAGGAGTATGCAGACGAAGATTCTGACGACGATGAAACTGATCCCGCCATATCTCGTCGAGCACGAGCACGTATATATGAATGTGGTAATATGGATATGGACAATAAGAGTGGAAATATTTCACTTGAGGACTATATGATCCGTCATAGGTCAATTCGCAGCGAAAGATTAAACAAACGACTCCAAGATGATCTTGTCAAACATGTGTGGTCCGAACGTGGTCGATATGAGTAGTATTCTATGTTTTTTATCTTTAAAGTTTTTTCCAATGTTGTTTGAGTGAAATGTTTTTAATTTAAGCTTTTTCCAATGTTGTTTAAGTGAATTGTTTTTAATTTAAGCTTTTTCCAATGTTGTTTAATTGTTTTTAATTTAAGATTGTACAATGATGTGTACGTTTAATGCTGCTTAAGTTTAGTTTGTAACCCTTTTTCATTCGGATTCTAGTTTTTTTATTACACGTTTTGCAGTTGTTTTTTTAACAATTGTTAATTGTGTTAAAAATTCAGGTACATAAATATTAACTTGATAATACAGCATTAAACATGAATATAAAACAAATACAATAAATTAGAGGGCTCAACATTAAACATGAACATAAAACAAATACAATAAAACAACAGATAACACATATAAAAGTAGACTCCTTACATACCGAATTCAAGGAAATGTGGATGTTCCACATTACTGCCAGCAAGGTCCAACTCAATATCGCGAAGTATATGTTCTTTAATTAAATAATTAATCCCCATACCAAGCACATTATGCACCTCTTGTCTCACATCGTACGGGAGGTCACAAACCCGAATATTCGGAATCCAAAAAAGATATTGTAACCTGATAGATACATAAGTAAACATTTAAACGCAAACTA